>CAJHZI010000472.1:2177500-2830300 GCA_905160935.1 Enchytraeus crypticus | reverse complement strand
CAGCCACCCTAACGCCCTTAAAACATATTTACACCAAGAAATTGCATAGAAACAATGAAAATATAGTTTACATTTTTTATCGTCGGGCCTAATGGGGGGCCCGGGCCCCCTGCCCCCACCCCTGGATTCGCCACTGTAGGCTTACTTATGCAACCTTGATTTATAACCAGTAGGCCAATACAACTGCTCTTGGTTTTTTGATGCTTGTAGTTGGTAGTAAAAACTTTTCGAAAAGATTTATTCCATGGACTATTTAGATTTGTTAACTCCGTTTTATTTAGGGATATTGCCTCCATGCGTAATAGGAATCCACTTCAGAAGTTTTATTTGTACCCAGCTAAACGCGATCATGGGGTTTTGCAAATTAAAAACATAACATAGAAGCTGCCTGGTTATAAGCAAATTCAGTTCTGCTGCAATGCTTAGAAGCATTTATTGTTTAGGAATATATCCTTTAGACTTGATATATATTATTCAACACAACAATTGAGAGAAATGTGTAATACTTAATAGTTTAATTTAATTTTAATTAGTTTAATTTAATTTAAATTTAATTTACAGATAGAAATAATATCATTCTCCGAAAACGTTTGCACATAGTCGTCCAATAAATTAAAATATAGGCCTATCTATTCAGTGACATCATGGGCGTAGCCAGGATTTTGTCATGTGGGAATTTTCCCAAGAATGAGGACCGATACTGGAATCGAAGGTGTAGGAGGGTAATGACGGACAAGTTGAAAAAAGGGGGTCCGGGGGACATATGTCCCCCGGCGGGGTCCAGGAGCAGAGCCCTGGTAGGGGGTCTGGGGGACTTCGTCCCCCGGAAGCTGAAGCAATTTTGAAAATAATGTCTGCAATTTTTAGCAATTGTTAGCATAATGAATTGAAAAACGCAGTTTTGCAGATCTCAGTGGATTATACAATATGACCAGTTCGTGGTACTCTTGATCAAGAGCCTTTTCAATCCACTAAAGCAATAATGTAATATTAAGGCTTGAGCTTGTGTAGCTGCAGTGGCAGCAATTCACCATTTTCTTTGAGGGGGCAAATTTTTTTGAAGAACCATTGCTTCTTTGCGCATATGTTAACATTTTATGATCTTTTTGAGTAAATGTGAGGCTAGGAGCCTGAGGGGGAGGAACTAAACCATTGCTAAGAGAAACCTGTTAAGTCTTTACTTTTTATGTTTTAATAAAAACCTTAAATTAATGTCGCTACAATTTGCATTTTTATTAGAAATTAAATATAACTTTTACTTCCAAAGCAAGAATTTAATTGCACACATGCAGTACAATGCTCTCGGCCCTGATTAGAATTTAGACAAGATAAACGCAGTAGCTTACGTATGAGCTACGCAATATTCAATTAATACAGAAAAATGTAAACTATAATCTAGGCCTATTGAACTATATACTGTATGGAGATAATCTATTGAGCTTAAAATTAGTCTATTTTATACTTCTATTAATCCATATCTACAATATAGATACTTGTATACGTTATAGTACATTAGAAGTTAAAACTTTTACTGTTTAATTACACTCATAGACAATAAGCGACTGCAGTAAGGTAATCCTGAAACATGCCCTATGACATACGACCTCTGCACACTAATAAAATGACTGAAGGTGCATATAAAGTTATAAACCTTATTAATGACTCATGGAACAGTAAGCCTAACAAACGACCGTGCTGCAGCTGCAGTTACTGTCAGAGCGTGTCTTAGGTACTAGCCCTACTGGCATCTTATCATTTGCCTCTATCAAACAGGTGGTGCAGATAAAGTTGTTCCGAATCACAGATGGCCTAGGTGAGGGCCCTGCGAGGGGAAGAGGTACATTGTCATATTACGTGTGAATACGTAAAGTCACAGGCAGGCGCGGATACAGAAATTTTTGGTGGGGAGGGATGATTGTCAATAGAGCACATACACACACATACAAACACATACATACACACACACGCACACACACATACACACACATACATACACAAACACACACACACACATACACACACAAACACGTATCATTATACATGTACATGTATATACATGTATATTGTATATACATACACATATACATGCACATACGCACAGACATATAAGCAAATATGAACACATACACATACAAACACCCACATAAACACGCAAACAGAAGCCCCTAAGCACACGCAGACACGAGCGAGAGCACATGGAAGCAATTGTAGGCATGCTGACTATTTATAATGAAATATTACACATACTGTACATGTATGTGCCAGCGTATGCAGCTCATGAGAAAGTTATAATGTTGTTTAGCGTCAGTTTCTAAACTTCTAATGATACTGTCAGGTCCAACTGGATTTCAGGAAGTTGAAGATTTCCTGCTTTTGGAGCAACTTAAGTTTGCAACCGGTTCAATTATCCAAATGATGTCTCTTTAACTCTCTTATCAATATGAAGGCTGTACTACTGATGATAGGGACCATACTTTCTGACTCGTTCTGCATATAGTTGAAGATATATAATAAGTTCCTAAGCAGTCTACTTTAAAGCTATTGCATTGTGGAGACTTGCATAGAACCAAAGTTTTTAAAATGCATGATTAGTAAATTTAATACTGTCTGACTTTATAACCAACTAGGCCTACATGTATGCAAATTATGTAACCCACTTTTTATTAACCAAGGATTTAGCCATGCATGTATTTTTAACATCTAATATTAATTATATTAATACTTTTGCGAATACATGTATCTGAATTATTCTTATGACTAAATAGTTTATACGTACTCTAGTGATCTAGTCTAAGTGAATTAAACGGCCCTTTCATCGCCATAATGTTAACATTTTCATAGCTCTACACTAGCCTGTAGTAAACTATATGCACAGCAGTAACTGTTAAACTTGTGAATCCAACTGAATATGAGATCATTAGAACACGTGTACATGTATTGACGGCGGCAAATTGACTCTTAGACTCCTGTTTAACAACTATAGTCTTGATTTTACTTTACACTAATGACCTCTTCTATATCACTAAGACCATTAAGAGTAAAACAGTAGTACAAACTTGGTACTGCATTTAACATTGGGACTAAAAAGTGGTAGGGTAATTGCCGTACCGGTGCCGGCGCCTACGCTAAAAATACGAAGGTTAATAAAAGTAAATATAAATATTTAGATCCTGACTTACAGTACAGTCCCACATCCAGCTATGATGTTTTATAGATGATATTAAACAAATATCTAAAACAATTAACGTAGACATTTGTAAACTTAAACGTTTCAAATTCGCATTAAAATGAAGCATTTGCAATTTTTACAAATCAAGACGTACAACAAACATAATCTGAACGAAACCTTAATTAAATAGCCTTTTTAAATATAGAAATTACATCTATATATTTATTGTCATTGCGTACTTTAGGCGCCTATATGCTAGAAATAAAGAAAATGATATCTTATCTGTATTGCTAAAACTTTTTAAACCAATCTAGCCACTATGCTGCTTTCAAATGAAGCCAAAAACTGAATGAAAAGTTGAATGAACAATCTATTGACTCAAGGACTCGCAGCCATATAGCTAGCGCCCTTAATTACACGTTAACAGATGTGTTCATTGTCTTATGACATCCGTTGAAATCGACCTAAGGTAGCTTTAAGTTAAGGTCCATGACCTTAATGTGCATTATATAAATTCATTTACGGCGTAACCAATTAACATCTAAACAACTTTCCGATTCGTACCGATATATTTTGCACTCAACTATATAAGAATAGGATGTTTTACGAGATTTGGAGAGTTGATGGAGTGTTTAGTAAAATCGAACAGTTTTATAATTCGATGGAAGCAGCATCGTAAAACAATTAAATAATTTGCACTGAAACTACTACAATCGCTTCGCTGTTCGGCCGGTGTCTCAGTTAAACTTTTACTTGACTTAATCAGCCTACTCCTACCTCCCTCCCCCTACCAAAAACTAAAAGGATCTGAACAATTTGCAAAAGTGACTGGATTTGGGCTAGGGGGACTCAGAGGGTGGGATTGGTAGGTCGGGATGTGTCGATTTATTTCTATTATAAAAGATAATCCACAATGGCTAGTCGCCACGAACATATCGAACCGTAAAGAAATTCGCTAGAGCCGGTGGGGGGGATGCATCCCCAGCATCCCCAATGGTGTATCCGCGCCTGGACTCACAGGCAAAGGCGGGAATGAACGATGAATGAATGCTTGGAATATAGGAGCAGAGAGTGGATGTAAATTACGATACAGTTGATACAGGATGTCGTGATTCGCCACGCCTCCCTCCTCTGTCTTACTCCATTCAAACGTATTCACATTGAGACTGTTAACCTTAAACATGCTTATGACACTAAATAATAAGGAAAATCTAAATGCAACTAAATTCTGAAATAAATGTTGGATATAATTTTTTTAAGCTACTTAAATTTTGATTGAGATAGTCTCTGCCAAAATCCATGGGGGGGATTAATCCCCATATTCTCCCCCCCTTCGCTACGCCCGTGAGTGATACATAATCTGATTGCAGTGAATTATTTATAATATTTTTGAGTTTAATACTGCAAAAAATTGCGTTTAGTTTACTCTATAAGCTTATTATCAAATTCATCTAAATATAACTAAATATTAACTCATGCCTTAATTAAAACTTAAGTGGTTATAGACCTTAAGAAAATTTATTTGATTTGCTTAAGTCAATCAGAAATGTATTTCATCTCTCTTAGTGCACTGTCTATTGGCAGTTCCATGATATATTACGCCTCCACTATTCTCTGCCTTCCTCATTTCTCTTCATGTCCACATATGAATGGATCTTTAAATCATCTAGACTACCTAATCTCGGCATGCCTCTGCCTCTAATTTATTCAGTGCTGCCTTATATGACCTCTTGTAACAAACTTTCCCCCTTAGAATGCATCCCATTCAACTCTTCTTCCTATTTCGTAATACATTTATCAACTTTCTATCTGTACAAACTCTCTCCAGAACTTCCTCATTTATAACCATTTGAATCCTATTAATTTTTTCCTTTCTTCTCCCTATCCACATTTCAAATGCCTAATATCTTCCTTCCTTAAGCTACATGTTTCTCATCCCTATAATAGCGTGGCCCAGACCAATGTTTTACTTATTTTTATCTTTGTGTCTTTCTTTAGACTTTTTGTTCTGGAAGAATTTTGGAAAATTATTTCTTATTTATTAAATAATACATTATTTTATAATGTATTATTTCCAATAATTTATTTAATATATTTAATAAATTATTGAAAGGTATTAAATATTCTTGTTTAATTTTCTCATTTTTTAACAGTGGTTGCGAAGAGTACGGCACGTGCAATAGACGAGAACAGCGTAAAGAAGGCTCACAACCTTGGAGTTCATTCCTTCCGCACTGCCATCGCCGGCATCATCATCGGTGTATTACTGTGGCTGACTGTCATTCTTCTGAATGTCACATAGAAATGCTGTTTATGCAGGCATTCATATTCCCAGATGATCATGGGCAGAAGAACATTGTCAAACGTCATGATATTCAGTGTTTGTAGAGGGTTCTTTAGATTTGATATAATAATTGGGCTTCCTGAAGTCTATGAACACTACATCTAGGAAGATATGGATAATTATGAACGAAATGGGAACATGATACAAATTACATTGTGCAGCATATCACGAATAAATTAATTACTTTATGTTTCAAGTAGTTAATTCTATTTGAAAGAACAGATGTTATAAATTTAATTAATCTTGACTGTCTTTAGTATCTATTTTAATATTTTTTAGCAATTTGTTCTGCAAGTGTATATATTGATTTTCTCAAATTGCTGATATCAATCAATCAATAAGAATTTAACGTCCTGTTCCTCGCCGTAAGGCAATGTCAGGGACGCCCGATGATATGCCTATCAGGTACAGTCTGGACATGTAGCATACATTTTAAATATGCTGTCAATAAGCGTATAAGATACACATGCATATATGTCTACATGTACATTGTACAGTATAAGCCGTTACGAATGAATTATGATGAATATGACTACAAGTGACATTGAGTATTTTATAATGTACTGTATATAGTAGAGACGTGTATAGATTTTGCGAATTAAATGTTGCTTCGAATGTATGAAAATTCGCGAAAATAAGCAGAATTTATATGAGCTTTCTGTAATTTAAGGATGATTTTATTTTTCTTGCAGCGTGACCAATCAAAGACGTTTGCCAAATAATGAGCGTCGTGTAGGCTTACTACAAGTTAAACTTTTATCCCCAATTATAAAGATGACTAAATTTTTATTAATAACAATTTCCATAAAATAATAACGGCTAAAAAGATACTTTCATTATATTAATTAATACTTACTCATTAAATAAAGTTAGTGAATTTATGATTTAAGGAAATAGATGACACACTTTTATTTGAGCGAATTATCCTCACGTTAGTAAACGTGTCTCGTAGGCTTTTGAAAGCAGTGGATTGGACTCAGAGCTGAAAGATCTCGTGCAAGGTCGCGGACTACAAAAGCAGCCTTCTTCAAATTGATTCTAGGCATTTTTAGTAATCCGAGTCTGAATCAGAAGCAAACTATGAGCTTTTGAAACAATTATCCCTGGAGTCTGATGAATAACTTTATAAAATTATTGACACTTGGAAATTATATTCTCAGGATATTTTGTCAATTTATAGAATTGTATTGCTCGAGAAGTTTAATTAGAACTACTGGATAGCTGATGGTATACAGGCCGATGGAACAGCACTAGAATAATTGGTATTGAAAGCGGCGATAGTTGCAGGGTAAATCATTGTTTGCTTGAGTCACATCCGCTTTAAAAGTGCGCTAAATGATATTTATAGCCCATATTCAAGTCCAAATTTCTCGTAACGACCCCTAATGATCCCTCAATCTTTGAAATTTCCATTATGTTTAACAATCTTTTTACAATGTCTTATTTACAGAAGCACATCATTTAACAAACAAATACGGTTGAGCTATTGACAATAGCGTAGCCGTCTACACTCTACCTCAAGTTTCTAATGAGAAATAAACATTTTCTCTATATCAGTAATCGCATTCAGTCGAAAGCAGATATTGTACTGAGCAAGTCACAATTTCGTTTTAGGGAAGGACGCAGCACAAGAGAAGCAATAGGGGTAATGCGGGTTCTTTGCGAAAGAATCTTAGAATATGGAAATGACGTTTTAGCATGCTTTATGGACTTTGAGAAGGCTTATTGCAGGATTGATTGGATAACGATGATGAATATCTTGAAAAGAATAGGAATTGACTGAAGATATAGAAGATTAATTTTAAAATTGTACATGAATCAAAGAGCAATAATCAAAATCCAACAGGAATACTCAGAAGAAGGTGAAATAGGACGTGGAGTAAAACAAGGTTGTAGCTTTTCGCCGTTGCTGTTTAACATTTACGCTGAGGCAATGATGGAGGAAGCTATGGAATACATGGCAGAAGGAATAAAAGTAGGAGGAAAATTGTTACAAGATGTGCGAATTGCAGATGACCATGGAATGGTAACGGGTAGCGAGACTGGACTGCAGAAGGTAATGGATAGGCTGAATGATACGGCATTGAGATAGAGCTAAAAGCTAATGTTAACATCAGTTTTCACACTCGAAAGCGATGTCATGAAGATTATTATCATTAGATATGGAATGAATATTAATATAAAAAAGAACAAAGTAATAAGAGTCTCCTGTAATAAAGGTGAAGTTAATATCGCAAAAATAGTACGAAATTGGAAAAGGTAAGTAGTTTCAAATATTTCGGTCATACTGTGCGACTTAGCCTGTCGTGCAGCTCAAGGTGTGTTTCTGCAAGCCGTTGGTATCAAACTGACCTACGCAGATGTTGATAAAGAGCTGAGTAGCTTGAGAGTTCTTGGGTACTACGAGAGGTTCTACGGGGATACTACTACCGTCTCGGCATGTAGCCTCCTTGCCTATAGTCCTAATTTGTTTTTATTTATTTAAACCTTATGATTAAGTAATGATAACGCAACACAATGTTTAAACCGTATGCGAACTAACTGTTTTAATGTACGAAATGATTGTAGGTCTTAAGCTCAATTCGAAAGCAAATATATGAAAAGTAGCTTAAGATTAATACAAATAAAATATTAGGGACCGCTGCAGAAGCGATCCCTCCACTGTAACACAAGAAACTCCAGGAAGCGCGCGAGTCCTTTCCGTGGACGGCCTTATACAATAGCAGAGACATACAAAGAAGAACAGAGAGAAACTTATGCTTCGCCCTGTTGAACAAGACTCAGCTCTGCTATACTCAGTCTTACGAGAGTGTTCGTGAAGTATAGACGCAACCGTAAGATCATGACATAATAACCAATGGGATATATACTGAGTAAGAATACTGACTCAATCATGTATGGATTACTTTTATCAAATCATGGATTAACATCACAAAGCCATTCGAAATAACAACACATTAAGTTATAAAACTATGACGATAAGTTTCTATAATTATAAATATTTTCTAAACAATCCTATATCCGCACAATACTATAACCTATGACGGGAAATATGAGACTGAAATATGCAGTAGGATTGCACAATCAAAGGTGGCCTTCGCTAATGGGAAAGAACTCTAAACAAAAAGTCTAAATAAAGACACAAAGATAAAGATCGTGAAAACCTTGATTTAGACCAAGCCATTTTATGGATGTGAAACATGGACATAAGGAAGGAAGATATTAGGAAACTAGAGGCAGTGGAAATGTGGATTTGGAGATGAATGGAGAGGATTAGCTTGACTCAAAAGGTTAAAAATGAGGAAGTTCAGGAGAGAATTGGTAGGCCTACAGATAGACAGCTGTTAAATGTATTACGAAATGGGAAGAAGAGTAGGATAGAACGCATTTTAAGGGGGAAAGTCTATTAAAACAGGTCATAAAAGGTAGAATGCACGGAAAAAGAGGCAGCGGCAGACCGAGATTAAGTATGTTAGATGATTTAACGATCCACGCTTATATGGTAATGAATAGGATAGCGGACGACAGAGAAGAGTGGAGGCGTTATATACCATGGATCTGCTAGTAGGCAGTGCACTGAGAGAGAGAGGAATTTTAAGACCCTTAATGAACCCTGGTCCGAATCGGGGTTTCTCACGGAACCCTTCCGTGACACTAATCTTAACCACTAAACCGTTATTGATACCTTATCTACTAGCCATTGAATTGGTTGTTATTTAGTTACTGAATATCACCGTCCAACTATTAAGGCCGAAACCTAGCAAACCTATGTTTAGTAAAACATAAGCTTAAACCTATGTTCCTATAGCTTGTATAATATGTGCTGTGGTGAACAGATACATTATATGAAACTGAAAACACCTTAAAACCCTGTGACCTGGCCATTAAAGGGGTCTATATGTCATGTTAAAAGTTCAGAAAACCCTCTCTCGCCTGTCTTAAATCTAATTAGGTCTCATTTAAAAAAAGATAAATTGTCAAATGTTATGATTGCTCTAAATATTTCCAATGAAAGATGTTAAAACACGATAGTCACGTATTAGCGTGTTTATTAATAATAGTGTAAATGCCATTGATCCTAGGTTAACAACTTAACACATATTTCTTGACTCTACTATGAGTTACTCGAATAATTAAAAGACGTGGTAAATTGTAACATATTGTTATACAAATAGCGATGCACTGCGTCTTGTAATAGTTTTCATACTGACTGTATACATGTGAAATCCGAAAGCTTGTGCCAGAAGGCACCGTGCGCAATTTACATTCCGTCGATTGGAGAGCAGCCAAGCTGTTACGTATGGCATTGATTTGAATTCGTTTAGAGAGAAGACCACATGAGGAAATAAAGAGAAGAGAACTGATATTTGTCTTGCGAACTGATTGTCAAAGAGATCTCGCTATTGTTGAAACCACGTTAAATTTACTAGGCCTCTATCTCCCTGATAGCCCCCTAATCACCCCCTGATCACCCCCTGATCACCCCCTGATCGCCCCCTGATCACCCCCTGATCGCCCCCTGATCACCCCCTGATCACCACCTGATCACCCCTGATCACCCCCTGATCGCCCCCTGATCGCCCCCTGATCACCCACTGATCACCCCCTGATCACCCCCTGATCGCCTCCTGATCGCCCCCTGATCACTCCCTGATCACCCTCTGATCGCCCCCTGATCACCCACTGATCGCCCCCTGATCCCCCCCTGATCAACCCCTGATCGCCCCCTTGTCGCCCCCTGAACACCTCCTGATCGCCCCCTGTCACAAAATATCGCGCATGACTTACCCTCCTCATACTAAACAATACTAAGTACACTTACCATACTCTCCGTACGACTTAGAGGTAGCGGTAAATGATTTTTTAGCTCATACGTAATAAAGACAAGAATAGAACAATAAAAATACTATTGCACCAATAGTAAATATTCTCAACAGACTTTTGTTTTGTACAGTATTATTTGTTTGCAATTTATAAGCAGCCAACTTCTGCAGTGTCCATTTATTTTCCAATTTCTTTACTACCAAACTATATTTACAATATGCTGATAATTATTGTAAAAATCTGGTAGAAGGGTAGAACATCTCCATCCTGAACATGGATACGGGCGTCGAAAAACTTGGTAAGATTTGCATTTTGCACGTAATTTCTTATCGTTCCACTTCATGAGCTTTTAACTTACTGTGCACTTCACCATTTTTATAATTAACACTTTGAAGGTTATTTTATAATATAGTGATGCAGAAGGCTAAAGCTCATGATTACCAATTTAACTGTTTTATATAGCCAACTCAAACAAAAGTTCATATTCATAGCGTTGTAGATTTTTTACATTTTCTTTAACGCATGTAATGAAAACAAATGAAAGCATAGCGGACAACCAATTGAAACATAACCAATTCGATATGCTTGTCGGCGATACTGGAAGCAAGCTGCACCTCAATGGCACAAGAGCTCCACCACAACGGTACCATAGCTGTACGACAATGGAACTACAGCTCCACTACAATGGCACAAAAGCTCCACCAGAATGGCACCATAGATCCACAACAATGACACCAAAGATCAACAATAATGGCACCAGAGCTCGACTATAATGGCACCAGAGCTCCACCACAATGGCACCAGCGCTCCAGCACAATGGCCATAGAGCTCCCCAGGCTAGAACTTACCTTGTGCTCAAACTATGAATGGACCGCTAAATCAGATTTTTACCGGGCGCTCCTACCCGCTCACACTCACTTCACCACTGAGGTAGGTTACTGTCTCCCTTGTTATAGCGGACTACTCGCAACATTCCACAATTTTTGGCGAAGCAGTGTTAGTCAACAGCCGTAAGAGGTTTTGTTGTCATAAATTATCTATTAATGTTACTCATCGTTAATGGGACAGCTTAGATGCCAACACAAAGTAAGTTAGCGTTCATCATCGATTGATGATACCCGCTAATATTTGCAAATTTCTTCAATAAATTAAAAATTAGACGTAATCTGTTGCATCACAATCGATGCCTATATTTTAAAAGTAAGAAGATCCAGTTTAGTTTCTTTCCTTAGATGAATGTCATTTACAATAAAATGACATTAAACAAATTGAAAAGTTAATCGTCACATCAAATTTCATTTCAATGTTAACTAAATAGGTTATGAACTTTTGATAAAATTAAGTAATATACTTGTACAGTATATAATATATATATATATATATACAGGTATATATATATAATATGATATATATATACATGTTTATATATATATATATATATATATATATATATATATATATATATATATATATATAATTATGAAATGACATCGTCACTGACATCGCTTTTGAGCGAGGAAACTGACATTAAAATTAGCTTCACCAGCTTTTGAAAGACCTATGCGTGTACAGTGTATATACAGAAAGTACTTCTTCGTTTATTGCATTATTATTTGATTGACAGCAGATAGCTACAATATATAATAAGACATACATGTACATGTAGCAATGCAAAAGCAAGTAGCTTATTAGTCAGATTTAAAATGGTTGCAGTATTGAAGCATTAGTTAATTTCAAACGAATTAAGAAGTTTTTATTATTCAATGAGCTATAGTTTGGTTGTAGATTGTATGTATTGTGTAAATAGATTAATTAAAGCAGTAATTTAATTAAATTATAAGGTGTCAATATTATTTTAGTTTTCCGGCTCTTGAATATTTTATAGATATGCAATTGATTGAATTTCTTAAATAAATTAGTAGAAGATATCCAGTTATATAAAAGGGATTTATTTAGATCAGCCAGATTATTTAGAGTTTGGAAGTCAAAAGCTAGATGTAATGCTAATGTTAACGTCGGTTTCCTCACTCGAAAGCGATATCAGTGGCGAGAGGGCCCAGGATTTGAACCCCGTATATACTGATCGGCGGTCGAATAATAGAAGTCAACAACCGAAATAAACTATTATATAGATATTTTGCTAAAGTAGGATGAAAAAAATTGGATCTACCTTGAAAAATATTAGGTATTGAATATTCTTGTGATTAATTGTGTTTATTTGTTTAGTTCATCACTTCTATTCATTCGGAAGAAGGTGGTTTAACCGTACTAGTGTTAGAAAGATCTAGTTCATATTTACTACGGATTCGTCCCATGAATCAAAGACTGGTGGCCGGACATCTAACCTATATTTTACATCTGAAATTACAACTCGGAGACTGTGCTTAAACATTAACGAATACATTCAGAAAACACAAGCATATACAAATACAAATGATCACTGAGCTAAACAGTTATAAGTTCTCAGCCTGCTAAAATTAAAGTAATTCTTTCGCGAAGCTAAGCTATAGTCACTCACTTAAAATATTAAATTAATTTATCATACCTTACCACACCTACTACTTACGCTTCCTTAAGAGACGACTAAGACAGAATGAGATAAAAAGACAGACTAGAAAGAAAGAAAGACGAAAGATGGTAAGAACCACCTAATAGCTAGAGACCGACTCTGAATTATCTTAACAAAGGAAAGTGGAATACTACTTAGCGAGAAACCAAATATATATTTAAAGGCCAACTGAACAAGATATAAAACTAGTCGAAACTGACGTTAAAAACACATTCAACGAAGCTATTCTGTTACAGTAAGTAACAAATTTGTGTAGTCTAACTATATGTTTATTTGCTACTTCGTTTACTTTATTTCTTTTGTTTACATTATATGAATAAAACTTTCGTTGACTTGTATAGCAATGCAAAACAAAGAAATTTAAAAAATATGCTGATATAATGGATAATTGGTTAGATTACACTATGGGAAAAGTTCAGATATTTTGCATACACGAGTTTTATGTTAACTACCTTTCGTATTGTAAACAAAGCGAGGGTAATGCTATATTGATAAATCTAATTCTGAAAATATATCGCTGAATATTTATTGTATTTGTGAAGTTTAAAATGTAGGGCCTACTTCGATGCATCTATTCGAATTTTGTTAAAATATAATATTTAACACAACAGCTAAGAGTAAAAATATTACTGATAAAAAAACTAGAAGCTAAAATCAAAATGGCTACCGGGGTATCAGAAAACATTGATTCTAATTTTGTGATCGGAGATACAAGCGGAAAATCAACACCACCTTCGACATACTCAAACACTGCCGATCCATTGAACATATCTGGAAAATCTACTGATTCAGGCGCTCTACACTGGCAGCTATAAAAATCTGGCTATGCGGTTTTTCCACCTCCGGGTTCAGAATTTCCGAAATCTCCAATGGGATTCTTTGTTCCTAACGATGATGCAATGTTTATTCCTAAAGGCACTTACGAGATTATGACCGTCAAAGTAAGGAAATCATTTGTGAAGCAGATGGTTCTAGCTTTTGTAGTCTTTTATTTCATCTCGTTGTCCATTGGGACAGGCTGCCTTTCGTCTTGCAGGTGAGTAGGCCTAAATTGGTTCGTTAGAACCATTTGCAATTAAAGCAAAATGTTACGCTATGCTGAGCATGCAGCATTCTAACTTATTAAAGCATAAGTAATGATTGCTTCGGTATCGTATATGTATTGTATTAAATCTAAAGCAAAAGCCAAGTTGAGCGTCAGTTACCTGCTGCAAAGCATATAAATGACCGGATATTAACGGTGGAATATTAATACTAGGAAGTCAATGGATTTGAAGCATGTACCTGTTGATATGAAAGTCGAACAACCTGACAATTTGTTAACTAATTTTAATTACTCATAACTGCAACTCAAAAGAATAAGTTTATTTAATCTCGTTTCTAACTCAAAAAATGTAGCAATCTAAAAATTTTACTTTAAGGCTTTTAATAAATGCAACTAGGTCAACTGCTTAGAGTTGAGATGAAGCGCTAATACAACATCTCTAATACTGATTCGTATTTTCTAACAATAATAATTAATAATAAGGATAATAATAATAATATTAATAATAGTAATATTAATATTAATAATAATAAATACTAATAATGATAAGAAAAATATTAAAGGTTTAACGTCCGTTCATTCATACAAGGATGATAACAGGGACGTCCCCATCATATGTCACTACAAATCGATTCACCCCAAATGATCTGGAAAATGTTTGCTGAAGAGAAAGAAAATTGAACGGTGCCGGTCTGGTGATAAAAATCAGTCAAGCAAGATAAAAAATCTATGGCTGGAAGAAATATGTTTTCAACTTACAATGGAAAGTGTAAGTAGTAAAACATGAGCGATTACCTGAAGGCAGAGAGTTCCAAACAGTAGGTGCTAAAAATAATGAGCGTCTACATAAAAATTTGAGAATATTAGGAATTTTGAGAAGTTTGGTACCGGAAGAACGAAACTTACGAGAAAGTTGATATTGGATTTGGAGATCGGAAAGGTAAGAAGGTTTAACAAAGATCAGTGTTTTGAAAATGAACAAAGCGATTCTATACTTTATGCTTTGAACCACAGGAAGCCAATGAAGATTATTAAGCCAGGAATTAGAGGTGGCCTGAAGCCTTGAGGATCGACAGACAACAAGTTCTAGAGAATTCTGAACGCATTGTAAACCCATGTGAGAAGAAGAAGTTAGGCATATAGCAATGAATTAAAATAGTAAAGTTTAGAATGAACAATTGAATTTACAAGAATTATGGATGAATTTGTATCAAGAGATGACCATATATGTCTCGTTTAACGGCTGTGAAAGAAAGATGTACGGATAGATGAGATATATGATTTGAAGTCAAAGGTTTTTTCGAATATGACACCAATGTTTTTATCCTTGAGAGTCGGAGTGAGAGCAATATTTTGAAAACCTACGAAGAATTGGCTACTTTGGTTCTTTGGTGGGGGTATGCCGCTTAATAAATAGTAATGTACTATACGTTTAGGTCTATATAAGTATTGACAGAGAAGCGAACGCAACATAGCCATGAACAAACTTTGTCAACAACAGATGAAAGGTTTTGCATTTTCGGATCAGAATCTATCAGAATATATCATAATTTATAAGGATATGATCCAAGCATGACGAAAATTAGACGTTTATGGCATGCATAATTTAATCATTTTGACTATGTTATCTAACTATTTATTTTCGATGTCCATAGTGTAGTCTAACTCAACTTTAGTCACCAGGATCGTCGATCATGAAAGTAAAAAGATATGCTGATATAAATTGTCATCGGACAATTGACGTCAAACAACTGTCAGCATTTAATTGTAGCTTCCATACTGCTGCATCCCTTTCGAAGAGCATACCTTTAAGCTACTCAGTAACCCATCATATTTCGGAATTATACGCAATCCAGTAGAACCACTGAAAAGCAACGCAAGCATTGCTCAAGGCAGCAATGTCAAATGCAGCACAAAAGATATGATAACATGCGTATATAAGTAATAATCGCAATCTTATGAGGTATATATATATATATACAGAGATTTAAATAGTCCTAATGTTGAAAAAAACTTGATTAAATCTTTATTTATGTCGGCAATCAATATGTCATGTTCTGAACTCCCTAAAGGTAAAACAAATAATCAACATTCATTAAGTAAGTTCTCCTGATTAGAGTCCTCAGCAAAAGAAATAACCACTTTTGAACCTCTTTAAATTAAGTAGTTGGATAAATTTAAATAAGCATAATGTCTTAAGATTAATGCAAAAATGCTTTTGTTTATCTCCACTCGTAGGATAGGAAAAAATATGGATCGCCATACATTTGAGCTCGTATATGGGCTATAAAAATGTAAGTGAAAAATAAATCTTTTTATGACACAGTCTGTATAAATATATATAGGCCTATATATACAGTATGTATGTATATATATATATATATATATATATATATATATATATATATATATACAGGGTGACGTAAAAAACAATGATAACACCTGCAAAAAGTTTGAATATCTCAGGCTATTGTTAATATTTTACAATAAAACTGTTACCAATTACTAAAGGACTAATTTTTGACGGGGTGGCCAATTTTCATCCATTTTGGTACATAAACAGGCCAGTTATGCAAGTTTCAGCAGAACAACCCCCATATTTTTACCTAAAAATGGCGTAAAGCACCTCCTGCAGTTCTGTCTTGTTTTTAGGCTTCGGCTGGTGTTTCTGATAGAGATGCAGCATGGTTCCCCAGATATGGTAATCCAGAGGATTATGATCGGGTGAGCTTGGAGGCCATTCATTCTTCTTGATGTAATCCGAGTTTCTCTCACTGATCCTTTCCTGTGCATGATGAGATGCATCAGCCGGAGCACCATTCTGCTGAAGGATGAAACCATTGGGTAGAAGAGCATGGCAATCATCAAACAGCTCCGGAAGCAAAGTACAATGAAGTGCAATCTGCCCTTACCGTTGTAGAAAACTCCATTTTAAGGTAAAAATGGGGGGTTGCTCTGCTGAAACTTGCATAACTGGACAATCTATGGACCAAATTGGATGAAAATTGGCCACCCCACCAGAAATTAGTCCCTTATTAATTGGTAAAGTTTAATTTACAAATATTAACAATAGCCTGAGATATTCAAACTTTCTGCAGGTGTTATCTTTTTTTTACTCACCCTGTATATATATATATATATATATATATATATATATATATACAGTTTAAATACAGTCTATATATAATTATATAAAATTATAGAGGCCAAATATATATATATATACATATAAATATATATATATAAATATATATCTTAATGCACTGCCTACTGGCAGGTCCATGGTACATAACGCCTCCACTCTTCTCTGTCCTCCGCCTTCATCTTCATTTCCACATACGAGTGGGTCATTAAATCATCTAACATACCTAATCTCGGCCTGCCCCTGCCTCTTTTTCCTTCCATTCTAACTTGTATGACCTCCTTTAATAGACCTTCCCCCTTAGAATGTGTCCTATCCATCTCTTCTTCCTATTTCTTAATACATTAATCAACTGTCTATCTGTGCCAACTCTCTCCAGGACTTCCTCATTTGTAACCTTTTGAGTCCAGCTAATCCTCTCCATTCTTCTCCAAATCCACATTTCCAATGCCACCAGTTTCCTAATATCTTCCTTCCTTAAGGTCCATGTTTCACATCCATCCAATAGCGTGGTCCAAACCAAAGTTTTCACTATCTTTATCTTTGTGTCTTTCTTTAGACTTTTTGTTAATAGTTCATTCTACTACCAAAGGCCGCTTTTGCTTGTGCAATCCTACTGCATATTTCTGTCTCATATTTCCCATCATCGGTTATAGTATGACCCAAATATTTGAAACTCCTTACCTGTTCCAATTTCGTACTATTTATTGTGATATTTCACCTTTATTATTGGGCACTCTCATAACCTTGGTCTTTTTTTATTAATCATCATGCCATATCTTAGGGCCGTATCATTCAGCCTATCCATTATCTTCTGCAATCCAATCTCGCTGCCCGCTACCATTCCTTGGTCATCTGCAAATCGTACATCTTATAACAAATTCCCTCCTACTTTTATTCCTTCTTCCAAGTCTTCCATAGCTTCCTACATCATTACTTCAGCGTAAATGTTAAACAGCAGCGGCGAAATGCTACAACCTTGTCTTACTACACGTCATATTTCACCTTCTTCTGAGTATTCTTGTTGAATTTTGATTACTGCTCTTTGAATCATGTACAAGTTCAAAATTAGTTTTCTATCTCTCCAGTCAATTCCTATTCTTTTTAAGATATTCATCATCGTTATCCTATCAATCCTGTCAAAGGCCTTCTCGAAGTCTACAAAGCATACAAAAACGTCATTTCCATATTCTAAGCTTCTTTCGCAAAGAACCCGCATTATTCATATTGCTTCTCTTGTACCGCATCCTTTCCTAAAACCAAATTGTGTCTTGCTCAGTATCATCTCAGCTTTCGACTGAATGCGATTACTTACTATCTTGAATAAAATCTTCGATGCATGAGGTGTTAAGCTGATTGTTCTGTAATCCGAACACTCCACAGCATTGGCTTTTTTTGGAATTGGGATCATCACTGACTCGGTAAAGTCGTCTGGCCAAATACCTGTACTGTACACTTCCATACATACTTCCATTAACTTTTTGAATGTTTATCCTTCCAACATTTTCAAGAATTCTGCTGGGATTTCATCTATTCCGGCTGCCTTTCCTTTCTTGATACTGTTAATTGCAGAATAAATTTCCTCCTTCATTAAATCGGGGCCCCTTCTATCGTTTTCTATGATATTATCTTGTTCTATTTTAAAATCCTCGTGAACTGGTTTCCCAGCCTTATCATACAATTCCTCTACATATTCTCTCCATCTTTCTTTTACTTCTTCCAGCTCTGTCTTCAATTCCCCATCTTTGCCCATTATATCAATGTTCTTTGCATCTCCTTTCTTTTTCATATATGGTTCTTGTTAATATCCTGACTTCCTGGTATAATAGATCCGTCCTCCCTCTTCTTTCACTTCTGCTAAATCATCACACTTTTCACTCCACCAATGATCTTTTGCTTCTATATTTCCTTCTGCCATGACTGGTGTCAATACTTTTCCATTTCCTTCTTTCATCCATTTTGTCTAGCATCTCGCTTGTGATCCAAGGTTTTTTAGCTGTATTTGCTTTAGGAAAGCCATAAACTTCTTTGCACCTATTTTAATGGCTTCCTTTAGCTGACACCATCTTTCATTTACCCCTGTTCTTTCGTAGTCCTTCATTTCCTTAACTTTTCTTTCCACTGCTTTCTGAAACTGACTTCTTTTCTCGTTCAATCCGTTCAAATTCCATCTCTTACTGCTTTTCTTCTTAAGTATTTTCTTCAGCTGAAGCCCTACTTTTGCCATTACTAGATTGTGGTCTGAATTAATATTGGCTCCTGGATATGCCCTTGAATTCTTCACACTGTTCCTCTATCGTTGCTTTATCAGAATATAGACTAAAGTATATATCAAGTGAGTATATATTCACATGATATATACTCTATATACTCACTTGATATATACTATATATACTCACATGTATATATATATATATATACAGTATGTATATATATATATATATTTATATTTATATATATATATATATATATATATATATATATATATATACATATGTATATATATATATATATATATATATGTACGTAAGATTATAAATACAGTATATATATATTTATACAGCATGTATGGAGGCCTATATACAGGTATATATATATGTATATTTATGTATGTATGTATATATATATATACACACATAATATTATAAATACAGTATATATATGCATATACTGTGTATATATATATATATATATGTATATGTATGTATATATATACAATTATACATGTACTGTGCTCGGGTGTGGTTGGATCACTGCAGAATAGGGCAACCGCAAACAATCTGTTGCATGTACCTAAGGCAGGAGCGGAGGATGGCAAGAGGGGACCCACGTCACCATGTATTATTTCCCCCAGGATTAAATGGTAATTTTTCCATCTAACTGTGGAAGCCAAGGGTAAACCACCCTAGAGGTCATACTTTTCCCAAGCTATAGGCTACATTAAGCATATACTTTGAGAAGGGATTAACTTGTTGATCTAAGGACTGCTCTTACGGAGCGACAAAGTAGACATTGAGTATGAATAACTACCTTGAACATGCCATTTAACAATCCACTGATGAGAGAGATATAATTATATATGGAATTATATGGAAATTAAATATATAAAAAATTATATATAATTATATATATATATATATATATATATGTGTGTGTGTGTGTAGAGAGAGAGAGAGAAAGAGAAAGAGAGAGAATCTAAATAAACTTTAACACCCAAAATTCCCAAACATATGCTGACTGAACATAGAGACTTGTTATTTGAACCCATTTCTCATACTTACGCCTTTTAGAGATACGCTTTGACAATGGGCCAAGACTGGCCTATACCATTATGCATTTAGCAGTAAAATGTAGATTTATTACACAGTACTTGCATTAGATTGTGTTGTATTATGATAAAACTGCACAGTTTTCTGTTGTGTAAATTCGTTACCGTGATGGCGCGCAGCAGATCAAAGTTTCTGGATGATTACAGTCAGATCGTATCCCAAAGACTGCCAGTCCTACTGCATGTCTTAGTCCGGAGTCATAATGAGAACCGTCATGATCGTCATAATACTTATGTTTAATTTGCAATAATTTAAGTAAGTTTCGCCTACACAAGTTCGCTGTTATAGCACGCTATCGTCAGTCATCTACCTGAATCATTAGATATATGGAAAAGACGCCATAGCTAGAGTTGGCACAAGCATTTCAGATTTGGCGCTTGATTTAACAAATATTTGATTTTATAGCTTAGCATATACATATATTTTACAATAAATAATGTGATCCTTGTAATGTTGCAAATGCTATGATATCGTAATGATGCTTAAATCTTCTATTATTTTATTCTCTTATTAGGGCACATGTTAGAGTCTTCGTACCTTTGTGTCCTTTCATTTCATGTGAATTGCTGTACTTTGTGAGACTTTTCTTGCCCGATTTTGTGAAATGATTGAATCACTTAAATAAATAAATTAAGAAAAAATAAAACTTTTCATAGAATTTCAGGATATGCAGTAGTTTTACTGAAATCTAGGAGAGTCACGCCTATCTTGACTTAACACTCGATAAACTCGGTCTTCATAGAGTTTCAGTATTTCTGACTTATTGTGAGATCGTATGTATCGTATGCATCGTTCAAGCGAAACTGATATATGAGCGTTTAGCTGAACAGGTAAACAATCATTTTGTTACTGTTATAGTTGAGTATATAGTTGAACAGGTTAGTATAAACTCTTACATTGGCCATACACGATACGATTTATTGTACAATTGATCGGTACAGATAAATTGTACAATAAATTGTACAATAAATTTGATCGCGTGTGGGCAAAACTGACGGGAAAACTGACGAGAGAACTGATGACCTTGACTGCCCACACACGATACGATTTATCTGTACAGATAAATCTGTACAGATAAATTGTACAATAAATTGTACAATATAACTGACCGGGTGTGGGCAATATTGTACAATATAACTGACGAGTGTCAGTTTTCAAAACTGTCGGGAAAACCATCCAATTTAACTGTTCAGATATCTGAACAGTTAAATCGTATCGTGTGTGGACGATCGACAAATTTATTGTACAATAAGTTTGTCGACATGCTCCGTCCACAATGACTTCTGGCGCGCTTGCCGGCCTAAGCTTATTGATGTAGAGTTAATTAATTAAGATAAAAGTAGGCCTATATAATAATAATGCAATGTCATTACTTTTGACAAGCAGAATTAATAATAAAAAATATGCATCACAATTAAATTTCCATATTGAACTCTTTAATTAAGCTAATCAAAGTTTATAAAAAATCATTGTAACAAATGTATGCGGCAATATAAATATCTCAACGAAAAATATCAGAATTAAGTGCATTTTTATCAAATTCATTTATTTTACATCAATAATTTACATAATTCACTTATTTTACCGCGCTTTTATATTCTCTGTCTTTAATGAACGATCAATAAACAGGTCCTACAAAGGCCCATTAAAAGAGTCTTTATAAAATTAAGAGTCCTCTCTCAATTTACTAGTCCGTAGAATTATGATGATGTAGATGTTGATGATTACAATAATTATGATGATAATGATGTATGATAATGATGATGATAACGATGAAGATGATGATGATAATAATTTTGATGATGATGATATTTATGTATAATTACTATCAAGATACGATGCTATTAAGTGCTATTATTAGTTATATCTTCCTGATATTATTTAGCTAATAAGACAACGTATGCACTCGCCTTTCGTTTTCGATCCATTTCTATTACTACTGCTTATAAATGGAAAACCTGTCCAATAATTGATCCGGACATATATTTCATGTAGCCAATATAGGCGCCATATATACGTATATACCAACATGTATATATACACTTATATATATATATATATATATATATATATATATTATAAATAACGGCTCACTGGGTCAGGAAGCACAGCTGCTTGTTTAAGGCTCATTTCCTCCTTCCTCTCCATGGTTATTATAAACTTATTATTAATCGTTACCTTTTGATGGCGCATCCATTGCAGCCGGCACGGATCTAAGAATAACATTTCATCACCCTGGGATTTTTTCCTTCCTAAGCTGTCAACACTCGGTCTTCCACGGTGGTCACCCACAAAGTACTAACCGAGGTCGTTGCAGCTTAACTTCGATAAATTACGCGCAAATAAACCAAGTGCGCTAAATTCCGCCGTAATACGTACTGTAGACTGTAATATGTTGGTTGACTGTTATTAATCACGTGCTCTACAAATTGGAAATGATTGACAGCTAATTAGCATAACTATTCAGATATCTGAACAGTTAAATTTGACCGTGTATGGGCGAGCGTCAGTTTTATCGGTAGATAAATTTGACCGTGTGTGGCCAAAATATCTGTTCAGATATATCTGTACAGATTTATCTGAACAGATAAATTTGACCGCGTGTGGGCGATACAGATTTATTGTACAATTTATCTGTACAGATAAATCGTATCGTATATGGCCACTTTAAGGGGTTGATCGAGGCCACATTCAAGAGGAAATCAGAATCTTTATTGACCATATTCTTCAGCCAATCACCAACTTAGCTCTTAACTTAAAAAGCGGTTATTCTCACCAATTCTGCTGGATGCAGATTTACAGGCATATTTCAATTATATTTATTTACATGTAGGCCTATATTGCTTCCTTATTCATAACATATGACGTTCTGATCTAAAATAAATTATAATAAAAATACAATAAAAATCTACTCACAACTCACATTGCGCTAAAGTGAAATAAATAATTAGTAATACGAGTGAAAATAAATCAGTTTTAAACATTTAGGTAAAGATATAGGGCCTAAATCTTTAAGACATAATTGTTATGCCTGAGCATAGTCTAGTTTCAGTCAAGTTAATATCGTCAATTAAAAAAAACAAATTCCAATAATTGAAACTTACAATTTTATAAATTTTGTACACAATGACAAAGATTGTGAAAGAATTGGTTTGGTCGACACTGCTGCACGGATGTGAAACTTTGACATTAAAGAAAGAAGATATCAGGAAACTAGAGGCATTGGAAATGGGGTTATGGAGAAGGATGGAAAGATTCGTTGCATTGACAAAATTACAAAAGAAAAAGTCCTTGAAATAGTCGGTACATATAGACAGTTAATATATGTGATATGAAATAGAAAGAAAAACTAGAGTGGATATATTATAAGGGGGGGGGGGGTTCTAAATGATGTGAGGAAATGAAGAATGAAAGGGAAAAGAATTAGAGGAAGACTGAGACATGGAATGCTGAATGATCTGATAAGAAATGCATATATAACGATGAAAAGAGAGTTATATGCCATGGACCTGCCGTTAGGCATTGAACTGGAAGAAGACAATTATCTAACTAGACTCGGTTTTGAATAGGCTTTTCAGTGATGTACCGTCAACTAACTTGTGATTTTTGTTGTTCTGGCTCTGACCCCCTGCAAAGGTTACTGGCCATTCCAACAGTCTGACGGATTGGAATTTAATTAATTACAAATCTGTCAGTTTAGTTAAGAAAAGACAGAGTGATTCACCAAGTTTTAAATTATTCTAAAGTTAAACCTCTCAGATTTAGTCCATACGAAAATTAGTTTGATTGACTAGTTCTAACTTCCCTCTTACATGCAATTAATTATTTTAGCGGATGCAAGTCATTGACTTACGTTAATAAGAAAAATATACGTTAATATGATTTACATGTTAATATCAATGTAAACACTCGAAATTATTTCACTCGATATTATTTCCCTCTTCACTTCCTGCAGAGTTGCTTGAGAGACACTGTACTCTGCACTTGTAACTCTTACAATTGTAAGCGTTGATTTTGACGAAATTTTAATAAATTAAAAAAATTTATTTAATTATAAATTTATAAATTTAATTAGTTAATGAAATTGTAGATTCGTACTTTTATATTATGAAAATTACGTAATATTAATATTTTAATTTTTACTAAGTACTTTATGATATTTAATTTATCTGAACTATTGCTGCAGTTTTAAAATTAAATACAATTTTTATTGCGTTCTAAAACGTACGTCCCATCGCCGAGTTTAAAGGTGTAACATTGACTAGATAAATAATTCAGATTGGCATTTAGTAACATCAATCGCAATAAATGATGCTGAAATTAAACTTAAAAATTCGAATGTTTTAAATAATATCTATCGACTGAAATATATATTTTATATATTATGTGTGTATTAAATAGGACATAGTTAGGGATATCTTGAGTTATCTCTGTTAAGAAAACGGACGTCTTTAACAAAGTAAGGCCTACTAGTGCAATAGAAAGGGAAATACAATGTTAGTTGTCAAGTTCAAAATTAATTTTAAACCATCTAATTCAAATAAGGCAGAGACTGTTGACCATCGAGTTAAATTCTATAACTACACCAAAAAGGGGTCATACAACCCAGTACAGTTCACAACAATAAATCCAATCTGGCACATGCAATAAGAAAACATCATCTACAGTGTAGGCCTATATGTGAAGTATGATTTAAGTGAACGACTAAAGAAGGAAATATAGCAAGAGTCTTTATCTCTGATGTAGATGATAACCTCACAGTACCTACTCTATGATTTAAAAAAACCTTTTGACGTTTTGCAAGGCAAACTAAAGTCAGTGTTCTAAAACACAATGAACTTAGTATTATTGCGCAATAGTCTCAGAGCTTGTACACATGTATTTAAGGCGGTAGTATTTGTTGCGCATACATATGCAATTTATCGTATAATTCAAATTGCATGAAGACAATTTAACAGTGTTGATAAAATTGTGCATGTATTCAGGTCGCTGTACTAAAACTTAAGTCTTCACTAGAATAAGGTTCAAGTTCTGCTTGAAAAAGATTATTAATCGTTAAAGTGAGTAATCACATGCAAGACTAAATCACTTAGGCTTGCATGTGAATTAAATTCAACGCTTAAGAGCTTTCAAAACCGTCTAAATATTTCAAAATTTGTAAAAAAGCTGGTAAAGCTTATGCTAACGTCAGTTTCCTCAATCTAAAGCGATATCAGTGACGGGATAGTCCAGTAATTGAACTCCGCACACGTTGATCCGTGGTCGAATAACTTACCGACATCGCCACTGGTTCCAGCCAGTGCCGATGTCGGACTAAACACTATGATGGTGCTAATTCGACTCTGTTTGTATATTATTGTACAATAGTAATAATACATGTACATTCCTAGCTATACGTCTGCCAACGAGCAATAAATTAATTGAAGCAAACACATCAATTTTACATTTAACTGCATTGTTACACCAAACAGTTTACAGTAACACCTCTTTTGGCTGCATATTGTTGCTACATCTGCTACGGAGTATCTGCGTATCATGGCAACCGGAAATTCGAAACTCCATTCAGACTCTCCACCTCCCTACCAAGCTCAAATAAATACAGAAAATATTTCCACTGTATCACCTGAAAATGCAACTCACACTGTGATCATCAAGCAGGTAAAACAACTCGGACCTGCCGGAAACCAACACTAAAGAGCAGAAATTGAAAGAGTAGATTTAGAACAAGGATCTGGACAAGTGTATGTAGTTCGTCAGCGAGAATCCACTCCTCCGCCTTGTAAAGAGGAATCTTTTGAAACTGATCTATACTTGGCCTGCTTTGTAATCTGGTTCTGCTGCTGGCCGTTGGGAATGATAGCATACATGGCTGCAAGTGAGTATATAGACTAGAGTATATATCAAGTGAGTATATAGAGTATATATCAAGTGAGTATATACATGTAGACTAGAGTATATATCAAGTCCGTATATAGAGTATTATATCAATTGAGTATATTGAGTATAATTATATCAAGTGAGTATATAGAGTATATATCATGTGAGTATATAGACTAGAGTACATATCATGTGAGTATATATAGTATATATCAAGTGAGTATATAGAGTATATATCATGTGAATATATACTCACTTGATATATACTTTAGTCTATATTCTGATAAAGCAACGATAGAGGAACAGTGTGAAGAATTCAAGGGCATATCCAGGAGCCAATATTAATTCAGACCACAATCTAGTAATGGCAAAAGTAGGGCTTCAGCTGAAGAAAATACTTAAGAAGAAAAGCAGTAAGAGATGGAATTTGAACGGATTGAACGAGAAAAGAAGTCAGTTTCAGGAAGCAGTGGAAAGAGAAGTTAAGGAAATGAAGGACTACGAAAGAACAGGGGTAAATGAAAGATGGTGTCAGCTAAAGGAAGCCATTAAAATAGGTTCAAAAGAAGTTTATGGCTTTCTTAAAGCAAATACAGCTAAAAAACCTTGGATCACAAGCGAGATGCTAGACAAAATGGATGAAAGAAGGAAATGGAAAAGTATTGACACCAGTCATGGCAGAAGGAAATATAGAAGCAAAAGATCATTGGTGGAGTGAAAAGTGTGATGATTTAGCAGAAGTGAAAGAAGAGGGAGGACGGATCTATTATACCAGGAAGTCAGGATATTAACAAGAACCATATATGAAAAAGAAAGGAGATGCAAAGAACATTGATATAATGGGCAAAGATGGGGAATTGAAGACAGAGCTGGAAGAAGTAAAAGAAAGATGGAGAGAATATGTAGAGGAATTGTATGATAAGGCTGGGAAACCAGTTCACGAGGATTTTAAAATAGAACAAGATAATATCATAGAAAACGATAGAAGGGGCCCCGATTTAATGAAGGAGGAAATTTATTCTGCAATTAACAGTATCAAGAAAGGAAAGGCAGCCGGAATAGATGAAATCCCAGCAGAATTCTTGAAAATGTTGGAAGGATAAACATTCAAAAAGTTAATGGAAGTATGTATGGAAGTGTACAGTACAGGTATTTGGCCAGACGACTTTACCGAGTCAGTGATGATCCCAATTCCAAAAAAAGCCAATGCTGTGGAGTGTTCGGATTACAGAACAATCAGCTTAACACCTCATGCATCGAAGATTTTATTCAAGATAGTAAGTAATCGCATTCAGTCGAAAGCTGAGATGATACTGAGCAAGACACAATTTGGTTTTAGGAAAGGATGCGGTACAAGAGAAGCAATATGAATAATGCGGGTTCTTTGCGAAAGAAGCTTAGAATATGGAAATGACGTTTTTGTATGCTTTGTAGACTTCGAGAAGGCCTTTGACAGGATTGATAGGATAACGATGATGAATATCTTAAAAAGAATAGGAATTGACTGGAGAGATAGAAAACTAATTTTGAACTTGTACATGATTCAAAGAGCAGTAATCAAAATTCAACAAGAATACTCAGAAGAAGGTGAAATATGACGTGTAGTAAGACAAGGTTGTAGCATTTCGCCGCTGCTGTTTAACATTTACGCTGAAGTAATGATGTAGGAAGCTATGGAAGACTTGGAAGAAGGAATAAAAGTAGGAGGGAATTTGTTATAAGATGTACGATTTGCAGATGACCAAGGAATGGTAGCGGGCAGCGAGATTGGATTGCAGAAGATAATGGATAGGCTGAATGATACGGCCCTAAGATATGGCATGATGATTAATAAAAAAAGACCAAGGTTATGAGAGTGCCCAATAATAAAGGTGAAATATCACAATAAATAGTACGAAATTGGAACAGGTAAGGAGTTTCAAATATTTGGGTCATACTATAACCGATGATGGGAAATATGAGACAGAAATATGCAGTAGGATTGCACAAGCAAAAGCGGCCTTTGGTAGTAGAATGAACTATTAACAAAAAGTCTAAAGAAAGACACAAAGATAAAGATAGTGAAAACTTTGGTTTGGACCACGCTATTGTATGGATGTGAAACATGGACCTTAAGAAAGGAAGATATTAGGACTGACGATATTGGAAATGTGGATTTGGAGAAGAATGAAGAGGATTAGCTGGACTCAAAAGGTTACAAATGAGGAAGTCCTGGAGAGAGTTGGCACAGATAGACAGTTGATTAATGTATTAAGAAATAGGAAGAAGAGATGGATAGGACACATTCTGAGGGGGAAGGTCTATTAAAGGAGGTCATAGAAGTTAGAATGGAAGGAAAAAGAGGCAGGGGCAGGCCGAGATTAGGTATGTTAGATGATTTAATGACCCACTCGTATGTGGAAATGAAGATGAAGGCGGAGGACAGAGAAGAGTGGAGGCGTTATGTACCATGGACCTGCCAGTAGGCAGTGCACTAAGAGAGAGAAAGCAAGTCAAGGGCAATCACAAATAGACTTTTTGATGATACGGACAAAGCTAAATGTAAGGATTTCCGTGTTATCAGAGGAGAGTGGGATGAAGAACATCATAAACTAGTTGTTTTAGATATTGCTTTGTGGGTAAGATGAAAATTAAAATAAGAAAAGAAAAATCAGGTATAGAAAGGGTGAAATTGGGAAGAAAATTCAGAGTAGAAAAGGAAAATCAGGTATGGAGAGGGTGAAATTATGAATAATAACGGTAAAAGAAGCGGAATTGATGATGAAGTTGAAGGTTGAAGTTGAATAGACTTTAGAGGCATCAGCTAATGACATGTCGGTTACAATATCTAATAAAGTTAGAGAATGCGCTAGGGAAGTGCTAGGTGTAGTGAAGGGTGGTATGAGAATGGTGGATAAAGAAGTTTGGTGGTGGAATGAGGAGGTGCATCAGGTAATGCGGGAGAAGAAAAAAGCATTTAAGGAGTGGAGGGATGGTGGAACAGAATAATTAAGTGAGAACTATAAGAAGTTAAAGAGGAAAGCAAAGAGAGTGGTGGCAGTGGCAAGGGCCAGAAAATATGGTGACTTTTATCAGAGGTTAGATAGCAAAGATCGCGTGAAGGGAGAGATCTGTAAAATAGCTAGGCAAAGAGAGAAGCAAAGAAGGGATGTGGGCAGGGTGAAATGTATGAAGGGAAATAATGAGAAAGTATTAACAGAAGATGAAGGGATTGTTGAACGTTGGGGAGAGTATTTTTGTAATTTGTTAAATGAGGGGTTAGTGAAGGCCTTGAAGATGATGCAGGTAGAGAAGGATTTGAGGATTTGGAAGTACAGAATGCTACAGTCAAAGAGGTTGAGAGGGCACTAAAGAAAATGCATAAATGTAAAGCGATGGGGTTGGATGGAATCCCTGTGGAAGTGTGTAAGATAGTAGGGCTGAGAGCGGTGGATTGGTTGAGATGCATTTTTGACAAGATGTTATTGGGGACAGGACGCCAGAAGAATGGAGGTTGAGTTGTTTAGTGCCGGTATTTAAGGGAAAAGGGCACATTCGAGTGAAAGAATAGTAGAGGTATTAAGCTGTTAAGCCATGCAACGCAGGTATGGGAGAGACAGTAGTCGAGAGTAGGTTGAGGGGTTTAACCAGCATTGAGGGCAACTAATTTGGGTTTATGCCCGGAAGATCGACAATAGAGCCGAAATTTTTGTTGAGGCAATTGACGGAGCAGAAAAGCAGAAAGAGGAAGAAGATACAGAAGCTATTTGTGGATCTAGAAAAGGCCTACAATAGGGTTCCGACAGAACTGGTGTGGGAAGTTCTGAATTAGAGGAAAGTGAACAGGATGTATGTTGAGTTAACCAAAGATATGAACAGCAAGGTGAAGACTACTTTGAGAGTGAAAAGTGGACAATCTGAGAGTTTTGAGGTAAAGTTCGCGGTACATCAAGGATCAGCTCAAAGTCCATATTTGTTTATTTTGATTTCTGATCAATTCCTTAAGGAAGTTATTAAGGAGGCGCCATGGAGCATTCTATGTGCAGATGACATGGTGATAGTAGGTGGCACTGTGGAGAAAGTAAGATTTGTTGGAAAAGAGGCATTGGAAAGTAAAGGACTGAGGGTATATAGGGAAACAACGGAGAATTTGGAGAGTAGATGGAAGGGTGAGATGATAAACGGAGATAGACTAATAAGTCAGGGTGCGGAGCTAAGGAAGGTAACAGATTTTAAGTATTTGGGGTCTGTAATAGAGGATAATGGGGATTTGGAAAAGGAGGTTACTGGTAGGATTTAAGCTGGATGGGCAAAGTGGAGGGCAGCTACTGGAGTGTTGTGTAAAAGGAGAATCCCACTAAGACAGAAAGGCAAGTTCTGTGGTAGGGCCAGAAATGATGTATGGTTCGGATTGTTGGGCAATAAAAGGGAATATTTACAGAGATTTCATGTGGCAGAAATGAGAATGTTACGTCAAATGTGTGTGAAAAAACTAGGAAGGACAGAATGGAGAATAAATATGTGATGATGAATTTGAATGTTGAGAGGATCGGAGATAGGTTGGCTCAGCCGAGATTGAGATGGTATTGGCATATTCTGAGAAAGGCAGAGGATGGTGTGGTAGAAAGAGTTTTGAGGGAAGAGCTGAATGTTAAGCAAGAGAGAGGTAGATCACAATTGACTTGGGATGAAGTAACTAAGAAGAACTTGAAAAATAGGGGATTGACTGATGAAATGGTGTGGGACAGGGAGGACTGAAGAAAGTCTAATTGTATCCCGACACTGGTTAAACTGGGATTTAAGGGAAGAAAATGATGATGATAATGATTATTATTATGATTATGATTACTATTATATATGTATGTTCAAGAATACTCTCTACTTCGTGAATAGAGAAATGCAACGCTATGCCAATATTTTTATTAAGATTATTATCGCTATGATTTTAAAACAGTTTAATACCATTTTTTCAGAAGCTGCGAAAGACCAAGCAAGCTCTACAGACCTGGAAAGTGCAAGGGAGGCTCACAAACTTGGAATTGTATCTCGCTGTATTTCAATCTTTGGAATAGTGTGCGGTCTCATAATCTTAATATTAGTAAGCATCTATTATAACTGAGCAAACCTGCGTAAAGCCTAATATTGAACGGCTGAAAAACGCCCAATTCAGGACAGAATCTACGGGAATTATAAAACCTTGAGACCACTTTATATATCCGCATAGAACTAGTTAAAATTATGGTTAACTTTTTGGATGTTAGTCAGTGTGGGACTGACATGTATTCTCAACACTGATATAAAATGCTACCATTGATGTAATTTTTCAGTTTCCAAAATTAATAGCTTTAGACAATGAATAATAATAGACTATGCGCCAACAAGAAACTGATTAACATACTGCAAATCTAATTTTAATATTTAAATATACTGTTTAGGAAGGTAATAGTTGAATATTTTAAAATAATAATTCTTTATAGTTACATGTAAGTATTTTTACAACCAACTCTCTCCAATATGCAGTCAGGAGTCTACACGCATAATAATTAGCAAACATCCAATGACTTTCACGACTGCTGAATTCGCAAGATACTCTGGTTTGTTAAAGAGCTAATGTTAATGTCAGTTTTATCACTCGAAAGCGATGTAAGTGACGGGCGAGCCCAGGATTTGAACCTCGCACATACTGATCCGCTGTCGAATATCTAACCGACATCTCCAGTGGCTCCAGCCAATATCGATGTCCTGCGATGTCCTACATGTATCCTGTTTGGCAGGATACATTTAGGTATCTGAACACAGTTTCTACGAGTCATTATTGTACTACACATAATGAGTGGATCTTCCGTGACTGGAACCTACAACATATGGCTCACTCAATATTGTCGGATATTATTCGAAGCTATTGGAACTCAAATTTCATGCTTGCCTGCATTTTTCTCAGAAGGGTCATAGTTACAGTTCTTATAAAGCGCAGATATGCAATCCTGCTACAGGGATGCAAACACCTATCTAGAAAATCAAAGCCGTCACCACTGCCACTTTTATATCACTGTGAAACCGGTTCCATCAGCAAAAATTGAACGGTGCCGTGGCCGTTAAGAAAACGATGGTCGTTCAAATGGGACAAGTCTCCCAATTGAATTTATGATGTGATCAAACACCTTCGTTTTAATACTTCAATACACCTTCAAAAAAGTGTTCTCACTAAATGGACTCAATGGTACAAATTGTTCACTATTCAACATAGATACTGTTTATCGCCTTGATTAAACTATCTCTGTTAATAATATTAATAATGATAACAATAGAATTAATAACAATTGTAATTATAATAATACTAATAATAATAATCATTGATTCGCTAGAGGCGCTCGAGGTGGTTAGTTTGTTTACGCACACCCGTGTTTTTCTTTAGCACTTTTTATCGTTTTTCTTCACTTCTGCAAATTTTTTCACTTTGTCCTTTGGCATACTGCTTTTATATATATCCCTGTACGCCCAGGCCCTTTTACTTCTATTCTTTTGTGCGTATTCGGCTTATTTTACCTTTTATTAAATCTGCATTATGCTATGGTTTTCACCTGCATTGGACTATTGGACTGCAGCTATTTGCAGTAGCGATCCAGTTGTAATTCTTTTATCTCTCGCTTGCTATGCCGTGTTTGTCACATGCCTGCTAAACAGACTTGACCACTGTCTCAGACTGCCAACAAGAAAACTTGCATCTGTTCGGTGTGCCTAGCTCAACGTCAGCTTCATTCGGGAGACGGAAAGGTCCATCTTCGTGGTCCATTGGATAATCGTTGCCCGGGTTCCAACCAACTTCCCTTGCAGATCTCCGCACAGGCGGCAGCTTCGCAACCAGGGCCTGCAGTTTCTGATATTAGGAATAGGATCAGGAATCGGAGCTGCGACTCTAGATCGGCTTGATCTAGTTCGGCTAGACAGAGTTTTCCTCCCACTGCTGATCCCAATTCTGCTAACTTATCTCACAATTCACTTTCTTCTCAGCCGCTCATTCTTGAGCATCCCTGCTTGATGCGACCTACAATAAAACACGTTCCCAAATCAGTCAGACCTGCGTTTTCAGCAGCCTTGATTGATGCCTTCCGTAAGATCGAAAGCGATCCCTCAGTTTTATCATACTGGTCCGATTTGTTGCTTTTCGCATCTTCGGTTTTGCAAGTCCCTGCTCGCACAGGTAAAAGGCATAATCTAAGCTCATGAATTAAGAAAGGTTGGAGGGCCTAGGTACTGGTGCTCCCACTGAGCCGGTCGTAGATAGAATTAAAAGAGCTCATCGTTCTCATGACTCCCGTGCCTCAGCAGTCAGGTCTAAAATGGAAGATGGAAATGTTTCGACAGCTGTACGCATCCTCTGCTCAGACGAAAGCCCAGCGCAATGCAGTTTAAACACTTTCAATATCCTGAAGGCCAAGCACCCACCCGCAGCTAGTAGCAGTATAATGGTACCCCTTCCGGACTCAATGGAGACTCCGCCCATTCAAGTCTCAGAGCAGAATGTTGTCAAAGCTGTACGTAGCTTTCCATCAGGCTCACCCGGTCCTGATGGCCTTCGCCCTCAGCATCTTCTGGAGCTTGTGACTTGTAGAGAGTCGGCTGGGACATTTTTGACCGCTTTGACTTCTTTCGTGAATCTCCTGCTTAGAGGTGTTTGCCCCCCCCCGCGGTCCAACCGGTGCTGTTTGGTGGTAAACTCTTTGCACTCAATGAGAAATCTGGCGGCACTCGCCCCATTGCAGTGGGTTACACATGGCGTCGTTTAGCCGCTAAATGCGCCAATCGCTATGCAATGTCTGTTCTCGGCGATTACTTGAGCCCAATTCAACTTGGAGCTGCTATTCCAGGTTTCTGTGAGGCAGCTGTTCACGCTACTCGCCGTTTCGCTGAGTCAATGCCAGCTGATAACTTCGTGGTAAAGCTAGATTTTTGTAATGCTTTTAATTGCTTGAGTAGATCACGAATGCTCAGCGAAATACATCACAGGAAACCAGAGCAGTATAGTTTCTGCCATCTAGCTTACTTAGCTTACTCAAGCCCTTCGCGGTTGAAGTTTGGAGACTGGTGCATTGAGTCACAGGAAGGAGTCCAACAAGGGGATCCCTTATGGCCTATGCTGTTTTGCTTGATTATTCACCCTCTCCTTACTTCTCTCTGTAGCGCTCTCAAGGTGGGATACCTAGATGACATTACTCTAGGTGGTTGCGAGTCGTCGATGCAAATGATGTACAGACTATCATCAACAGAGGGGAAGAATCTAGGCTTCAGTTAATTGACTTCGTACCAAGTTCGAAGTCATATCATCAGTTTGCAAATCTCCGGGCAACTCAGTTTTGTCATCCTTTGTGCCATTGGGCCTCTCCCATAGTACTCTACTCGGCGCGCCACTCTCTGGAGAAGAAGCTACTACCACCGCTTTATCTAGTCGCTTGGATGATCTGAAGCGTACAGCAACGCGCTTGAAATCGCTAGCCGCTCATGATGCTTTGACAATAATCCGCTTTTCATTAAGTGCACCTAAACTTATGCACATTCTGCGCTCTAGTCCGAGCTTCTCTAATCCGCGGCTTTTAGACTACGACGAGGCTCTTAGGCAATGCTTGTGCGCCGTTATCAACGCAGATTTGTCTGATTTGCAGTGGCAGAACGCCAGTCTACCGGTGAGCAAGGGTGGTCTTGGAATTCGTCTTGTTTCCCATATCGCGCCTTCAGCCTTCCTGGCATCAGCGATGGAACGAGGCAGTTGCAAGACGCCATCCTTCATAAGTGCTCCCTTTCTGCCGATAGTTTCATTGACGTTGAGTTTTCAGTTTGGTCCAAAAGCCTCACCTCCAGTGCTCCACCTTCTACCACAGTCAGTAGCCAGAAATCATTGGACCGTTCTATAGTGGATCGGATTTATAATAGTCTGTTAGAATTCAAGTCCAGTGCAGTAGACAGAGCACGACTCCTAGCTGTATCAACCAAAAGAAACAGCGACTGGCTTCACGCTCTCCCTGTTGCTTCTTGTGGGCCTTTTTTAGACTATGAGGCAATTCGAGTAGCCGTTAGTTTCCGTTTAGGGGCGAAAACTTGCGAGCCTCACATGTGCCCCTGCGGTCAGGATGTCGACGCTTTAGGTATCCACGGCCTCGCCTGTAAACGCAGCTCAGGTAAAATGTCTCGTCATCACAATTTTAATGACTTAATATGGCGAGCACTTCAAGAGCAGGCATCCCTTCCGCTAAGGAACCAAGTGGGTTGTCTAGATCAGACGGCAAGCACCCGGATGGCATGACTTTAGTGCCCTGGTGCAGCGGTAAAGGTGCCGTATGGGACGTCACGGTCATTGACACTATAGCAAACTCCTACCTGAATACGACTTCAGTCACAGCCGGTGGAGCTGCTGTTCATGCCGCCTCTAGGAAATTGGATAAATACCGTGATCTGTCATTAGGATATGAAGTTGTTTCAGTGGTCATTGAAACCACGGGCCCGATGAATCCCGAAGGAGTTGATTTTATTAATGTCATAGGCAGACTTATTGCAGCGCAAACCGTCGATAAGCGAGAGACATCTTTTCTTTGGCAAAGGCTTTCCATGACTTTGCAAAGGTTTCATGCAGTCTGCTTCAATAATTCTTTTAAGCCAATTGATGACCTCGAGTAGCCGGGCGGCGATTCAGCATGTATTGCTTGAATCGTTTTTATCAAACCCCAGGTTCTTTACACAGGGGTAAAAATAAAAATAATAAAAAATAAAAATATAAAAAAATATAAAAAAACATAATAATAATTATCAAGGTTTAACTTCCGTTCCGTTCTGTTAACTTCTCGAAGAATGAGCCTGAGTCACAGTATTTGGTATAGGCCTATCTACAGAGTATCTATGTGTATGTCTGTGCATCTGTTGTACAGTATATATAAACCCCGCCCATGTTGCTTTGGAGGGAGAGTTAGATGAACAGTGCGGGGACAGTGTTGTTAGGAAAGTGCCTGCGGTGATTGGACAGTGTTGTTAGGAAAGTGTTGTGTGGTGACTGGACAGTGTTGCTAGGAAAGTGTTGTGCTGTGACTGGACAGTGTTGTTAGGAAAGTGTTGTGGTGTGATTGGACAGCATTGTTAGAAAAGTGTTGTGCTGTGACTGGACAGTGTTGATGGACAGTGTGGGCTTGAAAATGTTGTTTGTGGAGAGTGAAGAAGAGCTATGGAGAGAGAGAGAGATAGAGAGAGAAAGAGTGAGACAGAGAGAGAAAGAAAGAGATACAATAGGGCTTTCGAGGCGCTCTGGTGAAATGGTGTTGGGCTAAGTTAACGAAACGTAGTGTTATTACTTCAGACTTGCCATAAGACCAACAGTAACTAATAACTGTAATAACTCATGTAACAATACGTGCTTTATCTGTAATAGTACAATGTCAATAAAGATTGATAGAATTAGCATAGTTAGCGAAGAGTGTGAAGTGTCGTCCATTCTAATTTGTTTACTGCCTTCAAAAACAACACCATCTAAAATGACTCACACCCAAACTGTGTCTTCCGTGCTAAATGTTTAACGTCTGTTCCCTCATCCAAGGATGATGTCAGGGACGTCGCCACAGCACACATCACTACCGATCAATTCATCAAAGCAATCTGCAAAAGAAATATGCTGAGAAGAAGCAAGATCCTAAACGGAAGCCGGTACGGTGATCAAAATGGTTAGGATAGATCGATTAAATCTACGGTCAGAAAAGGTAAGTCCTACGGTTGCTACAGAAAGTTGAAAGAGAAGAACAAGAGCGAAGATAAATAGGTGTAAAGCGTTCCAGATTGTGGATGATGCATAAGACATTGAACATCATTGCAAAATGATGTGAGAGAATATATATATATATATATATATATATATACATACATATAAATCTACATATACTTATAAATTGATCAGCGTGATTATATATATATATATATATATATATATATATATATATATATACACACACACACACACACACACACACATATATATATATATATATATATATAGATTTGCATTTGCACAAGTTGAAGAGGCCTTTGTAATGCGAAAGGTCTTTTAGCAAGTTTATAAAAATACACAAAGATAAAGATAGTGAAAACATTGATATGGAACAATTATATGAAGCTATTATACAGACGTGAAACATGGATCTTACGGGATGAAGATATCAGGAAACTAGAGGCATTGGGAAAGTGGATACGGAGAAGAATGGAAAGGAATAGCTGGACTCACAAAGGTTACAAATGAGGAAGTTCTGAAGAGAGTTGATACAAATAGGCAGTTGGCTAGTACAATACGAAATACGAAGAAACAGTGGGCAAGACTTATTCTAAGGAGGGGGGAGTCAACTGAAAGAGGTAATTGACGACAGCATGGAAGAAAGTAGGGGCAGAGGCAGGCCGATATTAGGAATGTTAGATGAATAAAAGATCCACTCATATGCGGACACGAAGAAAAAAATGGAAGACAGAGAAGAGTGGAGTTATAATATACCATGGACCTGCCAGTAGGCAATGCAAAAATTTATATATATATATATATACATATATATATATATATACATATACATCTAAAGAATTATATATATATATATATATATACAATATATATATATATACATGTATATATACATGTATATATATATATATATATATATATATATATATATATATATATATATGTATACATTTACTTATATATATATATAGGCCTATTTTTATAAATATTAGGAATGCTATATGATTAAGAGGTCCATTCCTATGTGGACAGAGAAGAGTGAAGGCTTAGATATATACATGTATATATATATATATATATGTATATATATATATATATATATATATATATATATATATATATATATATAAGAAACGTGTATTGCCTAGTGCTAGATCCATATCTTATATTATTTCAAATGTATATCCTGGACTTTTATTATATACTTCATTTCTATATAAGAAAGGAAGAAAAATGATCGAAAATATGTCGCTTAATCTGTAATTTTACAAAAATTTAATATAAGATAAATATAAATATTTTCAATAGGCCGTAGAGTTCTTAGCATATATGAAACCTCATCATTAATCGGTTATTTGACTATGATATACATGTAGCTATTACTATTTTGAAGGCCATGGTTAACGGTTATGATTATGAGGCAAGGTTTCCAAAGCTAAAGATAATAATAACGTCAGTTTCCTCACTCGAAAGCGAAGTCATTGCTGGGATAGTCAAGGATTTGAATCACGCACATACTGTTCCGCAGTCGAGTACCTTTCCTACATCGCCTCTGGCTCCAGTCTACATATAGCTATAGCCACTTTGAAGTCTTGACTGCAAACTCTGCTAGAGTGTAATAATTTTATCAACATTTTGAAATCTAACATCGATTACATATCTACTTCCATGTTAATGTGAAAATATGTGAATAGCATTAATTTTAACAGATACAATTTAGAAATAAAAGACGCTTAAAGTCAATTTACTGTTCGATTGCATGTCAGTGGACCTGCCAGTAGGCAGTGCACTAAGAGAGAGAGATAGCATGTCAGTGGACCTGCCAGTAGGTAATACACTAAGAGAGAAAGAGAGAGGGAGAAAGATCGCATGTCAGCAACAGGGAATGCACTGGATTTCAACCCTGCGCCTACAGTAACTGATCCGCTACGAACAACTTGCCAAAAAACCACCAGATAGAGTTTTCCTGAGAATTGCCGTCTCATTGTTTTTCCACTTTTAGTATAATGTAGACAATTATTAGGATGATTCCAATTATTATTCCAGCTATTGAAGTACGCAGCGAATGATTTCCGAGGGAGTGAGCCTTTTTTATACTGTTCTCGTCTGTCGCACGTGATTTTCCATTTGCCCACACTGCAACAAAAAATTAGTCAAGTTGTATTTTGTTATCATTAGGAAATATTTAACGTAGGACTTTTTTGAGTATAGTTAAAATAATATAGCCCAATATATACAGGTAATAGACACTTATGAAATTAAACTTTCATTAATATAACCGATCGTGTATATTAAATATGTTGCATGTGCAATCCATTCACAAATAAAAGTTTTAGTTTGAAATACCTGTAAACATTTAACTTTTAATTTCTAATTAAATTAAATTTATTTTGAACGTAATGAACATGAATGAAGTGAAATTACTCTATCATTCCATTACATTTTTTGCAGGTTTAACTAGGAAATCGAATGTAGGCTACATTTCTAAAGAGACAAGATTTTAAGGATTCGTCACGGAATCTGATGGTGTAATTTTAGCTAGGAAGCTAGAATAAATTTTCATAGCTTTACACGGTAATACTAGGAATCATATACATGTATACTATAGTGAGAAACAAATGTGATCTCTAATATTTTTCCTAATATGTCGCCTAGTATCAGTTTTCTTAATATTAATAAAAGAATGTCAAATTCATTCACAGCGTTAATTGACTGAGAAATCCAATTCTTGCAGGTTTCTATAAATTTGTATATTTTATATTATCCTTCCAGAGTTTAGACACCTGATTTAAATTATATATTTATATGATTTAAATTGCTATAGAGGTTCAAACAGTTGGGCATACTTGCAAGAATGAAGGCAATTAATCCAAGTGGCCAGCAGCACAACCAGAACACCACACAAGACAGTACGATCTGCTTCACGAACGATTCTCTATTACGCACGATCAGAATCTCCTGGGTTGTTTGAGGAACATATACTACTCCTGGTTGTCCCAAACTTATTGGCACGCTGGCGTATTCAATCTGGGATTGAGGGAGTTTCACATATCCCGTTGGTTGAGGATTCCATTGTAGCATCGACGGATCAGCAGGTTTACCGGAAGCAGTCGGGTATGGTTCGGTTATAGAGGAATATGAAGGCGGAGGAGCTGAAGCCTCTGCATATTTCATTGCGCCATCCGCTTCTTGTGAACTTCCGGTAGCCATTTTATAATCGTTTTGTTATCCTTTTCAATTCTGCTTTTATGTATAGCAATGATAGTTTAGTGACAAATCATCAACATCATCATCATCATCATCATCATCATCGCCATCATTATGTTCCCTAAAATCCCAGTTTAGCCAGGGTTGTGATACGAATAGATATTTTACAATTCTCTCTGCCCTACACGAATTACAATATGCCCATACTATTTCATTCGTTTAAATTTTAAGGCAATTGGTTTATAACAATTTATTTGTTGCAATTTTTGTAGCAGTATAGTGACAAATAATTTAATTTAAATTTCGTTATACAAATATATTAATGACACCAATACTATTTCTCAGGAGAAGCCTAATTCATTATCCAAGAGCTTAATGTCAGTAATAAATAAATAAATGTAATATATAAATAATGTACAATAAGTGTCGTGAGCAAAATTGGAAATTAGCAATTACTGCACTCAGATATTTTAGCACTTGACATCATGAATTCTTTTCTTACGATATTTAATGCAATCGAGGTATGAGTAAATAATGTCATTAAATATCCTTGAAGATTGGCTTATACTTGAAGTTTTTGTCATTTAGTTATATTTCATTGTTTGATTAACGATCTTACTATACCAATTGGAAGAACTGATTTCATCAGTTACATGTTCAATTTCGCTAATAAGATTCCATGTTCTTTTCGAGTAGATCCTTATGGGTAATTTTTAACAAAAGTTTGTAAAGTTTGTTGTATTTACATGCTGCTACTGAATATTATCAACGAACATATATCTAATATACATGTAAGTGATCTATACATGCATATCATTATGATGTATTACATATTAAAGCAACAATTTTGTTAAACCGCAATAGTGATACAGCTACATATTTCATAACGAATAATATTAATCCAGAAAATTACAAATATTAAAATGTTTATATAGTCAAAAATTAACAGCAAAAATGAAACGTGCTGTACGTGCTGATGCGTGCTGTACAAGATCTCAAACTGATCATTTGTGGCTATACAGTATACATCAAGTACCTACAGTCTTACTTCAAGTAAGGTACACTCTTACATGAGAACTTTGGCCAATACATTATTGATTAACCGATAAGTTGGTGACGTTAGACAGAGCTCCCCTGTTGAATCGTGTACTAATAACTTTTACATTTAGGCCTACTGATAAGTCACTTGTTGAATATTGATCTCACTTATACCGTTAAAGCTGACATCATCCAACGTATTATGCAATAAGCGAAAAGCTATATTATGAATCCGTTACGAATAGACATGCTGTTTTTAAAATAACTACTGTATATACGTGTAACAGTAAATTTCATATTAAGATAAAAAATCTTGTACTGCTTATCATCATTATAATCCTCCCTTAATTCCAAGTTTAACGAGAGTGAGGATTAGACAATTTCTGGAGACTAGGCGCTCACATTAAGGAAAGGCGAAATCAGGAAACTAGAGACAAAGGGAATGTGGATATTTAGAGGAATGGAAGTGATTAGCTGTACTCAAAAGTTTACAAATGAGAAAGTTTTTGAGAGATTTGGTACAGATAAACAGTTGAGAAGAGTTGGATAGGACACATTCTAATGGGAGAAAGTCTACTAACAGAGGTCATAGATGGCAGAAAGGAACAAATAAAGTCAGAGGCAGGCCGAGATTAAAAATGAATGTTAGATGATTTTAAGATTCACTTATATGTGGACATGATGAAGAAAACGGAAGACGGAGAAGAGTGGAGGCGTTATATACCATGGACCAGTTCCATGACATTGTCATTGGACCTGTCAGTAGTAAAAGCACAAAGATAGAGAAAGAGAGCGGGGGGCTCAACAGCCGAATGCGCTTTCTAACCTTGGCATATTAACTGGGTATATAATTTTGTTTGAGAAAGTTGTCAGTGGGGTGTTGAGTAAGGAGATGGATGATTTTTGTGACGCTGACATTTCGCCATTTTGTTAAAGTTTGAACTTTAACAAAGTGGCATTCAAATTTTAGAAAGTTGGCATTTTATTAACGTATCACAACATAACTGTTTCTGAGTCAGAAAGTAAATTACAGCTTGTCTAAGACCCATTTAACACCATTACAACTAGGCCTACACAATTAACTAACAAGACTGCATATATATATATATATATATATATATATATATATATATATATATATATATATATATCAAAGGTTATTTTAAAGAGATATTGGCATAGCTAATACTAATGATATTTAGGAAGAGTTTGAGTTTGGTACTTTAGTTATAAATGTTTATTTTCTTTATTTTCTTTATATTGATTTATGTTGTGTTTATGTTGTGTTTGATTTCTATTGTATGTGTTTCTTACTGCCATGAATTTGGTGAAATAAAGAACATATATATATATATATATATATATATATATATATATATATATACTGAACTAACACAATATACATATTAATTTTATTTAAAATAATTACAATTTTGACCATCAAATGGGGGAGGTAAAATGAGTTCACTGAGAGGGGCATTTATGTTAGTCTGAGGTTTTCAATTGTATTGCAGCATTTTGATTTTTTGATTTCTCTAATGAATTGAAATATATGCTTTAGAGGTACTGAGATGAACAATACTTCAACGATTAAATATTCAATTTTTAGTTCTATGGTGCCGTAAAATATTAATGTTAAGCTAAATCTAGGCAAGCGAGTAAGTAATTGGTTTCACTATCACGGCATCTCAACAATGGTAATAGGCAAGGTGTTCACTACTTGATAGGCCTATAACCAGTGATAGGACGAGACCAAGATATGTCTTGCCTCAAGACAGTCCCGAGACAGTGTCTTACTGTCTTGGTCTTAGTCTTGGTCTTGCGGGTCAGTGTATTGGTCTTGGTCTTCAAAAGCTGTCTTAGTATTGCAAGACTATGACATATCTTGCAAGATAAATACAAATAACTTGCGAAAAGAAAATATTTTACTTGTTCATATTTTCACGTTGATGCACATAAAGAAGTGATATTTGATAAAGTTGAAACCTTTGAATGTAGAGAATATTCAAGTCTATACTAAGTTGTTTTTTATGTTGCTATGTTTACTAATGTTCAATATTCATTCCAAATTTCTCTTATGTTTTAGTGCTCGACTCATACCGCACTCAGCATTTGTATTTTTATTGATATTCCTGGTCTCATTACAGAATTACAGCATGATGTAGACCCGTTCTCCTACTAAGTTAGCTTAACATTCCATTCCAAACATAAAACAAAAGTGCTTTCTTTGACCTATACTAATTGATTGACGAAATAACTCCTGAAATCGCTGAATGTTTTAGACTATTTATATATTGGATATTATGTTGTTATGATTGTTTAGTACTTTAGAATTAAGCTTTAATTTCTTTAAAGATTGTACCGGTACTAATGCCTGCATGTGCAATTTGAATATATGATGGATATGCAGAGCATAGTATTTTGTAAGTATTTCTTTAATTAAGTTAGCCTAGCATTTTAAGTTAGCATATATTCAAGATAATTTGGTTAAGCTAATTAGGCTATATACACTGTAGAACTTACTTGACTTTTCTATTTGTTGTCTGAATATTTCCCGATTATGTATCAATTCAATGTGTATTGACAAGTAAGCAATTATAATATGCGCCTAATTTTTGTTGTTAAGTTGTTATTTTACTTTGTTTAGCTGATGTCTAATGCGGTGCTGACAAAATTGGGGCTGATTCGATGGCTTGTTGACAGGCTGTTCGACAGCGGAGCAGTTCATATTGGGGCATGGTTCAAATCCAGTGCTTTCCTCGCCTCTGACATGCTATTCGAGTAGGGAACTGTAATTAAACTTGGATCTTTAATTAAGAATTGCAAACATTGAAAAATGTTACCGAACCTATGGAATCGAACAATTACATAAGAGCTCGAGGACCTAATGAGTAATATTATTAGTATTTTAATTTAAACTTGCATATCAATATAATAGAATCATATTTATTATGAACAATTTACACTGTATGTTCAAATTTAAACATAAATACTCTTATTAGTCTTCAGATATCAAGCAACTCATAAATGCTTCAACAGAACTAGCTGATATGGGCATATCTATATATATATATATATATATATATATATATATATATATATATATATATATATATATATATCCAGTTTGAATGTCTCAATAGCGCAATGATTAGGGTGTAGATAACGTCATGAAGTTTTTTAAATGACAGACCTGAGGTGAATCGAACTCTCGTGGGTTCGATTCCCAGCCGCGCTGATCTGAGAGTAAAATCTCGGACATTCACTGGACTGGCTACACGGAAAATGGACTAAATTGCCAAACGGATATAACATGTGGTATTAAAAGTGATAGATATCAACATAGTTGATCATTTCACAATAATGTGTATTATTATTATTATTATTATTATTATATATATATATATATATATATATATATGTCTTCATTCACCAAAATTATGTTAGCACATATACAGAAGTTGCACAATATACAGTAAACAAAAATAAAACGAATGGCATCGTGTTCACGAAAAATATAAATACATAAATACCTATAAGATATATAGCATATTAAGATATATAGGTTTGGCTTTCTTAGAGAGTTCCAAAGTTTAATAGTGCTGTAAGCTGTTGATAAAGAATATTTAATATTAAGATAAGAAAAAATTTTTAAATTTGAATTTAAGCTCTTTAGGCAGTTTTACATGATGACTGTGCCCCTGTGTGTTCCAAATTTCTGATGTTAAAATTCTACCCAACAATTTACCAGAATTTACCTCAATTAGATTGTTGACAATTTTATAAAACTAAGTGAAATCAGGCTATAGTGATGATGATGAGGATGATGATAATATTAATAATAATAATAAAAGTCTAACGTCCGTTTCCTCATCCAGGGATGATATCAGGGACGTCCCCACAGCGCACATCGCTAAAGATCAATTCACCCAGACCAATCTGCAAAGGAAATGTGCTGAGGAGCAGTAAGGTCCTAAATGAAAGCCAGTCCGATGATCAATAATGGTCAGGGTAGATTGATTACGACTACGGTGTTAAGCTTTCCAGAGAAAATTGAAAGAGAAAAACAAGAGCGAAGCTTAGCAGGTAAAGAGTTCCAGATTATGGGTGCTGCGTAAGAAAATGAACGTCTGCCCAATGATGTGAGAATATTTGGAACAGAGAGAATCGCATATTTTGAAAGTTAATAGAGATGCTTTATATTTATGCGTTGATTAACAGGGAGCCAGTGAAGACTGCGAAGTTGAGAAAGAGAATTAATGTGCATATACGCGTAGACGAGGTACCATGTATGTATAAGTTGTAGTGTGCTTAATATGTATAAGTTGTAGTGTGCTTAACGTCAAGATTCAGTAGCACAAATAAAGCGCCTATTCAAGACGAATCAATACGCTCAAGCTATCGTCAGGAAAGTAGGCATGCTCAAGATAGTGCAACTCGAGTGACAAGGATATATATATTTTTTTGTATAACAGATATATTTCCTCATACTCTACTATTAACTTACGTAGGCCTACATTTTAGACAGGTGTAGCAATACAGGTGCATATCTATGACATTTCGCGCAGTGATTACTGTGTCAAGCAATAAGCCAATTTGATTAAGAATAAAATAGTCTACATGTATATAGAATTAAATCCTTTATATATATATATAAAATATTTGGGCCATACTATAACCGATGATGGGAAATGTGAGACAGAAATATGCAGTAGGTTTGCACAAGCAAAAGCGGCCTTGGCATATTGCTACACCTGTCTCCTCTCCACTCTTTTCTTTTATTTTCCAGGAACCAATGTCGCACAAATAGATATTATCAAATTTGAAGCATATGTGCAATTACAATGTTTTAAATTATGAGTAGGCCTATTTACATAAATAAGTATAAAGCTTCTGAACTACTCTTGAGAGATTGTTGGAGCACAATTCTAAATTGAGCATAGATCTTACGTAAAATTAGATCTTCATACTTTCGTAGCGACAGTGGCGAAAAGTTGAACCAGCTGTATAGTCTATATTCATAATGTATGTTTAATATTACTAGCACATATAATTTAAACAAAGTATTCTCTATTTGAATAAAGCGATGTCTCTAGAAAACAATAAAATTAATGTGTTTTTCAATAGTCTAAATGTTGCATGTAGATACATTTAGAAACCTTAACTTGGCGAATGTTTCCGTATCACAAAAGTTGTGTCCAGTAATAACAAAAAATTGTGTTTAAGTTATCTAGTGATCGAGGACTTAAATATATGGAAGCCTTTTGTTTATAGACAGCAGACTATGCATAATTAACTTTTATGTACCGGTATAGTTTTAATCAAACCAAAATCAAGGAACCATACGATACGATCACATTCCATCACATTTATATATATATATATATATACATATATATATATATATATATATATATATATATATATATATATATATATGTATGGATGATAAATATGGGCCTTAAGGAAGGACGATATTAGGAAACTAGAGCCATTGGAAATGTGGATTTGGAGCTGAATGGAGAGGTTTAGCTATACTCAAAAGGTACCAAATGAGGAAGTTATGGAGAGAGTTGGTATAGATAGACAATTGATAAATGTATTAAGAAATAGGATGAAGAGTTGGATAGGACACATTCTAAGGGGAAAGTCTATTAAAGGAGGTCATAAAAAGGTAGAATGGAAGTAAAAAGAGGCAGAGACAAGCCGAGATTAGGTATGTTAGATGATTTAAAGATCCACCCATATGTGGAAAAGGAGAGGAAAACGGAAAACAGAGAAGAAAGGATTCTTTACATACCATGGGCCTGCCAGTATGCAGTGCACTAAGAGAGACAAACAGAGATAGAGAGATAACGAGAGAGAGAGAGAGAGAGAAAGATACTGAAAACTAACAACCAACGAAAAAGGGAATTTGAAAAGGTTCTTATCTATTATGTTTAGAGTTGATCAATTAGTTATGAGGTAAGCATGAGTAATAGTTGTCCACTACAAAATAATTGTCTCTGCTCACTAGCTTATATGCACTTGTTAAGTGAAGCTTTTAAAGATTAATCACTTGGGCAAACCCACTGCGGCTTCTAGGCAACCGTTCTAAAGGTATCTGCTCATTTATAGTTTTAAACAATGGCTAAAAACGAAAAGCGAGCAATTTCTAAATATTTATATTTGAAGGGTTTGACCAAAGTGAGAAGCAATAGACATGGAAGAAGTTTTAAGAGACAATGCCCCTTCGCAGACTTCAATTTATTGGCTGGTGGCTAAATTCCAGCGAGGTAGGCACTCTATTGAAGACGAGTCCCGTTCAAAACGCCCTGTCGAGACCAGTACCGAAGAAACTATTTAATGTTTCCAGGATAGGATACAAAAGGATCGACTATTAAGCATATTATACTGCAGTAGTCGATAGTCTCAAGTTCAATCAGTTGTCATATGGTACAACTAAATTGAACTAATCATATTATTACTGACGTTTTGGGTTACAACAAGGTGCGTTCTAGATGGGTTCCATTACTTTTGACGGCTGAAATCAGGAATGAATAATAAATAAGTCCGAGTAACAACTTATCGTTTCAAACTCGATCTGTACAGAACAGACCAGGCCTTCACAGATATATTACCATGGATGAGACTTGGGCTCACCATTTTGATCCGGAGACAAAACTGCAGAGTAGGAAACTGCAATACGTCACTTCACTGACACCAGTCAAATTCAGCAAGATTACGTAGGCAGGTGAAGTTATGGCATCCGTATTTTGGGCCGGAGAAATTATTCAAATGATTGCCTATGCAGAGCGAAGAAAGACTCTCACAGGTATCTACTATGTCGAGTTCATAAGAAAATATCGTGCAGTTAACAAGGAAAACCACGAAGAAAGTTCCGTCATGATGTTCTGCTTCATCAGGACAATGCTCCAACTCGTTAGCCCCTGCTGCAAAAGCTGTCGTTGATGAATGTTGCTTCGAATTGCTGCAACATCCGCCATATTCGCCAGATTTGGCCCATCTGACTTCCATCGATTTCTATTGATAAAAAAATCACTTCGAGGACAGAAATTTGACATCGAAGAAAATGTCATCCATGCCATTGAGGGGCTTTGTGACTCGTTATTTCGCGACGGTGAAAATGTACTTAAAAATACATTATATATATTATATATATATACATGTATATATATATATACACATGTATATATATATATATGTATATATATGTATATATATATATGTATACATATAGGCCTATATATATACACATATTTATATATATATAAAGGTTTACCGTCCGTTTCATACCACAAAGGATGGTGTCAGGGATATATATATATATATATATATATATATATATATATATATATATATATATAATACATGTATACATGCATATTCGATCTGATCTTAGAAAATTTATGAGAAACTGTTACGCGCTCTGACATTATATTTTTTGGTTCTCGTTTAACTTTAACTAAGTGATTTATTTTGCTGTTTTTATATTATTCTAAATCGTTTAAATCATCTAAAGTGAATTTGAGTGATATTTGTATTGATATTTAAGGATATCTGATTGCAACTTCATATATAATTCACTATAATTTCAAAATATTTGACTAAACTCTCAACTGTTTTATGGAACTCATTAGTAGGCCTATAATCGTAAACTGCGGAATTTATGTGATATACTTCTTATGTGCACCCAATTTGGTTCCTACGATTTATCTTTTCGGGATATGTAAGTTAAGCTAAAATCTAAAAGCTAACGTTAACGTCAGTTTCCTCACTCGAAAGCCATGTCAGTGACGGGCGAGCCCAGGATTTGAATACGCAACAATGTCACACTGATCCGCGGTCGAGTATCTTACCGACTTCGCCACAGGCTCCAGCCAGTGCCTGAACATTGCCTTTATTTCCGTTCATACGCTTTTCTCTTCTGTTGAGCATGTGTTCATGTAGCTCGCGTGAAATGCGTGTGGTGAATGAATATATATATATATATATATATATATATATATATATATATATATATATATATATACTGTATATATATATATAAAGTATATATATATACATGTATATATATATATATATATATATATATATATATATATATATTATTAGCCTCATATCGAAAATCTTCACGTATATCGCACGACTTTTTGACTTCTAAATTCTAAATATCTCTCTCTCTCTCTCTCTCTCTCTCTCTCTCTCTGTCTCTTGAGTGCACTGCCAAGTAGCAGGTTCAAGGTACATATTTATGCTCAAAGTCTGCTTTTTCGCTCCATAATAGCACTCCTTAGATCAACAAGTTAATCCCTTCACAAAGTCTATGCCTTATCAATACCTTATGTAGCCTATAGCTTGGGAAAAATACGTCTTCTGAAGTGGTTTCCTGTTGCCTTCCTCAGTTGGGTGGATTAAGTACCATTTAATCCTATGGGAAAATATTTCATGGTGAGGTTAGTCTCCTCTTGCCATCCTCAGCTCCTACGTTTAGTAGCCTTTTACGTACAAGCGGCAGATTGTTTGCGGTTGCCCTATTCTGCAGTGGTCCAACCACACTCGAACACAATACGGGACATATATTCTAAATATATACATCTTTATTTCACCAAAACATATGGTAGCATTATTACAATAAGTACATAATATAAAGTACACAAAATAAAGTGACATCATGTTCAACGAAAATAGATAGATCTAATGAGTAATACTTACTTAATTACTTAATATTACTGTCTAATATGGATTCGAATATGCAATGTTACAAATTTGTAATCATGCTAGCGAATATGTACTAAAACTAAATTCATTTTTAAGAGTTAATAAGAAAAAAAATGTAATATATAACCTAATTACAACTGTGATATGATAGAAAGTATCAAGTAACGACAATTTAATGTAGGCTAATCAATACCCAAATGGGGGTCCTCATGCATGATGACGCTAGCACTTAATTGTTCAATTTTTGTAATACTACAGATATCAATTGGTACGAATTTGCGTAGAATTCACATGCTGTGCGTCATATAGAATGTACCGAATTCATCGAGTCGTTTATCAACAGAAAATTACAGAATTATACTAATAGCACAAATTGGCCAATAGACCGGAAACAATGCTAACTGAAAAAACGCTATAGCCTGTTGTCGGATCTAGAATACACTGTCTATACTTTTGTATACATGTATACAGAATTGTGTATGTCCGCATACTGTATTAGGCTAATAAGTGCACGTATATATATAAATATACATGTAAATATATATGTATATAATATACATGTATATAATATACATGTATATAATATAATATACATAAATCAGTGTTATTCCAGTTTATAACAGGTTGTAATATTTACTACAACCTCTCTTAACATGTATAATGGAAAAGGATGATAAATAGTTTCATAATTAATAATACATCACATACTAAATGTTTACGTAATAAACTTCAGTCTACAAATGATGGAGCCTGCACTGAATTAATTCATCTATTGTAGGCGCGCATACTGTAAGACTTTTGACATATTGTAAAACTTTTTAAGTGTTATTCCAGTCGACGAAAACTAAAACAAAAATATCGTCTGACTTAAAAATAATGAATTCGTCAACTTTGAACGAAAACGAAAACGGAAAAATATGGAATCGCTCGACGATAAAATGAACTAAAAAATATTAGACGACGATAACTGAATATAGACGAAAAATAAAGACTGCAACGATAAAAAACGAATCAATATTGTCCAATTTTCCTCTCAATTTTCGTCAAGGCACATTCAACATTTGCAATGAAAATGATATTTCGAATAACAACAGGGTAACGCGATCTTGTTCAAGTTAATCATGAACAAAATACTCCCAGAGTCAACTTGGGTGACTCAAGTATTCATGAGCCTGCCAATGATGAAGGAGATTACAGCGATAATGGACCAATTAGCAAAAAATTCTAACATCTATTTCATAAGCTTACATCGACAATGACTCAACTCCACCAGCGAACACTATAGATAATGAGTTGACAAAATAATTCACGATGCTTCAGGATAATCTCAGCGCGGAAACACCACTGGAATTCTGGTTAGAAAACGAACCCTTATTTCCACGTCTAGCTAAGACTGCTCAAGATATGGTAGCCGCTCCAGCATCCGAGGCATATTGCGAGAGAATTTCTTCGCTCTGTGGAGACCTGACTGCCCGTAAGAGAAGTAGAGCTCAGGTGTGTTTGGAGAAGCAGGTCTTCTTGAAGCTTAATAAGAAAATGATTGACGATCATGCTAAAATAATGGATACTAATGAGAAATTTTCATTGTAAAATGATTAATTCAAACTAGAAAACTCAATTGTAATATTTTCTGTGGCGAACTAAAGTAATTAATCAACTCTCTCTATATTGATTTATTCTAATAAAATTAAGAATAGAAACATTGAATAATACAAGTGTGATCTTTGAGTTTGAAATGGTTCACCATATTTAAAGACTGAAATCGAATAGAAATAGAATAAAGAAATACATTGACTGAAATAGAATAGGAATAGAAAAATAATTTTTTGAAATAGAACAAAAACTGAAACGAAAAAATATGCAAAGACTAAAACAGAATAGAAATACAAAAACATTAGCAAAGACAATAATAGAAACTGAAATAGAAAAACATTCTGAGACTTGAATAACACTGACATAAATATACATAATATAATATAATATAATATACATATATAATATACATGTATATATATATATATATATATATATATATATATATATGCATGTATATATATATATATATATATATATATATATATATATATATATATATCAATCTTTATTTCAGCAAATCAGTACAAAAGTGACAAACTAACATGGTGCACATTACAACACATAAGAGAAAAACAACGAATAAATACATAAATTCATGTAGGAAGCACTGTCAATGAACCAAATTGCGTAAATTGATATTATTTATTGTCTTCAGCGCTGACATAAATCTGTCTTTTCTCAACTGATATTTATCTTTTATTCCATGGATGTTAAATATATTCATGCAAAATAGTAAATCATTGATACTAGATACCTGAAATAGTTTAAATAAAGCGTTATTGAAGGTAAATCCTAAGCTCTTAATTTCCGATTTTTTTAAATTTTAGCGCTTCGAGAGCATATAACAGACTAGGCACAGCTATTGATTCTATTAAATGAATAGTGACATTTATATCAGGCAATCTGCCTAACTTAGAATATAGTGCATTGAAAGCTGCATAGAACTTACATTTAACATGTGTAAAGGATACCTTAAATCGTCTGCTGCTTTCAATGACTATACCAAGATATCTAGCTTCCTTAGCCCAAGCAATTACACCATTGTCACTACATATACGTATATTTCGACAGTCAACAAAAAATCTTTTGCCAATTCCAATACAGTACGATTTATTTGTATTAGGCTTCAGATTTATTGCATCAAGCTCAACACAGCATACCAATACCATACGTTGAAGTTCCGCCACCGTAGATGCTAAGAGTACTAAATCGTCTGCATACATGAATGAACCATATGATATATTATTAAGTGTACATCCATATTTGGATAACTGTGAAAGATGATTGTCCGCATAGATACGGAATAACGTAGGTGATAATACACCACCTTGTCTAACACCACATGATATCTTAAATTCTTCAGATATCGCAATACCCATCTTACATTCGAAAATAATTTCGAGTACCAATTTATTAAGACGTGTATTATATATAGAGGTACATTTAATAGTAGCAATTTATAAAACAAACAATAGTGATTAACTCGATCAAATGCCTTAGAAATATCTAGACAGCACAAATTAACTGTGGAATCATTCTCCACAAAATAATCTATAACATTACTTACACAAAATATTGCATTGGCACACCCAAGATTATTTTTGAAACCAAACAGCCTATCATTTGAATTGAAATATTTGCCAAACAGAAAGAGTATGCTATGTTCAAAAACTTTGGAAATTATTGGACTCAATGTTATTCCACGAAAATTATCTATTTCTTGCAAACCTTTAATACTAGTATCCTTTTGTATAGGAATAACTATTCCCCTTCCAAATTGGTTCGGTGCATATCCTAACCTGGAGATTACATAAAATAGTTTAGATAGGATGACTTATAAAATCGGATGAGCATTAACTAGATGCTCTTTCTGTAGATTGTCTACACCTACAGTTTTTCCATTATGTTGCTTAGAAACTGACATATCTATTAGGAATGCATTTATAGGACGCCATGTTCGCTTGATTTAACTTACTCGGTTTTTGATCATGCATTTTGCATGATAATAACTTTTTAAATTTTTTTGACATTTCTGTATTAAACCCTTCATCATTCGAATTGGAGACCTTTTCAAAATATGATTTAAATAAATCTGAAGCAGATTTTTCAGTTTTTGCACACTCAATAGTAGGCATTGAATATTTATTGTCACATACTTTATTTTTCCAGATATTCCAGAATTTTGCTGTTTTTCCATTATACAAAGAAATTAATAAAGAGTCTGCCATGTTCTGTTTCCCCTCTAACTTACGAGTTCTTATGCTATCTCTATGTATATAATCTCTTATCTAGATTTCTCTTTTCAAAAATTGGACCACCTCTAGGTTTACCAGCTTCAATCCATTCTGGTGAGATTCCATGCACTTATTCTTTAGATTATTTAAGCTATCATCCACCTTTGCTTGTAAATATTAGCACTCGTATATGGCACGAATTTATAGCTAGCTGTTAGTAAGGCATTCACTATAGCATTATACCAGCGTTCAACATCATTATTACAGCAGAGCTCATGAATATCATTATTATATTCACAGCCTGTACACACTGTATCACATCATTGAATATAGGTTCCAGTAATAACCGAGTACACTCACAATATGACTGCAAATTACCGTGATCGAAGCGAAATCGGCCAAATGCCTGTTCTGACGTATTATTTGGACTCCGTACTGGCGTTACTATTTTCGTTGTTGCAAGCCATTGACCTAGCAATATTCATTGCAATTTCAACAGATTCATGATCAGAAAAATTGTAGGCTGAGTGCACATTATCGTATTTCTCAATATACGAAGTAAGACTGTTAGCTATGCAAATATAATCTATGATGCTATAACAACTTCTATTTACATTGCTATATGTATACGCATTATTATGATAATGTTTGGTTATATCTGTGAATTAAATTCTATATAAGTTAAGAAATTCTTTAACTAAACGTGATTGCTCACAATTACTACTTAGATTGCAATTAAAATCTCCACCAAATATTATATCATCACAATTTAAACCATCAATTGTACAGGAAATGTCTGCAAATACTTCTAATAAGATGTCCCGAGATTCATCCGAATTGTCTTTACAAGGCAGATAAGCATTTATTATAATAACTTCATCAATGCTTACTATGACTAACTCTTTCCTTAACTAACAATGGTACTACAGTATATGCCCAGAAACTGATTTATTAATCATAGTAAGCACACGACCACGAGGCCTACCATACAATATATTATTTTGCAAGGAATTATTCATTGCCGAAATACGGTAATAGTTAAACTTAGAATATCTGTTGAATTTGTTTAGATTACTATTATTTAACCAATGTTCTTGAATTAAAATTATGTCATATTTATTATTATCACAAGCATCGGTAATAAGGCTCTCGCCTTGATTATACCCATGCATATTGTAATCGTACTGTTAACTAGTACGATGGTTCTTGTGTCTTACTTCCTTATAAACAAGAAAAGCTTTATCTTGAGTTCGAAAACCGACCTTTGCTCTTCAATAGTTAACTTGGTAAATCGCTAGGATTTATCGTTCTTAATCGTATCCGGTCGCTGATTGAGAGAAGTTCTCCCTGGTCTCCTGGCTTTCTGAGCTAGCTGTTGTCTTCCCGTGTTTCGGACTCCTCTTCTCCCCTCCTAAGCTAAGTACTATTTTAGATAGTAAACTACGCTTTAGTCTATAGTATTGTGACTATATTTGTGTGTGTGACTTTGTGAGCACCGGGCGAATAGGCAACATAAAAGTATAGTGTTGTTTTTCCTGTCTACCTTGTGTTGCAGTTCTTTATTAAATAGTTTTCCCCTAGACCGAGTCTTGGTAGATAGGTGAATAACGCGCATACCTTTATAATATTGTATGTCATCATTTTGACAAGATCTACACTGGATCTGGACATGGTTCAGGTGATTCTATTCTTGGCTTAGCTTTAAATTTCCATTGTTTTACTACTATACCATTATGCCATACTGACGGATCTAAAAATTTCGTCAGGTATTTTGCAACAACATAAACCCGGAAGGCAATAGGATCATAATCACTTCTCTCAGCGACATTCTTATTGTTTACTAAGAAGCAACTGATTGGGTTCGCCCACAAATATCAGAAACAAACCTGCTAACGGTTTCTACTGTTTCCTCGGAATTTACATTATATAAGCCAGACACAGCTTTTTTGACGTAAGGTTTTGCAGATTCTAGCATAGTGAACTAACTATTACTATGTATATTCTCTCTTTGATATTTCCACTAAAAGCTAGTATAGCTAATGTTAACGTAAGTTTTCTCACTCGAAAGCGATGTCAATGACGGGCGAGCCCAGGATTTGATTCCCGCACATACATGTAAATAAGCCTACTGATTCGCGGCCAAAAATCTTACCGACATCGCCAATGGCTCCAGGTATCCATATAATTTTCATGAACTGAGATCAACACGTAAACAAATATTCCGCTAGTACCCTTCACTGTACTGATTACGCAGGATTTTGGCCGTTTATGGACCCCTTAGCGGCTTTGATTTGGTTCCACAGCTCTCGATGTTGTCGTGTACAATAACAACACTCTACCCGTATTATTGTTGTTGTTAAATATATATATATATATATATATATATATATATATATATATTATATATATATATATATATACAGTGTATATATATATATATATATATATATATATATGCATGTATATATATATATATATATATATATATATATATATATGGACGGAGATATGTTCCATATTTTGAGGGGGTCCATAAATTTTGGACTCCCCAAACGGGAGGGATCCATAATATGCAACTAAAATTACTTTAAAAATGATTTTTAATCATTCTCCAATCACACAATGCACCTCTTTGCTATAAAGTTGATATACAGATCGAGAAATCCGATTGAAATGAACAGCTACAAGATTGATCGATAAGCTTCTCTTCCTAACGTGTCGATAGGCTTCTCTTCCTAACATGTCGATAGGTTCCTCTTCCTAACAGGTGGATAGGCTTCTCCTCCTAACTGGTCGATAGGCTTCTCTTCCTAACGGGTCGATAGGTTCCTCTTCCTAACAGGTCGATAGGCTTCTCCTCCTAACGGGTCGATAGGCTTCTCTTCGTAACGGGTCGATAGGCTTCTCTTCCTGACGGGTGATACAGAAGCGGATCCAGGAATTTTTTAAGGGGTGACGACATTTTTTTTAGAGTGTGCATTTTTGCTTTCTTCGGGATATGTGACTCAACCATACAAATTTCTGTGGGGGGAGCTCAAAATTTGTTTACTACTGCGTTCGGCTCATAGAGTAAGTGTATCCTCGTACCCTACCCCCCCCCCCCCTTGCTCATACCCGTCAGGGAAAAACCTAAAATCCTAAAAATCCTACATTTGTATGGAAAAGTAGGCTAATTTTTTCACCTCTGAAGAAACTCTGCGGATCTCGACGAATTGCAAAAGTGACCTAATTTTGGCGGTGGGGAGTGGGGCTTAAGCCCCTTCCAGCCAAGGTTCTTTGCACCACTGCAACGGGACAGAGTTCATATTTTTTATCTACACTCCTTTTTCCTCTAATGCAGTGGTCATGCATTGGTTCAAATGAAAATTGAGAGCTAGTGAAACGGTTAACATTGTTTTGGACCCCCTTCCATTATACAGTGCTCCTAGTATATCCTAGAAAAAAATCGAGCTATTGGAACTGAGTTTCCAGTCGTACGCCCTCTCCGGGCCCCCCCCTAACTACTGCCATTACTAACATATTTTCACATCGAAATTGCCATAGAAACAATGAAAATATACCCTGTCTTACCTCCCCCGGGCCCCCCTAAACACCTCCATTACTAACATATTTTCACATCGAAATTGCCCTACAAACAATGAAAATATACCCTGTCTTCCCCCCCCCCCCGTCCACCCCTAACCACCTCTATTACTAACACATTTTCACATCGAAATTGCCATAGAAACAATTAAAATATAATTTAAATTTTTTTATCGGCGGACCTAAGGAGGGGGGCCTGGCCCCATGGGCCCCCCTGGATCCGCCACTGGGTCGATGGGCTTCTCTTCCTAAAGGGTCGATAGATTCCTCTTTCTAACGGGCTGATTCTGTTACAACTAACAAGCCATCGTGCTCCTTCCTATTTCCCCCAATCTTCTACGAGTCCTGAGAGCCTTTATTATAAACCAAATTGAGATGAAAATCATATAAGCTGACGGGCGGGCAACTCAACACTGTAAAAATAAAAATGGTTTAATGGTTTATTGCATTTGGGGGCGGATAATAATAATCTCTGATCCCCGTCCAAAACCTTTCACAGGAGGGAATCTGAGGATCTTATGACCATTTATGGCAAACTATGTTGTTAAAACTCATTTTATCAGATTTTTCACCCATATATTATTTTTCAATGGTACTGAATTATTGCTACGAAATGGCGCCATTTTTGTCTGAATCGTTAACAGTAATCTGTTACCCTGCCAGACTCACCCAATTTTCTTCGCTTTTAGACAAACGACTTCCATATGGGTTGATTGAGATTTAAATGCCTGATTATTTGAACCTGCTAATATTCCTTAGTTTTAAATCATCCTGCGTTGATCATACATATCATGCAAAATATATACATTAAAAATCTACTATCTAAATCTCCTCCTGAAAATGATATCAGCAAGTCAAGCTAATGATTAAATCAGTCTGATCAGTCTGACCTTGCTTTCACATTGATTTTTGCAGTCTGTAGTGTTTTGAATTACCGTGTCGCTTGGTTTGTTATTTGCACGCTGAGCATTCAGAGCGCGAAGCCTGTGGAGCGTAGAGCAGCGGTAGCTAGCAGGCAGTGCAATGTTCATACACTGAGCGTCTGTGAAGAGTGTACGTATGGTTGAATGCGCGATGGTTAACAATCTAGCATTTCGGTAAAAATAACCAGCGAAATTATTGTAATAATAATATTGCCTTTATATTGTCATAAAGGCGCCGTACTGTGCGTGCTTTAGTTCTTAATTGATTAGGGCCTATAGGTAGTTTAGTCAATGTTGAAATACTATAACGTATAGATTTATTATGGATTCAAGGCATTCGGTTTGTTACTTTTAGAGTATTAAAGTCAGAGTATTAGCTTTCACTTTTGTAGTGTTACTGTTTGAGAAATGCAGCTGTGGTAAACTTGCTAATCAGGTTGATACAGCAATGATAAACTTACAAATTAGGTTGATGTGATAAACTTAGTAATCAGGTTGAAGTAGCAGTGATGTTGTTCCCCTTATTCTTCCCATGATGTTCACGGGTGTGGTTGGGACCACTGAGGAATAAGGTAACTGCAAACAAGCTGCCGCGTGTACGTAAGAGGCGACTAAGGCTGGATATGAGGAAGGCAAAGGGATCCACCTCACCATTAAATTTCTCCATGATTAAATAGCATAATGAACTAAACAAATGAAGTTCTTTAAAGAGTCTATACTGAGAGACAGTTAATTTATGTGATCAGAAGTAGAACAAAAAGCTGGATATAATATAGTGTAAAGGAGAATGGTTTTGCTGAAGACTGCAGTAGAAGGAGAAGATTACAGGGAAAGATAGTTAAGAGGCAGACCAAGACATGGCATTTTGGATGATTTGATAAAAAATTCTAATATAAAGCTGAAAAGAAAGCTCAGGATAGAATTGGTTGGACGAGTTATATACCTTGGACCTGTCGTTTTGTAGTGCACTAGAAGAAGAAGTAGCAGTGGTAAACTTACTAATGAGATTGATGCTGCGGTGGTGAAGTTACTAATTAGGTTAATGCAGCAGCGATAAACTTACTAATAAGGTTGATGTTGCAGTGATAAACTTTAGAGATGGGAATCGAACCGAACCCGAACCGAACCCTAAAATCTAGAATTTTGACCGAACCGAACTCGAACCCGGACTCTGACCGAACCCGAACCGAACCCGAACCCAGACTCTGGCCGAACCGAACCGAACCCAAACCCAGACTATGGCCGAACCCGAACCGAACCCGAACTTCGTCCAAACCGAACTGAACCAAACTCTCGTAGTTCCTTTCTTCTTCACCAGCCTGACATTAAATAAAGATAGTAAGAACAATACAAATATATATTAGTTTTTCCATTTACATGTCTTACAGTGGCTAACAGCATATATTCAGGTAAAGCTGGTTCCGACACAAATTTTAAAGTGGTAGCTGTACAAAGGAATGGTACCGGAAGCGCGACGGGCCTACAGAAGATATTTGATAGTCTGAATGATACGGCATTGAAATATGGAATGAAGATTAACATCAGAGAGACAAAAGTGATGAGAGTATTCCATAAAAATCTGAAAATGCTTGACTCAATCTAGGTGGATTTGTTCTTGTTAAATTCAAATTATGATTTTTTCTAATTTTAGTGTGCTACCTTAGTATTTTTGCAACCAGATTTACAAATAATTATATATGACATTCTATATGTGTTAAGACTATCTGGAGTAAATAATTTTGCACCATAGCAATGCAATAATTTCATAACTATTTTAGTAACTTCATAATTGATCTGAAAGTTTCAAATTTGAAACCCTAAGGTAAATTATGAAGCTTATTACTGGTCAGTTGGTAGCAAACGGTGTATATTATGATCATTTTTCAATGGAAGTACAAGTGTTTACCAAATCATCTTTATTTGACATTTTTATGTTACTAAATTCCACTTTGTCTCTGAAATATTTGATCAAATTTTAGCCAAGACATTTCCACTTAATTATAAATGTATCTAATATTATAGGCCTACAGTGACAAAAAAATTTAAAAATTGATAAAGCATTCTATTTGCTCTTTATAATCAAGGAGAATATTTCAGATACAATAATAAAGCTAAATATCTATATTATGAACATTTGTTGGTCAACTTACAATATTTTAAGAAATTTACAGGAATAAATACTACTTCTCTCCTTTTTCATTTTCATATTTTTGCCCAGGTTAAAAAATGTGGCAGCTATTATGACTTAATGAATTTTTAAGCATATTTACCATAAACCATGTTTATCATAACCATGATTATTATAAGTAAAGTTAAACTATTGCAACATTATCCAAACCAAACCATTTCGAACTCGATTCGAACTCTTGCGAGTTGGAAAGCAAGCCGAAACCGAACCGAACCGAACCCTTATTACCGAACCGAACCGAACTCTCATTTTCAACGAACCGAACCGAACTCTCAAATTGTCAACTGCTGTCAACTGTCAACTAACCGAACCCGAACCGAACCGAACTTTCATTTTGAACGAACCGAACCCGAACTCTGGAAATTCATAAAATTCCCATCTCTAATAAACTTACTAATCAGGTTGATGTAGCAGTGATAAACTAACTAATCAGGGTGATGTAGCAGTGATAAACTAACTAATCAGGTTGATGTAGCAGTGATAAACTTACTAATCAAGTTTATGCAGAAGTAGTAAACGTACTATTCAGGTTGATGCAGCAGTGATAAAAAGCTTATTAATCACATTGATGCAGCATTAGTAAACGTACTAATCAGGTTGATTCAGCAGTTATAAAAAGCTTATTAATCACATTGATGCAGCATTAGTAAACGTACTAATCAGGTTGATTCAGCAGTGATAAAAAGCTTATTAATCACGTTGATGCAGCAGTAGTAAACGTACTAATCAGGTTGATGCAGCTATGATGAACTTGCCTTCTGGTTGTCTTTAGATGTTTCCAACAATTAATTGATAGGAATATTGCTTGATTGGAATTGACCAAATTTCTAGCAAACATGAAGGCTGAACATATTCCGGTATAAGTCACAGATAGTGGTTGTCTCTACATTGCATATACTTGATCATTATCAAAGATATGTTTATCATTGTTGCTTCGTTGGAATTGGAAAAATAGGCAGTTAAACTTGATAATGTGATAACAGTGTCAGTTCTGCTATTGCTACTGGTCGTACCATGTAGTGTTGACAAGCAGCAAGTTGACAACAAAATTGTGTATATTCGATGTAGTCTATTGATTCTGTCGGACGAAACAATTCTTTATTTTACTCGGCAAGCTGAATCCCCGGCGGCTAGGGAACCAGAAGTTAATGGTGCTAAGCGTCAGACGTTGATAAAGTATCTGGTAGGGCTAATATTGCCAATAACAACAGGCAGTGAATTACTGGTACAGGAAAAACCGGTGTTTTGTGGATATTTGACCGGTACTAAGAGTCCATTGAGGGAAAAGTCTCATTACGATGTAATGTGCATGACGCAGATGCGACTTTGAGATCTATGGAGGACATAGAAAACGTATTCCCCAAATGAAAATTATGGATAACCTATACCCTTGAATTTATGACATACATTTTCCTACATCAAATGCCGGACGAAAGCTCTGGCTATTTAGTTGCAAAAGCCATTGCATTTCCAGGTTATCGCGCAATTCAGCAATCTATCTATCTATCTATCTATCTATCTATCTATCTATCTATCTATCTATCTATCTATCTATCTATCTATCTATCTATTCTATCTATCTATCTATCTATCTATCTATCTATCTATCTATCTATCTATCTATCTATCTATCTATCTATCTATCTATCTATCTATCTATCTATCTATCTATCTATCTATCTATCTATCTATCTATCTATCTATCTATCTATCTATTATCTATCTATCTATCTATCTATCTATCTATCTATCTATCTATCTATCTATCTATCTATCTATCTATCTATCTATCTATCTATCTATCTATCTATCTATCTATCTATCTATCGATCTATCTATCTATCTATCTATCTATCTATCTATCTATCTATCTATCTATCTATCTATCTATCTATCTATCTATCTATCTATCTATCTATCTATCTATCTATCTATCTATCTATCTATCTATCTATCTATCTATCTAAATTTGTCACTTCCCTCATTCAGTGAGTGTATCCCCGTATCATGCTCCCCCCACTCATACCTGTACTAAAGTCAGGGGAAAGCCTAAAATGCTTAAAATTCCATATTTGTTTTGGAAAAAAGTAGGTTAATTTTTCATCTCTGAAGAAACTAAACGAATCTGGACGAATTGAAAAAGTGATGTAATTTGTCGGACGAATTGAAAAAGTGATGTAATTTGTCGGTAGGGAGGAGCGCTTAAGTCCCTCCCAGCTAAGGCCATTTGCACTACTGCTCCGGGACAGATTGAGTTCACATTTTTACTTACACCCTTTTTTCCTCTTACACATTGGTTAAAGTGATAATTGAGAGCTAGTGAAACGGTCAATATTTTTCGGGCCCCCTTCCATTATATAGGGCTCCTAGCTAGTATACCAAATATGGCCCCACTTGGGGCCATATTTTAAAATATTAGAGCTGGTAGAAGTGTTCGAGATCCCTCTCATACCCCCCCCCCACCTAACCACTGCCCTGCCCTTGCACATTTACAAAGAGAAATTGCCAAAAAAGCAATGAAAATGTAGTTTAAATTTTTTATCGTCGGACCTAAGGTGGGGGGGGGGCCCGGGCCCCCTGGGTCCCCCCTGGATCCGCCACTGCAGGTCGTAGTTTTTTCTCAGTTGCCTCTTACGACACTTGCAGTCTATGGCTTATAGCTTGTCTATTCTTCAGTGGCTCGGATAGCCTACAGTTGGGCAATTTAATATATTGTGCGATTATTCATTGTGCTAATATTTTAATTTATTTGGTTTTGAATAGTTTCGTGAAACTTTGAATAAACTAAATATTTACATTGACTGATTAATGATTGATGGATTTCTTAACGAATAAAGCTATTGCTTGATTGAATGCCTGACTGATTGATTACATGACTGACTAATTGATGCTTGAGTGATTCGTATATGGGCTGACGATCCCTACTGCAAATGAATAAATAAATAATAATTATTTTTAGCAACCGGTATAAAAATTACAAGATTGTTGCATCAAGCACATTTATGATTTACAGACGAATTACTAGTTCATAACCTAATTCAAACCTAATATATATATATATATATATATAATATATATATATATATATATATATTATATATATATATATATATTATATATATATATATATTATATCATTTATTACTATCATGTCGATCGAGAAACGAGAAGACATTGTGGCCATGCAGCCTTTGTATCCAAACATCCAAAATCAAGGACCAGAAGCTGGTCAGTCTCGTCCCTATTCCGATGCCGGTCCATGTCCGCCTTACTCAGTCAGCACTCCTGTTGTTGTGGTGGAGCATCCCAACGGCAGTCCACGTCAATCCAGTGCTGTAAAGAGTCGAGCATTCGTTGGACAGATTGTGTTGTCATGTGTTGTCACGTGGTGTTGCTTTATTCTGTTCGGATTAATAGCATTCATTCTGGCAAGTAAGTCGTGGTTGAGGCCACTGTGATCTCGCTATTGATTTATTCTTGGTTTTACTTATGATCTCATCATATCGTATTCATAGTCACATTTTTATAAATTTTATGGTATGATCAATTTTAAGTATCTCTCGGATTCTGGTATTTTAGCTATATTAATGATGATAGTGTTTTGGATTTGTGATGCTTGTTACTATATCTCTTCTCTTTGTTCTATTGTATTTAAATACTATAAAGTATAGAAATGCGTTTGCATAATATACCCTATTAAACATTAGACATTTCTGATCATATTAATCATCTTATTTTGGATCACATTTAGGATTCATTCATTTAGTTATCTAAAATGAACTTTTCGATCTTGCCTATATTCATACTTATGATCATATAATTGTGGATGTTTTGACTTTGTTTCTGGTTTGATTCGCGATCTTATTTATGATCATTTTTCTTTATTACTTCACCATTCATTTTCTTTTGTAACTTCATTGAGCCAGCTACAGTTGTATTACCTTTCAATTTGTTCTACTGAAACAATGTGCTAGTCGTTTTTATTAAGTTTAAATATTTTATTATAATATTATAACTACATAATATAATATTATATTGCGGCATTAAATGTACATTTTAATTTTCGCGTATTATAAGCAATATTTTGCTAGTATTTGCTGTAAAAACATCCAGTTCATATAATTAATGATATATTAAATGGCAATAAATAAATATTGAAATTCAGTAAAACTGTATATATTTGTTTCCATTTGTCACTTGTATTTAAATTTAAATTACAATAAAAGTATTTTATTATAAGACGCAATTAATATAAATAAAAATATACAATAATTATTATCATGAAAAGAATATTATTGTTAGAGAGGTCCTGCTAATAGAGCAGTATAATAAAGATAGGGTTAACGTCAGTTTCCTCACTCGAAAGCGATGTCAGTGGCGAAAGAGCCCAGGATTTAAACTCCACACATACAGATCCGCGGTCGAGTGTCTAACCGACTTCGCCGCTGGCTCCAGCCAATGATGCCTGACAAATAAGCCGTTCAAGTCCCATCCAAATATTCCGTAGCTGTAGGCCTAGAAGAGTTACTGTAGCTAAGAACACTATTACATATAGACCTTAAGCTCTTGGTTATACACTTATACATAATTGCTGAGATTTTATAAATCATCGATAGAAGGGAAGTATTGGAATTTTCTTACTAATATTTTGCATTGAGATAAATTAATTTAATGTATAAATAAATCTAGATAAATTAAAAATATTAAATATACTAATATATATAAATAAATTTGTAAAAATAATATCAAAATAGTAAAATTGACGAATGGTACTTTTGTGTTTTGTTTTAGTGGTGGCAAATTGCAAATCAGCCAGAGGCGATGTTCGTGAGGCTAAAAGGTTGGGAACAGCTTCTTACTGCCTCTCTGTCATTGGACTTATTCTGGGATTTATTTTCATCTCAATACTTGTCGGCATCTACATTGGTCTCCTGCTTGCCAACAGGGGCTACTTCAAATTTGTTAAGTAAATGCGCTGAGTTTTCTGTTACTGATATTAAGACATTCAATGCAATGTCTGCTTTAGCATACAAAGTTAGTAAACCAAAATAGAATTTCCAAGAAAAAGCTCAATAATTTAGGAATTTTATATTTGTTATTAATATGAATTATAGCAGACTGAAAAGGTGGAAGCTTAACTTTCTTCTGTGAACTTATCTTTAGACAGGTACGACGTGTGATTTTAGATGCTGTAACTTTGCCAAAGCGACCCTAAATTTAGGAATGAGCGAAACTTAATTAATAACATGAAGTGACCTTTTCAATAGTATTTCATGCACTCAATCGATCATAAAGGCATCGATCATAAATTAAAACTCTTAATGCTCCTAACTTAATGCTATTAAAGACTTCTTAAAAACGAAACTAAATTCAAGAATATAGTATGATCTAACGATTGTTTTGATATCTAGGATCGATTTTGAAATAGTATGTCAATAAATTGTTTGTAGTAATTGACTTGCTGTGCTGTTAGATTGGCTTTATTTGCAGCTGTAGGATTATCAAAGTAACAATTAGGATTCTTATTTATCCGCTTCTAGAAATATATGGCCCACCTGCTTGAGAGGTTTACCCATCTGAAATTTTATAGCATTAACATTTCAATTGAGTATAATCTTTGTAAGATCCCCATATCGACCGCCAAGTTTATCATCTTCAGAATCTTCTTCATTCGTTCTTCGTTCAACATCTTCAAGCAGGATAAGCCTATTTATACTCAGATCTATCCAAGTTAACGTAGACATTAAAATACCACTGCCTTTGAAAGTTCGAATTAAAGGGATATTCTTTTTCCTATGTAACTGCAGCGTATACTTGCAACTAGCAATATATTATTTCATTGTTGTAATCAAAATAAGCCTCACGACCAACAGTTTTGCTGAATTTTAAGCTATACGTTAATGAATTGCGATTAATTACAATTTTCACAGCTTTTGTTACTGTTTTTTAAATTAATCTAAATTGTTTTAATTTGACTTCTAAGCTGTAATTCACAAACTGCCGGTGTATAATGAGTTATTAAATTCTAGTCTGTTAGTGACTTTCCCATAATGGGCATGTTGCATCAACATTTCGTGTACAGAAATTAATTTCGTTTCATTAACTAGTTTTTGCTTAACTATATGCATTTAATGATAAGTTCGTGGAGTAGTCAAGTATTTAGTAAAATATTCCTGCTTTACATTAATAATTTTTATTTAAAACCACATTGTATCATATTTACATACTTCACATAGGCTACTTTTATTCCGTTTTAGTAGTTTTTAAAGCTTCTAAATTGTTATATCATTTTATGTATCGTCATAGACGTGTGCCTATATTTTAATTTATTAGATTAAAGTTGCCTGTTTTTTCGGAACTTGATATTTGACAATCTCGGCCTCATCTTTAAAATTTTGAATCTGATAGTAATAAAGTTATAATATTATTATAATTCATAATAATTCATTTATAATTATTATATAATTCTAGTAAGCCTATAATTAATTTTTCAATTCAGTACTTGGTAATTTTATATATTTGTACAAAGTAGCCTATTGATAGTGAACGATTGATTGATTGAAAATTAATTAACTTGTGCCCATATAATAATATTTCTAAGATTGGAGTGAATATTACATTTAATTGAATGGAATCAATTGAATCTCATTATTAGCAACGCACGGTATGTTTATAATGAAATTATATCTATAAAACTTTATCATCATCATCATGCAACAATATTCAGCCTATTTACAACTTCCAGCTATTTAAAACTATTCTAGAATCGTACAGAAATTTATGCGAAATTAAATTACACTGTTAGGTTATACAGGTATCTCTATAAAAGCTACGATTGTAAATAACCCCTAAGCTAGAACTCTGCGTATATTACATATTTTAATTTCGTTTACATTTCATTCAACAGAGGGAGTAAGTAAATATAAGCAAGTTTATCCTCCTGTAACAGGCGCGTGGTTAACCTTAAAACCATGTTAAAAATAAACGGACAAAACGAACAGATAAAAAACAAACAAGCAAAACAGATAAACAAACCAGATGTTAACAAATGATTGTCTCCCTCTTTCTCTTTATCTCTATTAATCAGCTAAATGGCTGTTGTAATGCAAAATTATAAACCTACTCATAGTCCATTCAATAAACTGGGTAGCCTACTAAGTGTTGCTCTGGAAGAATCAAAAAATGATGCTCGCATTAGAACTTAGGCCTAAGAATATGAATTAAACCAATTAAAATATCTCAATAGCCCAGTGTATGTAAGTGCGCTAGATATCATCTGGCTATCTTAAATAGCTGTTCCTTATAGTTTGGGATCAATTCCCGGTAGCGCTGATCTCGGAGTAAAATCTCGGACACTTACAGGTCTGGTAACTTACATACCTTTCTAAACAATCCAAATGTTAAACATACTGTTTTTAAAAGTGATGGATATCGTCATGGATGATCATTTCACTGCATTTGGTTCTAACTGTTTAACTTTGCATCTGCATAGTCGTCTCTTGCGACACTGTCGGTAGGCCTATGTTTAGAGTTGATGTATTCTTCGTGGACCTAGTTGTATCAAAGGTTCTAAGATTTAGGCCTAACTTTCTGTTCCTGATCAGAAGACGTTGTTAGGCTAAAAACGCCTTCATAGGCCTATATACAGGCGTTCTATTCTTCTTCAATCCTTCTCAGTAAAACGTTCAAGGTATAGGACTCAAAGATTAAGAAGTTTCATACAGATAATGTAGGTCTTGATTTGGCTACTTGCAACAATGTTCTTACCCTCATTGAATTTCAGTTGATATTTGTTCATACTATTTACTTCTGCAACTGAATAGTATCAACTATTCAGTTGCAGAAGTCTTCAACTCAAAACGGTCGTGGAATATTTAGCTTATCTTCTGTTCCAGACTTTTATTGTAAGACTTCTTTTTACGTGAACCTCTTTTATTGCTTTATCACGTCAAAATAAGCATCAATTACTGCATACATAACTAGAACCAAATAAATAATCAAAAAGAAGAGGGGTGTCATAAAGGAAAGAAAGCCCTGTGAGGTAATACAGTCAGTAGCAGCTACAAATAATAACACATAAGTTTACTATTAATACAGACGTCACTGACATCATCCTTGTATGAGGAAACGGACTTGAAACAGTTATTAATATTATTATTACAATTGCTTTTTTATGCTGCATCACACTGTAAAACCTATGGCAGCCATACATATTAATTATACTGCCCATAAAAAGAAGGTAAAAATAAAAATGTCGGGTCATACTTAGTCAGTTACCCGAATTGAACTTAAAAATCAGTTTGATTTATTTTAATATCTGACAATAAGTTTTTTTTCTTTTACCTAATTTTTAAATGATCTCTTCGTATTAAGACACTCTGAATTCCAACTGGAGGGTTGTCTTCAGGGATCTGTCATGGAGACGCATCAGGTTTCTGTAACACAGCATATTAGACTTCCAGTTACAACTCCGTGACACTTCTGATTACCGGAAGAGGAATTGCCTCTTGGTTTGTGTCACGAATGTTATATGGACCTGACCGACGAATTCGTGATCGGAGGAATAACATTATTTTACAATATTTAATATACATGTAAATAAGAGAATCAATAAAACTTCGCATGTGTTAGTTGTCTTTGCGTTTTACTTAAATAAATAAGAGAATAGAAATTTATTTAATATAATAAGAGAATCCATTAAACTTCCCACGCGTTAGTTGTCTTTGCTTTGTACTAAAGTGCCTATTATGTTATTCTAAATATGTTGACAGCTGTGCTGTATGATATGTGAACAAATAAAAATTTGCCTCTCTCAGGGCATGATACTCAGAACATCAGGGCATGATACAACATCAGGGCATGATACTCAGAACTATATTCTCAAAGTAGATCTACTGAAGTGATTCGATCAAAGGATTGTTTTTTATTCACGTTCAAATGCAGTGCCCCCCAGATACTGATATGCTATCGAGAAAGAAATTGATACTAAATGGTTTGGTGTTTTACCAAACTTTCTCTACTCCTAAATGTGTAGAATATTCACTAAATGAATGATTTTTCGCAATTATTTAATTTATTGAAAACCTTTACATCCTAATTTTCATCATTAACGTATATCTAATTTCCTTAATCTTTAGACTGATTTTCTGAATTTTGGTTTTTGCATCGTTTTGGACCTTTTTCGCTCATCGGTTAGGTTTTGTCTCAATAGTGCTATATGTTGTCATGGATAACAGTAACGCTCTTAAATTATTATTATTATTGCATTATTAGAATTGTTTTATTTAATTAGTTTAACAAATTCAACTAAAATAATCCATTTTAAGCCGTGAATTACGCTTTAAGTAATAATTGGCCTTATGCTGCAAATAGTAATATATTTTCACAAAATAAAGCAAATATATTCTTTTATTTACCATTATATGGCAGATACAAATAGGCCTATTCAAACAAAGAAACCGAAACTAAAAAATAAAATAAAAAGACAGAAATTAGCCTATATGAAAATATTTAGTCTAACAGATTTGATAATATACATGTATTGTAAACCATACAATAAACAGTTCACATGTGCTAATCCAAATTAGATATAGATTCAGTATTGAATATTTTTTCAAAGAAAATCCACAGTTTAAATCTAACAGTAGCAACAGAATCATCATTAATTTTATTTTCCTTTGTAATTTCTCAAACGCTAAATAATCTAAATGATCCAAATCAATCCCTCTATTTATTTCACCCTCTTTAACTAGCTGATTTAAAAAAATAAATATACTGTAACCATACAAAATATTTAGAGGCCAGATACCTAAATAGTATTGTAACCACATTATTACTGCTTTGTCAGTTGTATGAAAGATCTTTGTAAAGACACTATCATATGCATTGCTAAAACTCTTAAACTCTGTCTCTCTGTCCATTGATCAGGACTGAATAGAATAACTGGCTTATGATTTTTCCAAGGTGTGAACTGATTTGTAACGGCGCTGTTACTCAAAAGTCAGTTACAGAGAATGAAATATGAGATACATTTGACAATGAAGTTAAAATTGGCAGACCTAAATTAGTGTCGCATAACAGCCTGACTCTGCATCATACTCAACAAAATCAGAAATATTTCGCATATTGGGCACAAACTAATAATTCTGTCTCATATTCTAGTACACTGGATAACGGCTGGTTTATGGCAAATAACTCCTACAACCAATAGGCCTATTTGTAATTGCTACTGACTATATTAATACCTCACAGAGCTCTTTTGTGGTAACAGTCTTCCTGATTATTTGTTTAGTTTCTAATTAAGTATGTTGTATTTTTGTTATTTATTGTGACATGAAAAACAAACAAATGTTGACTGAAGTTATATAAAAATAAATAAATAAATTTTCCTTGCCTTCCTTTTCATCTCTATATCTTTGAGTTTGTTATCAAGGCATCAAACTTCTCATGTGTATAGATCTGCAACCAACTATTTTCCCTTGTACTCTTTCTTGTATTTCAACCCTCAGCAAACCATCCCCTTGTAATATGTCCTATCTCACTTTTATAGTTCTTGTAATTCTTATATTAATTCATACGTATTGGTAAAATGACTATAGAGAGAAAATTGAATAATAAAAATAATTTCTATTAAAAAACAATAGCACATGAGTTCCGGAACGCGGTAATTCACGAAGAAGAAGGCGGTTAGGACAATTGAAAACAGAACTTTATTACGAGTTCTATAAACACTTATTCGAAACAGTCTTCTTTGACAGCAGTACCCTTCCAAAAAATACATGTATTATGTGAATGCCGTAATAGCTTTTAATTAATCAATCAATAAACAAATAATATCATAAGCTATATATTTGGGAATTGTCCACCTCAGTTTGTACTTTTAATGAACTGGGGACCCTAGAATTGTACTCTGAATGGTTGGAGTGTGCGGTTGGTGAAGTCATGCATAGCAGTGTCACCAGGTTTGAAGAACGATCTTCAGCTCGGTGGTGTTTTGATAATGGTGTTCGAAGCCCTTCTAGTCTTGTCATATGGTTCAAAAGTAACAAACAGCCCTTTGAATGGTTAAATAACTTCTCTGACAATCACGTCTGATAGAAGCATAGATTGAATTAAAAAGTGACTAGCTTTAGTTGCAATGCCTGGTATTGGCTGGAGCCAATGGCGATTTCAGTTAGATATTCGACCACGGATCAGTATGTGCGGGGTTCAAATCCTGGGCTCGATGGATCCCTGGCATCGCTTTCAAGTGAGGAAACTGACGTTAACATTAGCTTTACCAGCTTTTTATAAAAAAAACTTTTTACTTTTCGCGAAAGTTTAGTTTCTTAGGCTCCGTTTGATATTCTTCAAATAAGTAGGCCCATCTCCTGCTATAGGAAAAAACTAAATTTAGCCAGTTTTGTTATTTAATTCAGTATTTTAATTCTGAAATGTATCTATTAAAATGGAATAGAGTCAGAGAGAGAAGGAGAGAGAGATTATTGACACCTTATTATCTGAAAATCTTAATTTTATCGATGTAAATCAGTTAATAACACTTTTCGGCTAGATCCTTTAAAATTCAGCAGAACTTCAAAACGGTCTGGTTTCATTTGCCCCTCAATTCTCTAGCAATGCGTGTTCATGGCATTAATTATAGGACCGGATGTTGCTTTCAATGGATGGCGAGGTCAACTATTAGCGCCTGAATTCTTCAATCATTTTCATCCTGGAAATATTAGTTCACACTATATTTATCTATATGCAGATGATCGAGTAATATTTATCACTTTAGGGTATTATATATTAGGTTCTGTATATTTATTTTTCAGTTATTTGACATAGAAAAATGTATACTTATGTAGACATTTATTATTATCGAAGCGAACAACTTAAGAGTTCAAAATGGCCGAATACGCTTTAAAAGTTTAAGATCCCATTTCTTAGTTGCTATGATATAATTTTAAAAGTTAATTAATTATGATGTTAAAGCACAAAGAAAAATATTATATGCTGATTGCTCTGCATGCTTCGCTATACTGAATATATAGTCATATTTTTGACAGCATTTGGATGCATGAAGACAAAAAATGTGTTAGTAATGAAAGACAATATCTAAATGGTCTATCCGAATTATCCGTCTATCCCTCTTCCTGACATCGCCATGTTCTTTCTAGACTGCTATCCAGCAGAGGAAAAACTAAAGCTTTGCGCTAGTGACGTGGCCCCAGGCTATCAATTGAAGCTTGCATAGAAACCTGTAACTAATATTTTACGTTTGAATTTAGAAGAAAAATAAACAAGTTTTAATTCGAACGTCAGTTAGTAATTGATATTTTTCTCAAAGTCTTTGTCAGTAAGTTTACCCTCAAATTTGCGAAAGATTTGACTGATTACTTCTTTGTTATGAGCATTTCTAGGAATCACAGGGATGTAAAAATTACATTGAATAATACGCTATTGGAACAGGTCAGAATCTTCAGGTATTTGGGCCACACCATCACGGAAAGTGAGAAGTGTGAAACGGATATAACTTAGAATTGCACAGGCGAAAGAGGCTTTCGGAACAGAAACAAACTACTATCAAGAGGCATTAGAAAATTGGAAATGTTGTTATGGAGATGGATGCAAAAGATTAGTCGGACTGAAAAAATTACAAAGGAAGAATTTCTTGAAAAGAGCCAGTACAGATAAATAGTTAATAGAGTAGTAGGAAATAGAAATAAAATCTGGATAGGAAACATTAGAAGTACAAGAGAGGATATTTGCTAAAGGATGTAATAGAAAGAATGGGGAAGTGTTAGAGGAAGACTAAGACATTGGACATTGGATGATCTGATAAGAAATTCATTATAGAGCTGAAAGTAAGGCCGAGGATAGAGTTGATTTGAAGAGTTATATGCCATGGAACTGCCGTTAGGAAGTTAGCACCACTAGTGTACGAGAAGAGGAAGACTTCTTTGTTATCAACGAAACTATCATCATCTTCTTCGAGTTAAACTATAGTCGCGATACTGATAGACCTTCTTTCCATTTCGTTTGTAAAAAATAAGTAGCAATTTTTGGAGCCTAGGCGCTCACCAACTGAATGCCCTTTCTGACTTTGGTTTGGATCTTTATCGTCTTTTACAACATTTCCAGTTAATCTATTCTTCAGCAACATCACAATACAACACTAGCTCTATCATTAAGAAATACATAATATTGCATATTGTTGCATTTCAGTGATCCAATTGAGTACAATAGCAGTCCTTCAAGGATCTATCGATGATCCTACGTAATCCACTAGCAGTACTCTAAATACATGTATCTATTTCCTGTCCAGATTTAACCAATAGTCGTTCGAGTTAGGCCTACATCACTTATCATTTTTGATACATCGATTTATTCAGGGATTCAACAGTGGTTTCCTATATCAACCATTTAATCTCATATGATTAATATAATCCATATCAATACTACTAATTTATGTTGATCCGCCACCGGTGAATCGAAATAAATGTCAAATATAAATGCCCGTACATTCGTTCAGTTTAAATAAATCAAGAGCTACAGAATGTTAACAAATTCGTAAAATAAAGATCCTGTAGAACACTAGTGGACCACCGGTGATCTACAGAATCTCTCACTATCTATCTGGATCTGCTACAGATCCATTTTATTCATCAGTGATTCTCATGAATCAACCAGTGATCATATTGTTCCTCTAGTATTCCTCGTGGATCTATCACTGATCCCTCATGGATCAACCAATGTTCATCTTGTATCCATGCACTTCTTATAAACCAGAGATGCATCAGTACCCTTAACACAATTTCTTATAATCATTAACCTAGTTAATATCTTCTCAGTTGTAATAAAACACAGAGTAGCAAAAATATAATAATTTAGCATAGCAAAACCTGCAATATTTATTAGCGTTAATTTGTTGTACTAAACTTAAATAATGGATTTTAATTATATTGATTTTAATTTTAATAATTTCTAATAATGGATTAAAATGTAATAATTTCAATAATGCATCAATTGTACTAGTTTAAATTTCAATTTACAATTATCACTACAACTTCCCAGATCAATTTAAGGTCAGATTTCTATCAATGCATAATATCTAACATTGATCACATTTCACAATCTAAAAAGTAAACACGCATTGTAGTGAAATGATCAACTATGTTGATTATCACTTTTAATACCACATGTTTAAACCGTTAAGCAAAACATACATTTTCCGTATAGCCTGTCCAGTGAATGTCCCAGATTTAACTCCCAGATCAGCGCAGCTGGGATTCGAACCCGCGAGAGTTCAATTCACCTGAGTATCTGTCATGTAAAACTTCATGACGTTACTCCTGAGCTATTGAGACATTCTAATAATGCGAATATCTATTCTATAGAGACATTCTAATATCTATTCGTATTAACAGCGAACAGTGACTCTGAGAGAATTGTTTTCTCGAAGAGAAGAGACTCTAGTAGGAAATGTGACATTGACAAGATTTTCTTACGATACCGAAGCTCTGAGATAATTGTAGGAGTACAAAGAAAAGATTAAACTACAGAATAATGGTTGAGTGAATCTGTGAAGGACATGTAAAATGCATTTTTTAAATTCTATTTTTAAATTAGGCCTGTGCACAATAACGAGAGGTTTTTGGGGTTGTTTTGGCGGATAGTGAAAAAGTTTACAATATTTATTAATTTTTTAAATTTAATATACTCTGCGTATAGTATTGGAAAATTTTTAAACCTTCACCTTTAAGGCTACGATCATGTTAATCTTTAGTTGAAGCACAAATATTCAGTATGGGACATTTTTCAGAAGAAGCTCTCTCTCTCTCTCTCTCTCTCTATTTCTCTCTCTCTCTCTCTCTCGCTCTCTCGCTCTCTCTTTCTCTCTATATCCCTCACTATCTTTTTCTCAGATTGCAATATTTAAGCCACGTTACGTTGCGTGGCTTAAATATTTGCAAAATGACTACATATTAACATTACGTTACGTATGAAAGCTATTTGGTACTTTAGTGATTTTTACTGAGTGTATTTTATTGTATATTGCATGTTTTACTGTAACTGTTGTAAAATATAGAGATGCCTTAGCATGATATACTCTATTGAACATTAAAACATTATCTCTTAGTGATTAAGATTACTGAAATCCTGTATTGATGTTTTAGTTGTTCCTATTACTTACTTAATCAACCTCTCACTTTCAGAGCAGAAGGTATCTTCCCGACCTCCTTCAAACAAGCAGTTGTATCTCCTTTGCTAAAAAAGCCTTCTCTACCAAAAGATGATCTTTCCAATTACCGTCCTTTTTACAATCTTAACTTCATCTCTAAACTTCTTGAAAAGGTAATTTATACCCGTTTATGCACTCATCTTGATTCTTTTCCTTCTCCCTCTCATTATCAATCTGCCTATAGAAAACTCAATTCTACTGAAACCGCTCTTCTTCGTATACATAATGATCTTAGCTTGGCCATGAGTAGGAAACAGGTTTCTGCCTTGGTTCTTCTAGACCTCTCTGCTGCCTTTGATACAATTGACCATGGCATCCTAATATATAAGCTTAAATCTTGGTTTGGCATATCTAATTCTGCTTTTTCCCTTCTCACGTCATATCTCTCATGGCGCACACAATCTGTTGTTATTGGTCAAAATGGCTCTTCTGAAGTACCCCTCCTACTCGGTCTTCCTCAAGGTTCAGTGTTAGGTCCATTGCTATTCTCTTTATATATCACTCCTCTTAGCTACCTGCCTGCTCAGTCCTCCACAAATTTTCATTTCTATGCAGACGACACACAACTATATATTTCCTTTTCTAATCATGATTCCGATCAGAAACTGGCTCATCTCTCATCTATTCTAGACAAGGTTTATTCCTGGTTTTACGCTAACCGTCTTGCTGTTAATCCTTCCAAAACTGAATACCTTCTAATTGGCACTCCTTTTCAAAGAAGTAAAATTACCTAGAGCTCTGTTAATTTTCAGAATCTTGCTCTTTCACCTTCTCGATTTGATGAAAACCTTGACTTTAAATCACATATCTCTTCTGTTTGTCGCGCTTCTTTATTTTAGATTCGTCAGATTAGGCAAATACGTCCATCCCTTACTAGAAATTCAGCCACTATCCTTGCTAATTCTATAGTTCATTCAAAGCTCGACTACTGTAATTCATTATTACATGGGTTGCCTACTTCTTCTCTAAATCGTTTGCAGCACGTCCACAATTCTCTTGCACGTGTTGTTTGTAAGTCCTCTCGACTTCAATTTAGCTCTCTTTCTCTACTTCGCTTTATTCACTGGCTCCCTGTTAATCAACGCATAAAATATAAAATAGCTCTATTAACTTTCAAAACTCTGCGACTTGGCAAGCCTTCTTATTTATCTTAAATTCTTCTTCCCTATCGCCCCTCACGTACACTTCGCTCCACCGATACCAATCTTCTCTCAGTTCCAAATATTCTCACGTCATTGGGCAGACGTTCATTTTCTTACGCAGCACCCACAATCTGTAACTCTTTACCTGCTAATCTTCGCTCTTGTGTTTCTCTTTCAATATTCTCAAGCAAGCTTAAAACTTACCTTTTCCCACCATAGACATAATCAATCTACCTTGACCATTTTTTGATCACCGGACTGGCTTTCATTTAGGACCTTATTTCTCCTCAGCACATTTCTTTCGCAGATTGGTCTGGGTGAATTGATCTGTAGTGATATGTGCTGTTGGGGACGACCCTGACATTATCCCTGGATGAGGAAACGGACGTTAAACCTTTATTATTATTATTAGTAGTAGTAGTACACTGCTGACTATTGGCAGGTATATAGCGCTTTCACTCATACCTACCTTCTATTTTCCTCTTCATGTCCACAAACCAGTGGATCTTTAAATCATTATAACATTCCTTTTGATATACAATTAGGCCTCTGCTTTGAAGATTTTGCTTATGATGAGGTGGGCCCCCTGTGCCTTCCTCAGCTTCCTTGCAGATTATAAATACCACTAAATGCTTAATATACTGTCTTTCTCAACTTGACCAACAGTTGTATATAGACCGGTTCTGATCGCGCATTTTAAGCATCGCCTTTGGAGTTCCGTTGAAGTGAATTCTAATGATCGATGCGGAAGTTCTTGTAGAGGCCGATAAGCGCTGAAAATGATTTTTATTAGACCGTTTTGAGTTGACGTTCTTTCCCTCGCTGATCGAGAGTTATTCTTTTCTTCAATTTCAGATGACGTCCATAGAATAGTCAGTGATGGTCAGTGAATAACTCGGGTTTATGATCATATTTATGGCCTCTGAGTTTCAAAATAAATATAATTTACTACATTGGTCTCACTGTTTGGCAATTCTTTCACCACAACTCTCAATTGAGGTGGCAAAATCTGAGCTCGTTACGTTTCATTTCATTCTAGAGTGTTTTAGGTAAAGACTCAATTTTTACCTTAACTATATGCTCTCTCAAATTATTATTCTGTCTCTCAACGTATTAATTTCTACCGTAGTATTGTAGGAGGAACATTAGCTATTCTAGTTACTATTACAGGTTTCAGTTAAATTTGCTTATTATTTTTCAATCGTTTTAAGACTTACTCTAGCTATAACTAAGCTATATCTTACTAATGCTCTCAATGAACAATAAAATGTTTTCTTTAAATCTGTATACAGTACGTTTGATTTAAATGAATACAAATAGTTTCGCAGTTGTGTATTTATCTTGATAAATCTCTCTCATAAACGTTATGAGAAGACGAACATTATATCATGCTCATCTTCTACTGTTTGGGAGCGTGTCTATCGAACACTGCACAACACTACGTGCTTTATTTTCTCAATGCTAGAGCTTCTCAACTCGCCGCCATTTCTTACGTACGACTTTTCATTTTGGTCTTATGTGAAAGATAAACGTTTTTTATTTAATTTATCCGATGGCCTGAAAGAAGACGAGCGTCAATTTGACGCACTTGATCGTTCAAGACTTCTATTATCTGGTCGCTCGAAGGACTTTCAATGCATCTCAAAACTTCCTCAAGGCGTCCTTGTCAGTTTGAGATGTCCTGTGAATGCTTGAATCAGAAAGGAAGACAATTCTATGTTTTCTATGTCAATTAAAATTCTGCTGAGAGGTAAACAGAATTGTCTACTTACGTGAAGTCTTAAAATTGAAACTAAAATGTTATTCATTTGTAAATTTTTTCTTTAATGATTCGCTTAAAGAAAATAAAATCAAAAAGATTGAGTCAGAGAGAGAGAGAGAGAGAGAGAGAGAGAGAGAGAGAGAGAGAGAGAGAGAGAGTCAAACAGGCAGACCAAGAGAGATTGAAAGATACGCAGAGCGATATATACTCTCTCTCTCTCTCTCTCTCTCTCTCTCGTTCTATATATATATATAGTATATATATATATATATACTATATATATATAATATACATGTATATATATATATATAATGTACATGTGCATATACACATATAGATGTAGATATATACACGTTGAACCTATGCTCACGAGAAGCTGATTCCACGTTGACTGACCTGGGCTTGGAACCAGGCCACTTACATCCGAGGCGAACACTCTAAACTCTTCACCCAATTCACTCCACAATAAATGAAATTTTTAATTTCATTGGAAGAACATTCATTTTTTCTATAGCAATACGGTTGTATGTAAGCTTCACGGTTTTGTTTGTGTTTCATACGTGAATGTCATAGTAATTATCACGGATATTTTATTAACCAGATGAAGTATTTCGCAGTGCTGGAGAACATTTATCTTTATATATATATATACTTATATATATATATATATAATTGGTTTTTTAAACTATTATTTACTTTACAACTATCTATTTCCACGTGTCATATATATATAATCAGACGTCAGAAATGTCTTATATATATATATATATCATAGGCGCTATGAAACAGATGAAATAATATACCAATATATGCTATATGTATTTATATATATAGAGATGAAAGCAAAATTAGTTTAGTATATCGGTACATATATGGGGAGGGTTTATAGCATTAGTTTATCTTCTCGTCTTAAGTAAGTTATGCAGTGTCGAGCCCGGTTAGAACTTGGATGAGTGATCAGATTGCAAGACTGAGTGTTGAATGTTCGAAAGAGAAAAAACTAGGATGTGGTTAGACTACTTTCAAATCAACGCCCACTTCTATCTATTCGTTATCACAAGACAACGATTACGATTAATGAATGGAAGGGAAGAAGGAATTGCGGAACTACAAAACAGCCACTGAGACTGGAAACTCTGTAACACATGAGAGATATGTGTAACCATAAGAAATTGCCTCTGATTGCTGAGGCGTAGTACACGAAAGAGGGAGAGGGAGAAGAGAGAAAGCGAGATATATAGGTAAGATGTTAGCTTAAATCCTGCTGAATGAATTAACGCGAATATCCATTTAACTCGAACTACATACCTATGCTGGTAATACTGGAATTATAGGCAGGGTAGTAGGCCTGTTGAAGCTGACGACACTTTAATAGTTATCTGAAACTTTTATTTTTCACTCTTTGTAGTAAAACAATAATTAAATTTAGGCGATGATGCTAATAATAATAATAATAATAATAATAAATAATAATAATAATAATAATAAATAAAATAATAATAATAAAAATAATATCAATATTAAGTATACTGTATGAGTAAATGTATAAGTATCAGCATATTTATAAAGCGCCTCTCTATAGCACATATACATGTAACTGTATCTTTCTTATATACTCTCTCGCTCGCTCTCTTCTCTTCTCTCTCTCTCTCTCTTATGGTTCTGTCAATGGCAGGTCCAATGTACATGTTCCTACCTAGACATGTTCCTACCTAGACCCTGGTATTAAAAAACTTCATAGACAATTTCAAACATCAGTACAAATAGAAGTGTTTGACTTCTGAAGCTGTCGTCAAGTTATAGATGCATACTAGTGCTAAATAACAGAAATAGTGTAAATACGATAAGTACAAAAATATCGATAGCAATTCGATGTTGATAAACAATACGCTGGCCTAAATTAGGTTGTTTTGATTGCATTTGATCGTCAAAAATAGGATGTTCAGATATTCGAATGCGGGGTTCAAATCCTGGCTCCCCCGTCACTGACATTGCTTTCGAGTGAGGAATACGGACATTAACATTAGCTTTACTAGAATTTTGTACATAGAGCGGCATAGATTCCAAATGCATAAATACAAAGATGGCTAAATAAAAATTCAAAAGTTTATGAAAGAAAGAGTACAGTACATATAAATACCCTTCTGCATTTTATCTATAAGGCAGTAAATTCCCTGTAAACATCTTTGCTGAAGATACAAAAGCTTTCTTTAGCGAGATGTTTAGAATATTGTTTTCTTAGAAAACAATACTAGGCAACCATGACTTTCCATCACAGGTAATGCGGACGACAGTGGGTCGAATCCAGTTTTACAATAAAACCGTTTGTATTAAATCAAGCAATGCAGAATCATTCACAGTCTAGTGGAGATCTGCTGCTGACGCTAATGCCTACCGTGTCTAGACTAGCGTGACCAGCATACGATCCCGGGACCTAGAGCCAATAAAACTACCGAACAGCATCAATCAACCAATCGATCATCGTATGGATATTAAAGTCCGTTCAACCAACCATATTTGACGGCAAAATTGATTGATGTCCGGTAAAGACACATTTAATCAATAATGAATGATATTATATGAATAGCGAAACTATCTAAAATGAAAATAAAAGACCAAGGAAAATAATATTGCTAGAATGATGGTATTTTGAATAATTATAATTGACCAATGACATATATTTAGAATTGACAAGAATTAAACCAGAACAATGACAATTGACAATATGTGAATACGTGAATGAGAATATCTAGAATAGCGAAATTGAGTAATGACAAATATCTAAATGACAAGAAATGAACATAGCAAGACCTAGAATAAGAACAAGAGCTACTAGTAGCTATATAAATAACACTTGTTGTTTGAAAGTTTGTGTTTAAGTATGTTTTACTTGTAAAATGTATACTAAAAAGCAAACAAGTTGAGTTTGACCAATTCAAGTTCTTCATACACTGCAGAATAATTAGACGATGCTTATTAACTTATTATTTACTATATAATACTTATTATAAGATATATTAAAACAGAGATTTGCAGGCGTTTGTGTTAATATTTGTAATTGTCGATACTTATTTATACAACACAGAATATTTATTTTATGAAGAGTCCTATATCTGGAAAAATATTTATTGATATATAAAAGTATGAAGCTGTTTGAAACTAATTATACTAATTCTGATGAGCGCAGTCAAATATTCACCTGAGTTGTTTCAACTATCCATCAATCTGATGGAAAATTTATATATCAATTCGTCGAATTCGCAGATCTCGAAAGCCTTCGGAATTACACAGATAAAATTATCCTATATCAAGGACACAACACAATATAAAGTAAATTGTATTGCGAATAGGGTAAAATATTGATTAAGAATTCGTAAGTCATTCTGCGGACTGTCACTCAATGTTGCCTTTATCTGCAATATTTGTCATTTTAATATTAGTATAACAATAACCAAATGTGCTTGCTTTCGAATATAAAAGATGGCTAATACTTTCTATTGCATTTCTTACTTAAAGCCTCTGCATTTAATAGCTGGTTAAGGGTTTCTATTGAAATGCTATTTTTATTCTTAAAGCATCATGTTTGTTAGGAAAATTAAGCTAAAATCATTTCAAGAAAGATGTTCTGCAAGCACAATCTTATTAATGTAAATATCGGAATGAAATAGTATAACATGCATGCCCAGTATTGAATATGTCAAGAACTTACAGGAAATTAACCTGGAGTATGAGTTACTACCATCACAGTAGATGTCATTTCTTCATTATTACCTGCCATGGATCAATAGACCAAGTGCAGTCACGAAATAGTAGAAAACTAAAAACAAAGGTATGATGCTAAAGTTATCTCACAATTAAAAATCATTACGAAATCATTAAAAATCATTATTAAAATCAGTTGCGTGCTACGCAACTGATTTTAATAATGACTTTCCAATCAAAGTTGAAACTGTTTCACAGTTATGTTGGGTCCACATTTAATATTTCCATTTCCACAATATGTATCTGGTGTGTTTGTTAGACCTCTATACATTGCAATCATTAATCTCTGTCTTAGCCCGTCGTAAGGGGCGACTAAATAGGAATTATATGTAGGCCTGTACGTATTTAGGAGCATCCTCAGAGGAACAGGCATATTTTACAAGTCTAAATATAATAGTGAGCTTTAAAAAAATTCTTAATATATGTGACGGGATTAAATTTACAGTATATTTTATTGAGAGCTCAAAATTATTACAACGTACACCATCATAGAATATAAAGTCTTGAACGTGCAAATGAGCATTAAACTCGATAAAACTTTTCGTATTGCAATCAATTTTTCATTGAGTTTTTAACACATAATTCCGGATTTCCTTAAAGTTCTTCATCTTCTTCCTATCGTTTATCGCATTCGCTCAACCCTAGGTTATACATAGTTAGACCCCACTAAACTGTTTGCTGTGTTTTTTGTCAAAAGCTCATAGTTATCTAGTAATAATATAAATTATATAATTTATATGCTGCATCAGTGACAATAGCTTGACTTCTACCAAATTTTGTAAACGAAAGTAGGAGCAAGAAAACACAAATTGTATTATTTTCCACAAACACTTTAAATTACTTATGAAATACTTTTTCAAATTAAGATTAAAATTTCATTTAAATAAATACCTCCTATTTAAAGCGTTTCGAGTTCATCCTGAAGATAAAGTTTGTTCACTGCTCTGATGCTACAGACGACGGAACGGGAAGGCACGGGTCATGGCAGAAGTAGGTTGAACTTAACGGACATTAGAATATCATCTTGAGAGCTTAGCACTAAATTCGCACCAAATGTTATTTGTCCTAGATTGTGGATGGTTGATATCTAAATGACAAATGTAACAGTCACATCGAAAGAACATTTCAGAATCTGCAAATGCGTTAACATTCGCTTGTATCTCTATCTACTTATCTCTCTCTCTCTCTCTCTCTCTCTCTCTCTCTCTCTCTCTCTCTGTCGCTTAGTAAAAACGATATAATGAATTTAGAATGAATAAAAGAGATAAGATTGAAAGAAAAATTACTGAGTGTATATAAGACTAGATTTTTAAAAATTAACTGAAAACCACAAATTATACAGAACGAGATGAAGACCTATTGTAACTTGAAGTAGTACAATCAATATTAATCGGTGAGAAATCAAAGGCTCATGCTAAACGCTATAATATGACTTGCAAGTGACCGAAGTGAATGACGTAATATCGCCGCCTTTTGTACATGTGTGTTCTGTTGAAACGCAAGGAACTGACATTTATGAAAGATCAGTAATCCATACAAATAATGAATATAAGGTGAAACTGAGGTAGTAATGAAAACGTTTGACTTCAGTGAACTAACTATGTGAACTGATGAATTTATTCTTAACTTATCAACATTGTATTGAGACGCATGCAGATTTAAAAATGGAGTCTTGATTTTTTTTCAATTTGTGGAATACAAGAGGCATTTAAAATAATTTTCCTAAAATTGCCTATATGCAGACTTTGGAGTGTACAGAATGTTGTGTCCGGGACAGTGAAAAACAAGCCAACAGTTAACTGCGCGTGTGATAAGAGGAGACAAAGCCTTCACTGAAGAAGGAAACTTGAAACCACATCAGCAGCGATATTTTTCAAAAGCTCTATATTACATAAAGTAGGGGTAAAGCATAACCCTTTGTGAAGGAATTACCTTATTGATCTAAAGAGTGCTCTGTGTGGAGCTTGACCTGGGTATGAGTACATAGCCTGGACCTGCCATTTGGCAGAACACTAGTGAGAGAGATTACTATTTATTCTGATGCTTGAGAGCAACAGAAAATTTACAGAATAAATTCTAAAAAGGGTATAAACATTTTAAGACACTAATTTAGTATACATTGTATACTGTTAAATACTATCAAACAATGCTGAAGCTGACAAACAGACACAACACCCTATCATCAGCGACACAGCGAGTGGTAGATTATAACCACACTGGCGAGATACACAGGGAATTGCATGTGACGCTGTGAAACTCACCTTAGATCATCCATCACGCTATGTTACTAATGAGTGCTCATAGAAAAAAACATAGACCTGCTGAGTTCTTTCATCCTACGTTGTAAGAGCATATGACATCGACTTTCAATGATAATATATCGCGAATAAGGCATAGCATCGCAATGTTTCACTGGTAGACTGTTGTACTGCAATTGAACGCTATGCCGGTTCTTCACTCGAAAATACAACAGACGGCATGCACTGTATGTTACATAAAGATGATCAGGACTTTAAATATTAATTGTTTGACTGATTGATTAATAGCATGACTTAAAATATGTAGTCACGCTTATAGCAATAATGTAAACAGTGATTTACTAAAATAATGTATTAAAATTAATTTCTATAATATATTACGCTAATATGTATACACATATATATGTATGTATGTATATATATATATATATATATATATATATATATACATACATCCACTGGGTCTGTAGCCAGTGGCGAAGTCGGTAAGATACTAGACCCCTGATCAGTATGTGCAGGGTTCAAAATCCTGAGCTCGCCTGTCACTGATATCGCTTTCTAGTAAGATAACTGACGCTAACCTTAGCTTTACCAGCTTTACATGTGTAAATAAATATTACGTCAGTTCTTCTATTCTAATGCAGTCAGGAAACATACGTTTAACCTTGCTAATAGAAGATGTTGGTATAAACCATATTAGTTGGGATCTAAACTGCGTGTACACTGGGGCTGAGATTTCATGAAATTGACTTGGCTCTGCAGAGCATTTTGTTCAATCACTGTCAATTTTCCAGTTATGATCATCTGTTTCGTGACTGACTTACCGTTTAGATCTGTCTGAAGCAAATCTAAATATATATATATATATATATATATATATATATATATATATATATATATATATATACTATCACAGAGTCTACAGACAAATAAATTGCTAATATATATATATATATATATATATATATATATATATATATATATATATATATATAGAGAGAGAGAGAGAGATAGAGAGAGAGAGAGAGATATGTTTGTTTCAGCATCAAATTGATTTTAAATGCACTGACATCACATACAAATAAATATAGAAATGAACATAAAAATAAAATAAACAAATTCTTAGAAATACATGGTTTAAATTTTTTTTTAAAATGAGAACAACTGTTGTCAGGGAAGATGTTATTCATCGTATTTAGCTGACCACCGTTTATTTTATAGTAAAATGGAGTCATCTGCCATCTACATATACTTGAATAGGAGCTTTCAAACCTGAAAAATATTCAAGTATCATAGGAAGAAATAAAAATGAGAGTTTAAAGTATATTAAAGTTAAATAATTTAAATAAAGTTATCTAATTTCATTTGTAAGATCAATATTTTCTAATACAATTCAGGCCAAAAATAATCTTAATTAACGAGTATTTACTTGGATTGTTTTGACGTTGCTCTCATCCGCTTCCTCGGTGGAAGTTCCTGAGGTACTTCAGATCATTTTTCTCTATTCCTGACGGTCTTTCACATCCAATCCATAGTGTATTGCATGTATACATAAATTCTATATGAACTATAATATCCTTCAATCACAATCATAATTCACTGAGGGATTTGGAGTCAATCCGCAGTCAATGCAATCAGTCTGTATGACAGTTACTGTACATTTTAGAGTCTCTCTCCCTATCACCCTAAGAATCTCTCTCTCTTTTTTTCTCTCTCTCTCTATCTCTCTTTCTCTCTCTCCCCCTTTCATCTTTCAATATAAAAATATACAACGAAAAAGCACAAGAAACTTAAGAGAATATAACATTTTCATTGATACAAATATATAAGTATATTGAGCCAATATGTATGTCTGTCTGTCTTCAGTAACGCTGAATGTACCTCTGTAATCTGACGAGTATAAAATTAATAGCAGCGTCATATTTATGATTCATAAACACTTACTCTACTCACAGCTCGGCCATTATATTTAATAGCAATGCTATATTTAAAATTTTAAACTAACGAATTTGTTCATTTAAGAAATATTTAAAAATTGGTTTATTGAGGGCGTATGGTGCATTTGTAGAACGTCCTTATTAGGATTGAGAGGTTATTGTTCAAATCCATGTTCAATCAAAATTTAAAATTCTTAATTTTTCTAAATGCGTAAATTTTTACAGACAGTACATCTAGTGTAGTTAATATCCTTTAAGGAATACAGTTAAAATTTGATAAATTCAATGCATTACTGCCATATTTATAGACACTCTGAACCATATTAAACCAAACAATTATAATTAACTTACACTTTATAGCTTCACTTTTCTATAATTCTGTAGCTCATGAGCGTCGCAAAATGTGATAGCATATAAAACTTTTCATAATATGGTGATTATATTGTGTAAACAACTCCTATAATATTCTACGATGACCAGTCATTAGAAAGTGGTTTTGCTATGACAGCAACAGAAGCAAAGTACACCAACATTTGGAGCTGAAGTCTTCGTTTTCATACCCCCTAGCTACTGCTAGTATAATTTTGTCGCATTTTCTGTTGCCATGTTTTATTTCAGATTGTATAACGCTAGATAGCGTCTTAATCTTAAACTTAAAAAGAATATTCTAAGTTGAATTGAGGTGTGTGCAGGATTTCTGAGTTTGTTAAAGACATTCGAGGGATCGGTGAATGGATAAAGGACTGAAAAAATAGCTCAAGCATACACATGATATTCAGAGTGTTTGATATATTCGTGAACGATTCTTCACTATAAAAGTATGGGTCTAATTTTTTATGTTCAGTGGTTCATAATTTATACCTTGACGACTCATCTCAATTATCGAAAAAATTCTAGTAATCACTTAAAAAGTACGCGGGTTGCCATAATTAAAATATATTATTTTGATAGTTGTAAAAACTGAAAATAAAATTAAAAGCTGCATTACAAGATTAGTGTTATTTGCTAAATTGTAGACTTCTCAAAAGCTATTCATATGAATATCCGTCATTTAGATATTCTAAAATAACTTGTGCATCAATGTATTTTTGAAGAGAAATTAAACTTTTTTTCATTGTAGTTATATTTTGTCCTAAAACCAGTACTGGTTCAAAATACAATCTGACCGTGCACTTTACACTTGCATTTCTTTAACAATTCTACCTTTAAAAAACACATATTAGTTTCACAATAATATGTCATAATAGTATTAATTAAAGTTTGAATAGCAATGATCATGACATCATAAGAAATTACATATTGAGTTGGATAACTTTGCTCATACGCATGAATTTCATTTTATTCTAATAAGCATGAATGTCATATTTTTCGACCTGGATTGTTGCAGCTGTTTACCTTTCAAGCTGACGTCATGTCATCTGTCAGAATATAACTCTTACATTTCGCCAAGGCTCCCACGAGACATCCACCATAGATTATCTTATCATTCTCACGGAATCAAATTCATCACTCCGTATGACCGTCGACATTTTTCTTTTTGCGTCACCTTCCAGTGAAAACTGAATGCCCAATGACTCTAAAAAGCTCATTTAATTAATACAATAATCATTTATGCATATTTAATAAGTAATGTTTTATTTAGTTATGTATTTATTTAATTACAATAAAATTTCTTACTTTTTTACTTTTTAAAAGATATATACAGCAGGCCTATATAATCTCTTCCAAGCATGTTTATAGTGAACTAATGCTATAGGATGCATAGCAGAATAGCAAACTATAGTAAACAATAACAACATCCGTCACAGAGAAATATTTGCACCTGTTTTAATCAGATTATTGTGATGATCACATAAAAATTATACGAAAAGTTATGATAATAGTTTTTAACTCAACTGTTATATTAGGCTACTGAGCTACAATAATTGCCATAGTCTTTGTGACAATGGCTGGATTATGTCCACCGTCTTGGAGACTGAAAAGGGTAAGATTCTAATCATAGCTTTGTTCATAGCCGAATAAAATTAAAATACGTCTGGAAAGTTATCAATATATTTGAAGCTTTAGTCTCTACCTAACTAAGCCTCCTCTAAGCAAGTCTGTATTTATTTTTGAATAGGTCAAACTTATGCATTTTGTTCCATATCGTATATAAATTTATTGAAGCATACAGCATATGTATACTGGCACGAAATGCAATATCTACATCCTGATTTCTTCTATCCGTAACAGTACTATAAAACTAGTTGACAACAATTAACTCTTAAAACGTTTCATATATACCGGATATACATTCTCAAAGCTTCTTTGATGCATACCGAAATACACAAATTAAATCTAATATTAAATACCGTAATCACAAAGTCATGTACATATTTGTCTAACTTAATTTATTGGCGCTACAACAATCCTAAATATGTTAGGTCCCCAAAGCCTTAAGTAAAAGGGATTACAAAATTTGACTGGATTTGATTTCGTTTGCTTCTCTGTAACAGTGATAGATATTTACTTAAGCTCATGTGATTTTAGTGTAAAGACCAAACGACTGGATTGTGGCGAAGCGTCTGGTATATTAGTCCCCCACCTCGGCGTATCAGTGGCTAAACGGAATACAGGTTTATTGAAAATCGATGCCAGAAGCATTTGTAACTTTCTTTCTAGCAAAGTCTAACAGCAGAGAGTGTGGCACGGAAGACGAGATGTACATAGCAGGAAATGTACGAGCAATCATATCAGAAAACAACGAGATTCTCATATAACTGCATTCGTAAATAAACAAATTAGATCAGCATCTTCAGCAACTTAGCAGACGTATCTCTCCCATAGCAATATTAACCATAACGTTAAGCTATCAGAATTATATTACATATATAGGCCGAAATGTATATAAATGAACCTGTATTATGACTATTACTTAAAATACATCTGGAAAATATATGTATAATATGTACATGTACATGCATAATAATATATCAAGGCATGTGTATAAGTATAGGCCTATATATATATATATATATATATATAAATCTCTACATACTAAATTGTTATCAAATCATCCAAAATTCAATGTCTTGGTCTGCTTCTTAACTCTTTCAATCTTCCTTCAATTACATCTTTCAGCAAATCATTCCCTCTTATACTCTTATATTATGTCCTATTCAGCTTTTCGTTATATTTTTTATCACATCTATTAACTGTATTTCTGTACCGACTCTTTCACGAACTTCTTCATTTGTTTAGTTCAGTAAAAAAACTAAGAAGTTAATGCTAATGTCAATATCCTCACTCAAAAGCGATGTCAATGACGGGCGAGCCCAGGATTTGAACCACACACTTACTGATCCGCGGTCTAGTATCTTATCGACATCGCCGTTGGCTCCAGACAGTGGCGGTGATGTCGGTAAAGAAGTATGTTTGAAATAAGTAATCACACATTTTTTCTATGATATTTTATAATTGGTTGATGGATTGAATTGTATTTATCATAGGCCTACGTGCATAAAGCATTGATGGAATCTCACTGACTAGAGTAAGATTAAAATATCTCCAACTAAAAGTATATATTAATGATCTGCCACATTTACAAACAGTGCCGTTGAAAGGGGTGGGGGAGATTGAAAGTTGATTATTTTCAGACCGTGTTGCTGTTAATATTGATCTAACGTTGAAGGTATTTGAGCTTTTCCCGCCATTTACTGACTATAAATCGAAGCAGAAGATGGCTATCTCTAAGATGTCTCTTCTCTCCGGAGACTTCAGTAAAACGATTCGCGATAGGCCAAGTTAATTCTCATTGGGCCTGTAGTTGGGCTATTTCCTTCTTTATTCAGCTCCACGTAGCGCTGTGATGTTATATTAAACTGAATGAGCGCAGGATCTAAGTTCATAACTCGTGCTTTGTCTTTGTTGCATCCTAGAATCATCCTAGAAAAGGGCCTATTCAGATGTGTCTTGGCCGGTTGGAACGTATAAAGGCTAATTTGTTTTTTTAAATGCATCCTTTAGTGAATAAATTTTTGTGTTCAAATATTTGTAAACCATTTTATTAATTCTATCCTATAATTCAATTTACCTGAAGTTCATTACTCTAACCACATGTATATTACATTTCACTGAATTTTGGCAAAAATGTTTTCGTGAAAATAGAAATATATATTAAGAAGACTAATATATATGTATGTATATATATATATAAATATATATTTATATAAATATATATATATATATATATATCATCCATTATATATATATCATCCATTATATATATATATATATATATATATATATATATATATATATATATATCCATCATCTCTTATCCATTCTTGACAAGGTTTATTCCTGCTTTTGTGCTAACCGTCTTGCTGTTAATCCTTCCAAAACTGAATACCTTTTAATTGGCACTCCTTTTCAAAGAAGTAAAATTACCTAGAGCTCTTTCAATTTTCAGAGTCTTGCTCTTTCACCTTCTCGATCCGCCAAAAACCTTGGAGTAATATTTGATGAAAACCTTGACTTTAAATCTCATATCTCTTCTGTTTGTCGCGCTTCTTTCTTTCAGATTCGTCAGATTAGGCAAATATGTCCATCCCTTACTAGAAATTCAGCCACTGTCCTTGGTAATTCTGTAGTTCATTCAAAGCTCGACTACTGTAATTCATTATTACATGGGTTGCCTACTTCTCTCAATCGTTTGCAGCACGTCCAAAATTCTCTTGCACGTGTTGTTTGTAAGTCCTCTCGACTTCAATTTAGCTCTCTTTCTCTACTTCGCTTTATTCATTGGCTCCCTGTTAATCAACGCATAAAATCTATAATAGCTCTATTAACTTTCAAAACTTGCGATTTGGCAAGCCTTCTTATTTATCTTAAATTCTTCTTCCCTATCGTCCCTCACGTGCACTTCGCTCCACCGATGCCAATCTTCTCTCAGTTCCAAATATTCTCACGTCATTGGGCAGACGTTCATTTTCTTACGCAGCACCCACAATTTGTAACTATTTACCTGCTAATCTTCGCTCTTGCTCTTCTCTTTTAACATTCTCCAGCGAGCTTAAAACTTACCTTTTCCCACCATAGACATAATCAATCTACCGTGACCATTTTTTGATCATCGGACTGGCTTTCGTTTAGGACCTTACTTCTCAGCACATTTCTTTCGCAGATTGGTCTGGGTGAATTGATCTGTAGTGATGTATGCTGTTGGGGACGTCCCTGACATCATCCCTGGATGAGGAAACGGACGTTAAACCTTTATATTATATATATATAGTATATATGTATATATGTACATGTATATATGTATATATATATATATATGCCTATATATAGGCCTATGTAGTACAGAGTTGGTACCAATAGACAGTTGATAATTTTAAAAAGAAATATAAAGAAGAGTTTGATAGGGCACATTCAAATGGGATAAAGGCAATTAAAAATGGATAATAGAAGGCAGAATGGAATGAAATCAGGCAGAGGCAGGCCGAGATTAGGTATGTTAGATGTCTTAAAGACATATTTGTATGTGGATATGAAGAGGAAAGCGAAAGACAGGGAAGAGTGAGAGAAAACTTTATCGTCAGTGAAGATACAGAGTATCTTATCTAGCTGACTACCATGATAATTATTTTACTTACAGTTCTTAATAAAGCTAGTATTCGTTCATAGTTCATAATACATATAAAGTTGACCTTATAATCTACATGCACAAGCAGAGCTAAATGACAAATAAAAATTAAAAATAAATACAAAAAACAAAAACTGTGAAACTTACATACCTTTGATCATACAAATTAGCAAATTCACATAACTTCCATCATACAATTGAGCGTTGAGTGGAAGCGTTACATACCATGGACCTGCCAGTAGGCAGTGCACTAAGACATATATATATATACATATATACACTTGTATATATATATATATATATATATATATATATATATATATATATATATATATATATATATATAGATCAATTGAGTCGATTGAGTCGATTGATCCAGTGAATTCCATATCCCGGTAAGTCCCCTGGAGTCAACTTGCACGGAGACCGGATTTCTGAGAGGGATTAGGCCGGTCACGTTATCAATCAATACCCTCCACAGGAAGTCAGTGGATGCAGAGAAATAAGACGATAATAGATAAACTGGTATATATATACTAATTTTAATATTAATTATTTGAAGAATTAATTGGGACATACAATTTTTTTGTAAAAGCTGTAAATCGAAACAGTCGCTCAGGCTTTTCGTCAGAAGATGCCTGTTTCGAGAAAGTGATGAATTTTAATTTTGATGTTTTATTATACTAATTTAATTGAGTATTGCTATACATTAGCGAATTTTATGGTTTAGGAAATTGTTCACGAATATAGTTCACTTATTACGCAGATGGAGTAATATATTATTTAAATAATTTTTGACTTAATAAGTATATTAGTATAGTCTTCATTACCTTAGTTACAATTCGCATCAAATTTAGGCAGTGACGATTTTATGTGAAGACCCTCATAAATTGATATTGTTTTTGTTTCGATTTGTCCGAAATTAAGGTAATTACACTGTATCTCAGTGAACAGGTTATTCATGTCTTTACTATCACTTGTGGAAAACATGTTTATAACTTAAACGCATAGACAATTATATATTTTCCCATTGAAAATTCGTTTACCGACACTTAGCATAATTCACAAGAGCCGATAATTTAGGCTTACGTCGGATGCATCTCAGGGTCGTTCACTTTAATGGTCACTACGTTGCCGGGCATTCTACATGTATGTATATTTTTAAACAGTGAACTATTCAAATAATTCGTAAGAATTACAGCTGGGCTGCTGAACACAACCCTATTAATTAAATAAATGCGTTTTTATATAAGCATTGCCTTATGGCGAGGAACCGGATGCTAAATTCTTATTGATTGATTGATTTAACAAATTGTTTTTAGTAGTAGAATCTCAAATTAACGAAACTTATATGTAGAATTTAACATTTTATAACCATCAGTTTTTATGCTCTCGCTTTGTTAATTATATTATACTTTGTCAGGGTTCGACAAAACAACCACAAAATAACAACGCAGGTCTGCAATTGTATTCTTATTACCGCAGAGATTATTTTTCGATCAAATGACATTTTGGCTAAACCGTCGCTTGGAAACCGACAGCGTCATTCGTCTATTGGACAGATCCCAACAGGAAAACTTCACTAGGTCACCGATCTCTTCCTAAACCATCCATTCAGTTTTGACGAGGAGCCGACAACACACAATTCATAGCCTATCACCAATCTTCATCTTCTTACCAAATCGCAGTTTATCCACGCATCCGTTTATGTCGTTGCATGAGATGATGTAATTTTAGACGAGTTACGGGAAATTGGGATTTAATGAATATTCCATATTGGCGATTCTTAAAATATGCCATTTTTCATTTTCTGATTCTATATATATAGTATGAATATTTTCTGATATTATATTTTATAGTAAATAACTTAATTATTTCCGTCATATAATCCAAATTAATAAATATCACTGTCTTAAAAATGTACTGAAAATTTTATACTAATTATACACAGTCACAATTTTCCAACGTATTTCTACATACGATGCATCCTTTCGGGGAAAAGAAATAAGGAAAAGCAAATCAAATAGGCCTACTTCAAATATTTTCAATATAACCTGAAATTATATTATTACTTAAATATCTGGGTGAATCATTTCTGGAGAGGACCTTAAGATATACATACTTGCCGTGGCTGTGATGTTACATTCCTACATGTACATATAATTCAGTCAAATCTAATATATTCAATTTAAAGAATTGAGTTTTCATGATTTATTTGAATATTCTCAACAAAGTGACCAGCAAATCTTGACAAACATTGCGACTTTAAGATAACACGGTTGATGGTCGAAATATTTTTGAGAACACAGTCACCAACTGTAAATGTTCTTAAACTGTGTTTTTAGGCCATTATCACAAAACTATTGTCATATATTTTAATAAATTCCTTATGCATTAATATGATTGGTATACCTTTATGCAGCGGTTTACAATATCTACATGCTATTAAATTAATTAATTTGTTAGCTAATTAACTACATGTAATTAATTGACTAGTTAATTGACGCTATCTGTATTAGTAACAGTTTCGTAATTTTTTTTAATACAGTTTTTTGCTATGATTTTCTGTAATTCTTTAACTGAAGATCTACGCTTTGTTCAATTGCTACTCATGACAAATTCCAGTCCATTCCGATCGAAAAATATTTGACTAAATTCCCAAGCACCGTTCAATCCATAATACACGATCGAGACTATTATAGGCCTTCACGTCCCGATAGCATTTATGGACTTCCTTCCCGTGGAGGATTTGCATCACCGGATACTTGAGCATATTAGCTTATAGAGATCGTAAATCCAGCGTACGGTCCTATATGTCCTGATACCATACTCATATTGAATGATTACCGTTGATATGCACATTATGCAGGTCTGGACGTCTATGAATCTTAATCATACGGCCGCCTAATTAAATCCATTTTGTTTTGTTCGCAACTTTGACTACTTGGGGATTGATTTTGAATGAAAAACTAATTTAAATATAACAAATTGTCTGCTAATTCCTAGATACGAGAATATCCATAATGCTCTGATTTACATTTTTATCAGAGTAACAGTTGTTACAGTATTCTACAGATATTAAAATTCTAAGATTTAATTTAAATAATGCCTCAGTGAGATGGCCACTCTTTTCAGATATGAAATAACTAGAAAATCTGAGCTTAGTATCGCAGTCACTTAAGGCCATGACCGGTATCAGATCCGAGAGTAGCGAGTAGCTAAGAAAATATTTATTATATCAATATTTAAAGTAGTGGATATATTTCATATAATTATTATATCAGATTGATTTATATTGAATAATTATATTGACCTTATGATTTATACTTTGTCATTTCTTTCTTTCATCGCTATAAAATTCTTCCTTATATCTAATCCTTTCATCCACTGCGGTCGTCAATTCAGCACCGGCGGTTCAATTTGCGCTTGACCTCTCTTCTCATGGAGCAATCCATCTATTCACTTTATCCACTGCGAGTCCGTCGTCCATGTTTATGCATCTCAGTGCAGGTAAAATGTTATAGTATGCACAGAGAGTTAATTAAAGTAAATGCTAATGTAACCAAAATATTCAAATAAGGTGGAATACTGTGCTAATTTTTCTCATTCGTTTTGTGTTGGTATTTTGTAATAAAAGCTGATTTACTGTCACCTTTTCTCATTTCATCCGATGATAGTTGGAAGTTAATTTTTTGTATTAAGTACATTCAAATTAATTCTTGATTAATTAATTAATTCTTCATTTTGAATTTAGATTTCTATATTAAAAGCACACATTAAACTTTCAACTAACGACTATGTATATATCTCTTTAGCGTTACATTATTTCAAATAACTGATATCAAGAAAACCATTCTAATTAGGTTAGTGTAATTATCTAAATTAAACTTATACATGCATTTAACTGAAGTGAATTATATATACAGTGAATCAATTAAATACATTTTAAAAATTACATTTATTTGAGACGTTTACCGTCGAGTTGATGGCAACACAAATTATGGAAAGCCAAAATTTGCCTAATTTACCCAAGGAGTTATTAATAAGCTACTAATTATTAGTTGAAAGTGTTTCTAAATGTGGTTTGCGTAATATGGATTGTCGCCTTGAGATGCGTGACTTAGATCTAATATGAAATATATGATGCTTAATGCAGCGAAAATGGATGATACTAAAATTGATGCAATTACATGTAGTTTTGAAGTAATGATATAACACCAGTTTAATTATACCTCTTCGAAAATCACTCATTTTGAGTACATGTATACTGTCTAAATCTGCGCACAAAATCATAAATTCCATATCTCGTAGTGTCAAACATCGCCGAAAACAATTGACAAAACACATAACACAAACACTACTGCAAAATGCAATTCAATTGCTGATTTTCAGGTCCATCAATGGATCTTAATCATATAAGATATCTTCAAAAAGATTATTGGAAACAATTGACTGATTACTAAATTCTTTTTACTGCAGTATCTTCCCAATTTTTGCTTTAAAAACTAATTAATTTAAACAAAATCTTATGGAATCTCAATCTCTTAGAATCTAAGTCCTCAAACATAAACCCCTATATTTAACTTCTCGAATCTAGCTCCCTTAGCATCTAAGTCAGAGCTGGATAAGTGTAGCCCCTTCAGATCGGAAATTGCGGATGTGGGTGGCCAAGAGTTTATCCTCGGTAAGTCCAGTGTCTAATGCGACTTTATTGTTCCATTCCGCTCACAATGTAATTACTTTGTCTTGAGCAGCGCGGAGCGATAAATTGCGTTGAAAATGTATTGTTTCAAGTTTATTGCTCAAATACGATGATCACATAATATTAGTTTTAATAATATAACGCTTTGTTTCACAGACTAATAAATTTGTACTAAATGTGAAAATAGACTCAAATACATTGGAATGTCTTACTTTTATTAGAATAGGCTTTATGAATTCTCAGTACGGTTATATTTAGTACTAGTGGTAATTTTAATATATATTAAAATATCAAACTTAGAGATTGAGATTTTCTAGATAGTTCACTCAAGATTTGCTATTAATTCCACATTCACCAATGGAACAGGCAAGTAACAAGTACCGACACTATTACCAACTATTTCTAAGTATATATTATCCTCTCTGAATAATAGAAACGAAAAACCTTACAAAAATATCACTATTGTATGTTGGTGAGCATTAACTTCTTGTATAAATACGTTGAGCATTTAAACTATCGTGCGTGCCTTGATAATAGCTTTCCCCGTGTTGTGTCCGGGTTGTTTGAATAATAGACCAACCGATGACTGCACGTGTCCTAGAAGCCCAGAAGGCGATTAAAACACTGAGATCCAAACCAACGTCAGAAAGGGCAATCGGTTGGTGAGCGCCTGGGCTCCAGAAATTCCAACAAAATTTTCTAAAACGAATGGAAGAGACTTTGATATGGTATGGGAGAAATAGGAGTGGAGAAGGTCCATTCGTATCCCGACCTTAGTTAAACTGGGATTAAATTGAGAAAGAAGAAGAACAAGAAGAAGAAGAATAAGCCCAGATAATAGTAGATATGCATCAATAATTACAAAATACTTCAAACCATTTAAATTAGACGAATTGCATGCATGTTAACTAAGATTAGATATGAAAGATTAGACATATAGGTTAATATATGAATTAACCCTCTAAAGACGTTAACAACGATATAAAATTAGATTCTTCTCTCCAAATATTTAGATTCTTCTCTCCAAATACGTCAAGAGATGCAAGTGCGCTGGAGGGATCTAGAATCTGTGATATATTAATTGTTAGTTATTGATTGTTACTATTGAAATAATCTTAGCCACCTAATTTAATCTTGCAAAAATATAGCTATTCAACTATAAGGGGTCACTGTCTCTTATATAGCCATTTGCAAATAAATATAATTTTATTATTATTAAGCAATCGAAATTGTATACAATTTGTTTGATTAATAATAATAAAATTAGATTATTATATGCTTGAGTCCATTATCTCAGTTATGAGCAGGGATCGGAACCGGTACCCATACTCCGCTATCTGGCACGGGATTCGGATACTCACTTCGCGGTTGGAAACCCCGCCAGAGTAGTATTGATGCTGCTTGTCTCGAGTCTCGAAACAAATAGATTTTATAATATTTGCTTGCATAATATCAATAATAATAATACAAATAATAATAATAATAATAATATTGTTTTACTTTTTAATAAGAAAATATCAGGCGTCATTTATTAAATATTAAAAAATAAACCCCATTTAAAATATTAAACTTCAACGACATTAGTTATTCCGATACTTTGGAGCAATTCGCCATGCACTACGATATAAACATCTTTCACTCTCTTTAGTGATTTACAAAGTATAAGATCCAAGGTACACATTCATAGTCAGAGTCTGCTTTCACGCTCCGTATATAGTACCCCACAGATCAATAAGTAAATCCCTTAACAAAAGGCTATACCTCACTTATAACTTATGCAGCCTATAACTCTTGTAAGACACGGCTTCTAAGACAACTAAGTCTTTTAAGTAGGAATTTTAAGCAAAGCCCCAATCATATTGGGCAGCAAGATATTAGTAAACTTCATACTTTCGTTAGACCAATTTTGATATAGTAAAAATTCAAATAACACAATATAAATAAATTAGGATATAACATAAAATTATTATTCTTCCTCCATTTCCCCGTGGTATGTCAAATAGTTCAGAATAATACAAAATGCTGCGTGTCATAGTAGGAGAGATATGTCCTCAATGGAGAAATGATGAGTGGTAAATTGATTTAATTGTTCCCGCCATTTGATATCAACGAAAGCAGAAGTCTTCTATTACCGTAACCCCGGACGTTGCCTGGAAAGCAATTATCGGAGTCGTGTTCAACGTGCCAGTAAGAAAAAGACGAAGAAAAGAAGAAGCTAATCTCCCCGGAGAATAAGTGGATGTTAGATCAGGTTCTATCGGTCTCTTAAAATAAGAAAATAAATTCTACATCCTTAAAAATCATTTACAGATATGTTTTGTTAAGTAATGTCTTCTGTTTTGTTAGACTTGTTGTGATAGGTACTTGAACTGACTGATATTACTAAATTCTGAAATTATGTAATAATTGAATCGTATTATTTTAAACATTGGCATTGCTTTTTTAACGTTTTGACTTAAGGTTGAAAATTCAAGGCCTTACGAGGAGCGTAGCTGAAACATCATATAACCAATACATATTAATATATTTAGATTTAAAATGACAGATCTCCTCCTTATCCTAACCCTATGCTGCATGCAGGCATTGCGTGTTGCTGGCATATTCAAGAAAGCCAGGAAATGGCTGAACGAATGCAGTCCAATCAATGGGAGAATAACGTGAAATCTTCCACCAAGACTGAGTTACAGGTCACCAAGGACTTAAACCGAAGAGAGTCAGGAAGCAGATTGTATTCCAGATCAATTTATCAAGCTAGTATAGAACATTCTCAGAAGAAATGTGAAATCTAAGTCACCTTAATAATGCCTGTTCGAGAATCAGAATCTCGGACATAAAGCGGTGATGCTAATGCTGAATACTTGTTTATCTAGTTAAAATTTGAATTCTAACGGTTTGTAGTATTTAGTTCAGGCCTGAGAATGTCACCGGGAATATTGTGTGCTAATTACTAAACCTTGTCAGCTTAGTTCTTCATTTTTAAATGAATGCAAGAACGAATTTTATCGATAGCGCTTTTGAACTTGATTATTTGAGACTTTCAAAGTACACTGTAATTGTCGACATTTCGTGCTTATACATTAAAACATTCTTTTTTGTCTGAGCTTACAAAGCAGCTTAATGTGTAAATTCTTTAATTCCCTTTATCTTTGAACTACTTTGCTGGATTTTCGAATTAGCATAACCGGCTTGGATTTGTCTCAATTGTCCTCGATTTTTTCAGTAATACTGTAGTACGATAATTGTTGCATGTAATATTATGTCAAAATAGTAATAAAAATTTAATAGACTAAATTTAATCTAAATTATATCCTTGGTGAACTTGCAGATTCCTATTTATAGTCTGTTTTCGTGCTCACTAAGGAGCACTACATAGAATAGGCACATAATCCCAATATAAAAAGCTGTACATTTGGTCATGCTGGTTAACTTTTAAAAATGAAATGCCGAATGCTTTCTTTTCTGCTTTGTTTAATACGGCATTATCTAAATACTTATTTATGGAGCTGCTGCTATAATTTTAACCGCATTAAGCAATTTTGATTTTCATTTAAAGAAGGTCTCCATCCGAGTCTCAATACTATTTTCATCCAATATTTTAAATATGTTAGTTTTCGGTCAAAAGCATTCAAACAATAAATATAAAATAGTTAGAATATCTAGTTGTTTTGAGAGAAAGTTCTAAATATACCCATTTGTATGGCCTTGAAATTAAAATAATTAATATTTGCTCTACATTATGCACGTTTGCTAAAACTTAGAAATAGTGAAAACCATCTCCGGTAAATAATTTCAAGCAGTGCAGGACGCGGTATTGCAAAGCATGATTTTGAATGAAATATTGCTGCTGAAAAGTCAAAATTACCCATTGCTGCGTAAGAATCAGATAATAAATATTCTCAGGCTAAGTGCTGCCAATTCCTCGTCCAAGTTCGGACCATGGGATATTTTATTGAACGGATGGCAAAGATGGAAACGAGAACGAGTTATGATTTGATCATAATTTCATTTCCAGAAAATGATGGTGTCTGCTCAGCCTTTCCTACAACGAACATAATATACATATCAATAGAGATACCAGTTAATATTGTAATATAAATATATAAGTATTTTATTGATAAGGTATCTATGTCATAACAAAGCAGATCAGATTTTAAACAAGTCGTCATTACCAAAGATTGAAGTTTCGAAACTATTAAATGATTCTATCTATGTTCAATATTTTTAAAGTTAATAAACTCTCGAAATGAACAACTGAAGAACTAGCTTACACAGTTACATAGCGAGGAAGGATTTATATCTATTAATAAATTCAGTGATAATGTGCGAGACGCTAAACAAAAGCACAAGCTATTTTAGGAAAACTTAGTGGAGAACTCGACGATAGGCTATATCTTTGAACAATATGCCCTTGCTACTGAATTCTTGATTGACTTATCGGTTTATTAACTGATTGGTTAATTCTTTAATTGTTAAATTCATTATATTCTTCTGATAAATTTCACAAATTTATTTAGTGGTGAAATAATTTACATGAATTGCTTATTTCTACTATGGAGGATGAGAGTCTTTCCAGTCGAAATCTTTCTGCTCCGGATCTTTTGATAAATGGAATTTCGATCCTAGTGTCTGATGTTAGACTATGAGGCATAACATCGGGATTCGACTGTTTCTGCCTTAGAAGAAGTTTTGGTACTTTTCGTTTAATTTAATTATTCATTTTCAAGACCCTTTATTACATTTTTATTCATCGAATTATGTTCTCAATCCGGCTCCTTAGAGGTCATGTTCCCCTCAAATCTACAATCAATAAATCAATCAATAAGAATTTAACGTCCGGTCCATACAATAAGGCAATGTCATAGAAAACATGATTTCTAAGTGCATTGAAAAGAATTCAGTCTAAATTGCTGGAATAAACGTTTGCCCGTTTTAAGATTAATTAATTTCTGCAACATCTTGCTTTTCTAAAGATGAATTTAATAAATAATAATAATAATATTTAAAAATTATATATTAATCGCCATTTCTTCAAAGTTAACACCTTATAAGTCGAAGTTTTAAATTGAACGGTAGTATTCTGGTTTGTGAATGCTATCATCATGTGTGCCCATACATGCAGTATGTTGCAGAATAAATAATACTATAAATGTGAACGTGTTTATTTCCGTATAACATTTAGAAATTGTAGGCATGTGACTAGGAAGCCAATAAGCTGAATAATTTATAAATGAGTAGAAACATCAGTAGAAATATTTACATTTATTTAGACATATTTTGTTAACCATTACCGCTGTCAGAGGACCAGATATAGACAGCAAGATACAAATAATTAATCTGGAGTTTAAAGATGAAAGAATAAGCTATAGTCTAACTCCAACAACTTAGCACGTCATTGAGAATAGCTTGACATGAAATCGCACTCTTGAAATTTTGAACGTCAAGCGGTTATATAACATTTAGAATTAATACATTAACAAAAAACCAAAAAATAATACCAAAACCAAAAACTCGACCTTGTGTAACGCCGTCTACATCTTGGAGTGGACTGAACGGAAATTGATTACATTCGACAGTGCTAATCATTCCACTCTTGAACTAAGCGTCTAAATCGCGTAGAATTTATATTGATTTTCATTTCTCACTTTAGTGTGAACGAATTGAACCCTACTTTGGTAAACGGATACCTCTTTAATAGCAGAGCTTTAATCATAACGAGCGAAAGGGTATACCTATACGGTATACTCTTAGCTTTACATAAGTCTTGACGTTATACACTAGAGGTGCATAACATTTCTTTCTCTCTCTCTCTCTCTCTCTCTTAGTGCACTGCCTACTGGCAGGTCCATGGTATATAACGCCTCCACTCTTCTCTGTCGTCCGCCTTTCACTTCATTTCCACAAATGAGTGGGTCTTTAAATCATCTAACATACCTAATCTCGGCCAGCCCCTGCCTCTTTTTCCTTCCATTCTTCCTTTTATGACCTCTTTTAATAGTCATTCTCCCCTTAGAATATGTCCTATCCATCTCTTCTTCCTATTTCTTAATACATTTATCAACTGTCTATCTGTGCCAACTCTCTCCAGAACTTCCTCACTACCTTTTGAGTCCAGCTAATCCTCTCCATTCTTCTCCAAATCCACATTTCCAATGCCTCCAGTTTCCTAATATCTTCCCTCCTTAAGGTCCATGTTTCACATCCATACAATAGAGTGGTCCGGACCAACGTTTTCACTATCTTTATCTTTGTGCCTTTCTTTATACTTTTTGTTAACAATTCTTTTCTACTACCAAAGGACGCTTTTGTTTTTGCAATCTTACTGCATATTTCAGTCTCATATTTCCCATCATCGTTTATAGTATGACCCAAATATTTGAAACTCCTTACCTGTTCCAATTTCGTACTATTTATTCTGATATTAACTTCACCTTTATTATTGGACACTCTCATAACCTTCGTCTTTTTTATATTAATCTGCATGCCATATCTTAAAGCCGTATCATTCAGCCTATCCATTATCTTCTGCAATCCAATCTCGCTGCCTGCTACCATGCCTTGGTCATCTGCAAAACGTACATCTTGTAACAAATTCCCTCCTACTTTTATTCCTTCTTCCAAGTCTTCCATGGCTTCCTTCATCATTGCCTCAGCGTAAATGTTAAACAGCAGCGGCGAAATGCTACAACCTCGTCTTACTCCACGTCCTATTTCACCTTCTTCTGAGTATTCTTGTAAGATTTTGATTACTGCTCTTTGATTCATGTACAAGTTCAAAACTAGTCTTCTATCTCTCCAGTCAAATACTATTCTTTTTAAGATATTCATCATCGTTATCCAATCAATCCTGTCAAAGGCCTTCTCGAAGTTTACAAAGCATACAAAAACGTCATTTCCATATTTTAAACTTCTTTCGCAGAAAATTCGCAATACCCCTATTGCTTCTCTTGTGCCGCATCCTTTCCTAAAACCAAATTGTGTCTTGCTCAGTATCATCTCAGCTTTCGACTGAATGCTATTATTTACTATCTTTATTATGATCTTCGATGCATGAGGTATTAAGCTGATTGTTCTCTAATCCGAACACTCCACAGCATTGGCTTTTTTGGGAATTGGAATCATCACTGACTTGGTAAAGTCGTCTGGCCAAATCCCTGAATTGTACACTTCCATACATACCTCTATCTCTATCTAGGAGAGCCTAAGCTGAACGTAACGGATGACACTTTTATTTACAAACAATATCTTTATATAGTTTTTAATTAAATATTTTATCTTAATTCTTTAAATTGTTTCGCATATACTTTACTCTACATATTACTTATAATTTTCTATATTTCAATAAACATTTATTTTATTCTAATTTACGATAATGGTTTAAACATATTTGTTTTAAAGTTTTCACTTTTTTACCGCGCTTTTTATCCTAATGTTTAAACACCTTTTTATCCTAGAATGTGTTTCCTTTATTTTAATTGATTGATTTCTTTCCGCTTCACCCACAGAAAGAAATAATTTTCCATTTTCATGCTCTAGATGTACTCTCATTGCTTTTTCTTTCAATTTATCTTGTTTTAGCCCTCACTACTCCACAAATGATCAACCATTTCACCATGGCAGTTCCATTGACCATATTTCTTCCTCATGCAAACTTACTTACCAACCTATACCGCATGCCTCCGTTTGTCAATGCCTGGATTCTTTACCTTTGCCATACTTTTCAAAATCCTATCTTCATGTTGTTTCACTTAATCTCACTTCTAAACGACATTTAAATTTCATTCTTTCCTTTCTCTTAATTCCTGCTGGCGATATTGAATTAAATCCTGGCAATGTTTCTTCCTCTAACTTATCCACTTACTGTCTCAATATTCGATCTGCCACCACAATTACAAAAATGTAAACAAACCTGCGTTAATACAACAGTACATTCTTGATGAGTCAATTGATCTTCTCTTTTTAACTGAATCATGGTTACCTTCTGACACTCCACCCCCAGTCCTTAACTCTCTTACTCCTCCTGGCTATTCCATTCTGTACATAGGTCGTTCTTCTCGTAGTGGCGGTGGTATTGCTGCTATTTTTAAGTCCTCTTTTTCTGCTTCCCTCGTTAAAAGCTTATCTTTTCCATCTTTTGAGCACATGTTGCTTAGGATTACTTGTGCATCTAAATCATATCTCTTTCTAACTGTATATAGCCCTACTTGCTTGTCCAAGTCTGACTTCCTTTCTGACTTCTCAGTACTTCTTGGGGATATTGCCTCTTTACCGTCTGATCTTATCATTATGGGTGATTTCAATATACATATTGACTCACAAATCGATCACTATTCTTCAGCTCTTTCTACTACACTCGAGTCTTTTGGCCTAAAGCAGCATATTTCTTCTCCTACCCATACCTCTGGTCACATCCTTGATCTGTTAATTACCCGTGACATGACTAAGTTGATTGTCTTCGGAGTTTCAGAGTTGTCATTGTCCGATCACAGTGCAATTTTCTGCAAATTGCCTGTGGTCATTAACTCCTTTTCTTCTAGAACTATTAAAAGCTATCGGAAACTCTCCTCCATCAATATTTCTTCATTTTCTGCCGATATTATGGCTTCTTCACTATATCCCAGTCCAACTTCAACTGTTGCTAATTTTATACAACAATTTCACTCTGTACTTTCGTCTTTATTAGACAAGCACTCGCCTCTCTTAACTATTTCTTGTCGCTCCAACCCGAGGAAACCCTTTATTTCAGATGAAATACTCATACAAAAATCCTTACTTTCCAAACTAGAATCAAAATATAGGAGAGATAAGAAAAATCCTCCTGAAATGCAAAACCCCAAAATTAAGGCTAACTACGTTAAACAACGTAAGTTAGTTGATCATATGATCTCCTCCGCCTGGAGTTCTTACTTTAAGAACTTGATCTTGCAGAATCAAAACTGCCCCAAAAAACTTTGGGGAACCCTTGATTCACTGCTTGGTTGCACTATCCCTAAGTCTCTTCCAAATTCCAATTCTCCGTCAACTCTTGCCAGCAATTTTCTTAATTTCTTTGATGACAAAATTAGCAGACTCTGTTCTTCTATTCCTCCCTGTCCTGAGACTATTTCATATTCGTTTATGCCAAATCCTCCTCTGCTGTTAAATTTTAAACCTGCTTCTTTTGAATAAATCCGTCATCTAATACTCTGCTCTACCGACTCATCTTGCTCGCTAGATGCCATTCCAACAAAACTACTTAAATCTTGCATTGATGCCCTCCTACATCCAATTACCCATCTGGTTAATCTATCTCTTTCTGAAGGAATTCTTCCATCTACTTTTAAAAATGCTGTTGTTTCTCCTCTGCTTAAAAAGCAATCATTTCCTAAAGATGATCTTTCTAGCTATCGTCCCATTTCCAACTTAAATTTCATTTCCAAAATCTTGGAAAAAATAATCTACACTCGCTTATGCAGCCATCTCGAATCTTTTCCTTGACTATCTTGTTCCAATCTGCATATCGAAAGCTTCACTCCACTGAAACTGCCTTACTCAGCATTCATAATGACCTTTGCTTAACCTTAAACTCTCAAGAGGCATTAGCCCTTGTACTACTTGATCTTTCGGCTGCCTTCGACACCATCGATCATAACATTCTTACCAGTAGACGTGCTTTGGTATCTCTGATTCCGCTTTCTCTCTGATCTCCTCCTATCTTTCTGGTCGCACTTAATCTGTTATTATAGACAATGAACGCTCTCCTGAACTACCTCTTCTTCGTGGTGTGCCCCAAGGATATGTACTTGGACCTTTACTTTTTTCCCCTCTACACTACCCCACTCAGTTATGTTTTAGACAATGCTTCAATAAAATTTCATTTTATGCTGATGATACTCAGCTGTGCATCTCATTTTCTAGCTCAGATTCTGACTTGAAATTGCAACACCTTTCATCTGTTCTTGACAAAGTGTATTCATGGTTTTGCAGTAATCGTCTCTCTGTCAACCCCTCTAAAACCGAATATCTTTTATTCGGCACTCCCCAGCAAAGAACCAAAATTGCCAATTCCTCCATCTATTTTCAAAATCTTGCTCTCACTCCTACTTCCAAGGCTAAAAAACTTGGTGTCATGTTTGATGAAAATCTTTATTTTAAATCTCATATCTCATCTTTCTGTCGTTCATCTTTCTTCCAGATTCGTCAAATCAGACAGATACGGTCATCTCTTGATAAAAATTCATCCATAATTCTTGCCAACTCAATAGTTCATTCTAAACTTGACTACTGCAATTCATTGCTATATGATTTACCTTCTTATTCTCTCATGCGTTTGCAACGCGTTCAAAATACTCTAGCACGTGTTGTCTGTCGATCGTCGAGGCTTCAGGCCACCTCTAGTTCCCTGCTTAATAACTTTCATTGGCTTCCTGTAGTTCAAAGAATTAAGTATAGAATTGGTCTTTAACTTTCAAAACACTCCTTTTTGGTAAACCTTCTTACCATTCTGATCTCCTAATCCAATATCAACCTTCTCGTATGCTTCGCTCTTCCGATACCAAACTGCTCAGAAGTCCTAATATTCTTACTTCGTTAGGTAGACGTTCATTTTCTTTCTCCGCTCCTACTGTTTGGAACTCTATGCCTCCTGATCTTCGCTCATGTCTACTACTTCCACTTTCCATTGTAATTTGAAAACACATCTCTTCCCATCATAGATTTTATTTTATTTCATCTTGCCTGACTGTGTTTTTTATCACCGGACCGGCACTGTTTGGGTTCTTTTATTTCTCTTCAGCACGTGTTTTTTTCAGATCTTTACGGGTGAATCGATTTGTAGTGACATGTGATGGGGGGACGTCCCTGACATCATCCTTATATGAGGAAACGGACGTTAAACCTTTATTATTATTACCTACATGAACTTATTGAGTGTTTCTCCTTCCAATATTTTCAAGAAGAATTTTGCTGGGATTTCATCTATTCCGGCTGCCTTCTCCTTCTTTATACTATTGATTGCAGAATAAATTTCCTCCTTCATTAAATCGGGGCCCCTTTAATCGTTTTCTATGATATTTTCTTCTTCTATTTTAAAATCCTCTTGAACTGTTTTCCCAGCCTTATCATACAATTCCTCTACCTATTCTCTCCATCTCTCTCTTACTTTTTCCAGCTCTGTCTTCAATTTCCCATCTTTACCCATTATACTAATGTTCTTTGCATCTAATAATAACAATGGACGTGCATAACATAAAAATTTAAAATACTATTTGACGATAGAAAATTGAAATAAAGACCTGACGCTCGACAGCCTAAACGTGAAAATCTGTGAGGAATAAATGAAGATGTCCTTGAAACTGATTTAATAATGATATGTGCAAGGTGAGTAAAAAAGGTGATAACACCTGCAAAAAAGTTGAATATCTCAGGCTTTTGTTAATATTTTCAAATCAAACCATTACGAATTACTAAAGAACTAATTATTGATGGGGTGGCCAATTTTCATCAATTTAAATCTATAGATTGGCCAATTACATAAGTTTTAACTGAGCAACCCCCCATTTTTACCTAAAAATGGCGTTTGCTACAACAGTAAGGACGAATAATACTTCATTGGCGAGAAGGAAAAGGTTAACGCACAGTATTACGTCAATGCTTTGTTTCCCAAGCTGTTTGATGATTGCAATGATCTTCTACCAAATGGTTTCATCTTTCAGCAGGATGATGCTCCGGCTCATGCATCTCGTCAAGCACAGGAATGGATCAGCGAGTGAAATCCGCATTTCATCAAGAAGAGTGAATGGCCCCAAACTCTCCCGATGAAAATCCTCTAGATTACCATGTATGGGGAGTAATGCTGCATTTCTATCAGAAACAGCAGTCGAAGCCTAAAAACAAGATAGCCCAAGCCGGAATCAAAAAGGCTGTCCTAGCGTTCCGTAAGCTACTACAGTCCTGCTTAGCAGCTGGAGGAAAGCATATCGAATAGACAGTACTGCTAGCAGAAACAACTGGTTCTTTCTGAACCACCACAATGACCCTTTTCAGTGTCAAAAAATATAATAAAATATAAGTTTTATTTACAGTACATTCAAAATGGTGGGGTTTGCTCTGCTATAACTTCTATAACTGGCCAATCTATGTATTAAAATGGATAAAAAATGGCCACCCCATAAAACATTAATCCTTTAGTAATTGGTGAAAGTTTGATTTGAAAATATTAACAATAGCCTGAGATATTAAAACTGTTTCCAGGTGTTATCACATTTTTTTACTCACTCTGTAGATGAAATTTAAGTTCTAATAGTGCAACATAATAGCATACTTTTCACTTGTTTTTGCCATACGAATGATCTATACTCAAATTTGACATTCTTCCATTGATAGTTGATAAATGTGCAGATTTGCACAAATGGAATATAATTAAATCGTCTAAAATTCTGACTAATGTCTTTTTAATTAGCTGCATTTACTGACACAATTTTCTGACACCACAATTAGGCCTCTACAACAACTTGCATACTGAGTGGTATATCAATTTTGGACATTTAGAATACGCAGATCTGTTGAATCTTTTATTTTTTTTAACTTTTAGAAACTCCTATTTAAAATTCGTATAATTTAATTTAAGAAAATTTTTATTTTAGATTTTAATATACAAATAATAGTTTTAGTGACTAGTTAGTGATGGATTCGATGGCTATACATATGCTTTCTGTGTAGGCCCCTAAGCCACATACTATGCACGCTCTGAAGTGTTTCTTAGCAGATTTTTTAGACTTTAAATTTACGAAAAGCCCATCTTAAAAATAAAAAGTAGCTCTTATATTATTTCGTAATGTAAAGTGGAGAATATGTTCTCTACTCTGACTTCAGAATTGTTAGGCGGTTTGGAATATTTTAAAAATACTAGCCTATGTGTTAGTCTAGGTTATGGTATGTTTTACTAAATTCAACTTTAGAAAAGCAAGATGTTACCGAAATTAATTAATCTTAAAACGGGCACCTTTTATTCCAGCAATTTAGACTGAACTATTTTCTATTTACTTAGAAATAATGATTTTTATTAATGAAGTGAAAATGAATATTTAAAATATTTATCATCTGATAATAATGCAGAAAATGACTTTTTTTTTTTTTTTTTCACGCTAAAGTATATTTAACTATATATTGCGTTGATTTTTCTGAAAGCTATTGTTTTCAATTATCCTCAAGGAAAGGAGAAGATATGAAAACGGTATATTTACAAGCGCCAAATAAAACCACCGAAATATGAAAATATCCAGTCTCTTTACGCGTTTTGAAAACTAAACGTAATTTGTTTTTTAAAATTTGAAACGCAAAATTTTCGACCACTTCTTCTTCTAGCTAGCAATTTCCTCACAATATTCGTTACTGCCAACTTTTTCAATTTCTCGCGAATAAATAACCGGAGCAAGATCTGGAAGAAGAGCAACTGAAAATTTGGAGAGGTTGAGAGGCTGAGGCTGTTACGTCAGCGATAAATAATTAGTGATGTCAAGCACCGTTCCTGCCTTCAACTCCAAGTAGCGAGAGAAGATGGGAGGGTCGGTAGAGATGCTGTGCCAGAAACGGAGACAGAGTTGGAGAGGAGTTGTGAGTGATATACGGCTATTGATTTTCACAGCTGTACATGTCGAATTCAGTGACAGTTAATTACCGCAGAGCGTCGGCATTGGCGCTTCGCCGAATAGTGTTCCGCATTAACGGTACACAGAAATATAATTTGTCCAGTTGTCGGCTAATGTAAAGCTAATTATTATTTCTATGTTGCACACGATAATCATCTAGGGAAGAATATTAAAATGAATAAATATTTAAATTGCTTTCAGACATGTTGACAAACACACACTCTCTCTCTCTTTCTCTATCTCTTAGGGTACTACATACTCATAGGTCTATGATGACGCATTCACTCTTATATGCCTGTAGTTTCTACTTCATACTATTATAAGAGTGATCTTTAAGTCATCCAAAAACTCCTAACCTCTGTCTGCATGTGCTTCTCATTCATTTCTTCTCCTATGGCTTCTGTTGGTAAACTTTTAGAATATTGCCTGTTCAATTCTTCTTGCTATATCCTAATGTATTTATGAACTGTCTATCTGCACCAACTCTCTTCAAGGCTTCTTCATTTGTAACTTTTTGGGTCCAGCTTATCTTTTCCATTCTTCACCATATCCACATTTCTAATACTTCTAGTATCCTGATATCTGACTTTATTATAACATGTTAAGTTTGCCTTTAGCATTAATTGACAACTAAGTAGGCTACTTATTTCTTCTGCTCTCCGTTAGATTACAGTTGGCCGTTTAACGGCATGCATTTACAATATATCTCATAACTGTATGGTATCTTCTCTAGATCTTATTTGGACATATTAAATGTAAATTACGACATTATTTTATACTCATTTAATAATTAATTGAAATATAATTTCCTTTCAAATTTATTTAATGTCATCCTTCAATATAAATGAAGAAATACATAATAAATATAAGCTTATGTACCAAACATTGCCTGCCGTCAATATAAACACACACACCTCCCTACTCCCCCAGCACTGCCCCATTTGGCTTTAATAAGGTAATAACGGTTCAGCGTCCGTTTTCTCATCCAGGGATGATGTCAGGGACGTCCCTCGAGCACACATCACAACAGATCAATTCACTTAGACCAATCTGCAAAAGAAATATGCTGAGGAGAAGTGTTTTGTTAATACATGTAATCTGTGCAAAGCTGCCACTACATAATATTATGAAAGATTTATAAATTCTCTTCACTGTCAAACTAAAATGGTGTTCTATGTTTATTTTTAGTGAACTTTATGTTATTTTCTAAATTCGATTCAAAATATATAAATATATATTTACACTGTTTAAACCGCACTTGACCTCGAGGACTGCATTGGATCAAACATTCAACTGAATGACCTTGTTAATTCTCATTAGATCTATTTAGAATATCGTTAGAATAGGCCTATCTCTGCGAAAATTGAAAAGAAGCAGATAAATGCCCTTGAAGGGTATTTTAATTATAATCCTTATCAAGGCATCGATTGTTTTGCGGGTTTTTTCATGAATCATTAATAGTTTTGTATTGTGGAAATTTATTTTGATGCATGTCATTACTGCAGAAAAAAAACCCTTTCGTTTTCTCGCTAGTAAATATTTAACTGCGGTTTAGTTTGTCGCTATAAATGATCTATTGTATATATTTTTATATACATGTATTATAGGGCCTATAATATAAATTTTCTAAGCAAATACTTAAGATCCTCAAATTTCGAGTATCATTGATGTTCCTCTATGCTACCAGTAATTCCGTTTACTATAAAAGTTAATGTTTCATATGCAGAAATTTATTACGAGTTGTAGTAATGTTGAGAATTTATAATTGTATACATAAATTAGTTTATCATAATATTGGAGCTATTATATTCCAGAAATAAATGAATCCCGGATTCCTGCTGAGCATCATGTCGTGTTTTGCCACTTCCGCTCCATAAAACTGGAAATGAAATATTTATACAGTTTCCACGCTAAAGCAATAGTAATTATAATTATTCAAAGCAGTGATTTTGTTTTGAAATTTACCTTTCTCCGAAGGTCTATATAATTTTAATAGGTTCCTAATTTTCAGCTACACGATACCAAAGTTTAAAGAAAAAGATTCTAAAGATATGTACATGTATTTTCATATAGGTCCTAATACTGAACTATAATGAGTATATTTCACTCTTATACTTGTACACACATGCATACATTTTTAAGTTTCTATTCCATCTTGGCTGGAGCCAATGGCGAAGTCGGTAAGATACTCGACCGCGGATCTCATGGTGCGGGTTCAAATCCTGGGCTCGCTCGTCACTGACATCGCTTTCGAGTGAGGAAACTGACGTTAACCTTAGCTTTTTTTCTAGGCCTAATACTCGCTCTATTGGATAATCAGAGAAAGAATTACATGTAACGAAATTTAAAGATCAAATACTAAATAGCCAAGTAATTGAAAAAACAATATTTTTGCAAATTAAATGCCAATTAAAACTAAAACTAAAAATGAGTCAAAAAGAATTTTTATCAAAATTATTAAATATAATATCAGTGGGCAGTCAACAGCAAATACACAAGTTATTTAAAATTAATTTTTAAAAATATATTTCTATAGAATTTTTTTATGTTTTATGGCTTAAGTTTATCTTCCATACTCTATAGCAACTTATTTGATTTGCGGGTTATTCTGATCCACGTTTGTAGATAAGTACAGTAGTAGGCCTAAGTCATAATGCCAGAAATTAAATGAATAAATTCTCCTTCTTTCATTTTTGTTATCCACAAACTATTTAATATTGCTATTTACTTTTCGTTATTGAGTTTTCAAATTTAAATGTTAAACTAATTCATTTTGGAAAATGTTTACATGTAGCTCAGTTGTATTTTAGTATTTTTTTCTTTTTGCATTTTTTAATAACCTTTCTTCAATTTAAATAATGCTACAAATATTATTCTGGTTTACTTGCCAAATCACACAATTGTTTAAAAGCGTTAAAAATTGCTTCGAAAGAGCTGACCCCCTTGTGGCTAACCCCCTTTAGGAAATAGAAGTTTCGACCAAATGGTATAATTCATTCATACTCTTAAGATTGATTTTGCTAATTGTGACAATTATAAAACTACTTTAACGCAATTTCTTATTGTGCTGATAAGAGAAGACTAACAGAGAAAAGGCCGAAAGATAGATTGAAAGAGCAGACAAATTATCAAGTAATCTAGTTTTTCATCAATCCTGATATACTGAAATCCTCAATGACTGACCTTGAGGGGTTCACCTCTTGACCTCTATTCGCCAATCTCCGACCTTTTGGGGCATGATATTTTCTTAATTAAATGAGAGTCGGAGAGTGTGATAATAAAATTTATGATTGATCTTTGATATGATATAGGGCAAATATGATCTTTCAAAGCTCAAATTTTTTACTGATTAGTTAAAACTTTTATATGAGATATGAGCTGTGGTGAAATAATGTTTATAAATGTTTGTTGAAATAAAGAACGTATTAATAGAAGCCGAGCGATATTTCAATTCTTCAAGAACGCTGGCTTCAACTTGGTTATGATTTGTTTCAGTTGCCAAAAACTAAATTGTAAGTAAAAATTTGTTTCAGAGTTAAATCAAAAATACAAATTGAGTAATTTATTTTAATTTTCTAAGCTATATACATTAAGTGCATATATTAATATTTGTAAGTTTTTCTATGGCATAGACTGTAACGCCTTTGTGGCACAATGGAAGAACCTTCGCTTCTCACACTAGAGGTGGCGAGTTCGAGTCTATGCTCTGTTTTCACTTCAAGAGAGGGAAATAAAAATCCAGTTACGTAAACCTTGGGGTGCCAGGAGGGAAGGAAAGATATCCAACTTTAGCAAAATATTTTCTATCTCGACCTCTCCAAGCCGACCCCAACATTTTTTTACCTAACGGCACTGTAAAAGAAAGCCTACTTGAATTTACTATTTTAGTTAATTCCTTTAAAATTCAACACTATCTGCACCAGTAGCGTAGACTAGTATAAAACTGAACAGTGTTTCTTGAGAGTATTCACTAGAATTAACCGTTTAGAGCGGGAGACATTTCAATAATCCGCTGTAATACAATGATAAATAGTCCAAAATCCATTAGGATATTAAATTTACTACACCGGCTATTTCTAGCTTCGAGAAGCCAACAGAATTATATGCCAGAAGGCGTCGATGAATTAATCCTTCTCTCACAGGTTTTAAGTCTTTAATACTGTCTGATATTTCCAAGCTTTTACTACCAGTTAAATACCTTTAGACATTTGCTCCTAAAGTAAGCCTAAATTATCTAGGCTTGGAGTCCTGTCCTAAATAGAGTTCTATGTATCAAATCTTAAACCTTTTTATTTACGATGAGTGAAATAATAAGACTTTGTATCCATTTATTGCAACACATCCGTTGCTGAACTAGAGCCAAAAGATGATAACATAATAACCGGTAAAATCCGATACTTAATGCATGTAACAAGAGTTAAACTAAAGCTTTTAGTTTAATATAAGGAATTGATTTGAAAATCTGTATTTTAAAATTTTCTCTAAAAATCTAAACTTTATTTGTATATTTGCTATGTTATTCCGGAATTGAATAGAGGTACTTGTTAGAAAAAAAATTAGTATGCAATTCTGCAACACATAAAGTTACGAATTGAATATTATGTAGCTCTTACCCTCTAAATACATTTATTAGTTTTAAGTATTTAATCTATTCAAGACTAAACTTGAGTCTCTACTAGTAACTATTTGGGACATGAAAACTGACGTTAAATTTTGCTCCCTACATCAATTAGTGAATACGTGCTACTACTGTAGTCCCATAGTTATTGTTTAATAAATAAAACTCATAAGTTACGCATCGCTACACTTTAGCAGAGGACATTTTTTAAAATCATTTCGAAGTATATTTTCTCCTTAGGTAGCGTTAGGTTACATTTGAGAAAGTAATGCAACTTTTGATATAGTCCAGCAGCTTGTAAATGCTTGAATTACTGTTAAAAATGTGTGATAGTCGGTTTTAAGAAGCATGCACTTTGATCTTCAGGGACAATCAAATCCCTAAAACAACTAATCATGAGCAGCTGCACAACTCACGCTGCCCAGTTGAGAAATGTTCCACTTATGAATATTAGTGTATTAGAACCAAATTAACTTCCCTTTCTCTAATTCTAAAGATGCTTAATTTTTCACTTTCAACATTTTTTCTACTACGCAACTCATGTGGTTTTTAACATTTTATGGACACCCTTGGGCCATATAAAAGCTGACTAACACTACGCTGAATGGCATATGTTGTACTTATTCTGGTTGATTAACACGTGAATGTGTTGGTTATGGTAAAACGCTCGCATCCCATGAGCATCTAACAATCAGTAAGTAAATCAATCAACCAATAAAATTTAACGCTAGGTTCCTCGCCATAAAAAATCTGGACATCAATTACCTCATTGGTCGTTGACTCATTTTCTTGCAATACATTGCACTCTAATGCTCAAATCAATTAGATATTTGAGCATTATCTTTACTATTTAAAAGTGTAGTTACAAATACACCCAATTAGAGTAGTTTAAAATAAATATTTATATCATTGTAGGAAGCACTTCTTAGTAGGATGATAAGCGGAGGTGTCGATACAAGCAAGCCTAGCCTGGTTGGGATGAGTAGGCCTAGCTTGGTTGATGTGTAGGTCTAGCCTGGTTGATGTGTACACCTAGCCTGGCTGATGTGTAGGATAACCTCGTTGATGTGTAGGCCTAGCCTAGTTGATGTGTAGCTCTAGCCTGGTTGATGTGCAGGCCTAGCCTGGTAGATATAACAACAATTAGAGTGCTACAGTCATCATTGACAACATCCGGCACTATTGAGACAAAATCAAGCCGGCGAGCAAAAATGAAGGTCCAAAAACGTTGAAAATTTCAAAATCCAGAAATTCAGTCCAAAGTAAAGGGAGTTAAAGAAAAGGTTGTTTAGGCGCAGGTCGCTGCTCATGGACACTGGATGGAAAGGAGAGATGGAAAACATAGGTCTTCAACTGCTTATGGAACTGCTCATAGGAAAGCAAAGGCTGAAAATGATATGCAGGCCTAGCCTAGCAGATGTGCAGGTCTAGCCTGGTTGATGTGTAGGTCTAGCCTGGTTGATGTGTACACCTAGCCTGGTTGATGTGTAGGATAACCTGGTTGATGTGTACACCTAGCCTGGTTGATGTGTAGGATAACCTGGTTGATGTGTTGGTTTAGGCACCTACACATCAACCAGGCTAGGCCTACAGCCTGGTTGATGTGTTTGCCTAGCCTGGTTGATGTGTAGGCCTAGCCTGGTTGATGTGTAGGCCTAGCCTGGTTGATGTGTTGGCCTAGCCTGGTTGATGTGCAGGCCTGACAACACGTCGCTGTCACAGTGTCACGCGTAGACTGCAGAGCTTGTGTAGCATAATATGATCCATCACTGCTGCTGCTGGCAGGTATCCAGTTCAGTCTTATGTGGTCGATCATAGTTGTTGTAATATTTGTGAGCAAATGAGTCCTAATGAGTCCCATGTTATAGGAATAAGGTAATACATACTAGAGATCATGGTAGCAGTTGAAGTATTATAAGATTACTGAATTAATAGATCAGTAGCCAACTATGCGATTCAATAATCAGATATATTATTAGAGCATGTTGTTATTACTTGATATACGGAATTTTTTAAAGTTTTCAATTAGATAATTAAGTGTTAGGAGAGAATCTATACTTTAGATAAAATAAAACTAAATGATTAAATTAAAGTTTGAAGTGTGAGTTATGAACTTTGTTAATTGATCTTATTGTATTACATTAAATCATGTAATAGCAATCCTAAAATGCTATGGTTTTAGCAATGTTGAAATTCTCTTAATATTGATATTCTAATGATACTACATGTATAGTCTTACAGTAGTTCTGCATCTTTATCGATAAACATTAGCACAAAATTTAGATTCTAAGGAACTCTTCCTGAATACAAATTGTAACAAAATATTGCTATTGTTCTAGTGATATATTTCTCACTTATTTGTGTGATAAAGCAGACAGAAAGATGTAACTGTGAACGTAAGATTTAAAAAAGCTGGTAAAGCTTATGTTAAAGTCAGTTTCCTCACCCGAAAGCGATGTCAGCGACGGGCGTGCCCAGCAAAAGTATAGATAACGAAAATAGTTCAGTACTTGCACTTCCTTAGAAAAAATTAAGTCACACGAGTAACAGGTAAAGAAAAATGTTGTTATGTAAGATAGATTCAAACAGTAGCCGATGTTCGAATTCTAAAATCAGTTTTATTAGTAAAAGATAATATTTTTGAATCAGTAATAGCAGTAGCTACTAGTGTTATTCTACTACATGCAATACTGCTTGTAGTAGAGGATATTGTCATCTAGAATCAGTCGTATCTATGCGTATGATATTAATGTCGAATCGATACTAAATTCAAAAGTAGATGTAACTTATGATATTGTTATAGAATCAGTCGTTTCTAAAGTTTATGATTTGATTAAAAATAAAATCTTCTAAAGAAAATCTTACAAAAATAAAATACAAAAATACAAAAATAAAATCTTAGAAAATCTTTTGTAAGTTGTGATATGAATCAAGTAGCAGTGTTATCTCTACAGCTTTTAATGTGATTTTAGCTGGAATTATCTATAAATTATTATTATTATATAATTTTGAAATATAGATGTAGCATATCTATACATGCGGAAATGATTCTAAAATCAACCATATCTGTATCTTACGATACGATTCTAGAATCAGTTATATCTATATCTTATGGTGCGATTCTAGAATCAGTCCTATATATATATAGCTTACCCTGCGATTCTAAAATCAGCCACATCTTTAACTTACGATGAGATTCTAGAAACAGCTATATCTGTAGCATTAGATGTGAGTTTAGAATCAGTTTTATCTTTTGTTGGTGATTATAAATTCAGCGGATTATAAATTCAGAGACACAGTTTCACTGATGGTAATTTACAAGCTCTTGTGAATCTAACTATTGGTTGAAAAATGGTTTTACTTACTCGATCTAGGAGAGGAAATTTCTGGGAATAAATAATGTAAAACATTTTAAAGACCGCTGTAATATAAAGTTATTTTATTCATTCCGTTTACCAGCGAAATTTATTAAATGCTGCAGCTGCAATAGACTTACAGATTCATTTCTGCTTTTCTTGATCTAGTAAACAATATTTTATTTATCTCTGACAGGTTTAAGGTCAGTTTTAGAAAATGCCTGCTTTCTCAGTGTTATTGAATCAAGAAGCTATTATTATAATTATTAACAACAATTGCCTTTGCAAAAATTCATGATCTCAATCATATTTTAAACTTATATTTTTACCGTTCATTATGTATATTAATTTTTAATTAATCTGTTGTTAAAAAGTAAACTGTATTTTGACATTCATATTAACTATAAGTATAATCTCTTATAGTTCAACTGGCTGAAGCCAATGGCGATGTCTATTCGATCACGGATCAGTATATGCGGGGTTCAAATCATAGGCTCGTCCATCGCTGACATCGCTTTCGAGTGAGGAAACTGACGTTAACTTTGTTTCTTATATCTTGACACCCGTACTATATTCTAATTATAAATCAGGGCTGCAGCATTCAAGTAACTTAGATTTTTCTGAAGTCTTTACAGATATATCTTAATCCAAACAATACGTTATGATTAGATTGGCACGTTAGCCCATAACATTTAAACGCGTAATGGGTGATAAACTGTCGTATTGCGTCAAAGCTAAGTTTTGTTAAATTCTCTAAGTGTTTTTGCGTTCTCTAAGTTTTGTTGACTTCTCAAAGTTTTGTTGAATTCTGCAAGTTTTGTTGAATTCTCTAAGTTTTATTGAGATCTCTAAGTTTTGACAAGTTCTCTAAGTTTTGCTAAGAAGCTCAAAACAGCTTGCACGGATGTACGATGAATCTTCTAGTATAGGTTTCTTAACTTTGACGATCATAGAAAATCGAATGAAAGGAAAGAGAGCAAGAGGTTGACCGAGATTATTAATGTTAGATGATTTAAAAATCTACTTGTATGTGGAAATGAATAGGAAAACGGAAGACAGAGGAAGTGGAGGCGTTATATACCATGGACCTACCAGTAGGCAGTGACCAAAGAGAGAGGGAGTGAAATGTTTGAAATGAACAACATATATATATATATATATATATATATATATATATACATGTATATATATATATATATCCTTCCATCTTTCGCCTAACTCTTCACGTACAAACAGTACATGTGTATGCAGAATTGTTGATGAAAGGACGTGGGCTATAAATTAAAATTCTCATTTGTTCCGGCGTAGTCCGCTCGCATGTCCTTCGCTGATAGTCGCCAAACTCCATATCACTGCCAGATGCGCTCTGAGCGAAAATAGCTTTTAAGAAGTGTGAAAACCTCCAGTATTAGGGATCGGCGTCCGTAATGTGGCTCAAAGGCATCGGGATGCCTTTGTGGATGATGATGCATCATATGTCCTTGTTATACGGATTAAAATCCGGATCCGTCAAGGAGTTGTATAATCGGAGATAAAATATGGACTGAGTTGCGTTTAATACCAAGATGAAGTTTATAAATTAAACTGAAAATATGAAATTTCTCAGAAGATTTTGCAATTTATAATTCATTACCAGCTTACTCTCTCATTCATGGAAAATTAAATTCTCTTCCATTTATTGAAAAGTTAATGTATAGATAAGTACTGGCTTAAGTTTCATCTAGTTACTTTTAAGTATTTTAAGTAAGAGTGATAACTTTCTAATATTAAGCCGGATTTTTATAGTCTATAATTATTACTAATTTTTACTAAGAAATATTATATATTTAATTTAATTTCTGCATGCTAATATTTCAGCGATATCTTTTATAGCATCTCGCTTTCTCTTAAGAAATTGTAAACATTATGCAAATTATATAAGTTTACATAAATCATAGAAAACCCATTAAGCAACAAAGCAATAATATATAGCAAATTGCAAAAATAAAAATTCGTGTCCGAAGCAAGATATATCAATTGTATGGCAAAATAATCAAGTCGGAAAGAAGACAAACGCAACCTTTTGTGAGCCATAATACTCTTCTTTACTGGAAATAATGGGCTGACCATTGCTAAAAATAATTAAAGATGACAGTGGTAATTTCTCTGTTGAAACTAAAACTACAGTTATATTTATATCATATATTTCATTTTTACTATATATTTGCTATTTTTTCATGATCTCCACCGATTACTGCTATGATATCAATTTATTGCTAATTTTGTATTAGCCGTATAATATTTTTTGTTATAACAAAACAATATATTGCTACACTCATTACAGTTGTACCATAACAGTATTGTTGTGACTATAACAATATTGTTATATAACACAATATTGTTATAATACAACTATATAACACTATCTTTATAAAACCTATAACAATAAATGTTGTCATAGATTATGACATAGTCTAAGTTAATACCGTTTTAATAAATCGTTTCATTGAGTGTCATTGTTACTTACACTTTAAATCTATTAAAGTTTATATAGAACTATTATATATAATTATTAAACTACATATAGGATTATTATATGTAATTATACTATTACATACTTAATTACAATATGTATAATGAAATATAGGCTGGAGTCAGTGGCGAAATCGGTAAGATACTCAATCGCGGATCAGTATGTGCGGGGTTAAAATCCTAGGCTCGCTCGTCACTGCTATTGCTTTCGAGTGAGGAAGCTGACGTTAACCTTAGCTTGCAAATAGTACTACTATAAGTAATTAGTTAATTACATATAGGGCTACTAATGCTAGTATGCTTAATTATTGAATTGCATATACGTCTATTGAATTGTATCTAAGACTACAGTACATAATTATTGTATTACAGTCATAACTGCGTATAAGAAAGTTAATCCTTTCCGGAGGTTGCACACTCCGGACGGAAAAGTAACCGAGAACGTGGAATAGTCGGTTAGGTTTCCGACAGCGTATCAATTGTGAGGGAATAGTTGTTGTGATTTCTTGTCGTATGTACTTACTAGAGTAGAAAACGACCCTAAATTCTTAGTCAGAGCTAACCACTGACATTTATTTTTAGATTATGAAATCTGATTGAAGGAAATTCATCTAAAAATTGTTATTTAAAATTTCTTAAATTTTCTTTCATGCTTGAAATTAGCGTAAAAATTACCTCTGTCCCACAGTGAGGTATGGTTGCGTAGTAACTTAGTTTAATAGTAAGTAATGTTTCAGTTGCTTGGAATAATTGGGTTATAATATACAGCAAAATTAGAATGTTGAAAGATAAATTAAAATTATATATGCATATTATAAAGAAAAGCCCACAGATATTATAGTTCATTAGTCATACTTAGCTCTAACAGGCCCTATATAATGTCACGATAATATCTCATGGATTACAATAATCGATTCCGCTTTCCGGATATATATATATATATTGCTTTATGAAGCGTCAGCAATAGAAGCTTTCAGGTGACACTGAAACAGAATATTATCACACTGCGGACAAACGACAAACACTGGAAGCTTCGGCAGCGGATAAATATTTGTGTAGAGGCGATGAGAAGGTCAGATACAGCCTGCGGAGTATAGTGTTCAAACTAACGCAACTTAGGCACCGTGGCGACCATCAACGGGCGTCGGATAAGCGAAAGAAGCGCATAAATAACATCGAACCAATACCGAGAAGTGCTTCAAACTTTTCCAATCTAGTGGACTTACAAACCCGAAGCCAGAAACTGACGTGTATGTGCGTAGTAGCTCTTGCGGACGTTAAAACGTCGACGAGTTGTGCGTGTAATGCGAGCGCAGCGTTCTGTGATTGCGCAAGAATCGACGCGGTGGCTGAGTCAGAGCTCACTTCCGCCAACCATCGAGCGGACTCGGGTGAAACCAAGAACGGTGACACCAAGGCTCGACAGAGAAACGGCTATCTGGGAGGAAGTGATCGCGGTGCTAACAGCGGCAAAACGGGTCGATTAAAGTTAGCTCGCGACGCAAGCTGTTCGGCGATTGCTGAAGAGAAACCGGAAGTTTCTCCGACGGAATCAAGAAAGTCTAATTCTGGAAGTTGTACGGCGTTACAGGAGGAGGAAGAGCTGAGCAAGACCGGTCATGCTGCCAAGGAAGAGACTACTGTGGATATATCAAACAATGGTAGAAGCACGGCGGAAATTCCTTCCGAAACTAAACCTCGTACTAGTCCAAAACTACAAGTTGAAAGTTTGACAAAGCCTCGAACGTTTGCGCTTACCTCGCAATTTAGAATAGAAAGGACTCAGAGTGTAATATGTAAAAAGTCCAATTCCCACCTAGGATCAACAAATGGCAGGCAATCGCAGGGCGAAGACAGTGATCATAATAAAATTACTGAGTTGGGTTACGAAGAAGTTCGTTCTGGCAATAAAATTACTTCACTTGAACGTAGGGCGTCATCAACTTCTCAATGTTTATCGGCACTCAAAGGTAAAAGCAAATTTAAGGCAGCCATATTAGCAACATTTCCCGATCGATCTAGCCACCGATCTAGTCGCAGAAGCAGCAAGTATAACCGATATAGCGCAAGGAGGGGATCCGACGACGATGGAGTGTTCACTACTATTGAAGCGCAATACGATAACGAATCGGAATCGTTTGTCGGTGGCTTCGGTATTGATGATTCCCAAATAAATTCCACAAGAAGAGAGTCTCGACTCTCTAGCACTGCCGAGGATGTGGAACTAAATGTGATAACTCCTTGGAGACCCACTCGGGACTTCCGGGAGGATGAAACTTGTGCAGAGTTTCCCGATGTGAGACCCGTCAGTCCTCAGTTTAAATGCGACGACTCCACAGCTCGAAGACGAACAAGTTCACGCCGACAACGAATCGGCAACGTAACGCTCGCTACAGACAGAGTAGACGTTCATAAATATAACGCTGAAAGTGGCCTTGACTTTGGGAGGCGTCGCGGGGTGGTTGACGAAGATGACGTGGATTTTAGTTTATTCGAAGGGTTTGATACGGTGGAAAGTAAAGCTGCTCTTGGATTCGATGATAATTTGGATTTGAAGGATGATTTCCACGTGATGGGGCATTCAAGGTACAGTCGCTTGATGTTCGGTGACGAGGAAAGCGTTAAGTTCGACATAGGTGAAGTCAGTTCTGATTCTGATGATGAAATAAAATCTGTAACGTATATACCGACAGCAGTACCTAGACGTCATAGTCAAAAGTGTCGAAACATCGAACGTAAGTACTTAATTTATATGTTCACATGTCCTTACTTAATTTATATATACAAATGTCAGTACTCTCTACTTACTACTATATATTGCAAGTAATTATTATGAATTTGGCTCTTTGATTCAGTTTATTTGTTGGAATTACAGCTTAAATATAAGCTGACTCCATTTATAAAGTCTTTATGAAAACTCAACTTTTGGTACATTAATTAATCTCAATGAGTCTTGGAGTAAGGTTATGACTGCTTTTGCATTTGGAAAATTATTGAAATACATTCGCATCACAAGAAGAAAAACAGGACAAATAATATAATTCAATAACCTAGTTAACCCTACATCTGTTTAAATTGATCAATTTAGCACGCATTTTTCACATTCAAGTCGCATTTTAATTTCGTTCCTAACGATCTACGAAAGAATATGATATGCATGATGTAAGTTATTTTACTATTTTAGAAGTACAATTCTCTTACTTTGAAACATATTATACTGTAGAGTTACATTTCTTAGTGCAAGAAATTATAATGGTTACTGCTATTCTACTTAAAATTAACTGATTTAATACATTGGCACATACTGCATCAAAAATTCGCTAATTTTAAATTGAACTATTGCGATGAGGGGCAATTATGCAAAAATGTTACAATAATTTTCAAATAAATACGAAATCTTTAGATTATTTAACAATAACTAAAATAAAACTAAACTACGTTCATAATAATATTATGTTCAAAAATAAATTTCCCCATTCCGTGGTTGATTTATGTTATAAACACTGCCTGGGGAATACGGTGTTTCTACGCAGAGTTTCCTTTCTAAATTCTCACTTAACGTCACTTATTGAGTTTTGTGTGGCACATGTGTTCTTTGTTTTTGCTAGAGGAGTCTCTAGCTTTGCGTGCTGTATAGTTACGTGTTAACATCTATTCTTTGTAAAATATCTCTGTTCATAGTTTTCTTTTACTGTTTTACAATTTTATAGAATTATGTTTTATGTTTTTGCATAGAATAGATTCAGGGAAGTCGGGAAAACCTAATACACTTTTTTATTTAAAGTAAAAATTGAAGTTGTAGGTCGGGCAGAACTGAAGGTTTAGAATTACTTTCTCAATTACGAAATTCGATGTTATTTGCTTGCAATTGACACTTCATCTAAATGACAGACTCATCCTTCAAGAATGTTAAAAAGGGATACAAAAGAGAGCTAAAAATAACCGAATGTAAATGAGAAAACGTGGAATTTACTGGATAAATTGATAAACCAGAAAAAGGACAGTATTGGTCAAGTGTATGGTTCTGATAGTGACGAGGTACTTTATTGTTTATGTAGGCTATATCATTTTGAAAATTATTAATAATAAATCATAATTACTCAATCACCTCTTCTATTGATCTATATAAGTCACCAGATAGTATTACTCATTAAACCATTACACATATATATTAATAATTTTTAACTGGATATTAGCAACAGTTTTTACAAATATGTTAGACAACTGAATTAAGCCTGCGAGAGCCTTTAATTATTACGTGTCATTTCTAAACCGCTAAATTATAATGTAAATAGACAGCTGATAAATTTCTGTAAACATTAGTATGGAATTACACTTAAATTAAGTATAGTTTAATGCTAATTAAAAAGGGAACAAAAAGCTTAAAGCAAAATGCAACGAACAACTTGAAATTTGGACTTACAGGTAGGACACTTCTGATTTATATCGTAGCGACGAATGTACAGTAAATTTACAATGTAGGATACTTTGTTTAAATCAGACAAGAAAAGTCGATTGTAAGTGACACACGTGTAAAAGTGCATTGCAATTGTTGCAATTGTTGAAGGTAAAAATTCAGAATTGTGTTGATCACTTTGCAGTAGATTAACTGAAGTGTATGATTTTTTTATTTAAAAAGAATATACGTATTTTATAAGAGTACACTTAAAACATATATAGTGCTAATAATACAGAAACACTTTTCTGTTTGCCGTTATTGAAGTTTGTTATTAAAGTTTTCTGTTTGCTATATCTGTATAATAGTTATACATTCTTTCTACAAGGCCGATGCCTGCGTTCTAAATCGCGTTTGCAAGTCAACTATGGGGCTTTTAAACTCCAAAGTAAATGATAAAATCTGACTCCATAATATTTATAACAGTTTTACGTTGAGACGGAGCATTTTATGTTCTTGTTACTGTTAATAAACTCATTGCATTGAGCAGTTTATTATTCTAATAAGTTAACGTCACACTCTTAGCGATATCAGGTTTGGTCATAAGACGTAATGTCACTACGATAAATATGATAAACGACTCCAGTCAGAATATGATACGTGCTCAATCTGTAATGTACTGTTTACGGGCTGACGGAGGTATAAAGGAAAGATCCAATCTCCAAGCAGGATGGATGGGGGTTCACTCGTAACATAATAGACTCGACTATAACTTCCAGCAGTAAGAGGTCTCTCATACATTTAATGTGCTTCCAGCCGATGCGAATACCATCAATGATATCATATTGACCGGATAAATCCTGCTCTCTCTCTCTCTCTCTCTCTCTCTCTTAGTTCACTTCTTCTAATAGTAGGTTCATGGTATATAACGCCACCACTCTTCTCTTTCTTCCGTTTTCCGTTTAATATCCATATAATATACATATGAGTGGATCTCTAAAGCATCAAACATTTCTAATTCCGGCCTGCCTCTGCCTCTATTTTCTTTAATTCTTCCTGCTATGAACTCTATTAGTAGACTTCTCCCCTTTGTGCTATAATATTAAATTGTATGCTTATATAGCCAGGCATCAGACTAGCGATATTAGATTGCCTAGAATTGCTCAATGTGTAAAGTGTCTTAGGTAACAGCATGAAAATTTAAGTGGCTGTTCATCAGGTCCTAGATTTAATCCCCGGTAGAGCTGCTCAGACGGTTGCTTCGATATTCACGGAGCTAGTAAAATGGATAATTGACTAACTACTTAATTGTTAAATGTGTGGCAATTAAATGAGATGGATATAGTCACAGATGATATATAATAATTTTAACGACTATATAGAATAATAATAATTTAAATTATAATGATACTTGTAATTATGATTATAATAATACAGCTTTAACATACGTTTCCTCGCACAAGGATGATGTCAAGGACATCCCATCATATGTCAATACAAATAAATCAACCAAAAAATTTGAAAAAAAAACTTATGCGAAGCTGTACAGAAGAGAAAAGATATCCAAGAATTGCCAGCGCCCAAAGATAACAATCAGCGAACTTGCTCTATAAGCACGAATATATGGATTTCAAAATCGAACTATAGCAACCCTGACAGTATAGGTCATACAAGCACGGGGATAAGTGTTTAGAAATTGAACTCGAACGACCCTGACAGTGCGCTTACCCTATAAGATCGATGGTACGGGTTTAGAAATCGAACTACAAGGATCCTGACAGTGCACTTGCCCTACAGGTACAAATATAAGGGTTTAAATATCTAACTAGAACGACCCTGACAGTTTACTTGCGTCACAGAACCAGAAGCTACATTTACATATATAATCAATGCAATAAAAATAAATACCAAACGAATTTTCTTCTAAACTTTTAACATGGCTGAAATTAAATCTGCCGACCAGGTATAATTATCACACCCCGGGCGAAGCTATTATACCAGGACTGAAGTGTTTATCAATGGTGAGATTGCTTACTAGAATGCAGTCCCATGCACCGGACTATGTTACCAGGGATCGGATAGTATCAGCCGAAATATATCCCAGAGGCCCTGTCCGCGAGGAACGGGCCCTGCGAGTGTGGAACGGGCACTCACGAGGGCCATTTTCAATTGATTTCCTTCGATCGTCATCTACGCTCATTTTCGCCATAGCAGAAGGTGATCCAGCGTCAAACATGATAGGTGGAATAGCAAGTAGGACAGGGATATATTGAAGGTATTTACCTGCTAATAAGTCAAATACTCATTTATTGAGATTTTGTTTGGATTATTGTTGTAAATTTGACTGCTGATTGCTGACTTGCTGAACGATGAGATTGACGTAACAGTTGAATAATAAATATGTTAATTTCAAAAATTATATGTATTGAGTATAGATCATCATCATCCTCCCGTGAATCCCAGTTTAATTAGGGTCGGGATACGAATAGAGTGTCTCAAATCCTCTCTCTCCTACACCACACCACCAGCCAATCCCCTATTTGAGACTTTTCCATTCGTTTAAATTTTTGTAGCAATTTCTGGAGCCTGGGCGCTCACCAACCGAATGCCTTTTCTGACGTTGGTATGGATCTTAGTGCTTTAGTCGCCTTCTACGACACGTGCAATCACCGATTGGTCAATTCTTCAAGCAACTCAGACACAACACGGGGAAATATCTATAGATGAATATATATGAGTATATACATATACACTATATACATATATACATATATAATATACATTATACTATATATATTTGTATATAAGTAATGTATATTATATTATATATACATGTATATATACATGTATATATACATGTATATATACATGTATATATACATGTATATATACATGTTTACACACATGTATACACTGTATATAACATATTCATAACATATTTATATTTGTTATATATATATATATGTATATATATATATACATGTATATACGTATATACGTGTACATACACATATATATATACACATGTATACATATATATATATATATATATATATATATATATATATATATACATATATTACACATATATGTATATATATGTACATGACATGTTATGTTAAGTCTCTCTCTCTCTCTCTCTCTTTCTCTCTCTCTTGGTGCGTGCACTGCTAATTTACAGGTCCATGACATATAACTACTCCACATATTTCTATCCTCTACTACAATATTCACTTCATATCAACATAGGAATTAGAAAATCATGCATCATTGCAAGTCAAGTTCTATAGACATCGTTCCTTTCATTCTTCCTACAATTAATACCTCATTTTGGTAAACCATTCCCTCTCAGGACATGAATCATACAGTAGTTCTTTCTATTCCTTATGACATTTTATCAACTGCCTATCCCTAAAAAATATAGGATTAATTAAATCCTATAGAACTTCAAATGCATTTGGAAATAAGAAGAAGAGTTGGATAGGACACATCCTAAGGGTGGAAGGTCTATTAATAGAGGTCATAGAAGGTAGAATGGAAGGGAAAAGAGGCAGGGGCAGTCCGAGATTAGGTATGTTAGATGATTTAAAGACCCACTCATACGTGAATATGAAGAGGAAGGCGGAAGACAGAGGAGAGTGAAGGCGTTATATACCATGAACCTGTCAGTAGGCTGTCCATTAAGAGAGAAAGACAGAGAGAGAGAGAGCCCATTTTTGTTCTTAAGTTTGTCAATCCATTTCATATTCTATTGCATATCGTATGCTTCCAGTTTCTTAACATCCTCCTTTTTAACATCCATGTGAAATATGATCAGTATCGTTCCGAGGTCCAACGGTGATTTTCATAAAAATGTTGTTCATCGCTTACGTATAGTTTCAGGCTTTCGTATATTCACGACCAACTGATGATATGGTATAGTAATATTATATGTAGATTTCGCAGTCATTTGATAAGTGAATGTTTGATAGGGACTGGTAACAAACTTCACATTTATGTTACCAAATATCAACTAACCAAGGTTAATGAAAACGAATTATTCTATCACCATCATCAAATGCTGGTTTGTAAACTTCTTGATTAGCATTCATCATCATCTCATCATCAGCATCAGCATCATCATCATCATTATCACCATCATCATCACTTTACCCTACAATCCCAATTTAACCAGGGTCGGGATACGAATAGACCTTCTTCAATCATTTCTGTCTCACACCAATCACAATATTCCCATGCCAATACATCCGTTTAAAAATGTGTATTTCTTGATTTTCTTGATTTCTTGATTTGCTTTAATTAAATAAAATTCTAGATTGGCTATTTACGCTATCAAATAGCAACACCCGCAGCATACCGCTCGTGAATTCACTCCAGTGTCACTTGAATATCGAGCTTTACTGGACGGTCGTTGGGGCGAGATTGCACTTCGATCGTTTTATCTCTTCGGCAAACTATGACCGGTCATTAGAATCGCACACGATTTATAAGGATTGCGAACTGCCGGTAAGTGTATGACTAACTATTAGATATTTTCCCATCGACACGCCCCCAGACGTGCGCTGCTGCGCCGAATAGGTCCCTGATTTCAGAACGTGACTCTGCAGAAAGACGACTCTAACGCTAATTACGTTCATTGCGTGATTAGACAATTACACCATTTTCAAATCAGGACCAAATGTTCGTGTTCATTTGTAGAGAAACTAAAATTAGATACCAATTTTTAATATGTTTGGAGCAGCCGGATAGGATTTGTCAAGATTTCAAGAAAAATATTTCAAAGATAAACGGAGTATTTATAAATTATTTATTAAATTATTAAATTAAACATCCAGCGAATAAGTTACTTGCTGAGAGTTCAATATTTCATTTATAATGTAATATTGGGTTAAATGTTTGAATGAAGTTGAACTCTCTCTCTCTCTCTCTCTCTCTCTCTCTCTCTCTCTATCTATCTATCTATCTATCTATCTATCTATCTCTCCAGTGTTCTGCCAAGTAGCAGAGCCAAGGTAAATATTCTTATCCACAAATGCGCCTTAAGTCTCCATACCGAACAGTCTATCGATGAAAGAGTTCGTCTCTTCACAAAGGCTAAGCCTTATCCACACCTATCCTTGTGCAGCCTTCAGCCTGGGAGTAGTATGGCTTCTGGGGATGTTTCCAGTTGCTTTCCTTAGTTCTTGCTCATTAGCCTCTTCCGGCACGTGCATTTTACTTTTTGTCTATTCTCTGTGTCCCTGACACAATATATTTAATTTTCTGAGCTAGAAATCTAAATAGATTTTCCTAAATTTCAGCTACAGCATTGTGCAGTAAGCATTAAAGATGCAATAACTGGTTTATAGAAATCCATTTAAGCATAGTACATTTACATATTTTACATAATTTATTGCGTTGAGCATTTAGTTTTAGATTAATGTATACTACCTGCAAGGAATCAATAAATAGATATTGGAGATTTACATTTTCTTGTACAAATGCAAGTTATTCAACAGCGCATGAAAAGGTGCAGGTTCAAATTCAATTCTCTCCCGTACTGACTCTGCGAAATTCAAGCTGTAAATTGATGTTAAACTTGGCTCTAGTTTTTTTTCTTTTATGTTCTTTAGTTTAGGGGCATGTGATCAAGTGCTGCGCAGAACAAAAAATTCATCCGGATGTTATATAGTCATGAAGTCTAAGGTTTGTATCATACCGCAAGTTTAATGCTGGAGAATGATTGAATGGTATCAATCATTAAACCATTTAAGTTCATGAAATGTGCTAACCATGCAATCCATCAATCCCTGCAACGGTTTACAGCAATTTATAGCAATTAAATGTGGTATTACTGCAGTTCAATAGCTATAGCTCTAACATGATGTATCTGACATCTTCTCTGTACATTCAAACTCCTTGGCAATTGTATATATTAGGTGATGAATATTAAACCATTAAACATAGTTAAACGTCATCATCACATAGATCGGCTTCTTTTTCTGAAATTTACCATAAGGAGGATTGCCAATCAATAGTTTTCTCGATGCATGACGATTAGATGTTTATTTAATTTTGCATAAAGGGCAGATTATGAGTGTGCAAGCAAGCTATTTATAAGTCTGAATAATTGTTGTTTCATTTTAATTTCTTGCCTAATTTCAAAATAATTCTATTTCTAGACAACTCGTTATGTTAATAAGAAATGATTTTTTAATTTAATATTCTCTCTTGAGCTGAGATAAATTCTGTTTATTTAAATTTAGTTTGCTCTCTGAGTTAGAAGATTACGAGAACCTGACGGTGTTTCGAATCGAGTACATTTTGCTTCTCGGACATGCTATCAATTCTACAGCCGGACGTTATATAATTTCATCAAATAAAATTTAGTTAAAACGAGTGGATTCAACTCAACGCGATATGCAAATTAACGACGCATTTGAGGCACCTGGGATTTATGATATAATTTTTGAAAGGGAGTAATGATATAAAGCTGTTTTGAAAATAATTTCATCAGAACATTCGTCTCTTTAGCGGTAATTCTATTCCGCGTCATGGCGATAGGTTTCATTTCACACAACTGATCCCTTTGTGAAACATGACTACTGGACGCAATTCAATTGTCCTCCATTTCTTTCGTGTACCACTCTGTCTCTTTCTCTCTATCTCTCTCTCTCACTCTCTCTCTCTCTATTTATTTCTCCCTCGCTCTCTTCTTTCTGTATTGCCTTTACTTCCCTTTAATCCATCCGCTTTCGTCTTTTCTTTATCACTTTCTTTCTTCTTAATTATTCTAAAATATATCAGAAGAATTTCTATCATGGTAAATATTGTCTAGGCCCTAATTTACAGTGCAACTTAGCAATCTTGTTTACTCGGCAATAGTTACAGCTTCACCAGCAAGGAATTATCCAGTATTGAAATTCAGTATCATGATGGGCAGCTGTTGTCATTCATTGTTGGATTAGATGCAGGTAAATAAGGCTAAAATATTGCTAGAATTGATGTCGATTTATAGAGTTAAGTTGATAAGCACGAATTTACTAAATTAATAAGTTTAATTAGTTCATGAATTTATAGCCTGGCATGGATGCGAATACTACAAAAGAATCGTGCTTCTGAGGTACCGAAAGATTATTTAGGTTTAGCCTACTTGTGATATTTTGTTGTTTGCAATTTTCTAAGTATTGATTTCAGTTAATCGACTCCAAGGTAAACGTGAGTGAGATATAGTTGCGATACTTTCAAAGACAGATCTGAGATGGTTCTAAGATTCCGATTAATTATAATTTAAACGATACCACATAAACATTGTAATTTTTCACCCAGTATTCGGTAAATTAATTATCCAGTGACTCATTCAGGTACTTGTTGCTAAATTCTAGAGACATTCGAGAATAGCAAGAAGGAAGTAGCTACATGTATGTTTAACTGCTATCAGTTAGTTTATTAGTAGCTAACGCGTTGAAATTTAAATTACTGCCGCAATTTCGACTACATCATTACTATAATTACGCTGCTAAAATACTTAATCTAAATAAATGTCTGAAATACCTTCATTAAATGGGAGTGTGTGTGTCTTTACAACTTTCTCTAATTTACCTGCTAGACTTGCCTGTTGTTCTTCTCTCTCATAATAGGTTTCATTTTCGCATAGCATTTTAACGAGCAGCGATAGAAAGATTTTGTGTTTGAAATCCATATTGAGCCACTATTTATGGAAATCGCGCATGTTGTATTTCATCAAACAGGAGTATTCTGTCTGTCTGCTAGACAGTTTGTCGAGCGTGTCTGTGAAAGAGACTGGCTTCCGGGGACAGATCCATCTAATAAAATATATGCGCAAACCATTTAATGACTTCCGTTTCTGCTTTCAACTATTTTACATAAGTCTAATATATTTCTTGCTACAAACACAGTTTTACTAGTCCTCCATATTTATCAGAGCTTCAGTATTTGACGTGGTTATTAAATGATTGCTATTTGCCAACAGTTTAATGTACACATTTTTTCAGGAGTTCTTTCTCTATCTATATATATATATCTCTCTCTTAGTTTTCTGCCCACTGGCAGATTCATAGTATGCAATTCAATTGCATATAATAATATATATTTAGAGAGGGTACTTTCAAGGTACACAAAAACAGCTTAAAGTGAAAGTTAATTTTTTAAGTAATTATATATTTTGGATTTGAGCTACATTCGATTTAAATAAAAATGCAATACTGATCATTTCTTTGCAAAAATTTTAAAACTATTATAATAGAGGAAAATTAAGATTTTAATTTTCTGTAATATAGAAAATTATGGATAGTACATAATTATATTGGTGCATGTACATGTACATATATATAGATACATAATTTGTGCATGTAACTATACATATACATAACTTAAAACGAGTTTCATATTTACGCGTAGTATACAATGCCAGGATATAGAAATTAAATAGTTCATGTTTGATCTACTTTAGGAATTTTGATGAATCTACGATTACTAAATTATTAATGCAACAATGAATTAATTCTTTCACAGTGTCAATTTGGGATCAATGCTATAACGGAAAAGAGGCAATTAACAGCCGCTAATTGCCTGTCCTAATAACATGCATCTCTTTCCGGTATACCCATGTGATTATGAAAAAGATTTCATTAATTCCATCAGCTTTCTGTTCTTAACCTAAGAAGCTGAATGTCAGAACTCAGAAACAGCTACGAAACTGTTCCGTCGATAGCGAGATGGCTTATTTTATTATATATCTGTTCGATGCTAAATTATCTGTTAAATAACAATAATATAAATAATAATAAAATATAATAATAGATTAGTTATATAATAATATCATTTAAATACTGTCATATCATTTAGTAGTAATGGAAATTGTATAACTTTCAATTTTCCCAACTATTAATTTTGAGACTAATAAGATAACTGACATAATTAATTAGTCAATGATGAGACCGGGAAATTTGCAACCTTATGGGTGGCATCAGAGTCGTGAATTTCACACCTAAAGGCTGCTGCCAATTCTAATTAATAATGCATAAATAGATTTGATAGCAAACTTCTTGCATCAAGTAATATATTAACCTACTAAATCAATATTCTTACTTAACTAACATTTAGCTTAGCTATGTTATAATTTTTAAATAAGGTCTACTAATTCTATTTTATATTAATGCTAATTTAGTATTTACACAATTCTTAAACCTAATCAGAAAGTCAGAAAGTATTGATAGTAACTATTTGTAGACATTGTTGATATCGTTGTTTCAACAATTTCATTACATGATTAATTCTTTCCAGTTAGTTTACTGAGATTAGATAAAGAGGTTTCTTGGAATACCTGTAATCGATTACAAGGCTTCTTCAATATACTTCCTTGTGATTGATTATATTATTCTTCTACACGGCCCGTCTGCTTTGCCTGCGATTTAGCATAGTTAACATTTTACTTCAGGAGTCAGACTGGAGTGTGTCTGAGTATAAATTTCGACTAAGGAAGAACATACAGATTAAATTAATTAGCAACAACCAATACATTTATTTACCGAGTTGTGTCCAGTACACTGAAAAATAGAACAATAATAAACTGCATGTGTCGTAAGAGGCGACTAAGCAAGAATTTAAGAAGGCAACGAAAAATCACCTCAAAAGCCATAACGATGTGGATATGACATAGCTTTTTGTGAAGGGTGTAACTCTTTGATCGATGGAATGCGCTTAATTGAGCTTAAGAGCAGCATATGAGTAGTATTATGTACCTTGGACCTATCACGTGGCACAACAATACAGAGAGAGAGAACACAATTATTAATCTTTAAATTGATATTAAGAGAAAATAAAGGTTTAGAAAGAGTTTCGCTCTAGATATTTTTGATCGATGATTCTTTTGATCGGTTTGCACGTTTAAATACTGAAAACGTTTGTCGCAGGTTTCTAGTAAAAAGGTGTGTACTGATAATGTAATGATAATGTAAGGATAATGTTTAATGTTAATGTAATGATAATGTGTGCAATGATAATGTGTAATGTGTAATGTGTGATGATAATGTGATAATGTGTAATTTGTGCTATGATAATGTAAGTATAGTATGCTTGTAAAGCTAACTTATTACAATAGCCACTGGGTTTCTACACAGTACATAGGCCTAGCTCATTGTAACCGGCATATCATGCGAAATTCGGCTACAGTGCTAAAGTTGTAAGCTATTTATTTCCCAACGTTGAAAATTCATTTTATGTTTTATTTTATTGTCACCAGTTTAGCCAAATGGAAATGTAAGTTTAAATTCTAAAGCCAGAAACGATCAATAGCGTTGCTTTACAGTGTTGGCGGACATCAGCTCTACACCTGATATAGACTACATGTTTTAGAATTTATAATTACTACATTTACATCAGATTATCTTGCAACCGGGTTGCAAATTAGACTAGATTAGATTAGAATTAGATTAGATCAAATTAGATTAGATTGGGTTAGACATACACTTGAGAATGTGCGATAAATTGATAAAGTGTTAGTCCACATTTATTCAATTGTATTGCAATCGATTGGCAAACAAAATGCTGAAAGCTGAATACGGTTCTTAGTGGCGACTAACTGACAAGATCTGAATGGTATCGTTGTACAATTCCATTAATAAATAACACAGTTAATGAGAAGTAAAACCTCATTTCATACAGAATTCTGGGTGTCCACATTATTACTTGAAATCTAAAATGTCATCGGTTACGGCTAATATCCTAACGTAAAGGAAATCAATCAGTAATTATGCGATAAATCTATAGTTTTACAATTTTCATATCGTCTTCTTACAGCTCGCTTATTTCCCATACTAGCGGGTCCTATAGTAGCGATGTAAATTATTTTCCGTATTTGATCCACCCGTCGGCAATCAATAAAATCCGAGAAGGCAAATATTGAATCTACTCTATAAATAAATGGACGTTAATTACATGAAGTATCTATACAAATGCCTCTCATTTGTTTTTCTTGATTTTACGACATCCTACACCCTTTCTGCCGCTAGAATATTACTGTTCTCTTCTAGTAAATGATATTTGGACAATGGTTATTATCAGTATTGTTATAAAAATTGTGATCATTATTCTACAAGTTTTAGAATTATAAATATGTTAATGACAGTGATTATGCCTAAGCAATTAGCAAGTTGGCCATTTTGTTGACTTACATGTAGGTCTTGATAAGCAAAAGTTGAATAGCTTTTGTTAACTTAATTGTTTTTTAATGAAAAGATCTTGTCACTCAATTAGGTTTCCATTTAGTATCGGATGTCATTAATTATAATCGTAAGCTTTCTGATTTTCCTTAAATATAATGTTAATTCAGCTTTGCCTTTGATGTAAAATATATGATTCGGTATTATTAAATTTATTAACTATTATTTAATTATTAAACTACAACTGTCGATTTAGTATATATTTTGTAAAATGGCCAGGCATCACTTAGAACTTTATCTCGAAAAAAATATCATTTCTTACCGTAAGACCCTGTTTAAATTATTGACTGATACTTTAAATATTACACAAAGTGAACTCTAATATTTCTTTTTAAATTAGTATTTGATGCGTAGCGGAAAATATATGAGTTATGATAATGCATTGGGCAAGGAAAAGCTTCGCATATTAGATATAATCTGAATGAAATTGTTAATTAAAACATAACCATCACCAATGGAGTTGGCCTGAGGTATAAACCTTTCTGAGCTAGTAATTTTTTTGTTTCATCTTTATGATGTAGAAAGTTACGATCTTTTTATATAGGTTGTAGTGGAGTATAGTAAGATGCTTTGCTGCTGGAAAACCTTAGTTTTCCAAAGGACATACTTGTGAATTAAATTCTATGTAAAATGAATACTTTGGCAAAGTAAAATACAATAAGTAGCTTGCATTTTTAAATATTGTGATGCATTTAATAGCTACATTTTGTAATTTACAAATATGCAAAATATTCATTTAGTAATATTTGTGTATAGTTTATAATTATCCTGTGGTTTTTATACAAGTTCTAAAACTAGTATTTAATTCTTAAGCATTTACAGCTTTAAGTAAACAGTAGAATAAATCATGCAAAGGTAAATAGATAAATTATAAATACACATAGTGCAAAAATATTTATATTAAATGAATGAGTAGATTAAAAATAAATTACAGTAACATATACTTGCGCAATATAGGCAATATATGGTCAGGTGACTATAGGATATTGGAAATCACATTAGATTTAAAATCTATATATCAATCATGTACATTCGTCGCCAACGTAATACTACAATGATATTTGCAAATACATAACTTTACCGATATAATAATAAAATTTTTATATCAGATAACTATGCTCCTTAACAAAAAATAGTCTATGGACAGAAATGTGCATGATGTTCTTCATCATTGTCCCAATCCATAGAGTTAAATAATAGTGTGCAGATAGAAGTGCGTTAGCGAATTTCACTAAAAAATGTACATTTTACTAAATAATTATATTTATATATTATTCTTCATGGCAAATTAAATTTGTCATGCGTATGTGTTTTAAATTTGTTACTTAAAAATTCTTAACTCTTTTTTAATGCAATTCGTATTCGCTCCTCTTTAATTGCCAAAACCGTATATTAATTTTTCCCTAAAACACAACGACCGCTTGCTTGATAAGCTCAATTTTTCTGTGGAATACATTTGCTGCATGCAGATAAATCATTATTTTTCATATTCCGTTAAGTACGCACTCACTCATTCGACGTCCACTTAACCTTCATCTAATCGTGCTTATACTCCAGCTCATTATGCTTTCCCATTTCTAGTGACACTCTGCATTTGAGTTCTCATTCTTCATCAGAAGAGGTTCCACTTGAATTGAAACTTGCGGGAGAGAGCACGTTTCGAAAAAACATCAATTTCTTACTGTTAATTATCAATATAGTAGCAAACAATCAATAAATTCATAATCAATAAATTATTTTTTTTAAAGTTAATAATTTATTAGTCATGTATGTAACAATAAATCCTTAATAAATCAATCTAATAATAAATAAATAAAAAAGGTTCATTTTAGTAATATGTGTCGTCGCTAAGCGTTAAATACTGCAGAAAGCAAATTTTCAAATACCGTAGCTTTTGGACCACTTAAAGTACCGTCGCCTAATTCTAACCAATGAACAAAAATGTTTATCAAAACTTAGAATAGAAGTTATGTATGCCGATCGGCTAAGACGGGATGAAAATATACATCACAGCTTCTTCAGCACCAGTCTAGAATCATAAGCTACCATTAGCCACCAGTTCTCTAGCCACCAATCGCTTCATCCGCACGTGTTAAGTCCGTATCACTTGGATTCTATATACTGCCGGTTTTGAGCCGTTGGCTACACGACGAGCAACAGGTCGACTGTAAAATTGAACGTCAACTGTCGTTATGGAATACTAATATCATGTCGATGCATTGCGCTCATGCGGATTATTTTAACATCTCGTTTTAATGACTGAAAGCTGCAGAAGCATTACCTGATAAACATTAAAGTGCTTTACGGATTCGCTGCCATTGTAACATATTGCACATACATTTCTAGAACAACAGAACAGTGCTTAAAGTTTTTCTTACTATTAGTAACGTTGTTTCATACACATTACGTGCGCAATAGAGCCGTGCTTTATTGTCTCGCTCAATGGTAACTTATTGCTTTTAAAATATGTGCGGAGAACAGCAGCAGTTTAATTCATATAATTTTGTAAACTGTTATTAATTTTTCATGATATAAAACATTACAAATTTCCAATACAACCAGTGCATATGAAAATAAAATGGGCATAAAGGTCCTAAGACTCTAACGTGTGCCCTGTGCAGAAAAGAACATGGCAATAAAATATTACAAAATTCAGTACCAAGTCTTTACAAATTCTAGACTAGAGACGGAGAACGTCAAATTTAGTAAATGAAAACTAAAAATAAAAAATTATATTTATACTAAAATCTATTGTATCTAAATGACGCTTAAAAGAGAAAATACATTTAAAACTAAGTACAGAATCAGGTAAAGAGTTCTAATGTTCACAAACCCGACTGTACCCTCTTTTAATAACATACTACATGAACATTTATATATTGCTTGCTAATACTGTGACCCTATTACATTCATTTCATATTTAATAATAATCCTTGTCTATTAGCTGTGAGCCGAGATTCGGGTCCAGAACTGAGGAATGTCGAAGCAATTTTGATGACTTACGCCGGTAGAATGGCTTTTACCCTTGAGACATTATATATGGACCCAGGGTCCCAGGGATTAGTTTCAATCATTGTCCAGCCGTCAATGTGATTGGAAGCAGATTGGAAGGATTTATCTCTTCTAGAACAACAACTGAAACGAATAGATGATAAGAGTAACGATGACTTTAATATGCCATTCATATTTAAATGTTAAATATTACAAAATTTTACAAGTTCAATTTTTAAAGGTTCTCTGCGTAATATTTATTTACTTAGCACGAGGTTAGGAAGCGTTAAATTCTTCATGGTATTTTAATATTCAATTTTTAAATATCGTCTTCGCAAAAATACACAACATCTGCTTAGGAAGTTATAAAGACAACAAGAGTGGTAGTAGTCAGCTATATAATTATTGATTTGGGAATACACATGACCTGATTAAGTGACAAAATTTATATGTAACACTCAGTTTTCCGTGGATAAAGATAAAGTGCATTCTACATATACTTACATGTAGATGTATTTTATGAGAGTGACAGCAGAGAATATGAGTCTTAAATAGTGCATGTGGGTCTACTGATTTACTTCATTGCCATATCTGGACTCGGGATCTATGGTTCTAGTTTATCTGTTAAATTGTGCACAAACCCCATGTTACTATCGATTACAATAAATCTCAAGTTGTTGCCTCTGTTTAACTGCATGATGGTTAAGTTTCTGTAGTAAACGTTTGGAACTTTACGAATTATGTTTAAACCTTTTTTATTGCAGATATTTACTTAAGAAAATTTAAAGTTTAAAATAAGATACAATTTGTGACACTTTGATATTTCTATGACATAGCCTACAGAATTCTCAGTATAACATATGATAAAATATAAGTGACACTTTGATATTTCCTGCGAGAACTTCCTGTGTGAATGGACAAAACAGAACTTCGCAGTCGCTGTTGTCAGACTTGACAATATTTCAGCTTTGCTTCCAAAAAACATTACAGTAATACGTAATATTTATAGACTACGACAAAATTCCATCACAAAATGTGAGTTCAATTGTTTTCGTTCAGGTTTCAAGTTTTCAAACTTGGTAGGCCTACTGTTATCAGTTAGGTCTAATATTGCACATTTATTCCATATGTTTTAAAATTAAATTTAAACTCGTTGAATTAATTAATGTATATTCCTTTTTATGCCATATTTCTGCGTTAAATTTTAAATTCATTTAAATTCATATATAAAATATGTTTCATATTATTTTATTGAAATTCATTTGTAATTGTATTTTTATATTATTTTCTTGTCTCGTAATCAAAGGGCAATTTGGTCACCTTATGAAATTTTAAAAAAACTATATTCGAACTATCTTCATTCAATCTAAATACATGACTACAACCTTACTAAAGAGGTTCGTTGTAAGATTGATGGAAATTTTTGGGTAGCTGTTGCAGATAACATGTAACGTTAATATTAATTGGTTGAAAACGTATAACGCGACTTGCAAGATATCGTCGGTAAGATATCCGACCCAGGATCAGTATGTGCGGAGTTTAAATCAAAGGCTTCCCCGTCAATGATATCGCTTTCGAGACATGAAACTGACATTAAAATCGGCTTTATAGTTTCTTTACAGCATGTTGAAACATTAAGTCCATAATGATGTAAATAATAAATCTAAAAATTCAAAGCCATTTGTCAGAAAATACTTCTAAAATATTCTCTCTCTATCTCTCTCTCCTCTCTCTCTCTCTCTCTCTTTCTCTCTCACTCTCTCTTACTCTCACTATCTCTCTGATAAGCTCAACCGCGAATTGAACCCACGACGTAAGTAAGAGCCATTTTAAACTTCCTGAACTTACCATTTACTCTACATATCGACTAAATGTAACCTTCAATACCTAGTGAATTAAATTTATATTTGTATTCAACAAGATTAAGCAGGAGCCAGTGGCAATGTCGATTAGATACTCGACCGCGGATCAGTATGTGCAGGGTTCAAATCATGGGCTCTCCTGTCACTGACATAGCTTTAAAGTGAGGAAACTGACGTTAACATTAGCTTTTAGCTTTATTTTTACTTTGCAATTTTCTACTTGAAAAATTTTCAATGGGACATTGGCATCTGCGTCAAGCTTTCGAAAATTCACTAAATTTTAAACAAAATTTGTATTAAAAAATCTAAACGTGTCGTAAAACTCTCGTATGCTTAATAATCATGATACGTATTTTTGTGGACACAATTGTTTTGAGGAACATTTACTAATTTAAAAAATTGATCTTTCAATGTAAGGCTAACCATTTTTATTACGATTTATTGAATGTCAGTCAAAGATATCGCATAGAAGTAAATATAAAATTACTCCTGATGATTTAGCTTCAGAAAGTTCTGGAGTTAAAGCACTATTGCGTCCGTCAGTGTTCTAATTGGATTTTCTTCTGAGGAACTAAATTATCATCAACGTGAGAAGAAAAGACTGCTACGTCTTAGAGGAGTGTCAACCCAAAACTAAAGCAATAATGAACGTAATGTTTCCAACAGCATTCAACTCTTATTTATAGAATATTTAAATATGGTTTAACAAAAATATAATAAAATAAATTAAATTTCTACCTAAATAGTTTCCATCCATATCTCGCATTTGGGCTTTAATTGGCAAAATGGGCCCTAATTCAAGAGAACGGATTCATGTGACGACAAAATTTTACATTGTACCAATATCCGATCAGTGATCGAATCGGATCGATTTAGAAAATCGATCACGCCGGTTCAGTTGATCGGTGGCTTAGTAGGCAAGAAATCTGCGCGACGGAGATGGATTGCTAGTTATTTGTCGCCATTTTTATTTCTAGTTCATTATAAGAGTCGGCCAAGCAGATAACGCACTTCTTCTCTCGTCCCACTCTCTCGCAGCTTCGCTTGTGGCGTCACTCGTTCATCTTCAACTGCTTTGTTGAAAAAATTTTTATACCAGGATCTATGTCTGTTTCTTCAGGCAGATTAAATAAAAGGATATATAACAATGTATAAATAATTTAGAAATAATAAAAATATAAGTATATATATATATATGTACATATATATATATATATATATATATATATATATATACACTATTTATATAGGCGTATGCTTCCATGCTTGATAACTTTGTGTAATTTGTTAAACTTTTGAGGCTTGTCCCATTATAGTATTACATAAAACTGCATGGCTGTCAATCGTGCAGCTTCAGTGATTGATGTTTCAATTGTTATGTGAAGTAAGAATAAATCTCGTGGTTTTCTCCTCGGCTTAAAATATTTGTCAATTAGAAGTTATATCGTCATTAACCATTTGAAATAGAACTGGGCTTTATTCTGCGTAATGCTTTTATACCCAATAATATACTGTTCAGAAATGATAATTTGTGGCGCCTCTTTATTTTTGACACATTCATGAAGATCTGCATTGTTGCTTCTTGATAGATGCACTTTGTCCGTCAAGATACCGTATATAGTAAATATCAAACTTTTATGGAGTTTCAAAGTGCAAGAACATCAACTTAATATGCTATATTTGTGCTCAATAGTCACATATGACGTGTCTATTATACATGTTCATGTAGGCCTTATACATATATTTAGCAGCACGTGTCTTTTTGATGCCTTCAACACACGACTAAGACGCAATTTGCAGCTACTGATAAAGGCAATGTATATCCTACCTTAAAAGTCACATTATTCTCCAGAATATGGACCAAATTATATTAAAGATTGTTTAAAGCATAATCTTCGCGATGTAATCAAATTGTTTGATCAAGTAAATGAGCTCTAGGGTTAAAGAACCATATTCCGAGCAGGACTGAGCAAACGGACCTGCCATTTGCCTGAACGATGAGCGATAAGAGATTGAATTTGCTATTCAGAAACTGAATACACACAAATTCTACAGAAATCCATATCCTTCATTTTTCGAACCTTCTCTGGTCTGTTGCGTTAATTTTGTTGACCTCTAATCCAGTTCCGCCTCTCGATGGGATAGTAAATCTGTGCGTCAGTGACGTCTGATGGAGCATTGTTGACTCCGGGCACGATCCAGTCAGGATGCAGGTTGATCGAATGATCGTACTCGTTATGTTTTCATTAAGAGCTGACGATGTCTGTGCCAATAGGGTATTGGATAATTATAGCAAATTAAAAGTCATTAGCATTAAAAGCATATGAATTTATCCAGCTTTAGCTGTTATTTGGAGCAGAGGTGTTGATTAATTATGACAAATTAATAGTCACAAAAGTTAATGTCCGTTTGCTTTATTTATAAACATCTTCATTTCACCAAAACATATGGTAGCATAACTACAATAAGTACACACTATAAAGGACACTATATATAGTGACATCATATTCAGCGAAAATGTCAAAAAGATATTGCGTTCGAAACGAAAAGAACATGAAACATCATACACATGTATTCGAAAGCAGTGAAAAAAACAAATAATTCATTTTATTACCTTTTGAGATTGTAGACTAAATAGGTCGATGAGGTTGTTGTTCAAGGGGCTTTCTATAAGATTTTCAAACCTCAGGGTAGTGAATTAATTACTATGGTACCATTTTATGTCTAAAATTGCAAATAGTTATTGAGTCTGCGTGGGCGAATGTAGTAATGGTAACGGCCAAAATGAAGCCTTGGAGACTGACTAGCCAGTTTTTATTATAGTTTAAAATAACTCTTTATGTTACTCTAACTTATGAATACCAAGCAAGATATTGTCTATATCTTCATGATTACTATGCATTAACGTTGCAATTGCAAACTGGAAGTATATAACAAATTACAAATGAGTATTCAAGAACAACCACATGAGGTAATCCTTATACACTATCCAATTTTCAACCAATTAGCTTCTAGTAGATATACTAGAAGCTAATTGGTTGAAAATTGGACAGTGTATAAGTCGTAAATAGACAATGAAAATGTGATGATTTATCATCAATATATAATTAGTAAATTAACCATATTTGATTTTATGACCTACACTAGTATATGAGCTAATATGTCAATGGCTTGTTGGTCAATACAAGCTTATAGTTGTTGTTCTAATGGTTAGGGTGTTTAGTGCACACAATAATAGTCAAGCTTGCAGCAAACTTAATTGCAGCCTTTAAATTTGAATAAATATTGTCCCCGAAATGAACTTCAAATATCGTCATTATTTATTTCAAAAACGACGAGCGAAATTACTAAATAAAAACTTTCCGGCTCGTTACTAGATCAATCAGCCGTTGCATATTTTAGACACTATGTATCGACGCAGGATTTAAAAAATTACTTTCGGCAGTCTATACCTAAACTCTCTGCGCCTGTTAAACTGCGGAAGAAAAACCTCGTGAATACTAAAACCACATAAAAACTAAAAAATTCTAGAACTATGTCGATTTTAAACCTCAACCTGATGGCTTTAATATATCAAAAATGGACCTTCACTTAAAAGCTTAAAAACAAGAGAAGCCTGTGGGCGAAACAAAAGCCTGTCTAATTAATGCCACAGAAGACGTGCCCAACGTGGGCCTGAGGACCTGACGAGTGCTGGAGCAGTTGATGGATTGGGTTGGGATGTCTGCTAGATGCGTCCAGATTTACAATTAAAGGACTTGCTCCACTGCTGTGGCAAATATTTTTCAGGGTATTGTTTGAACTAGAGGCGAAACCACCCTTATGAATCGTTTGATATTATTTATATTTCTTTTTAAGTTCGTAGCCGTATTGGTATGATTAGAGTTTGAAGGCATTGTCAAATTTTAGCTAGAGTCCGAATAGGAGAGACGAGGTTTTGTTTAGCTTTTCATTTGAGCCTCTATGATGAGATGCTTAGCCACATGTATAAACAATAACTTCTGTAATGAAATTACCATAATAAAAATAATTAAGATATTACACAAGAAATTCAAATGAAAATATTGCGTATAATTCTACCATTGATATTCGCTGACTAATGGTAATTATTTAAATTATATTACTGGTAAAACTATCTAAAAACTGTTTTATTTCTATATCGCTCTCTCCTTGAAATTTGTCGGATTCAGCGCAGCCGGGCCTCAACATCCTCAGCGCTTCCTCTTTTCCCTAACTCCGGACATAATCCGGCATCTGACGCGCAGTCGAACCGAGAACCGGAATACCGGTTCCCTTACAGACCCGTTATTGATTGAACCCGTCTTCCAGGTTAAGTTCATTTCATCAGCGTTTCATTTCGCATAAAAGCTGTTGATGAATTTTACATTTCACTGGTAATAACGTGTATTGATTTTATATGGGCTACATCTTACCTGAATATTTGATATGAAAGTAGGTAAACGGAGATTCAAAAGCGACGTATGCGCCATGATATAACATAAATATGTTAATTAATTAACTTAGTTAATTACTTCATTTAGTAATAAATTAGAATTTATAAGTTTTAACCATATCGAAATCCGAATTAAAGGGTTTAAATTAGACTAGAGTCAATTTTTGTTAATATCGCGATATTTTAATTGACCTTTTTTCTGTTGGACTAGTAGCTCAGAACTCTTTGCTTTCCTCCAATTACTGTAGTAAATTAGGCTACACTCAGAGCATAAAATCCCCAAATCGTGTTGTTATATTTAGAGATCCTAATGATGGTACGTCAGTAATACTTCAATGGCATAGATATTCAATATCCATGATGTTCGAAAAAATTCATTTAAGTCACTTAAAGGAGCAGCTCTTTTGAAACCCAGGTTAGACTACTACAAGTTCTTTGTTTAATTCATTACGGATTCAAAATAGGAGATTGATTGAAGTTATGCTGTGATACAAAGCGGATTGGAGAAGTTCTATTCGTATCCGACCCTAGTTAAACTTGGATTAAAGGGAAGAGTATGATGATAATATTGATGTATTCATTATGTCTGTGAGATTTATAGGTTGCAGTTTGTTCAGAATATTCTTGCATGTAAAATCTTCTGTACAACAAATATCCAAGTAGTGAGAGGTTTTTGCATCCGTTTTAAAGTCTCTGAACGTCTGAAGATTAAAGTGCGCATCATTTGCTAGAGGACTTCGTGAAACTATAAGGACAACACGGAGCCTTAGCTTTAGCTATCTGTCTCGATTGATTAAAGTAATGTAGAATTTCATAACTTTATCTTTAACTTAATTTTAGCGGTGAGACTTGGCCAACCGTCACATTGTAAGATGTCTTATTGAACTTCCCATCACGATGTTCCGCTGATCTGGAGTGTTCGTCCGTAATTTCGAAAATCTTCTTGGAATCACATCAGCTCTTGTTTTCTTATAAATATTTCCAGAGGTAGTTACATCATATTTTGGTTTCCTAAAGACAGTTCTATAGGCAGTGAAAGATCTACCCTTTTGATGTCTATTTCAGATCCCAATCTCACTAGTTGTGACCAGGATGAAAATTCAGTTTTAATAATTCTTAACTTCTGACTGATTTTCTTGATTTCGAATTTTGCACTATTTTTTAGAACCTTTTTGCTCGTTACCTGGATTTGACTCAATAGTTCTTGAAGCTGTAATTGAAGTAAAAAGCACTAACATTGATTTGTTTGTTAATTTATAGTGGAAAATTTCCATACAGGAACTTGCATTGTTTTATTTCATCTGATTATTTTCCAGAAGATGCATGCAAAAATTTGAATGAAATTAAATGTAACTTTTTTAATTCACGTATAAAATCTATGGAGATTATAGGATTTTAGATTTTTTTAGATGGTATTAACTTTTGCGGGCATAATTTTATTTAAGAAAAATAATTACAAATATGTCCACTGTTTTATCTTAACTTTTTTCTCTAGGATATTTTTTCATGTGTTTTCGTAAATGCCGTTTTAAATTAAAGCATACACGAAATTAACTTATATTTCTTGTTATGATGATAATATGAACTTTAGGAAAATAATTTATAAAGTTTTATCTAAATATTTGCTTAAAGCAAAGCACTTGTCTAAGATTGCCTTCGAAATTAGATAAGCTAAAAGCTTATTTAATTTCGAAGGCAATCGTAAAACAAAATTTAAAGCAACTTTGCAACGGTCTCTATATATTTAAAAATTATCTTTTTTTATTGCTTGTTCTTAAATATTTTATAAACCTGGAATGAATTAAAATTAAGCAATTAAAGTGCTACTGTCATCAATGAAAACAGCGAACATTAAACTATGTTGAAGACGCCTTCGGCAAACAAAGCAACGCGCATCGAAATTTACCCTATCGAATGAACATTTAAATAACTGCAACCGAGTTAAGATGATAGATTAAACCAACTTGACGCCCTCTTGCGGCACATTAAACGATGTCTCGCCTCCTCACGGGACGAACGTTCTCCTGGCGAGTCTGATTTTTAATTGACAGTTTTTGATTAGTTGGTCGATTTTCTTGCTGGGAGACGACCGGAAACGAGAAGACGACGGACCTAATACTTGGTCATTAATCTGCAGCGACCACCACTACAATTAGCATGCTGTACTTGCGCTGCTGGGTTACCGTATCCGTCCATGTAATGAGTAAACAGTCCGCGATGCTAGAGCAACTGTCGGGTAGAGATCGTCGAGGAAGACGTAAATCGAATTTCGCTGAATTATTGGTTGAACCTGTGGTTGGATTGGCTAGGTTTCCTATTGAAAATCAGTTTGCAATAATTTAGTTTTAGATTTTTAAGCCACCGATAACTTTTCTGGAGATAGAAGACGCGCTAACCAAACAAATGTATAAAATAGTATAGAAATTCATGCCGTTTGATGACTGGCTGTATCTTCTGTTACTCTGCCAGCGCTGTCTAGATGAATCTGAAAGCTCCCAGTGGGAGAGATCTAAAACTTTTCAATACATGGTGAAGTTATATGCTCTACGGAAATTTTTACTGTCATTATTTTATTATACTAGGATGATTATACCGACATGAATTTTTATACTGGAATGAAATTAATATCTGGAAGAAGTCATGATGCCGGAATGAAGTTATTATGAAGGATTTAAGTTATTATATCGGAATAAATTTTATCTTAATATATACATGTACATTTTTAGTTACTTTAATTTAATTTGCTATTTTTTAATCGTGACCTTATTGGTTAATGTTATATCTAGCAGCAATAAAATTGCACGAGTGAAGTAAGATAAATAAAATAAATAAATTATTGGATAATTTATAATAAAAATGTACTTACATTCACTGCTATTTGCTGTTTCATTGTTACTTTCGCTGTTGTTATCTAAAATTAGAACGTTACTATTGATCATCGAGTTTCTCTCTAAAAAGTAAAAGTGAATTCACTGACCAATCAATGATCAACTCTACTTTTTCATTTCTTGAATAACACGAAACATTTCGATTCATCGGACTCTACATGACAACGGGCACGATCCGTAAATTCATTTGAATGATTGAATCATAAAAGCTAAACAACTTCAGAGTTAACGTAAATAGAGGAATGGCGCAGACGACTGAAGAACTGCTCGTTCTTTGAAGTTGACATGAACGACCTTTTCTTTTATCTAGAAATTGCGCCGAGCTCTTCATAGAGAACATGAACAAGTTGCAATGGAGTGCTATTGATCTGGGACAAGGCTATGATTAACAAGCGGGAAATGCGCGGTAGCGTTTGTTACAATCGATGAAACTTTTGTTCAAATTATAATGGCAGCAACTGAGGTATCTTTGTAGTGGTCTCAGATATTTTCAGATTCTTTATGTTCATAAATATTGGTTTAAAGTTATTTGAAAATTAATATATCATTTGTAACAACTTTCACGTAAACCATATTTAATTTTGAAATTTAATTTTGCAGAGACAATATTTGCACTAAACGGCAAGAAATGCCCTTAACTTCTTAAATGATAATAAACTTCAAGAAACTGGCACAATAGCAATTTTTTAACTTCTATATACATGTATATCTTTAAAAAAACTGCTTTCAAATATCCTTACCTGATCCTTTAAAGCCTTAACTGGTAACAAAATGTAACGAAAAAATTATGAATCGCTTTATTTTACTACGTCTTTCATTGTGGATGGCCTTTCACTAGTCACGCATATACTCGCGTAACAGAAGCAGCAATGCCCATGTAAGAAACTTCTACAAGATAAAAGATCCAATATTCAATCTTGTTATGTTTAATTCGGCGTGAACACTTTGCAGAGATGGAATGTGTTTTGTAGAGGAGCTGGTTTTAGACTTCGGCCTCGCTTATAACGGGCGAAGACAAATCAGTAAAATTGTGTTCCTTCCAACGCAATGCGACACATAAAAACAACCAATATCGATCTTCCTTATGTGTCACAATACGATAGTCCTTCGGTTAATTCTCCGAGTGCACCATGTGAATAGATAGAAGCTGTCCTCCTGTGCCAGCTAAGAAGTCCAATTGATCTAATTCTCTTTATTTTTGCCATGAGTTATTTCTAGATTTCTATTGTTAAATGAAATTGTCTGTTTAAGGCACAAATTGTTGCTGTAATTTGCACTACTTTTTTATAAGACAGCATTTTATATACATACGTGTATGTGTTGTGTGTGTGTGGAAGTAAGTATATACTGTACATGTATGAGTGTGAACAACAAACATCGCATTTTTCACGTTAATTTAGTATAGTATGTGCAGTTTTGGTAACATTGCCAACCTGTAGTAAGATATGTTAAAGCAAAAGAGCTAAGGTTAACGTCAGTTTCCTTACTCGAAATGTGCGAAATGTGCAGAGAGCCCAGGATTTGAACCCCACACATCTGATCTGCGGTCGAGTACCTAACCGACGATGCCACTGGCTTCAGCCATTGCTAAGCTATTAAGAAATTATAATTTCATAGACTGCATTGCTAAGATTTAATTTGCGTCTATAGTAATTATCGTCTTCATATTTTCAAATTTTGGAAGTATCACCATAAAACTGGAAGAATTCAAGTCTTAGAGTGACATTCTACCTCCAGCGATTCATTGATTAATAGTCACAAGCAAACGATGTAAGTCACCAAGCATGAAGGATTGCATTAAGCTTGGATCCTCTTAATAGCCTTAGTGCTATCTCCACATAAATTCTAACTTTTCAAGAATTTGGTACCATTTGCTTAATCATATTATTCAAAAACATGTAAAGTGGAGAGCGTTTTCGATTAGTAAAATGTTGGAAATACAACTTTAATTCTGAGTGTATTAATACCAGGAGAATTAGACGAAGGACTTGGAAGCTCCTCAGTCAAAAGCCAGTTTGTGCTTAAATCTATTTAAAATAGGTAACTGTGCAGCCTTTGACCAACTTGTTTGGGGCTTGATTTGTAATTAGTGAGAGAAAGAGAGAAAGAGAGAGAGAGAGAGAGAGAGAGAGAGGGAGAGTGAAAGATTGAAATGATTGGTGTGGACTAATATCTAAATTAGGTTTGTCGTTTCTATGAATATAACGTTATGAGTCTCGTATGGAAGGCATCACCTACAAAAGTATAAATTAAGATTTATACTATTTTTCAATCGCTTAGTTGGTATTCAAATTTTGTTTTATTTTTAGAATACTTTCAACAATATCTATGTTTTCCAAAATTATGTTAATAATATAAGATTGCAGGACTTTAAATTCTTTTTAAACATACGTAGTAATATGCGAGTCATAATTTTCTCATTGCTTTTTGAACTTTCTAAAATCATTCTTAAGGTTGTCTCTTTGAACTTCTCCTTTCCTCTTTTGTCAAAATATATCAAGTGACAATATATAGCACAACAGGTAAAAACTACAATGACTATTTTAAATTCTATATTATCTGCTTTTAAAGAGAAGCATCTTTTATGAATATTGCATTGAAAAATAGATCATGTTTGCATTAAGAAATGATTACAAACTGAAGGGATATACTGGTACATCCATATTTCAGCATTAAGCCTGTGTAAATACTGGGTTTACTCCTTGTCCAAAGAAGCACTGAAACGCAGTACTGGATTATCGATTCTGTAGAGTTGTTACATTGAAGAGACAACACTGCCCGGTTTGTTTAATCGACCGCCGCGTGGTGGAAGATAAAAACATAATGCTGCCACATCTTTCCCGTTAAAGTACAAGTCTTGCTTCAGCGATAATTTTCTCTCGTACTTTATCACACGTTTGCAAATGCAGAGTAATAAGGACAAAAAGCTACGATAAAAGTAGCCTTTCCGCTTAATAGATTTGACCATAGGTTATGTGCCAATAATTTAAAGCCATTTTTATTGAAATAGAACAGAACAAAATGGGAATTTAAGGATTTTAATATTTGGATTTAAAGATGTTATTTCGATATAATTGTGTCAACATGTAGACCTCTTGACACTCGCATCTGCATACTCTCAGATAATATGAAGCAGTTTCATATGCGATTATGTCAGAGTAAAATAAGATGGTTTATGGACCAGAGAACTGAATGATATTTAAATGAAGTATCGGAGTGTTACTATTTACCCTTAAGATAAAGAAACGAAATACATAATTTGTTAAGGGAAATTCTATATAGTGTTCCTGTCGATAGTAGCAATGAAAGATCAATAATTACAAATAAAGTGGTTGTGTATAAAATGTTGTCATGGTAGTTAGGTTGTTAAGATCTTAACAATTTGATGGATTTAAGCAATTAAGCAATAATTGCAGAAAAGTGTGTTATAATACCTACAGTGTACGTATATAGAGTGTAATTAGATAAAACGTCCAAATAATATTATTTGCTCATCGTTAATCTGGGTTTTTTTCTGACATTTTGCATACCACACGTACAGTATATATCCAAAAAGCATGCTTCCTGTATAATAGCAATTTAAGAGAGCGACGGAAAAAAAGAGAGAATGAGTCAATGACTGAAAGAATGGGAGTGATAAAAAAATATGCTTTTACGAATTTACTTCTTAAGATGAAATCTACATGTAAGTATACAAAAGCTAAAGCCAAGGTTGGATAGAGTTGGTACAGCTAGACGATTGAAAATTGCATTATGAAATCGGAAGAGCTGGATAGGACACATTATAAGGATAGGGGATGGTCATAAAAGAGGTCATAGAAGGTAGAATGAAATGAAGCCAATGATTGGTCGATTAATGGATTTGAACATTATAATATATACTGATCTTCACGTTTGACGACTTGCTAACATTCTACTTCTGCAATTCTTCGAAAAAACTCGGTTTTATAAAATACTATTTTTTATATTGCCAACAGTGATGCCAGTAATCAATATATGATAGACTTAATTACTTAATTTTTAAACAGGAAATTCTATTATATCATGCAGGCCGAAGAAGCCTTTTAACTTTAATGCACCTTCCTGATCAACATATCAGTTTCCACGAGCATCGTGTGGCTGCCTTCTGATAGACTCGCGCTTACTTACTAGATCAGATCTTCCCAAAGTTAACATTTCTCTGCGCATAGAATTACTTTTATTTCTGAAATGACTAGAGATCATACTCACTGAAACTGTTAACACCATTTGGCAGATAAATCTATTAGATTTGTCGGAGACATCATTCATAATCTGTAAGTGTTGTGATTTTATGTCAGTTCATTGCACTGGCACAGATTATGACCTCATGACTCTCTCTTTCTCTCTCGCGCTCTCTCTCTCTCTCTCTCTCTCTCTCTCTCCCTACTCTCCCTCTCTGAATAAAAAATGAATTCTAATTCTAATTCTAATTGTAAGCCTAATATAGTATAATAGTCTAATATAGCGATACTAAAAATAATTAAATATTAATTAAAATTATTGATTTTGCTTACTGTTACTTATTACTGTATGAACTATTAGGCATTTTAGCTATTGAATTACTATCATATGAAAGCCGTATCAAGCATCTGTTTAAGCTCTTCTACTTTCTTTATATTAAACGTAATCTGAATTACTTATTACCGTAAACCCTCTCAGTGTTTATAGCGCTAGAAATTTCTTTCCAATCGACGGCAGTTTTTTCAGTAATGCTTTAAGAATAGGAATGAAATGTCTACGGGACTCGCGTATAACTCTTCTTACTCTGTTTAACTTAAGGTATTGCAACATATATTCATTATCATATAGAAACGAATGAATCTAGTCTACCTATAATTGTGATTTAACGGTTTTTAAAAATCGGTAAGCTTGCAAATAAAGAAATGAATTTATAAACAATATTAATTTCATTATAGAATTCAATAGAAGTTTTAGAACATTATTCAAGGCTTTTTAAAGATATTTTATGCTTCAACCCTATACTTCATATATGCCTCGAATATGACGATTATCAGACATTTCAGCGGATATAAATTCCTCGTTGTAGCTCGTGTTTTATAAGCTCCGAGGAACTCGTTGATTAGCCGACTGATTAGTTCACGGCGGCTTGCATCTCCTCAACCTAATCGCAGTAATTATCTAGCTGGCAACCTTCCCGTCCACTAGGAAATTATTCTGCTGCGTGGCCATTTTGTAAGACAGAGCATACAGCTTTGGAATCACCACTGTGTGATTTAGAGCATGGGTATGAGATTAAAAAGGTCAAATTTGAGAATTATCTCTTTTTTGTTTTACAAAAGGGGTCAACATCGATCCATCAACATTACATTAAGTAGTGTATTTCCAGCGTAATATATACATAGTTTTATGCTTTAGTAAGTCTACTCTATGTATGAATAGCACATTCCGTTCGATGAGAAATAAATACTCGCTGAAATTCTATTACACGTACATTACTGCACCAAATTAGAAGAATTCATTTGATGAATTCCTTTGATGAATTCGGTTGGCTCGATTACCTATCTGTAATGTATAATTTTGTTTTCAACATTAACAAAATGCATATAGTGCATAGAGCAGTTAAAAGAAATATTATTGTGGAAATGCCTAGATTGCAATATTTAACCTAACTAATTTTAAATTTCTTCCGTGGCCTCTACCTATTATGTTCCTGCTGATAGCTCTTATACTCATTGTAGAATTTTTATCTTTGTGGAGGGTCAGAATGCTATGAAATATAGTAATATATTATATTACATTTTCAGCACTTTGCATAACCATTCATCAGTGCTAAAAATATTTCATTTTCTGAAGACTAAAAACTGAATATATGAAATCTAATAAACGAATATCTTAGATGTCCCTCCAAGCTCCCCCAGAGACTCACATGTTATTATGAAAGATGAATCTAGAAGCATCATTCTCGGAAAGATTAATATTCCACGAACAACGCTATGGAGCTTATGGATGATGTATGTTGCTAATATATGATGCTCGCATGCACGTAAAAGTCGTTAAAACATCCTGTAATTCCGTTCAGCAGAAATAATAAGAGTATAAAACATTATGTACATGTAGAGTCGATTTTACTATTCTGTTGAATCGTTAGGAAGCTGCCTCATCGTTTTTATGATAAATACATGACGGTTTTCAACATTACAATATTTTAGCCAGACATTTTTTGTAAACTTTAATATTTAAACATTTTAATAATTGAGCCTAATTGTGCATAATTTTCATATTCTATGTTAATTTAATATTTTAGTCATATTTAGTAAAAGTCAAAGCGAAATGCGTACAGATAAATACAATATTTTAATAGAATAGTGATATAATATTTAATTTTTCTTCGTTGTCTACTTGGATTTTCATTTGAGTTTATTTAATAAAACATTAAAAAATAAAACATTAAAACATTTAATTATGTACTTTAATTAACATTTTAACAATCATATTTTAATAAAATTTTAATAACCGTATCGATATTTTCAGCTGCGTACTTCGACAGTAATGAATAAGTCATTATATGAAGTTGAAATAGCTTCAATTTATAGATGTGGAGTCATTTACGGATACCCATTTTTGCAAATCGAGTCACTTAATCTCTTGAGAAAACGCTTCAAAGTTTATCTGTACTACGGCTTACTTCTAAGCTCATTTCAAGAAGTATTTCATTTAGCCTCTGAAGTAAGACTTCTTGACTTAATGAGTTCATAATGAGACTGAAAATAATATTTTGTGGAAGAATTTAAAGCTCCACGAATTTACTGTGCATTTACGGTCTTACACAGGCAGACCATAACATTTGTATACTCTCTTACGACAACGTTTTAAATTCAGATTCTATGCTCTCTTGATAATTTATTTTTTATATAGGCAAACGATTTTTATATAGCTTTCGAAACTTAATTAATTGCATTTAACTAATACATTAAGTTATTTGATCAATAATATCGCTTATAATATCACAAATCTTTTGCTCTTAGACATCTGCATGTCATCTGAGGTTACTATATTTACAAACATGTTATCACATTTAGCCTTGCCAAATATATACTCTTTATTTCAACAAAGTCATGGCAGTAAACAAAAGCGAAAACAAACAACAAACAAGTATCACCTTCAGATACAACATAAAGATATTCCTTGTCATCAAAAAGTAAAACTTAATAGAACTAAAATTCTTACTAATTAGATAATTATTTAAACCAAAATTTACCTATTCGGTATTTAAAACCAGACTTTCAAAATATGACCAAAACCTAAACCGAGTCATAGCTGGTGTCTTTTGTCTGGAGTCCATATTTATTATTTATAACGTTGTAATCCAAATAGTCGGAATTGTCTACTTCTATTTGATCATTTAACTGATTACAGGCAATTGATTTACTCAAAAAGTTATACCTATGAAAATCAAACAATATTTAAAATGTTAAGAAACCACAATTGCTTTTAATTGTTTTCATAGAAGCATTGAATAATAAATTAACAACTTCATTGTAAACGATTTTAATAGATGATTGATTAAATAACTCAGGTCTACTATCATATAACCGGTTAAGATCAGTTTCATATAGTAACAAGAATAACGGGTAACATTCTTCTCTTGTCATTTTATAGTATTCTGTTTTATTAGAATTGACCCAGTCTCGATTGAGTTTAACATTCGGAGTAGAAGTGCTAATTTTACTCACTGCTGGTAAATCGTTAACAATACATTGCACAATAGCCTCACGCCTGAGGTTCAATACAACTGGTAAGTGATCAGACAGATTGTCAAAATCATTAATAGTAACTAACGAATTTACAAATCTCATATTAACATTACTGACAAGAAAATGATCAATGTATGAATAAGCATTACGCTTCTCCACGGCGAAAGTATACATAACTTCACTGGGAATCTCAAGATGTGAATTGCACAACTCAGTACATAGGCAATTAAATCTAGCATTAATAACTATGGAATGATTATTCGTCTTCAGCAAATTGCAATTCATGTCACCCCCTATTATTGCATAGCTATAGTTAATTCCTGCTATATCGGACTCTAACCTACTGAACGTTAACTCCATCTCGTCACGCTCCACTGCTGTTTTACAAGTAGGAAGATATATATTAACTAATAATAACTTTTCCAATGCCACAATCATATAACGATCCTCACATGCAACAACAGATACTGAATTAAATAAGCTACATAATTTAATGTAGTTTATTTGCTAATTTCCTAACAATACCAGAGTTGTAAATAATTCTTTAATGAACAAAATCAAATTCTAGTTCAGTATTAATTTGAGGCGGTGTTAAAGGCGGAGTCTAACGCTAAAGATAATAAATTAATAAGTTAGTATTTATATATAGAATTGGACTCCATCTTCTGTTAGAGTCCGCCTTCAATTACATTAGGCTCCGCCCTCTATAGCATTAGAGTCCGCCTTCAATAACATTAGACTCCGCCTTTTAGTTAAATTTATATATATACAGTATATATATATTCATGTATATATATACATGTATATATATATACTGTGTATATATATATATATATATATATATATATATATATATATATATATATACAAATTCTTAGTGTTCCGATAAGGTTACAATGTGTTTCAAGTGTCTAAATTTCATTATAATTGTAATTATTTTCAGCTTGGCAGCCTAGGATGGGCCGCCCCAGTCTAGCCACGGTCGATAGGTCGATGCTGGATGAGACAGACCTGCCCCTCGAGCCCGTCGACGACAAGTTCGGATTCGAACCACCAACGCTGCCTCTAGATGTTTCAAGACTTCACCGTATTGCTGGTTACGAGGACCTGCAATATCATAGAAATAGTAAGTTGCGCAACAATTATATGTTCGTTATATCAGTCATCATATGCTGTTGAAGAGCTAAACTATTCAACTCTCTTTTCCTCCCATGTTTGAATGGAAAATATTCCATCCATTTATGTTTTCATCCATCTTTGTCCATGCGTTGCGACCAAACCTCATTTTCTTTAATTCCCGTTAACGTTGAACTGGTTTTCTGACTTTCTATTTTGAATCATTTTGGATGTTTGTTGCTTAGATTTTTCACACTAGTGCCCGATGTTGTCGAGGATGACAGCAGCACTCTAAATATTTACTATGTTCTAATTGTTGTTATCAATCCGTAAGATAAATATAAAATGCGAATGTACATAGAAATATCCAGCATATATGTATAAAAATAGATGAAAAATAGCCTCGTATTGAGCGCACAAAAATGTAAATATGTATAATACTTTTGATAATTGAGGTTGTTTCAGAAAGAAGCGACATGACGGCATACATGCTGAATAACCGGCATTATAAACTATAAGCCCAATTTGACTTTAATGGCAAAACATTTAATATTTAATAGAGTATATCATTCAAAAGCAGCTATACTTTACAAAATTTAGCTTACAAACAAACAACAAGTTGTATACAATTTTCAGAATAGTATTTTAGTGTAATATAGTAAACGTATATATTTTGTTAAATTTCGAAGAAAAAAATTAAATATCCATTAATTTTTGAAATTTTATATAAATTGTCGGGAATATTTGAGATGGATTTTGTTTGGTTTGTATTTGCAATTGTCTACCATTGAGTTGGTGAAATAAAAATAAATATTACTCTACTTCAGTGAATCGTCTTTAATCAATATTTGAAAGAGTTTTAGACACGCCGGATTAGATTAGATTAAATTAAATTAAATTAAATTAATTGCTAATGTAGACCAGAAACATTATATTAATCAAACCGTATTTAAGTTCTAAAGAACTCGGAAACCAGAACTAATAGTCTTAAAATAGAAATATAATAAATAAAATGATTAATGTAAAAATATCTAAGACAAAATAACAGCCTTGTTAGCATAGGATTCAGATTTCACAGAAAGCAAGATTTTTCTTAAAGCATATAAAATTGATGACTTAAAGATAGTATTATTTAGCTTCCTGAATAAGAGTTAGGTTTAACGCTTTCCTTTCATTGCGCTCAAATACAAGAATTTATATGAACGTCAGCCAAAGTGTTTAATGTTGTACTTCAAAATATAACACTTGTGTTGTAAAAATCTGCTTCAAACTAATCTTTATAGCTTTATCAACTATATAGCAATAAAATGCAAACTGGACGCTTCAAATGCGTCATTTCTTTGGAATAATAAACTGAACAAAACATGATCGAGGGCCTAAGTGTAAGATAGTTGAAAGAGAGAGAGAGAAGAAAATTGTTCTGATGCATGTTATGTAACATTTAATATTCTTTCCATTTCGCATTCTATACCTCTTAGGCCTCATTTTGTTGCACATGATGTCCTTTTTGTATCGTGCATTTTATATTGAGTACTAATATTTGCTACAATTTTTGTGGTGAAAATAAAGTATCTATATAAAACAGCAATAGTAGGACGCACTCAGCGCCCTCTGGTTTCTGCGATTAAATAATTCAATCTTGAGGATCAGGTTAAGCTTGCTTTAGATTTCGTGAGTCGCTGTCGAAGGAAGGTTCCATCTCGTGACGAATTGCTAAATCTTTATGGACGCCATCAAATAAAATCTTTTAAACTTTCTGCTTTGAGATAGAGCCTGCCGTTACGTTCTTATTTTTGCAAATGTTATATAGAGCAAGTGATGTGGAAATTTGTAAGCTGCGTTAGTCAATAACTTTGTTGTCAGATTGACGAAATTGTATAAATAAAAGTTTAATTGGTTATCGTACTATTTCTTCATTTCTCAGTTTTAAATAAATACTGAATTATAAAATGCATATAATAATTCCTAATTAGGTAAATTAGGTATCTCATCGTGGTTGACATGCTCTATTTGTAAGAAAAATTAATATGTTAATTTTGTAACTAACATCATTTTATTTAAATTCAGTTCTTTGCACTGCTCCGTATTTGTTTCTAACATTTAATTACTATTTAATTTGGACCATAAGAATTGTTGCTAGACTCTGCTCAATTAGTTGGCTTCATGTAGCAGTTATGGTTCTTCTCTCGATGTTGTAAAACATTTTGAAGAACATAACAATAATAATAATTATTCAATGCTATGGTAGCTTCTCTAACATTGTTAGTTTATTTGTATGATTACACGTATGTGTCTGCCAAATATAAAATTAATCAGTGTTGAGATTAGGAAATACACGATGTGATTATGATGAAAAGATGTTAATAACTATTTTTAGTATCGTAGTTTTAAGCAACGAACAGTCTTTCAAATATTATCTCTTGCTATATTAAAAGGCTTGACACATTACTAGCAAAGTACATATATTATACTACATAATAGCTCTTTTCCAAGATCAAATAACGTAATATTATATTTACCAAAATTGCATACCTAATACTCACAATATATTACAATAATTATAAATTAGAAAATAAATTTATCAAAATGTCAAGTGTCCACGAGAGGCGTTTACTCGCCCATTGCAGTCAATGCAAATTCATTTTCTTCAATATTTCTGAATTTGCATAGTTATTAATTATTAGTTTACTTTCAGAGTAGTCTCTAAGCAGACATTGTCGTGAAAATGTCTAGAATAGTTCTTCTAGGAATGTCTCGAGTGTTTAAAGATTTATATATACGAAATTCGCATAGGAGGGGATGAAGTAGAATGGGGGACACTTGGGGATCTCTGCGCAAGATGAGAAATGAAGGCAATTGTGGCCAACACTTGACCCTCGTGACAAATAAAGCTCTGATCGCATTAATATTTGTCCTAATGCTGAAAATATCCTCTCTGCTTTAAATAAGGCCTTTAATGAAAGTATTGGGCTACATAGTACGTAACGGATTTTAGAGGAGAATGTAATCCAATATATGCCTAGCTTTATTATAAGACTAATCTAACACTAATTGATAATCAAACTGAGACTAATTATGAAAATAATTATATAATATATATAGATATGAAAATAATTCTATCCAAATTATTCTCATATTTATTCAGTTCCAAACTCTTACCCTTTGTTTGGCTCTATCCGAGTTAAACTGGGATTCAGTGAAAGAAGATGACGATGAAATTATATTAAACCATTGAATCTAATTTGTATCTAATTGATATACTATAAACACAATTTTATCAATTTGAAACTAATTAGAAATTAAATCGAAACTTTTATAAAAACCTAATTTAAAAGCAGCTATGGTTTCTACTGTACGGTATTTTCTAAATTGATCATTGGGTGATTGATGTAGTAACTTGCAATTAATGATTAACTTGTACAACCCTGTCTGTCATCTCTGACATTATTAATTATGCTTCTGACTAAAAATAATTATGCTACTAATTATGCTACTAATAGATGTGCTACTAATTATACCAATAATAATTTTAATACTAATTATGCTAATAAAAAGCATGGTACTAATCATGTAATACAAAATGATTTTACTAATTTTATGCCAAAATAATTATGCTAAATTATTATCGTCACCTATGCTTACTCATATTGAACTTAAAATATTATTTTTAATGAACAAGAATTCCTAAGCATTGAAATATTATGGCTTAAAATGTTAATAACAAAAATAATTATTTTTTATATAATATGCAGAGATAGGAGATATTTCTCTGTCTCTTCTCCCTGCTGGTACGCATATGAAATATTATAAGAACAGCGCGTAAACATCGTCCGCCATTCGTCAATTTATGACTCTCGCTCAACTTACAGACTTTGCTGGAGGATTTTTTCCATCAGATAAAGAAGAGTCCGGTATCCAAGCGTTATGACTGAGACTTTGCTACAGACCAGCTAAGTTCTGAATCTCGAGTCTTGAGTCTTCCGGATGCTGCAAGCTCATGCGCAGTCTAAGTAGATATGGAAAATATAAGGAAATTGTTAGAGTACTTGCATTTGTGAAATAATATTAATAATAATAGTAATAATAATAATAATAATAATAATAACATCCAACAATTTCTATAGCGGTTTCATGGCCGGTGTCCGGTCTTCGAGATCGCTTTACTGGTCCTTGGCAGGTAAAATTAAATGTCTTGGGAATCAACCCTTGGTCGGTCAAGAAAATATAATTACCTTAATCACGAAAAAGTACTAGTTTAAGTGAAGAAAAATTGCATTAATTTTCTTTGACATTAATCTTTTAGCTTCACTGTGCTTTATCTGCTGAAAGTATGATCGTGATATTTATTAACTTCATTGAATTTAAATATAACAAATAAAACTATCGCCCGGCATCTTGGACCAAACAATTACTAACTAAATTAATTGTATAGACTTGAAAGAAATTATGTCATTGAAGAAATCTACTCAATGGATAATGGGGCTGATAAATTCCATTATGAGCCTATTACATAATATACGAGATTTGTGGTCAACCGACTCACCATCTTGACAGAAAGTTTTTTTAATTCAGGTTGAGAAAGAACGAAAAAATAACTGCAAAAACAACGAAAAGTCACTTAGTATAGAAATACATGTCTACAGAAATATAAATCTAGAGTCCATGTTTCGTATTGACTACAGAAGTAAAGAAAATTTGACTTTTTTTTCTGACTTAAAAAAAAGAAAACTAAAGCTGACAGCGCCTCATATCGACCCCAGAAACTTTAAGTTTATTTTTAACTTATCCGTTTTATCTGTGACAAACATTGCAGCTTTTCTCCTAAATCAATCCATAGCACTATTTCAGCTATAGAATCTCGTTAGCATGGAATTAATATGTACCCGCCATTGCGTAAGTTTAACGAAGAAAAACACTAATATCAAATACATCAGTATAGTGTGCTCCTAAAATATCAGAATAAATAGCATTTATTAGAAAAGTCGCCTTAGTCAATATGAAAGTAGGCTCACACTTGAGAAGAACAATAATTATTGAGAAGAGTGAAGAACAATTGAGAAGAGTGAAGAACAATTGAGAAGAGTGAAGAACAATTGAGAAATTGAAGAACAATTGAAAAAGTGAATAACAATTAATAATGATAATAATAATAAAGGTTCAACGTCCGTTTCCTCATACAAAGATGATGTCAGGGACGTCCCCCATCACATGTCATTACAATCGATTTGTAATGACATGTGATGGGGGACGTCCGATCGTTCAATTTCAGATCGTTTTCACCCAAAACGATCTGAAAAAAAACACGTACTGAAGAGAAATAAAAGATCCTAAACAGTGCCGGTCCGGTGATCGAAAAACAATCAGGCAAGATGAAATAAAATCTATGGTGGGAAGAGATGTGTTTTCAACTTACAACGGAAAGTGGAAGCAGTAGAACATGAGCGAAGATCAGGAGGCAGAGAGTTCCAAACAGTAGGAGCGGAGAAACAAAATGAACGTCTACCTAACGAAGTGAGAATATTAGGAATTTTGAGCAGTGTCGTTTCAGAAGAACAATTGAGAAAGTGAAGAACAATTGAGAAAAGTGAAGAATAATTGAGAAAATTTGAGAAGAATTGAGAAAATAAAGAACAATTTGGAACAGTGATCATGAAACGTCTTAGAGTTACATGCATATTTGCCGTTCATCACACTGTGCATCACTATTTACAACACTGGTCTACTTTTAGCAGGGCATTATGTTACCGGTAACTAGGTAAAGTACATGCTGACTAATTCGTATACACTGTTAAAACATTTGCACCAAGTGTTTGCAAAACTGCCACTGAGATACCCGAATAACTGTAGATTAACCCATTTGAATTAACTTTCATTTTTGTTGCATCTGAATTGGGCTCACAAAACTGTTTGGCTCTTCATTAGTAAAGGCAGTAATCTAGCGAGACTAGCGAGAATTCCTGTACAATTAACCAGTCATGCTTTGATCAATTAATTAATTGAATAATTGAACTAGTCCTGCTTTGATCAATTAATTAATTGATTAATTGAACTAGTCATGCTTTTAGCAATTAATTAATTGATTAAGTGAACTAGTCATGCTCATAGCTATTGTATTAAGTAGTCATGGTCTGAACTATTATTGTTATTAGTCATGCACTGAACTACTACATTACTAGTCATTCTCTGAACTATTTACCAACTCCTGAAACTTAAAATTATGTACCTAAATAAGGCATATGTATAAATGATATGCCACAAGCGTTTACTGTGTTTGGTTCAAATTTATGTTTTTATGTCTTTGTCTAATTCCAAATCGCACTTTGAAGATAGCGCAAATTAAAGAAAAACAATGTAGGCCTATCACTAAAAGGTTAGTTATTTGCAGAGTGACGTGTAATTTGAACTCAGGACTCCTGATACTCAATAGCGTGTTCTGTCAAAGGACAAAACCATTTCAATTATACATGTATATCTATATTTAAACTGATTATGTCTCTTCTTTGTTTCATTCTTCTTTGTTTCTTTGTTTGTTTCTGTGTTTCTTTTTATCATTATTTCTTTCTGCAGCTGTCTCTCTCTCTCTGTCTTTATTACTCAATCTCTCTCTTTCTCTCTTCTTTCTCTCTCTCTCTCTCTCTCTCTCTATCTCTCTTTTTCACTGTCTACGTCTGTTTGTGTCTTAACCTGAAACTAATACAACATAAATGCATGCAGGATTTTCCTATTCTCCTGGAGAAGGATAATGTCGGAAAATCTCCAATTCATAGAAATCTGATCTATCTCTTTCATTCTACATGACTGTAATCCTCAGATATCCCGAGTCGCTTTTCTTCCAGCAAACAACGCTAATAGTTCTTATCACTGGCAGGCATGGACATAAGCTCGCATATCAAAGAATTATTTCATATATCGGTCATATTGCCGTTGTACATTAGAACGACAGTCTCTGCTATTTAAATCATTTCATTATCAGGAAATATGAAATTAATTTTTCATACTATGCTAATAAATAAGATCTGTTGTTCATGTAATCGAACATACTGTAGTTACTAATAATAGCTTAGCCATTTCATCGGCTGGACAGCCGATATTTTATCATGCTGACTTGGTTAGCAAGATGCCATCGGTTCGAATCTCGGCGCGCCCTTTGTGATATTAAGACAACTTTACTCCGTAAGTTATATCCGTATTGAAATATAATACTGATAATTAATTGAAAAATCGTGAGTTGCGAGTTGATTGTCTCAGCGAAGTAATTTGAATAAAAAAATCGTGCAAATTAATTGTAAAACACATCGAAATATATATCTAATTCCCGATCGATATTTATCCACCGATTTGTATTCGTATATTTCAAACCTTATTTCCTTTCGTTTGCTTGAGAAAATGTATTATAAAAAACAAACAAAATATTAAACTTTAGTAGTTTTACTGTAATAGCATATTTTATAATATTTTTGAGAGCTGATGCTAATATTTTCAGAAAATATTGATTACTCAATACGGTAGTAATAAATAGTAATGTTACAGATTTTTTAAGGTTCGTTCCCTCATACAAGGATGATTTCAGTGATGTTCTCACAACACACATGGCAACTGATCCATTCATTGTTTAATTACAAAATGTGGCAAGTGTTAACATCCGTGAGTTTCTTCGTTAATCACAATTTCAGTTTTCGTTGATGACAATGCAGAAGATGACCTCGAGTTGTTTCTATTTGCGATAATTCATTGGATTGTTGTAACTTTCTACAGCTACAATATATTTATTTGCTCTTCAGTTCTGTTCAACTGGCCGATTGTATGCCTACATGTATACTGTGCAATCAGATTTTTATTTTGTAAACTTTAACAGTTTTTTCTTCGTTTAAGCGATGCTAATCTTGGTGCCTATGGGTAATTCGCATATAATATCTAAAAGAGCTAATGTTAACGTCAGTTTCCTCATTCGAAAGCGATGTCAGTGACGGACTAGCCCAGGATTTGAACACCACACATACCGATCCGCGATCGAATAGCTTACGACATCGTCACTGGCTCCAGCCAATTATATGCATAATTTCGAAACACGTGTTTTATTAGTTAGCAGATATTTTAAGCATCTTAAGTTAATCATTTCAGAATTATTTCTACATTTAATAGAAATCTCTAAAAGAATAAAGTTAAAAAAATTGTGTACACGTAGCATGTTTATATTATATGTGCACAATTATGCATTTTTATAATTACGTTATGTTAATGAGATTTTTCAAAATTTATACAAAATCCTGTTGATGCAACTAAGGGACTGACTCATCATTATGTCAATATATTATATTTATAAATTTGAATTTATAAACAAACATGTACTGTAGGTGTGAATGTACTACTGCATTCTTTCAATTACTTGCAAGAATGAATTAAATGTTACATCCATCATTTACTTAGTATTTTACATCGCCGACATGGCCACTGGCTCCAGCCAATAGCGATGTCGTTAAGATATTCAAACGGGGATCAGTAAGTGCGGGGTTAAAATCCTGGGCTCGCTCGTCACTGACATCGCTTACGAGTGAGGAAACCGACGTTAGCATTAGCTTTAACAGCTTTTTGAATTTCTCCTTTTACTTTTACTTCTATTTTAACGATAAACATCAGCAATTTTTGAGACGTGATTAATTGTTTCTAATTTCGAAACTCTTCTCGATCAATTATAACACACCATAAACCTACACTTATATGTTTAGAAAACCGCCAATTCTATAATATAATTAATGCATTTATATTATACATGTAGATGATATTATGCCATTAGAACCTGAAATCATTTCTTCAGGTGGACTTCCTAAAGTTTTTATATCTCTAATGTTAACACTTGGTATTTACAAATTTGATGGATTATGAGTGAGTAAAATTTATTTAAAGTTTTTAGACGGCGCCAACTGCTAGGAAGGTTAAATATTCAATGGTCTAAAAAGAATATTATAAATATATAGTTCTCTTTTGCAAAACATTTGGTGAAAATTATAAGACCGACGTTCATTAAAGTTCTAAAATTTTACATTTTCTGAACTTTTACTTACAATTTAATTTTATGGAACTCAGTTAATTTTAAAATTATCTTAATAACTATTACACTGAATTTGGAATAAGTTGTAAAATTCACTTTTCAAATATAGGTCTACTGTTATACCGATAAATGTTAACTTAAATTCTTTAAAATTTAATTTCAGTTAAATATATATACTTTTACAAATAAAAATGAATGCGATATTTAGGCCTATCTATTCAGGCAATTTTGTTACGCAAGTTAATTGTTAATATAGATGCTCAGTGTTAGACTTTATCTAATACTTATTGTCTACTTATGGATTAATAATTAGTAATTATTATTCATGATTGATTGTTATTAGGTTCAGCGCCTCTAATTACGCCCCCCTGTGAAGATACTGCCGAAAACAGAAGATTTACGATACGGCTTCCAGAGGATGAAATATCCAAGTTAGTAGCCAAAATAACAATAATAAAATATTATAGAGTGCTACCATCGTGCATGATATCATTGAGCATTATGGAGCTAATTTCAACCGATGAGCAGAATGTGGGTTTCGAAAACGAGGGAGAAACTAAAATACTGGAGAAAATTGTTTACAGTTAAAGATGTTTGCCATCGTAAAATATTTGTGGGAGGTAGAATTTCTTATTACTCAATTTGAAAATTTTTAAATTATTTTTATAAGCTCGAGATAAAGATGTAAAATATATTGTCTGCTGTCTCGACGGAGATATAAATGCACTTGTGCTTTAACGAAATCGATGATGTTGATTTGGTAGTTACATTTCAGCCAAAGGTATGAAATTATTTATAACAAAGAAACATTGGTATCATATGTAAATTTATCATCAGTCATCTACATAGATGGTATAAACTTTTCATCAAAGCTTCAACATTTAAAAAAATAAATCGTTATATATTTCATTGAATCTTATCCTCCAGTGTTTGCATCTTTTCTATTAATCAGCTAATGAAACCTAGCGAATTTTACGATTGGCTGACTTCACTGACTGATTGACTGACAGACTAACCGATTGACTAACTTGGCTGACTGACTGACTGACTGACTTGACTGACTGATTGACTGACTGATTGACTGACTGACTGACATACTTGACTGACTTGACCGACTGACTGATAGACTGACTAACTGATTGACTTATTGATTGATGGACTGATTGATTGACTAATTTGATTGACTGACTGAATGACTGATTGACTGACTTGACTGACTAACTGACTATCGTATTTGACTGGCTCACTGACTAACTGACTGACCGACTAACTAATTGATTGATTTGACTGACTGACTTCCTGTCTATCTGGCTGACTTTATGTGTTTAATTAAGAAATAACCGAGACATAATTATTGCGGTTGATTTATTTAGCATTGGTTACATTACGGAGGAGGAAGCTCAAGAAGCTCTGCTGGAGTTCGTCACGCAGAGCTGCTGCTATGGTAAAGCTGCTGCTAAAGAGATGGATGTCTATCAGATTAATCAAACCAACGCTCTACACGTAAGTATCAATAACAATAATAAATAATAATAACAACAATTACAGTGCTACAGCCATCAATGATAACCTCGAGCACTATTGAGACAAATCAAGCCGGTGAGCAAAAAGAAGCTCCAAAAACGGTGCAAATTCCAAAATCCAGAATATCAGTCCAAAGTAATCTTTTCGGTGCAATACCGATTCTATTTCTTTTATTTTATTTTATTTCTTTTATTGCAATTCTATTAAAATATGCACTTAGTAGTTTTGTACACCAAAATTTACTTATCTTCCTCTCGGCCTCGCTAAAGAGTCAAAGATGAGACAAGTAAAAATACATTTCAACGTCAGCTACAAAAAAATAACACATAGAGTTACTATTTGAGCTTCGTAGATAGATACCTTAGATATACTCTTAACACGATTCTTATATATTTGATTAGTTTTACTGGCAAATCCCATTGCGTCGTTTTTACTGAGCGAAATCACCTGTCTCTAGACTATCCATGTCAACATGACGCATCGCACTTGGCGCCATGAGATCTGCACTTTGTTCTGTCAGTGCATCCTCATCCTCTGATTTCTCTATCCATTAGCGGCTAGCTTTTATCGGTGCTGTTTGCTGATGGCTTGGATATTATATTGAACTGTAGAGGTCGTTCATCCATGTTGCTTGAGTACTCGCCCAAACATCGAAAGACCGTTAAACCATTGCACTCAGGGATATAATCTAGTTCAAAGTAGTCTTTGAAATTTGTGATAATGCAGTAGTTTTTGAATACTCGGGGATCCTTTTACAAACTAAATTGGCGAAAAGAAAATGTGATTGATCTAGTAGAGTTTATAATTCACAGTAAAACAGTGAGATATAAATCCAATTTGACCTATAGCATACTTCTCTTCATAATTTTTAACGTAACAATTTTAACTATGTGTGATATATTATACTTACTTTCTTCTAGCTAGCTAATTGAACTCAATTTTGCTATTTTATTATGCAAAGAAGTTCCCAACTAGTTGAAAATGGGTTTTGTTAAAAGTGTGTAGCGAAGTAAAAGGTATATTTTCATATGCTTTTAGATGTACTTCAAGCTCTTAATAATAACATAATAGCAACATAATTATATAATAATTACAGTCATCAATGACAACATCGAGCACTATTGAAGCCAATAAGAAGATCAGATGAATTATTAAATCTGGTCACTACCTGACCGCTATTCGTAGTGCTGAAATTATTTAACTGAAAAGTACAACCCTAACGACGGATACAGTTTGCCCAATCCGGCAAAGACTTTGTTCCAGAAGATATCTTCAGTTTACAGCCTACTTGACTACCACGCATTTTCACAGCATTCAGTGAAACAACGTCATAAATACTCGGGTTATTTTCTACTGCAGATGAGTGTCAAAATTTACTGTATTATAAGCCTTTAGGTATCTAATTCCTAAACTATTTAATTGAAGCTATACAATGCAACCTGCCGTATTTTCTGTACATGCCCTACTAGAATATGCGAGGAAAGTGACTGAATCCCTGCTAAGCATTGTGACATAATAATCTTAGCGCTAATCTGACGACTCACCAGGCAGCGCTACAGGTCTAACATCAGCTCCACACTCCACAGTATCAGTTCCACAGAGTTACAGATCGGGACACATAGATCAGTAGACAGTTTTATAGATCAATAGACAGTTCTACAAATTAATAATAAAATCTATAGATCAACAGACAGTTCTATAGATCAATAATAAAATCTATAGATCAATAGACAGTTCAATAAATCAGTAGACAGATTTATAGATCAGTACACAGATCTATAGATCTGTAGACAGTTCTATAGATCAATAATAAAATCTATAGATTAATGGACGGTTCAATAGATCAATAATAAAATCTATAGATCAATAGACAGTTCTATAGATCAATAGACAGTTCTATAGATCAATAGACAGTCCTATAGATCAATAGACAGTCCTATGGATCAATAGACAGTTCTATAGATCAATAGACAGTTCTATAGATGAATAGACAGTCCTATAGATCAATAGACAGTCATATGGATCAATAGACAGTTCTATAGATAAGTACAGAGTTCAATAGATCAATACACAGATCAATAGATCATTTGGCAGGTTTCTAAATCACGTTCTTTAAGTTCGCAATCTTCAATCGCATAGTCAGCTTCTTATAGTTGCTTAGTAATTGTGAAAGTAAACGTCAACATCACATTTCGCGTCATTCGGTAGTCTACGTTTCGATTCAAGTTGGCCAACAACACATAAGGTTGAGATTACTATATATAGAGCTTTATTTCACCATTCAGGTAACAGGACAAAAGCAAACTTCAAAAACAATCTTACAATGCAAAGACAAAATAGCACTGAAAACAATCGACGCAAATATGAAATCGAACAAACAGCCACCAATTATTAGGCCAAACATCTACACATAAATCTAATGTATTCATATAACCAGGTTTTTATGCATGTTTGGTTTCCAGGAGAAGTTCAGTATGAAGAATGTTATGTGCTATGTGCTATGTTGCTATGTGCTTCGAACCAACTCTTGCTTGTCGTTTAAATATTTGAGATGTGAGTAACAATGTAACTACTCGAATGTTGTTGATTTTTCAGTACACGCTTGAAACATTTATGGAGAACAGGAGTACTGGTTGGGATCAGGAGCCATACACAGGTTTGCTTGTGTTTGCTTCTGCCTTCTATTTAGCAGAATATTTCACATAATGGTTTTGTTCAGCTTTCGTAATAATAAAGTAAAGTAAAAAAAGTAAAGTAAACACGCATTATAGTGAATAATCAACTATGTTGATATCTATCACTTTTTAATACCACATGTTTAATCCGTTAGGCAAATTAGACCATTTTCCGTATAGCCAGTCCAGTGAATGTCCGAGATTTTACTCTCAGATCAGCGCGGCCGGGATTCGAACCCACGAGGGTTCAATTAACCGCAGGATTTGTCATTTAAAACTTCATGACGTTACCCGTACGCTATTTTGACATTCTACAAATATTCTATAAACTACAGTTTTAACTCCGTTGTTCTAATCCGGAAAATCAGAGAATTCATTTAAGGATCAATTAAAAAAGACCAGTAGGCTCCATTTTATTAGTACTTTTATTTAAGCTCTATTTTGTTGTCACTTTTATTTAAGCTCACTTTTGGTAATACGTATATTATGTCGCCATAGCAACTCGCGAATGTATAGCTCTAAAGGGATTCTGGTTAATTTAAATTATCGCATTAATAATTATGTAAGATTGAGTAAATGATGTTACATTTTACTAATATCACTATTTGTACGATAAAATGAAAAATAATTACGTATTTATTTATTATATTCTTTAAATGCTTACAACGGCTTAAAACGATATGGCAATTGGCTAATTCTCATAACATTCCTTTTCTTAGCCAGCATGGCGTAAATTATTAACTAATTTGTAAATTATTTCTTGACTACATAAGTATCAATTGTCATAGCCTATTCCGTTGAAACGCCTATCACAATGCATTCGGTTTAAAAACCATCCGTCAAACCCTTATTTTATGTTATAATTAGAGCATAGATTAGAGCTTTACGTTAGGTTCTAGCAAAGAATAAAATTCACCGGTACGGTATCTCATAGTATAGCATAGAATACAACTGTACGGTATATCGTAGTAGAGCTATTAATACAGCGGTAAGTTATATCATAGTAAACATTAGAATACAGTACGACTGTATATCATGATGCAATGATATAACGTCTCACTGTATTCTATGCTCTACTATGATAAAACGTACCGCTGTATGATATACCTCAGACACCCTCTAGGGCTTCTGAGCTGAACGTTAAACTTTAAGTTGTTTATGATAGCCTCTTTTGTATTGTTATTTGTTTATCTAACTGCATGCACGTTTCTATTGTTTGTATAATCTGTGCTGTGATGAACAAATAAACGATACTAAACTTGAAAAAACTACTTATTTTATATTTTGCTAAAAATCTATACTCTACCAACTTTACTTTTAGGGCAGAAGATCGACGGCCCATCTCAAGGGCCGGCACCATTGCCCTGGGCCATCCACTGCAACCCCACCCAGATGTTCCACAGCGAGGTCAGGTTCCTCGAGGTGCCACACACCGCCACGGTCACTGTAAGTACGGCCTTTACCAGTGGTTAATGTGGTGGGACGCAGGGTAACCACGTTCACCCAAGATCCTCCTTGGTTCCCCACATTAATCACTAATCTGCGGAAGCCCTAATGTGGAGAGACGCAAGGTAATTGCGTCCCCCACATTGAAAATAAAATTGAAAAAATTAAAATGACAAGAAATGAAAAAAGAAATAAAAAAAGAAAAGAAAAAAGAAAAGAAAGTTCCCCCACATTGAAAATTGTTCCCGAGCTCTAATTTTTCTGAGGTGCGTTCCACTGCCGGGGGTTCATATTGGATACTAGAAGACCTGTAAATGCATTACAGTGGGGCCCGAAAATTGTATATCTTCCCTCTAGATCTAAATCCCCACGTTACACGTTAACCACTGGCTTTAACCTCAAACTAGTAACTACGGCCAGTATTTAGTTATTTAGGTATTTAGGTATTTAGTTTTAGTGTTAAAACTAATAATCTCATGAACGTAAAAAACCTGTATTAATATATACTCAGCTTCAATACTCCAACGAAGATCGATGAGGTTTGATTCTTGCTTTATACCTCTTTCAAACTTAATCACAGTCTGTCGCTTGCATATGGCCGCTCATACTTCGATGTAAACCTCCTCCAATCTAAATAAGTATGCAACAAATATCTGCCCTAGCTCATAAATTGAACAGTGTCAGCAATGACTATCTCATAAAAAGAATAATTTAGACATAATTTTACATGTACGTACAGATACTCTGCTTACTGGTTTATTTCGCAAGTAACTAAGTTATATGCTCTATGGTGAAGTACATTTTTAAAGTTCATTTCTATTCTCAGAAATCATGATATATTAGATATTTTCTACAATTCTGAACTCTAAAATAATTTATTTTTAACTTTTAACATTCGAATCATAATATTGGGTTAAACTGAATATATCAAAAGACACGTGTGTAATAAATTGCGAATTTAACTGAGTTGGATATTAATTTGATGCTTATTATGTTATTTTGCTTTCTGGAGTTTTTGAAATAATAGGCCCTTTTCATTCCTTGTAAGTATTCATTTTCCCCACTTAATTTAGGCCTATATAGCTTCTAATCGTGTATTTTAGAAAATCTGACCATTTGCCTACTTATATAAAGTAGCCAATTGGATATCCTATCGTATTTCTCTTAAAAAGCGCATTTGTAATGTATTTAGAGTAAAACATCAACTGATTAATAATTTGAAATAAACACCTGAGAAATACTACTGTGAAATAAATAAATATTGTTTATTTAGCTACCTGCGTGTTCTGCGACTGAAAATGAGAATAACTTACTGTTGCATTAATAAAGAGTAACTAAATGTTACTTTAATCATTGTGACGATAGCTCGAGTGTGTCGAGTCGTCTTGTAGGGAAGCATTGTGCTTCTGAACTTTGACCTTAAACACACTACAACCTACCTACTTGACTGTTCTTTCAGTGTTGCCACAATTGTTCCGCCATGGGTTGGATTCGATGTCACGGATGTATGGGTAAAGGCTACTTGCGCTGTCTCACATGCTGCGGGTCCGGGAGAGTGTGGAAGTCTGATCCACATGGTAGGCGTCTGGTCGAAACCTGCTGGCACTGCCATGGTACTGGTAGAAAAAGGTAACAAAAAATGTTAATTTTAATTGCATCCATAAATTATCTGAGATAAAATTATTGAAAACCACATACATTCAATTCCATATCATATATTCCATATATGTCCATTATATTGATGATTGAAAAGCCAACTGGGCCCTAATTTGTCCCAAGCTCTTTTTGCCTAAACACATCATTTCAGGGACTTGCAAAATAAGGCACTTATGGTGGAGTACTTATGAATTAGATCAACGTACATGCGAAATGGCTGACTGCATGGACACCGCGCTTGCAATGATAAGCAGAAGACAATCGATTCGAATCTCAGCCAGACAGTATAAAAATTATTCATCGCGGTTCCCAATAACGATACAGTACTATTATTATTAACTGTAAGCTGTAATTTTTTAGCAGTGAGTTATTATTAATTTGTAAAGCCGTGTGTATCGAAAGTTATGAAGTTGTAAGTATATATGTGGTGTGTAGTATACAATGTATATTGTAAAGAACCATTCCGTTACGGCCACTATATGTAACTTCTGTCTACTAAAGAATAATAAGTACATGAATCAATATGAGTGATAGAGAGCAGTATTTTATGAGAGCTGATGTCTTGTCCCTGCGTGGAAACAAACGAGCTGTTTCTGAGTGACGGCGAAACAAACCATAATGGATGATTTAGGCTGACCGCTTAAGGGATACATGTACATGTGATCCATGCACAATAGCTAAGGTTTTATTATATGAGAAGAGAAAGTGAGATGGTTAATCTCTCTTTCTCTTTCTCTATCTCTCTCTCTCTCTCTCTTTCTCTCTCTCTCTCTCTCTCTCTCTCTCTGTTTAACTATCTATCTCTAATGTTCTGAAAAATGGCAAGTCCAAGGTAAATTTTCCCACTCACAATCTACCTTTACTCGCACTCCATCAGAAAAATCCAAGGATCAAAACGTTAATTTAGGCTAGAATTTCAACCGTCAATCTTCATCTACATACGCGATGGTACTAGTAGGCCTAATTTCGCGACTCATAGCATCTATGGTTGCTGAAAGTAGTTATACTTCTTCCTAAATTAATTGCTATTAAATTTCAGAAATTGCAATAACTCCAGTGGTAAAGTTAGTTACATTTATTGTCGTTAAATTGCGTATGGCATTAGATCTAACTTAGTTCAACTAATACAACTTGACGTTATTATTATTATTATTATTATTATTATTATTAATATTACTATTATTATTATTTTTATTTTTAAATATTTTTTTTACCCCAGTGTAAAGAACCTGAGGCTTGATAAAAACGATTCAAGCAATACGTGTTGAATCGCCGCTCGGCTACTCGAGATCATCAATCGGCTTAAAAGAATTGTTGAAGAAGACTGCATTAAATCTTTGCAAATTCATGGAAAGCCTTTGCCAAAGAAAAGATGTCTCTCGCTTATCGCCGGTTTGCTCTGCAATAAGTCTGCCTATGCCATTAATAAAGTCAACTCCTTCGGGATTCATCGGGCCCATAGTTTCAATGGCCACCGAAACAACTTCATATCCTAAGGACAAATCACGGTATTTATCCAACTTCCTAGAGGCGGCATGAACAGCTCCACCGGCTGTGACTGAAGTCGTATTCAGGTAGGAGTTTGCCATAATGTCAATGACCGTGACGTCCCATACGGCACATTTATCGTTGCACCAGGGCACTAAAGTCATGCCGTCCGGACGCTTGCCGTCTGATCTGGACAACTGGTTCCTTAGAGGGAGGGATGCCTGCTCTTGAAATTGCTCGCCATATTAAGTCATTTAAATTGTGATTGGCTAGACATTCTACCTGAGCTTCGTTAGCAGGAGAGACCGTGGAGACCTAAAGCGTCGACTTCATGACCGCAGGGGCACATGTGAGGCTCGCAAGTTTTCGCCCCTAAACGGAAACTAACGGCTACTCGAATCGCCTCATTGTCCAAAAAAATCCTACAAGAAGCAACAGGGAGAGCGTGAAGCCAGTCGCTGCTTCTTTTGGTTGATACAGCTAGGGGTCGTGCTCTGTCTACTGCATTGGACTGGGATTCTAACAGACTGGTATATATCCGATCCACTGTAGGACGGTCCCATGATTTCTGGTTACTGACTGAGGTAGAAGGTGGAACACTGGAGGTGAGGCTTTTGGACCAAACTGACAACGCAACGTCAATGGATCTATCGGCAGAAAGGGAGCACTTATGAAGGATGGCGTCTTGCAACTGCCTCGTTCCCATCGCTGATGCCAAGAAGGTTGAAGGCGCGATATGGGAAACAAGACGAATTCCAAGACCACCCTTGCTCACCGGTAGACTGGCTTGCTGCCACTGCAAATCAGACAAACCTGCGTTGATATCGGCGCACAAGCATTGCCTAAGAGCCTCGTCGTAGTCTAAAAGCCGCGGATTAGAGAAGCTCGGACTAAAGCGCAGAATGTGCATTCTATTATTATTATTATTATTATTGTTATTATTAATATTGTTAGTATTATTATTATTAGTATTATTATTACTAATACTACTATTATTATTATTATTCTTTATATTATCATTATTACTATTATTTTTATTGTTGGAATCATAAAAATGAAGGTCTATTCGAATGAATAAAAAGTAAATGTCCATTCGTATCCCGAGCCTAGTTAAACTGGGATTTAAGGGAAGATCATGGTGATAGTGATGACGATGATGATGACGATTATTATTATTATTATTATTATTATTATTATTAATATAAATCTATAATAAGCCCTGGGCTGTAAAGGGCCCTGGGCTAAAAAAAGATAAAAGAGGCTTTATTTAATTAAAAGTTTAAAAAATAAAATAATTCCTCTACACTCTGGGAAGCCGCATTAGACAAACTGCCACTGAAACAGACTGCATTGAATCGCTGCAGAGCAATAGACAGTCGCTGCCAAAGAAAAGCTTTTTCGCGCTTATCACCAGTAATGGCGCTGGTCCTCCTACCTATTTCGTCAATAAAGTCTGATGCGACAGAGTAGACGGGGCCCAGGGTCTCAAAGGCAATAGGCATGAAGATATAGATTTCATGTTTCATTCATAAACTCTGTATTGTAATACTATTATTATTATTATTATTATTATTATTATTAGTAGTAGTAGTAGTAGTAGTAGTAGCAGTAGTAGTAGTATTTTTTATTTTTTTATTTTTCTATTATTGCTACACATGTGTATTACCCTGCAGGTGCTCATACTGCGGAGGGGATGGCAGGGTTGTTTGTAAGATTTGTCAGGGCTACAGAAACCTGAAATGTTATATAAAACTGCGCGTCGAATAGTAAGTAATGTTTAAATTCTAGAAATATCTAAAATACTTATAACTTTTGATGCATTTCGCAAGCTTTTTATTTCCATTAGTCAACTTGCTTTGCGAATTTCATGTTTCATTCTTAAAGTCTATATTGTAACACTTAAAATATTACGTACAAGTTGAAACTAAGCTAAACTATACAGGTACTTTAGAATACAGGTAAGTTTTTTAAAATAAAAACGGTTTCTAGTTTGGACTCGAACGATTTTATTTCCTTAGTTTTAATACAGCCTATCTCTAAATAAGACGCTATTATTCTGGCGTTTGATCAATCTATGCGCCTGCTTTATTAATTGTGTAGCAACGGTTGCGCTGTACAGGTCTGTGTAGGTTTATGTCTGTGTATTCCTATCTCCTCCTTAAGTGCATCATCTCCCATTTGTGTATATTTATACTAAAATCATTATATACCCTATCGCAGTTATTATGTGTGAATAATGCATGGATCGCATAGTTTGTATGGTAATGAAATTATGCAATTAATATCCATAGGTCGCTCGTTATTTCTGATTTTATTACCGCAGCACGAATAATCTCTCGGAGCACATAATCGAGAACACGGATCTCCCTACCGAGCTAATAAAAAACGTTACCGGCGAATATGTCCTTGAGCAAACTCAGCCCAAGGTAATTATTTCTCGTCCTGTTTGTATAAATATCTTGCCTTTAGAAGTAATCGGCGAAGGAAATAAAATTAGTTCCCACTGCTACGAGCAGTATGCTTTGATATATGAAGAATATTGTAGTTGCATATACTCGTGTATACAATAATTACAATTATATATTATTCTGTTTTGAATCGTGAAAAGGTAGGCCTACATTTACAACATTTATTGTACAATATCGTTAATGTATTTTAGAGTTCAAAGCAACCATCATTGTATTGTTAGAAAATTTTAATATCAGTATAATAACACAAAATTATAGTAACGGCATACAGTGTATTACAATAAAATAAAAACGCTTTAATTGTAACTCTTTCTCTATAGCAATTGTGGTGATTCCAAGTAATATGAAGTAATTTGCTTTCTTTACTGACGACTTACCGTGAAGAACAATACAATTTACTTATTTACTTTGCTAACGATGACTTCTACAAGATTTAATAAATTTAGGAATGAATGTGAAATTGCTATTTGTAGCGTTTATTAATTATTTTCACTCATAGATCTACTTTCGGACTGATATGCTACAGGCTGCGCATTAAAAAATAACTCCCTAGAAAAATTACGATAGATTAGTAAATTCTTGATATTTCGCCCTGAAAATTAAGATTTCTCTTGTAGCGGAATATTTCCACCAGCTGACCAAATTTTGTAAAAATATTTTTAAAGAAACCGGAGCTATCCATGTTTTACTAAAAAATTGATTTTTTTCATTTAACATGCAAAGTAAAAAGTCAATTAGAATCAATTCCTTTTTGAAAATATGCTAGCCCTGAAAAGAACCGTTAGATGATGATGACTCTTATATTGTGTAGCAATGTGTGCTCGAAATGAGCGCTCTGGGCTTTGATGCTGGCCAGAAGTCTTTTTCTTACTAATAAAATTGCTCTATTTCTAGACTGCTGTGATAGGTCTTTCCAGATCTCTCGAAGAACAGCTTTTAATACCGTTGTGTTTCTGGGTTTGGGTTTTAAAGCACGATACGTTTCCAACATGGTTTCCCAGACATAAAAATCAAGTGGATTAAAATCTGGAGAATTACGAGGCCACTCATCTTTTTTTATGAAGTTTGGGCTATATTGTGCATTTGAGGATTTAGATTGTTGTTGGTGTGAATCAATGATTGTAAAATCTAGCTAAGAGCCCAATAAGTCTACAGTAGATTTCTCAATATTTATTAACTGATTTGAGCCAGGTCTCAGCTCAACAGTTTGACGTCATTATCTAATTAGCTTGACTTCATTTGTGTGTTCACTTTGTCGCACGGAAGCTAATTTGGATGATATAAAAATATCTAACTTCAATTCTAGTGTCCCGGTCATTTGAAAAAATCAATTTCTATCGTAAAACTTGGATCCGGCCATTATCAAAATCTTTCCATAAAATTAAAAGGGCTAATAGTAAAATTCCACTTCTATAAGCGATTAAAAGTTGAAGGCGAAATATCAAAAATTGATTGCACTATCGCAATTTTGCTAGGGGGGTCATTTTTTAATGCTCAGCCTGTATATATATATATATTTTTTTTTTCTTAGGTATATCCAATAACAGATTACCCTAACGAGGAGCTCTGTGTCGCATCTCAGACACTGCTGCAGCAGCATCTCAACAAGGCTCGCAACGCCCGCATTCTAATTCAGGTTACTCACTTCTATAAATTAAGTTGCAGTTGAAAAATTCCTCGTTAAAGTGTGGCAATTCATTGTCAAGGTTGAACGATATAGCCAATATAAGTAAACAAATAAGTAAACAAGGATATTAGTAAATAAGTAAATAAGGAAATAAGTAAGGAAATAAGTAAACAGATACTTGAAGGTGAACGCCGTACGCAGTTTGTTGACACACAAATGCTGTTTTTGTTTTGTCGATCCTAGCAGTTTGATCATACAAGCACAAAATAATTCTTTTCAATGTGTTTCTCTTCGAATAGAAGTTAAGAAATAGTAAAATGTTTTGCAGCCGTAAGTTATCATCAGCTTCTACGGGGTAAATACCAATATAAATGTCAATTTATGGAACATTTTATAATTTGTCCTGTATTTAGCATTGTGCTCAATGCATTGTTTATCAACAAACGACTGCCGGCTGTAGCGTCGTGTAACGTAATGACATTTATACACAATTAGGCCTGTACATTTATATCAACTAATGTTACTCGTAAAGTAGTGAAATCTGTCTCACTCGTTTGCTTTATACATACATATATTTAACAAGTAATTACAAGTAAAATCTATCATTAGAAGTCTTTAGTCGAGTTCCAGTTGTTCTCAAGCTAATGACAACATCAATGTGTGGATAAGGCGTAGCCTTTTGTTAATGGATTAAGTTGCTAATCGATGGAAATCTCTTTAAGGAGCATGAAAGCATACTCTGAGTATGAATATGTACCTTAGACCTACCAACTGGTAGAACACTAGAAAGAGAAAGAAGATTCGCCGGTAGAAGTATAATAATTTGCTGGTTATGTTACTGATTAATCTTGATGAAATAAGAGAGGCTAGATAGAGAAGATATATATATATATATATATATATATATATATATATATATATATATATATATATAAAATCTTTGAAAAAAGTGATTAAATATTTCACGAAAATTGTTGATTTTATAACTAAAACAACTACCTTATTGCAGCAGTATGGCTCTAGTTAAAAACGCTCATTGATTGATTGAACAATTTATAAATTTATTGATTTACTTATGTATTGGTTGATTTGTTTAATTAGTTATTTATGTTTTACATTATCTACTGATTTATTAATGATATATTATCTTGCAGAGACAGAAGTTACGTGTTGTAGCTGTAACAGAATGTTCTTTCGGGTGGATCAACACTGAAGGAAGATTTTGGGTTTATGGAAAGGAAATGGCTGTTTATACTCCAGACTATCCTCAGAAACATTGCTGGGGGTGCGTGATTTTATGAAACAGCAATAGTGACATTGTTCGCATTCGCTTGTAGTGTAAGGGTTTTAGGACACATTTTGAAAATTGTTTAAATTGTTTGAAAACAGGAGATTTGGCTTCTTAGCTCATTTTCTTCTTGTTGAAAATATCAACTTGATTAGTCGTTACTTATGGAATGAAATCAAGACTATTGTGGTTATTGGTTACTTATTAAAGCTGCATGCGTATAGATAATCAAAGACTGCAATTAATTGGAAGCCAAACCAACGAAAAGGAAAAGAGGAAGACCGGGGAGCACTTGATTCAACATGATCGACAGAGATTAGAGAACATTGAGCATTTCATCGGGAGAAGTTGTGAACGCAAGAGACTGATGAAGCTGCTGACTGAGATTTTTGTTGAATTCTACTCTGATTGCAATGACAGGGAGCAGGATCAACTTTAAGCCCTACTCGTGAAAAATGAAGATAACTTAGCAGATTTAAACCTAATTGTTTTGAGATAAATGAAACTTTACTGGGTATAAAAATTCATTGATAGCTTATTCGTTAGAGTTTGAATCAAGTTATCCATGATTTATTATAACTAGTAAATTCTCGTTGTCTCCAAGGAAGTGCTTTTCTATCTGTTAAGTTGTCTTCGTTTTTCGCTTGTAGGGCTTTTCTTAAAGTTGCTTTCGTTTGATAGCGGAACAAGAGTTTTGAGTCTTAATATCGTAGGTGTGAGATAGAGCAGATGAATGAATTAGGATGTGTTGTTTGGCGATGCCATTTTTACAGAAAACTAGAGGAAATTTTTCAATAAAAGTTAACGATTTTGTCTGATTTTCAAATATTTGCAGCATCATACGATTAGCTATCACATGTAATGGGATATGTGTTTATTCTTAGCTATATTAGGAGTTAATTATTATAAGAGAAAGTAACGAAAATCAAAAGCTAGGAGCAAACTGACGTGAACTTAACTGTTTAGTATGAGATGGGTCATGGAAAAACGACCAGACAGCTAATTTAAAAATACACAACTTCGCGAATCCATTACTATCAAATAAGTAATTACATATCATTATGAACCGAGTGCACTAGATAGAACGAAATATCATTATGCCGTACTAGACGAAATATTTAAAGTATTTTATACTCATGACATTATAAAGTTTCTTGCAATAATCTGACATTGATTGTCGAATATACACGTAGATTGATCGTTTAGTTTTCTGTAACCTTTTCAATTAAATTATTCATATAGGTTCACCGTGTTGTGTCGGGGACACTAAAGAACAGACTTACCGTAAGCTCTATATGTCAAAAGAGGGCGATTGAGCAAGAACTGAGGAAAACAACGGAAAGCCACTTAGGAAAAATTAATATTTTTCAAGTTAAATTTACATTAAATTGGATATAAGGCATAGCCTTCTGTGAATTTATTAGCTCCGCATTCTTTATAGAATGCTGTGCATGGAACATGAAGGCATCATGTGAATAGGAATTTTTACCTTAGTCCTACCACTTGTCAGAACACTTTAGGAAACAATCCTTATAAATAGCTAATACTCTCTGAAGGTTTTATTAAGCATTGTCGAGGCAGAAACTTTAGAACTGGAGATATCAGGATACCGGTAGTTTATAATTAATATAAAACCTGATATGTTTGAATGTAACTTTTTTGTTTGACCATTTCAAGTTAAACGGGCAGCTTGACATCTTGAAAATTCTGAATAATTAGATGTATACATCTTGTGTTGTCATTTGAATCTCATGAAAACAATTGACATCACCGATTATACCTAAAAGAAATATCGGTAAAAAATTTAAATCTACATTTAAGTTTTAAATCCGTATATAGAAATTTAAGCCTTACACTTTCAGAGGCTTCCAGTGTATTAAATAAACCTGAGTAGTATGAATTAGGCATATTCTCAGAGCATGTTCACCAGGTCCGTTGAGCTATGAAAAGCTTACATAATTGCTGTCAATATATAAATATATAATGTATATATAAATATATATATATATATATTATATATATATATATATATATGCGCGTGTGTGTGTTGTGCTCGGGTGTGGTTGGACCACTGCAGAATATGGCAACCGCAGGCAATCTGCCACGTGTACGTAAGAGGCGACAAAAGGCAGGAGCTGAGGATGGCAAGAGGGGACCCACCTCATCTTGAAATATTTTCCCCCAGAATTAAATGGTAATTAATCAACCTAATTGAGGAAGGCAACTGGAAACTACCTCAGAAGCCATATTTTTTACAAGCTATAGGCTAAATAAGGTATGGATATGGCATAGACTTTGTGAAGGGTTTAACTTGTTGATCTAAGGAGTGCTCTTATGGAGCGAGAAAGCAGACTTTGAGTATGAATATGTACCTTGAACCTGCCACTTGGCAGTGTACTGAAGATATATATATATATATATATATATATATTTATATATATATACCCATATATAAGACATATTAAAATTTTAATATCCGTGTAATGTACTTTTTGAGTAAAGTATTGGATTATGTTGTCAATACGTCACAATTTTCTGCTAATATGCTGACACAATACGATATTTAGTATTCGCTAAAATGGATCTTTATGTTCGGTTGTAACTAGGCTTTAGATTTAAATATCAGCTTTAACTGCCCCTTTTACACGGCATGCGATTGGAATTGTTGTATACCTTATGTATCACACACCAGTATCAAGGCTATGCAAATGCAACATTTTCTTTGAGTTAATTATAACTCAAATTTTTTGAGTCGAAAGAAAGTTGAAGCTTTACTCGCCAACTTAAAATAAGTGTCAACGTTGTCCAAGAAATTTTACCACACTGAATAAGAAAGGGGGAAGGGGAGACAGAAAGAGAGGGGGAGAGATAGAGGGAGAGAGAGGGAGAGAGAGAGAGAGAGATAGAGATAGAGAGAGAACGAAAATTGACTACTATTATTATCCGCTTGGATTGCTTCTTTAATGGGTAGAGTTTACATACAGATATCAGTTAAGATTACCACTACACCTCAGGCTGTAGCTTTAAGAACTGCAGCCATACATTGTACATGTGCATCACATCTACATGTATATCAAGTGTATATAAAACTAGTCTTCTCTATATAATCATTTATTACTCAATGTATTGAGTCGAGAATAAATTTAATGTTTCATTGCATTTCTTTAAGTAAATATCCGAGTTGTTGAATAATGCAACCACATTGAGAAAATAAAGAAGGATTAAATTTAAGACACGACTGGAGTCAGCTAGTTCAAGTCATTGTGATCATCGGCATCGGTAGACTGCATATATCCACCGTTAACATCAATGGGTCTAATCGTCATTTCTATATTTTGTTGCTTTTGAAATTGAAATCGGCATTAAAGGCCATCGAGAGTTCAGGAGCAAGTCATCAAGAGTTCATGAGCTCTCACTTAAAACTATCGAGCCCTCGAGTCCATCTTCTAAGCAAGCCTGAGGAAAGCCATGGGAAACCACCTCGGAAGCTTTTTCCCCTAAGCTATATGTTACATAAATATTGATAAGGCATTGCCTTTTGCGAAAAGATTAGCATGTTGATCTATGGAGTGCTCTAAATGGAACATGAAAGCTCTGAGTATGAATATGTACATTGAACCTGCCACTTAGAATAACACTAGAGAGAGAAACACACACACACACACAAACACACACAGAGAGAGAGAGAGAGAGAGAGAGAAAGAGAGTATAGTATGTACATATATTTGCGAATAATCATCACACTAGAACTTTTTGAGAACGTAAAATGTAATTTTATCCACTTTCATTGTCATCATCTTCCCTTGAATCCCAGTTTAATTAGGGTCGGGGATACGAATAGACCTCCGCTCATCTCTGTCGTATGCCATATCACCAATCAACCATTCGTTTAAATATTTGTAGAAATTTCCGGAGCCTAGGCGTTTACCAATCGAAAGCGCTTACTGATGATGGTTTGGATCTTAGTGCTTTAGCCGCCTTCTGCGACACATGCAGTCGTCGGTTTGCCTATCATTCAAAACAATTTGGTCAAAATACGGGGACCCGGACACAACACTGATTTAATTTCATCCACTTTGACTTAGTTAGGGCCTATATGTGCAAAATATTATCTATGTTTATGTTAATCCCTCCCTCAAATTGCTAACAGTTTGACAAATACCATCGCTACTGTGTAAATTGAGTCGCTTAGTTTCTAATATTACTAATAAAAGAAGTTTGGAAAATACAGAACAATTTGACATGGTAGTACAGTCTCTGCATACAAATTTTGACAACTACAGTCAAACTCAGATTTAAATTTTAGTCAAATAAGATCATGGACATTGGACCCAAAGAGATTGTTATTAACTTGATCGTACAGAGTAAGTGACTGTAATTACTATTGATATTTCGAAAAAGAATAGCCACACTTCTTTGATAATGTTAACGCAAAAAAAACTTTGGCAGATTACACCTGCTAAATTATTAATTAAATGAACTTGCATTATTCTTCCATGGTTTCAACCTAGTTTGTGTTCTAGAGATGCAAATTTATTTTAGGGCTCTCTTCGCCTTACTCGAACAACTGACGGCTTAATTTGTTCGACCCATTGCAAAGAAATACATTTTACAATATGCCATTTAAGGATAGCGTACTGTAGAACAATTTAAACACACTAGTCGATACGAACTCACTGAATCTTCTAGGATAGCTAAGTGGTATAATCTATATCAGTTTGATAGGCAATCATTGGTGGGTCAAGAGTAGTCTGAGTTTCCGCACGGATAGCTCTAAATACTCCCTGTGACTTATACTTACATCGAAAGGACCAAAGTTCAGTCTCGCAGCACACAAGAGATATAATTAACAATTTAATGATTTTAGTTTTAACTCAATCATAACTTGTATTTTCTACTATTGAACTAATATATTTAGTTTGTACTCGAAATTTAAATAGATTGGTTCGTGTGGTGGAGTTACTTAAATTAATCTGTAATCAAACAGCTTCTGTTTATAACAATAGAAATGAAAAATAATAATTAGGCTACTTAAGTTATAATGAAAATTTGTCAATGCAAAATCTTGAAAATGTTACAGAAATACAATGCAAAGATCTATATCTTTACTGTCACTTTAACGTCTATTTCCTACCACGAGCGTGCAGTCTAGAGAGTCCGGCACAGTTTCGATCCTGTGACCTTTTCATCTAGCTGGCGTGCTATCAACACGGCCATCATCCAATAAAGAATTTTCAAAAATAAGCAACCACGGCATTCGAATACGAACTTATATTAATCTGACGTCATACTAGGTTTCGATATGAGTCATTATCAATCAGTCAATCAATAAGAATTTAACGTCCGATTCCTCGCCAAAAGGGAATGTCAGGGACGTCAGGCAATATCAGGGACGTCAGGCAATGTCAGGGACGTATATTATCAGATAGGCTGTGCAAGAAAAGCTCATTTAGTCTACTCAAGATCCTATCTATAGGAGCACGGTGAACACTCAAGTCATGGCTGAGACTTGGCTAATATTGACACAGCGAGTGGACGCAGACTGCATCAGTCCGAGCTCGAGTGTGATGAAGCGGTCACCTGATCTCCCGTGATGGTGCTGGTGTTGCGGACATTATGTAGGAAAAGGAAACACTCTTAGTTTAAATGTAGCCCTGTAAAGATGCTGCTTTAAATGGTTAAATTTTCAGGGTAGAATAGAGTGTCATACTAGATGGTGGCTACGGAATTGATTGCAAGAGTATTAATTAAGAGATAAGACTTACAATTTTATATAAGCCGACATATCTGTGAATTGCAAACAAAACTTAGGAACTTTTTAATGTTTCGAATTTTGTTACGGAAAATTGTGAATCATTTGCCGAATATTACGTTTAATAAGGGTATCTATCAGATTTATTAATTAATTAAATCAACAAATAATTATGTTAAATTAATCATTGACCAGTAAGTCTAAATGTTAAATTATAACTAAGGTCTTCAGATATCAATCAGACAATTCGATAGCAGTAGACCTACTTCAATTGATTTTTACATCTATAATATAAGTTTCATTACAGATTATCTTCCATTTAGTATTTAACGTATATACAGTTTTATATGTAGCTATCCATCCATCTCTCTCTCTCTCTCTCTCTCTCTCTCTCTCTCTCTATATATATATATATATATATATATATATATATAATATTTATAGTTCTAAATGTCTATATAGTTACATATGTAACTATATGATACATATGAGCCTTATATGATCAAGAGTTTTTATTACAGCATAGTAATACTGTACATCGATGATGCATTTGAAAAATAATAGTAGAATATGCTCAAATATTATAAACTAAAATAAAAACAATTTCAATACAATAATAGTTAGCAATGTTAACAATATAACATAGACTTGCCGTTTTCGGAACCATCTGTCGAGTGTGTACTTTATTTTATATCAGGAATATATCATGTTTACAATTGAATGCAAACTCAGCAGGTAGTATTCCTTCTAAATGTCAGCAAATGAAGCAGAAAACCAAATAGTAATGCACTGCGCTAGGAAACAGTCATGTTCTATCATTTAGAGAAAGTAGAGTCTAACACGTTACATGTAACACTTTTAAATACTGCAGTTTATGAAAACTCAAAATTCTTTCAAGCGTATTGAATTCGGTAGAGTTACAAACAATTTTAGAAGAATTATTGTGACAAATATGTTGAGATGTAGGCTAGTTTAAGGACATATAAAACGAGATATTAAAATGACATTGTTCTCTTTTCAAGACGCTTAAATTGATATAACTATAACTTCAATATGAGCTACTTTACTAATTATGAAGTGCTTAGCTGTAGAAACAGAATAACGTTAAAACAGTTTTTGCATATCGGAAAACTAGAATTACAAACGTAGCAGAAGACTTTATTTAATTTCATTAATTTGTTTTCATTCGTATTCAATACGTTGAGGCTATGAGTATGTTTTATCCGTACCTTTTATAACCTAGAGCTTGGGAAAAGTATTTATTCCTAAGTTTTTGCTTGATCGCCTTTTACAATACGTGCCCTAATCGGCTAGTCTATACTTCATTGTCTCGGACACAACACGGGATAAGATAAAATATACATTCAAGCTTACAATTTATTAAACAATCATAAAATCACATCAGAAATTGTTATAAGAGTTAAGCATAAATTATTAAGAAATCTGGATAATGACATCAATGCGGGCGATGTCACTAGTAGGACAGGAGACCAACGATCAGGTGGGAATCTACTCCAGTTACTTGACGAGTTCTGGGCCTATGACAGGGCTAGGCGGGGGCATATTTGGGTCTAAAGGACACCGCTCCACAAGAGAAAATAATCGGTTTCGCTGCGGTATACCCGGCGGAGTTGGAGAAGGTGAGGTGGAATTAGGCCAACCCCTCCAAAAAGAAGGTGACGCTGGGATGGCATCATCTGACGAGGTAAGCATCATCTCAGATCTAGAGATAAAGTTAATGTTGGCTTCTTTTATTGAAGGATTTTAAAATGTAGTCAATTAATTAAATATAACAATTTGCTTATTGAAATTTTGTGCTGTTTAAGTTCTTCCTTGATATGGGGAGGTTTGTAATTTTTATATCTAGCAAATTGTGTATTTAAATATCTGACTACTACTAGCTGCTCATTGAAAAACCGTGGAATCAAAGCGCTCTGTGAATCTGTCATGGAATGGATTTTTCCGTGTTTGATTATCTATATTATAATATACGAGCGAATTAATTTATTTACTTTGCGTATTTTTGATTTATGATCTACGTTAATAATCACATAGTTATATTTGTATGCAATTAGAAAAGCAATTAAATTCTGACTAATAAAAATAGCCAAGATGGGTGAAATGTTGCCTTGATAATTTTCCCATGCAATGATAACTCCTGTTTTATTTATGAAGTTTAAGAGTTTTAAGAATGAGAATATTCATCCACCAATTTTCATTAGCTAATTTAAAATTATTACTCACGAAGCGCAAGACTTGCTGAATTGTTGTACTCGATAAGAAATGCATGTTCTAAATTATCTTTAACCTTCGGACTTCTATATAACCAGTGTATATATACATAAACCCATGTTAAATTTTCGTTTCTCTCGATATTACAGAAGGAAAATGCATATTTTCAAAATAGTGATTTTTGTTAATTTAAATTACAAAGCATCATAACAATTGTAATTAATTAGTTTAAAAAATTCTAATTTCAACAACTGACTAATTAACAATTAATTAAACTAATCATTTGGCTTTGCAATACTTATATGTAGTTGCTTTAAGTTATATTGAAGTTTTCACATTTTTATTTTCAAAGCTATTTTTCCCTTATTTAAATCTAGATATCTGATAAAATGTGAATTCATTTTTATTGAGGCTTGTAACGATAAAATTGTTAAGAGTTCATTTTTTTAATGTCATAGCTTTTAATCGTTAATTTGAGTTATTTTTCCACAAGTTACATAATCATAATAATGTGTTTTCGAGCCGTAATAAGCGAATGCTTTATGGCAAATAACACAATAGACTGTACCGTCACCCCACAATTTAAACACAAAATAATTAGACACGACCAGAAACCGCCATTTTTAACTTTTCCATTAGTTTAAACTTGCTGTCTGCCAATATGGCATGCTAAGCCTTACATTATGGGCCCGAAACTAGCTTATGCAAGTACGTTACGTCAGCAATATGGAATTTTCTTTTAATAGTTATAAATAATTTGAATCGTTAAAATGTTTGACCATTAACAATTAAAATGATCATTAATCTCCGCTGTCAAAATTTTTATAAGTTACTAATAAATTTTCATTTAAGATAAAAACGAAATGGCATTTTTAATTGTTATGCGTAAATAATAGAAGAACAAACGTCAAATACAGCAATCCACGATAGTATTATATTCTAATCGTTGTACAAACATTTCAGACAGTAAATTGTTAATAATGTGATTCAGTTAAATAAATTGAGCTAAGGTTGTGCCAAGATAGCTAGTAGATCTATCAAAGTGTCACAGAATCTATTAATCTATTAGTACGGATACACACCATATTGGACGCTAAGTAATCCGTTGTCACCTAGGACTGATTCGGGAAATCTACGCAACTGGTGCATTTAAGAAATGTGAGAAATGCGCTGTATTCATTAAGTAAGAAATTTATTAATTGTTACGTTACCATTATTGTAATAATATTAATGTATGTTATAATATTTTGTAGTATAGTGGTTATTGCTATACTATTACATAAACATAACGGCACACTGGGTCAGGAAGCACAGATGCTTGTTTAAGACCCATTTCCTCCTTCCTCTCTATGGCTATTAGTAATCGTTGCCTTTTGATGGCCCATCAATTGCAGCGGATTTAAGAATAACCTTCCGTTACCCTTGGGATTTTTTCCTTCCTAAGCTTTTACCAACACTCGGTCTTCCAAGGTGGCCACCCACAAAGTATTAACCGAGGTCGATGCAGCTTAACTTCGATAATTGACGCGCAACCAAACCAAGTATGCTAGTCCCGCCGTCTAATGTAATCAAGCCCAGCTTCTTCTATTATATAATGTTATTAAGCTGGGCTTGATAACATTATATTATAATTATAGTATTGCAATGAACACGCCTTATTCACAATTTATATATTAAGAAATATATATTATAGATCGAAAGCAAATATCATACAGCAGTTATTTATAAATAATGAGTGACGTATGGTTTTTCCAAAGATTTTAATAGACGATATAAGCCGAGGTTATAGGTGGGTATAGCTAGTTTATTACGCAGGTTATTTCCAAAGTGACTCAGCCAGCGCGTAAATCGATTAAGCGAGAAATGTTGTGATTGGCTGAAGTCGATCGCTTTAGTAGTATATAAAGCGACCGTCGATAAATACAAAATCAGATTGGGTTCTGCGTGGTTCGTCTGCGCAGTAACTCAGGGAGGCCAGAACCTTCTACGCGAAAGTACTGGGAACCGAGGGAGGATATTGTGATATCCTAATCCTAAGGCAAAAGTACGATTAGTATACAGAAATATGGTCTTCGTCTAGCCGAAAGCTTTCAAGCTCGCTTGTTAGCCTAGGCTCGTGGACCCCCGGTAATTGTCTTGTTGTTGTATCGACTTGTTGTATTGTGGTGTTGGCGTCCTCCTGGGTAGGCCCAGGTAGAGGCTGCTAGTCCACGGCGATACCCGGGTCGAGTCCGTCTCTACGGGTATTGGTTAAGCGCCTGGGTCGAGTGTGTCTCTGCAGGCGGGAGGCTGGTAGTCCACTGCGATACCCGGGTCGAGTTCGTCACTGCGGGTATTCGCTAAGCGCCTGGGTCGAGTGTGTCTCTGCAGGCGGGAGGCTAGCGACGGCATTGCCTGGGTCGAGTTCGTCTCTGCAGGCGGCAGCAGGATCACCAATTACCAGTTGACTATCAACGAATTTTTCATCGACTACACGGAAGGCCAATTATACTACCTTCAGCAACGGCGAGAGTAGAAACTACGGAAAGACCAAAGTAGGAAAAGAAATAGGGAAGAATAAATCTAAAAATATATAGGGAAGTTTTATAGGGTAAAGAAGAATAAAGTTCGTCGCAGTTAAAACAACCAATCATATAATTAACTACTACTACAAGTTTGAAGGTTAGGAAGCAGGGCAGAAACTAAATCGTAACTCCTAAATATACAGCAGACGTGGAGTACGCTTCCACTCCCGGTTCGGGTCACCATATCACTTTGCCCAGAGAACCACGTACAATACGGAATAGAATCTATCAAGAGAGCATGGCAGAAACTCAACCGTCATCGCCTAAATACGTAGAAGACGTGGAGTACGCTTCTACTCCCGACTCAGTCCAGCGTCGACGCTGTGCACCGGGTCCCCGAAGGCAATTTAGACCATTTTCCGTAAAACCAGTCCATTGACTGTCCGAGATTTTACTCTCAGATCAACGTACTAATACTACTAATAATAATACTAATAATAGTTATAATACTAGTATTACACAGCTGTATACTAGTGTTGCAGATTTGTATTACTCGTATTACAGAGTTGCACTGCTGGTATTACATAGTTGTAATAATCCATTATAATCGTATTACAGAGTTATATTACTAGTATTGCAGAGTTTTATTGTTCATATTACATTATTTCTTTACTCGAATTACAGAGTTGTACAACCTGTATTACAGAGTTGTATTACTCGTATAACAGAGTTGTTCAACCAGTATTACAGAGTTGTACAATCTGTATTACAGAGTTGTACAACCTGTATTACAGAGTTGTATTACTCGTATAACAGAGTAGAATTAATAGCATTACTTAGCTTCATGTGTTGCTATTGTAGTTTCGTTATTTCTCTCAATGCTTGGTTGCATCCGTTGCCGTTTTCCGAGAAGACTATGTAAAGTACAGATCTAAGATTAAGCGTCCTAGGGTTTTTATTCAAAGCAGATAGTAGTCGATCTTCCACGAAGACCCGCCATCGAAGTACTAACCGACCAGGAGCTGCTTATATAGTACCCATTTTTACACGTATATGCGGAAGTAGTAATGAAAATGGTAACCTACTATATATAGTGAATATTTTGTTTAGATTTATTGTAAAACGGTATAGCATACACATACTCTCATATAAAAACATACACACACACATAGCGAGAGAGGGAGAGAGATGTTCAAATAATTAAGATAGTTATGTGCCTATTGGATTGGCCTACTTGTCGAAATGCAGTGTATAGTTTTCGAATTTTTTCTTTATTTCGTTTGTTGCGAGTTTGAGTTTTTTGCTTTGTTCTGTATGTGCTTTGGTTGCCCAAGTGGCGTAATAAAAGATATATATATATATATATATATATATATATATATATATATATATATATATATATATATATATATAAACTTTGATCGAAATGAAGAAAGTATACTATGAGAAAGAATACAATTTAGGTGCGATATTTTTAATCTAAATATTTAGGTAATCCAAATATTCGATCTATATTACTGCTTAAATCTAAATACTAGTTTTTTTTACCATGATTGCAATTGCCCTCTGTGAAAATATCAACTGGTCTAAGTTTGTGAGAAATCATTATTATTCAAGTACGTTGGTGCTATTTTCAACTCTCCATCAGACTATATACTGTATAGAATTTTTCTAATTACAATCCTATCCGTAGGATCTCCTCTCATAAATATTTATGCGCTACATTTTGCTGTAAGAAGAAAGTCTGGTGTGGTTATCTGGTGACGACATTACATTTCGTCTAGCTATTCTTAGCCCGCTTGTTTCTAAAGTCGTTATTTTAATTCAAACCTCGACAATAAGGCCAAACGCCATGGTCTATTGGTCTATTCAAAACACTCTGGCTTCTTTGATATTGTTTCTCTACCAATTTCTCTGTACGATATCTTATAGTGTTTCATTCTTTAACATAGCGTGGAGGGTGTCGGTGGCATATTGGCAAGTTGTTCGAGAGCGGATCGATAGGCGCATAATTCAAATCCAGTGCTGTCACTGTGACGGACATGCTATCAACTGGAAACTGACATAAAATTTGACTTTGGCCGGGTTAAACATATTCATGCACATCGGATCTACAATATGTATGTTTCTCGATTGCCTTGATCTGAATTTGATTAAATTGTATGCGCTGACCGTTTGTTCCTATCCTGGGCTTCAAAGATAAACAATTGGATTTAACAAGTGGCTCTCGGACAGGCGATCCTATAAATGCCATACCGTCAAGTATCTGTTGGCAGCTTGTCTTTAACGGTCTGACTTCTAGTATTCTAATACACAGACTACCACCCGAATTACGTAAACATTAAATTACGAAAGATCTCCACATAAACACAAGTTCAAATTTTACAGAGTTCTGTTGATAGATCTGACTTGGGTACTTCTTGTTAGGATATTATATATTGTTTAGATATCTAATGTAGTAAAACTCCAATTGCAGAACCTAATTTGGACCTACTAGTTAGAAAGTCTATGACCAATTTATGGTATCATTTTCTTCAATACCTGTGCTAGTCAGCATGTTTCATAATGCACATATTCATATTAGAAATAATAACAATAGCCAATTCAGATAAATTTTGCTAATAATCCATTCAATTCGCTCTATATTTTCACACACATAAATTACTTAAGAAATTGTTCATCTGTATTAGTAGAGTTCAATATTGTCAGCAAGACTTTTTGTCAGTAATTTATATTCAAAATGTCCTTGGTTATTAATTGATTATCCAGAATGAATCTCTTCAACCATAATGACTCTCTTGTATCTGTTTAACATACCGGAAGAGATAAGAACATGGCATTCTCGTACTCCAAGTACTCTATCAACTAAGAAGACGATTTAAGTGCTTGAGATTCTTCGCTCGAAGTACTGCGATCATATTGCATTAAACGGGTGTCTTAAACTCAGAAATAAATTATACTAATTCTGGAAACTACAGCTCGAGGGCATACTACAGCACTAAACCAAAGTTATTCTTATCATCTGAAAATATTCACTGAGTTTATAAATGGAAATAAAATGTACAAACACTACACCTCTATCTACGTGCCAGAAGCTATAACTAATCTAAATGGGACAGGAACAATAACCTTATCATGAGTTTTTGTTTGATTGAGCAATTTGTTAGAATGGCTATCGCATTCGCAAGCAATATAGTCATGTCACATAAATACATACATACAATACATACATACATAAATACATACATACAATACATACATTTACTGTTTATCAAAGAAATACCTCTTCTTAAAAATAATCTTACTGATCTTAAGAAATAGTAAGAAACATATCGTAAGTTTGTGCAGAGAGTCGACAATGGTATGACAACAACTTTTCAAAAAATTAATTATCAAAGATATATATATATATATATATATATATATATATGATATAAGTATATGTTGATATATATAATATGTATATATATATATATATATATATGATATAAGTATATGTTTATATATATATAATATGTATATATATATATATATATATATATATATATATATATATATATATATATATATATATATATATATACAACTACAACACAAACGTAATTAGACAGTATAATAACGACTTAAGTATGCCTATAACAGATAATATAATTAAATATTGTGGATAGCCATGTACATTATATGACTGCTATGGATCGAGATCAATGGAGGCAGGTGGCTGCAGTGACTACTATCCGCAAACTGACTCCAAATACATGTTGAGATCTAAGATGTTGGTTTTAATTGTAGTTTGAATGCATCCTTGCGAATTAGAAGGGCCACTTCCTCTAGACAATTACCTGCACTGATTTTTATACAACATGATCGGATTTGAAATTATTTGTTATAGCTGAGTAATTTCAAACACACAATTTTACTACTTTAAAGTCAGAAAGTATGAGAATTACAGATCTGCCCTGATTTTTAAATTTGTAATATTCTCCCAAAAAATTATTTAATTTCGTAGTCCCCTACATTATGCATTCTCCTAAATAAGTCACCAAACAATAATCCTTAAATAAATCTAACTCCTTTTTACTCCAGTGGATTAAATAACGTGGAGTAACACCACCTATTGATAATTCGACTGCGTTAATTTCGTGTAGAAATTGGAAAAGCAGACGTTTACCGCGTGTATCGTAAGATATTAATATTTAATAATACTGAGGTTGTTGTTCATTATTCGAAGGCACTTCAAAAGTCACATTTCTCCAACTATAAAGGCTACACTAATGTATTTGATAAATGCATAGACTTGTGTGTGTTGGAATGAATTCCTTGAACCTGAAAGTGGTGTTAATTTGATCAAATGTAGTCGTTACTTCATAAGTACCTTTGATCTGCTATTGGTATTTGGCAAGGCACTAAAGAGAAAAGACTGCATAATTTAGGAGCTGCCTTTCTTCCATAATCCCCTAAGGTACTTCATTCAATTTTTGTAACCAATCGTTTTCACTATTCTCTGTAGCTGTGTTTCCCGTGCTTTTTTCATTAAATCCTCATCCAATCGACTATAGTGTACATATTAATTTGCATATAGTTAACAAAATTGTGAAGCTCAAAATGCTTGTGTGCAATGATGTTATATAAATCAAACAAATCCGTTAAGTTATTACAGACAATATGTATAATAATAATAATAAAGGACCTGGAATATATTAAATGATTTTTTTAGAATTAAAAAGCTAAAGCTAAAGCTAAGGTTAACGTCAGTTTCCTCACTCGAAAGCGATGTCAGTGACGGGGGAGCCCAGGATTTGAACCCCGCACCTACTGGTCGAGTATCTAACCGACTTCGACAATGGCTCCAGCCAGAATTACGTAAATCCCTTACATTTTTATCTATCAAATAAAATTATGGATTGTTTTTAGTAATAACAATTTATAGTAAGGTATTGATATCTTTTCAAAAACATATCACTGCTAAATAAGGAATCAAAGTTAGTTGACTTGTAATGTTTAGCAGTGATTGCACACTAGTTGAGACATTTGGCTATTTTTAAACTATATCAAAATATATACAGTATAACATGCGGAAGACAGAGAAAAGTGGAGGAGTTATATATCATGGACCAGCCAGTATGCAGTGCACCAAGATATATATATATATATATATATATATATATATATATATATATATATATATATATATATATATATATCTATATATAATGTATGTATATATATATATATATATATATATGTACATAAATAAGTTAGGACTTTTCATTTCTTTCTGCACCGTTAAATTTACTAGTGGTTGATATATTCTAGATATTTGCTTACTTTTTAATAGATCGATTGATTGATTAATTGATTGATTGACTTACTGACTGACTCACTCACTGACTAACTGACTGACTCACTGACTCACTGACAAACTGACTGACTCACTGACTCACTGACTCACTCACTGACTGATTGATTGCTTGCTTGATTGATTTAATTGATTGATTGATTGATTGTAAGATTGATAGGATGAAGGTTTGATTGACTGATTGATCGATTGATTGATTGGGTGATTTATTGAATGATTGAATGATTGATTGAATGATTGAGTGATTGATTGATTGAGTGATTGATTGATCGATTATTTTCAATACCAGTGATTAACTTTAACTAATTTAATTATATATTTTAAATTATGTCGTGTCCTATGATAACAACTTCATTAAATATCTTGCACCTTAACGTTTTGCGATAAAGCAGTTTGAGATTTATCAAAAGTCGATACCATAGCGGGCTTGGGAAATGTAATTTTCAATTTGGGCTTCTAAAGTATTTCCTTTGTAAATGTCGCGCTCCAGATGTTACAGCGAAATTACGACAGCTAAGTTAGGTCACTATTGATTGTTACGTTGATGATGACTAAGTTAATTTCTGAATGTCTAGATCTAGACGTCTACAGCTGGGAGTACACTTTTTTTCACGATCCATTAAAGTTATTAATGTACTTGTATACATGTATATTGACATCACTCGAGTATATTGAATTTTTGTCTACAAGTTAAAACGTTTTTTCGTTTCACACTATCTCTTTAGTTGCATATTTTATATTGCACGATTATAAAATGGTTTAATAATTATATCATATACATTGTTTATGTAAAAGAGCAACTGCTTACCAATTGCAGCATCTTCCGTTGATCTGTGTCATTTACTGTAGAATTACCCATTCTATTCTATTTTAGTCAAGCATTTTCTTGCAATCTGGTCGACTCCTGGTTTCTGGACAACACATACTTATATGCTATAAATAATTCCTCATACCACAGGGAAGTCACACCAGGGAATAAAAATAGGGATAATTCATGTCGTACTAATACACTAAATCAAGCACTAGATTAATGGCAAAAATTAACTAATCTGCAATTTGTAAATTATAATTTAAAATTCAGACGATATTTTCTTAATTTTGGAATTCTTTAGTAATTACTAAAGAATGAATTACTTTCAGATCTTAGCTAAACTAGGATTCAGCTGAAGATGATGATGATGATGATGATGGATAATTACTGAAGAATGTAAATTTATTTTTTACAATCTATTTTGTTAGAGATTTATGCATTAATTTATGCAACTACAGCGTCACTAACCCATAGGATAACCCATCTACACATTCATTACTTGGTATAATTTAGCTTTGTACGAAGTGTCGCTTGTAGAAGATAACTCGAGCACTTCAGTTATCTTTCCTACTTCAAGTCCTTGAAATGATAATCTAGTTATAACTGGTAGTAGAAAAACCACAGCCGCTGAAGCTCTGCTATTTCGTGCAGTGATACGATAGTGAACTATTGTTAATTAATTAGGCCTACTAATTAAATAAATGTAGTAATGAAATTATGAATCAAATATTACAATGGAAGAGGTAACTAAGATTTTATTTTAGAAATTAAATGCATTATAATCTACTGAGAATTAATTCTTAATTAAGATAGGTGTAAGAAAATTATTTTCCTCTTTTATATGATGGATTAATGAAATGATGGATTTAAATTCCTTGATATGATGTTTTCATGGCATGAATGTATGATATGATTTCGTTCGTTTATTTATATTTTTACATTCAATTGAATCATCTTCTTTATATATTCCTTTCTCTGTGACCTCCGTGACCTTGACGGGATTTTGATAATACTGATTATTTTTAACAAAAGATAAGTAAGAAATCATATCATAATAATAATAAGAAATCATATCATAATAATAATAAGAAATCATATCATAATAATAATAAGAAATCATATCATAATAATAATAAGAAATCATATCATAATAATAATAAGAAATCATATCATACAGGACAGACTTTGAGTAGGAGCATAAACCTTGAACATATCATTTAAGTGAACACTACTAAAGATTGAGAGAGAAAAGAGAGAGAGAGAGAGAGAGAGAGAGAGAGAGATAAGTAGCTTAAAGAAAGGTAGACGTTGCGGTGAAATCTGTACTCGCTAAACTCGGTGATCTAGTACACTCATCTCACTCAAGTATGCCATCTATGACGTCATTGAATTATCTTCGCTAATTTTACACATTTCATTCCTTGAGTGTCAATACCGGATGGACAGACTGACTTGATATTATATCATCCATGGACTCGCACCTACTGATATCCTACATCCATCGACCTAAGAGAGTCACATTAGTTCTCTGGATTCGACTTGACGTATATGTAAATATCTGGAGCAGAAAGCTTTCCGTTGTAATTATTCTTGGGTGTTTCAAATAAATTACGTTGGATACGATTCTTGTGGTGCATTGGCGCCTGTTTGTAGATTCTTTAAGAGACGCCCCTGACATTGCCTTATGGCGAGGAAACGGACGTTAAGTTCATATTGATTGATACCCATGCATGACAGCACTGAAAGAATTGTGAATAAACCTTTACTCTAAATAAAGCCGATGCTAACGTCAGTTTTATTTCTCGAAAGCTGTATCAATGACGAACGTGCCCAGAATTTACACCTACATATATTCATCAGCCATCAGATATTACCGACATCGTCAATGGCAACAGCCAGTTCGGTTCATAAACACCAGTGATTTCTATTATATATTTTTTGGATGAAGCTAAAAACTACAAAGAAGGTTGTAGTAAGAAATATGTAATAAGAAAACTTTAAATTATTCTGCAATTATTGAAAATGACATTTATCCAGACTGATTAAATTAAATTATAAGCTGAAAGCTTAACTATTTTGACAGGATGACATGAAAGCTATTGAAATGATCTAAAATATATTCTAAATTTCGTTCAATTAATAATTCATTGCCAGTAAATTGATAGACTAATTGGTCGTATTTTGGTGCAGCACAGGGCATAGAAATATCACAGAATATTATCTAAATAATTTGTTCTAAGGCAGACCAAAGTAAAACAAGGTTGCTTTATCAAGCATTCACCTAATCTGGCAGCACTAAATAACAGAAATACATAAAATCCAATGGAAGCCTCTCACGGCATCCGGTGTAGACTCCTATAGCATACATAGAATTTCTCCATGAGTTCATTCTTATTCCAAGATGAAAACAGCTTGGCGGGGGGTTCACAATCTGCCCGTCAAACGTAATCCCTCCAAACCAATGACCCAGCATGAAACTGTATGCAACGCAGGATGATAAAATGTCGGAGTAAAAATACACGTGTACAACAGTTGTACCCAGCGATAATAATAAAAAAACAGTTTTAAACCGAAATTGCATTAAGATACGACTGAAAATGAATAGTTCGTGACAGTTAGAATTACTCATTCATCTGGTTAGACAAGTTTGTATCAATGTTTGCAAGAGTGTGGAACTTCGTGATGGTGTCAACTTGTTAGATAACAAAATGTCCTTACAGATCGCGAAAAGAGAACCTATGTTTGACTATGCACCTCTGGTTGACATTTAACATTTGATAAATTACAAGAGAGAGAGAGAAATAATATAGAGGCATCCTTTCGCTTGCTCGAGATTAGACCAAAAGTCCCCAGTAGGCCTACTATTAATTAAATGCTTTTCGACGAGGTCTACTCTGATAGACACTGAAGAAAGCTATAGAAACGACCTCAGTAAACATATTTTAAAACTATAATAATAATAAAAACACGCATTATAGTGAAATGATCAACTACGTTGATATCTATCACTTTTAATACCACATGTTAAATCCGTTAGGCAATTTTGTCCATTTTCCATGTAACCAGTCCAGTGAATGTTCGAAAATTTACTCACAGAGATAAAATGTGGTAAAATGTGGGATAACCATGCATTGGCCTCTTGAATTACCTGCATTTGCTGTCACTGATATTTTGAGATAAAATGATTATAAGATGGACATAAGATGGACGAGTTGTAAAGTGATTGTAAGCTTGAGTCATTCTGGCTTGTCCACGAAATGTGTATATAAGAGATTTTAGGGCAAATAACTGTCCCTCCATAGAAAACCATCGCGTCAAGCTCAACAGCCTCTACTGAATCACAGGTTCCAGTCTTCCGAGGGATAAAATGTTGCAAGAACAGAAAGTTCCGGATGTTTTCCCGGAACTCGGTCATTTATGGCTTTGCAGTTTCCGTCAATGAGCTGTTTGTCGCAATTATTCATTTCAAGAGAATTTGATAGATCGCGCTAATTTTTCTCGTGGAAGCATGATCTCAAGGGCAAATTTTGCCGAAATAATTATAAGAAATGAGAAATTTGAAATAATGGTTCTACCATACATAAGTAGTGGAGTATAAATATAAGAATAGCATTACAATTATTTGAGAAAAGAATAAATTATTGGTGTTATTTATTGTTTTGACGGTTTCAACCATCAAATGTGTTAAAGTAATATATTAGAGGGAGTCAACGAACAGACATTTCTTGTAATGGCACTGAAAACTAAACTAATAAATGTCATATGACGTTTATTAGTTGACAGAAATAAAGAGAGCACAAATGTATTTAAAGATAAGCTACAAAAGTGAAAGAAAAAGGTAAGAAGAAAGAGAGGGGGGTGAAGGAAGAGAGAGATAGAGATAGAGAGAAATAAATCACAGATGTGAACATGCCGTTCTTAGAGGGGTTAACAAAAGCCAAAAGACTTCAAGAGATAGACCTATAGAATCTGTTGCGCAATATTCAATATTTGGATGCTAACTTGATATACCTAGGGGCCCTTGGGATTTAACGTAAGAAGCATGAAAGCGAACTCTGCGTAGGAACATGATCATTGGACCTGCCACTTATCAGAACACTAGATAAGGAGAGAGAGAGAAAGAAAGAAAGAATGAAAGAATGAAAGAATGAAAGAATGAAAGAATGAAAGAATGAAAGAATGAAAGAATGAAAGAATGAAAGAATGAAAGAATGAAAGAATGAAAGAAAGAAAGAAAGAAAGAAAGAGATTTACGTATGATTCGTGATTAGTCGGACTGTCATTGTACTATTGTTTATCACGGTCAGACAGGGGCGACAATTCCCAGAATTCGAGACTTCTCTCTTTGTCAGATGCTGCGGCTGTTTGATTAATGCATTAATGTCTGTAATTGATTGATTGATGGCAGGTCGACATTATCTCGTTTAATTCGTTCAATTGTTAAACTCGACATAGAGAGAACGTTACGTTTCATTTAGTTAATGCGGAAGACCAGTAATTAAAGATATGAATTTTCTGCAAATTATTACTATAATAAAAGAATATTTTGCATTGCTTAATTACGCAATTATTTGACTACTATATATATATATATATATATATATATATATATATATATATATATATATATATATATATATATAAGCTAAAAAGCTAAAAGCTAATGTTAACGTTAGTTTTCTTACTTGAAAGCCATGCCAGTGACGGGCTAGCCCAGGATTTGACCATCGCACATACTGATCGTGATCGAATATCTTACCGACATCGCCACTGGCTCCATCTATGGCGATGGCTGGAGTCATATATATATATATATATATATATATATATATATATAATAAATAATAAATAAATAAAGATTTAACGTCCGTTTCCTCATCAAGGGATGATGTCAGGGACGTCCCCAACAGCACACATTACTAGAGATCAATTCACCCAGACCAATCTGCGAAAGAAATGTGCTGAGGAGAAGTAAGGTCCTAAACGAAAGCCAGTACGGTGATAAAAAAAATGGTCAAGGTAGATTGATTATGTCTATGGTGGGAAAAGGTAAGTATTAAGCTTGCTAGAGAATGTTGAAAGAGAAGAACAAGAGCGAAGATTAGCAGGTAAAGAGTTCCAGATTGTGGGTGCTGCGTAAGAAAATGAACGTCTGCCCAATGGCATGAGAATATTTGTAACTGAGAGAAGATTGGCATCGGTGGAACGAAGTGCACGTGATTGACGATAGGGAAGAAGAATTTCAGGTAAGTAAGAAGGCTTGCCAAATCGCAGAGTTTTGAAAGTTAATAGAGCTATTTTATATTTTATGCGTTGATTAACAGGGAGCCAATGAAGACTGCGAAGTAGAGAAAAAGAGCGAAATTGAAGTCGAGAGGACTTACAAACAACACGTGCAAGAGAATTTTGGACGTGCTGCAAACGATTGAGAGAAGAAGTAGGCAACCCATGTAATAATGAATTACAGTAGTCGAGCTTTGAATGAACAATAGAATTAGCAAGGACAGTGGCTGAATTTCTAGTAAGGGATGGACTTATTAAATAAAATAAAATATATAAATACATGTATATATATATATATATATATATATATATATATATGTGTGTGTGTGTGTGTGTGTGTGTGTGTGTGTGTTTGTGTGTGTGTATGTGTGTGTGTTTGTACGTGTGTGTGTGCGTGTGTGTGTGTATGTGTTCGTGTGTGTGGTAAATCTTATAAACACAATGTAGGCCTATTTGTTTTATGTGAACGTACCAATAAATCGTTCATGGCCTTTTTATTCATGTAAACAAAATAGAGGCAGCCCAGGTTTTGTATGCAACAGCTTATTCTTCAATTCAGGTATCTGTAAACAAATTCATTATGCTACACTCCCTCTACCTGTTTGCAATTAAAACGTTTATGGCAAAGAAAATATTAATATTTAAATTGTTATTGCATAATAATGGAATACTAGCAAATTTAAACATACAAACGAACATAAAAATTGTATTTTTAGTTTAAGTAAAATGCCGACCGCAAAGAATATTATAGAATAAAGAATTACAATTATTTAAGTATTACTCTCAAATTAGTAGATGAAAGTAATAAATAAAAACGGAACAGTTTAGTAATTAGCTAAATAGTTTTGAATGAATTGTAGGCCCTATCGTAAGAATCCCAATACGCTTTGTCTGTATATCTCTCGCATTGTAACGCTATTCCTATATAACGCACGTTATGAGCGACAAACCTACCTCATCCGTTGTTACAGCATTATCTGCTACGCTCTCAATTTGAAGGTTCGACTCGTAATCTGGTTCATTGTTGGCCATTATCATGAAATATTATCCCTTTTAATTTATAAGGTTCTTCAATTGCTTATATTTAATAATAATTTCAATTTGGGTTATTATTTAGCTTAGGTTAGGTTTAGTTAAGTTTAGTTTAGGTTAGGCTTAAGGGTAGACTCTATTTAGGCTGAATGCGTAGGATGCATATGTACTTCACAGTGCTATTGGTGTGCGTTGAGCTGAAGTTTTATATAATAATATACAATAAAGGTTTAACGTTCGCTTCCACATCCAAGGATGGTGTCAGAGACGTCTGTTCACTTATGATTATCGCATTAGGTGTTCAGGGTTATAAATTAGTTTAGGCTTAGATTTAGACCCACTGTGGACGGATCTACTGCTAGTTGTTTATACAATTATTGAACGATTTATATTTATTGTAGCTTTTACAATTGTTAATTTATAATTACAACTGTATTTTTTGTGAGAGTAAAGGGAGCTACCAAGTTAACTTTGAACGCTAACAATAATGAAAAATAAAGAATTGGTTGCGCAAAAGAGTTCGAGTAGGTTATTAGAGATATAAATACGTTCAGCGAGATGGCGGCTTCTCAAAGAGAGAATATGGCAGCCAGAAAGATAATGTAATTATTATGTTGTATGTTGAAAAAGAAATGGAAGCCAGTAAAATACATTAATTACAAGAAGATCCATCTTGCGTGAGATTTTGAAACATCGTAAGAAATAAGAAATATAATTTATGGAAAAGGATAGTAATAAAGTTACCAGGTTAAACCTTATTAATAACTAAGTATTTAATATAATACATTGAGCATTTACTTGTATTCAACGTATATTTATAAATTCACTAACGAGATCCCCTGTCAAAAAATAGCATTTTACAAACGTAAGCGATGAACTCTAATTTTGATTTTAAAGTAATTATTTTTAAAAGATCAATAATTAATAAAGGTCCGATACAAAAAAACATACGATATTACTGTAATAAAATAGATAAAGTAGTATAACAGCGATTTATGAAATAAAATTATATTCCCTGGCATACTTCCTTAGCAAATAAACGAATATTTACTTTTTGAAAAGTAAATTCATTTCATCACAAGTTTTAATGTCTTTTCTCTTTCTATACAATTAAGTGAAGCCATGCCGGCTGCAGGAAGATTCATTATTACTTCAAACCAGTTTTTTAGCCACAAGAGAATTTTCAAGCAGAAAGATGATAATTAGCTGAAGAACACACGCACACAAGTTATCGTTATTTATCGAATAGTAAAATTTCTTGCTCCTAAATGGCTAGTTCACTAATGGAGACATTATGAACTATTCTATTCGAATTTTCGAAAGGTTATTTATCTTGGCTTACAAATATTTTTTAAATGCTCAGATCTCTGGCATATAAGCCACAATTTAACTTAACCTGTTGGGATAGGCCATATTTCTTTACTTTAACTAAAGAATTAAAACTAGTTGTTAATTGAAAGAGAAATTATAAGACCCGTAGACTCTGAACAAGGATTCACAGTGACGTAATGCTTCTCTGAATTAAACTTTGCATTTACAAAGCGGTTGTCAAAAATCTGCATTAACATATTTAATTTTACTTCAATTTTACATGAATATAATACTGAAGATGTTGATGCACAAGACATCCAATACGACAATTTAATATTTATAGTCATATGGTTAAACACATGACAACCACATGTGTCTACAGAGTTTCCTTACGTAGTTGAGGTTTTTACGCTATTTACTCTTAATGGTAATAACTTAAGAATAATTGTTGCATTTGAACATAAATGAACATATTCATTTAGTAATAGGCTACATTTTTAAAGTTTCGCGCTCTTTTCAAATTCAGGTTGTTAAACCGTGATAAGGTAAATCGTATATCTAAACTTGCGTATTTTACGTCAAGCGTTACAGAATCACGCGAAAGCAAATACGTGTAGCAGTGACATTTACATTTCTACCTTTTTGAATAAACTTTTGATATTTAGCTATACAACTGAAAGTATGACATGCCATCATTAACGCCTATATGCAATCACGATACGAAAGCTAATCAAGCCATTACTTTCAATGAACTTCAAAAGATACAAATCCTTTGTAATTGGATTTATACTTTCATGAATAATAACATCACTGTATTTAAAGTTGATAAATGACAGATATGAACAATTACTTTATAGCATCCATCCAAATTGTCACGTCCTAACCTTGAATCAAAAATTTGAAAAATTTCCATTGTGAAAATCAGTGATTAATTATTTTTTAAATACCTGAAATATATTAAATGTTTTAATTATATTCATTTGTATCTCCCCATAACTCTCTCTCTCTCTCTCTCTCTCTCTCTCTCTCTCTCTCTCTCTCACTTAGTACACTGCCTACGGGCAAGTCCGTGGCATAAAGTAGTCATCATGTCAATTAATATACCAAGGTTTTCATTGTCTTTATCTTATATAACCATCTCCTCATATTAATAACCCGTTCTTGGTGCTTCAACTAAACATTAATTAACTTTAGCTTAAAGTGATGTCGATAGCTTCATGACATTTTCAGTTTGTGGTCTATACTGATTCTGTTCTTTAAGAATAATTATTTTAGATTTATTTTATAATGAAATTGCGTGGAGTTATCGATTTTTGTTAACCAATGGATCAGAAATGAAAGATAGAAGTTTTTTGTATCAGCGTAGACTATAATATCAATGGGCAACCGCACAACAAGCTGCCGCGTGTACGAAAGAGACGACTAAGGCAGGAGCTAAGGAAATCAGACGGGACCCACCTCACCATGAATTTTTCTCCAGCATTGAATGGCAATTAATACATTATTGAATTGAGGAAGGCAACGGGAAAACATCTCTGAAGCCATATTATTTCCAAGCTATAGGCTACGTTAAGATGTAGATAGGGCATAGCCATTTGTGAAGGGATTAACTATTTAATCGATGGTGTGCTCTTTATGGAGAATGAAAAGTAGCATGTGAGTAAGAATACGTTCCTTGGACACAGCAGCAGAACACTAGATAGAGAGAGAGATATTATAACTGTACATTAGCTCTAAATTTAATATCGTATTTCAATTAATTTTCTACATGTATTAGCGATTCCGAAATATGTATATATTAGGAATTATGTTTTCGATCAAGCTTTTAAAAATGTATAATGCAATCAGCCAAATAAGACAATTCAATCAACTGAATAGGACGTTTTTAAAATTCGATAGAGGCCAATAATTCTACTTAATTTCCATTTATTTTAAATCACCTTATTAATTTATAAAAATAATGTTTACTATTGGTTCTGGCGAGTAATATTAATTGTCTGTTAGGGCTACACATTTGAACTCCATTACATTCTCATTGGCCTAATCACAATTTGAAGTATAGTTATGCAACGGATTGTGATATACTGAAGAACAAAGAAAATAAAGTTCGAGTCCTCACGTGAAGGCTATATCAGGGACGTCTCAAGCGGAAAATACAATTGCAAGCAGTGATACCATACTAAATACTGCCACGCTGCAATGATAAAGGTTGAGGGTTATGAACGCTATAAATCACTGTGTTATTCCTCACAGTGAAGTCTACTCGCGTAGAAAAGTTGCAACGTTTTCTGAATACACAGTAGCTTTTTACGCTGAGTGCTCTGTTAGGCCTATATTTCAAGATCAGTTCCAGCATCAATGAAGAGATATCGTTATCAATCTGTGCGTAATTATATTAAGCAGCAATTGTATTCATTTTAATGCTGTAAATTGCTTTATGTAGGCCCTATATATTAATTTATAAGGTCTAGTATACACGTATTGATGTAGACGCATGTCTGTCATCCAGAATGTAATGTTACAAACGGCGGTTTAGAAAAATTCAGCGCTATTATTTCAGCGAAGGATACGCGCTGTTGCGTTACGGGAGACAAAATTCCCAATATAGAAATTGAGTATAATATAGATAAAACAATAAAATAAAAACACTCAAGTAATAATCCAAAACGCAAATTATAAGATAAATAAATAATAACAAATAAGTAAATAAGTAAATCAGATTCGAAAGCCCCCCCCCAGGATATCTTCCACTGACTCTACCCTCTCCTTCTATCTAAAACAAAATTTAGATGTCACTCGTAAATAATGAGTACCTAAGATAAATTTAGGAACTAGCGTCTTCCTTAACTTATGCGCCCCTACAATAGATGAATTAATTCAGTGCAGGCTCTATCATTTGTAGACTGAAGTTTATTACGTAAAACATTTAGTATTTGATGTATTTTTAATTATACAAGTTTTTATCATCCTTTTGCATTATACATGTTAAGAAAGGTTATAATAAATATTCTAGATTAATGCAGATTTTATCAAATACATTCTATGACTCATATAGGATAAGTTGAATAAGCAAAAATTGACGAAATCACATTACAAAATCACCCACCGCTTATTTCTCAATACTGTCTCAGTAACGGCTTTCGAGGCAGTCACAAAATATTGTCTCTCGCATCTGTAACAAACAATTCTCTGAGTGTCATTATGTGACGTATTGCAGGATGACACTAGGAGGTTAACTAAGCACGATTCCGGTTCAGAAGACGACGACGATGATATATTCCGTAATGATGACGATGAGGACGACGATGATGATGATGAATATGGCTATGCTATCTCAAACAAGATGGAGCACGACAGAAGTAGCTCGGTGGAGCACTCGTCAGATTACAATGAGGCGTCGAGTCACCTGTCCATCATCCATCCAGCGACATCAAAGAGTTTGTCAGCTTCTGAAGACAAAGCGAAACGAAAGTATGAAGATTTTGTTCGGAATGTTGTTTTATTTATTTCCGCATGGTTTGAGCTGAGTATAGGTTTAATTCACGAAACTTACTAGTTAGGCCTAATTAAAATTAAACTAATTATAATGTAAAAGTATTTATTCTCTTTAAGGCTGAAAAAAACATTATGAACTGCAACTCTGACTGTTAGCTATTTTTTAAATTCCCATCGATTTTGAATCAATGTTACGAATATTCATCAGCGTGGACTAATATATATGATGTTTCACACGTTTTCTATTGAACTTATATTTATACTTATATTTAAACTTATGCTTATATTTTTACCTCTGCTTAAAAATTAATTAGTGTAAGTCGCGAGATCTAATTTTTTGTCGCTTTTTACGACGCGTGCAGTACACGGCTGGTCTATTCTTAATATTATAACGCGTTTGTTGATTTTTTGTAATATTTATTAATATTTGCTTCCTCCCTGACATTAACCTTGTATGACGAAACGGACGAAACAAAATATTTACTATTACTATTATTATTAGATGTAGAAATTTTCATTGATTTTTGCTCAGGTCCACTAATAAACTAAAGAAGGATGTCGCTGTTTCGTCAAAGGCAGATGAATTCGTTATAGAGATTGAGCCAAATCGTACGTTGAGTGACCTGTTGCACGCTGTTGACTCGCTCACTGAGGCTTTGAAGGAGAACGCGATTTCCATTAGCAGGTGAGAAATCCAAAGATTTATGCTTGTTTACATAAGAATAACTTAAATAATTAATTGCGGATAGCTGCCCTTCCAGAAGACGATAGCATAGAGTAATACCTGTAATATCAGAGAGTAATATCTGTAATATCAGAGAATATTATCTTTAATAACAGAGATTAATATATGTAATATCAGAGAGTAATAGCTATAATGTCAAAAATTATTATATGTAATATCAGAGAGTACTATATGTAATATATGAGAGTAAAATCTGTAATATTAGGGGTATTACATGTAATATCAGAGAGTAATATACGAAATAATTGAGAGTATTATATGTAGTATCAGAGAGTAATATATGTAATATCTGAGAGCATTTTGTGTATCAGAGAGTAGTGTCTGTAATTAGAAAGATTATAGGGAAATAAAACTGAGGCAGTGTTACCATGTCAGAAGACGCCGAAGTTGGCAGAAATGGGAAAAACAATTTCAGTGCCTTTGCCACCAATGACAACAACTGGCAATATGGAATGAAAACGTAGCCGGAGAACAAACAATGAAACTTTCCAAAGGCGTGCAACTTCATTGAAAAAAGTTGGTAAAACTCATACTCAAAACTTTTTTATAACTTGAGTTATAAATTTATGCCTCAAAACTCAAACAATGCTTTTTGTGCTCATATGAATCTTAGATCGAGCATAGCAAATTTTGTTTATACAACTGACACAAAATTCATTATGCATTATTCTATCAAAAGTTTCCAAGTGCAGATGCACATTAATAACTAATTGTTACCTATTATTTAATTTGGTCATTCTGAAACCGTTAACTCTCTAATATATCTGCCAAGTACTCCTCTAGCTACTTCACATCACTTCCACTAAGGTAATAATAATATAATTTCAGAATTGAAAACAATCGAAAAAAGCAAATTAAAGTACTCTCGGATACCGAAGACGAGGTTAGAAGTCGAAGACCCCGAAAAAGGGGGGAAGGCAGGGGAGCGGGGGGAAGTCAGAGTCCTAACACAGGCCCCGGTCCCTCAGGGGGTGAAGCCTTCTCAAGGGTGGGCACAAGTTGTGGGACGTCTGCCGGAAATAATGACCAAGTTTGTTCAAGGATTCGAGAATGTAAGGCGAAACCAAAGAAAAACAAGGTGAGTATTGCATATTTTGCATTCCGTAAACTCCGAAATTACTCCGAATTATAAAATTAAGTTAATTATTTTAATTATTAAAATTGAGTTAATTTGTTAATTTATAAATATCTTTTACGAACTCGTGGACAATAGCTAATAGATTACTTTGCACATTGTAACTGCATATTACATAACGTTGCTTTGGGGAACTGTTGAATAGACTAACCGTTAACTGCACTTGTCATAAGAGGTTACTAAGCAAAAATTGAGGAAGGCAATGAGAAAACACCTCAGATGCCATATTTTGTTTCCCAGCTTTAAGCTACATAAGGCATTGAAAAGGCATTGCTTTTCTGAATAGACTAACTTGTGGATATATGGGGTGCTATTATAGAGAAAGAAAGCAAAATCTAAGTATGAATTTGTACCATAAACATTTCACTTGGCAGAACACTAGAGAGAGATTACATAATTGCTAAACCAAGTAAATTTTTTATATAGTTTTAACGTATGTAGAAATTAAATGGTCGAAAGTTATTGCCCAAGCATTTTCGGTTAGATTATTACTTAGTATTAATTGACGATTTAGTGATTACAATTGTTTGACTATAATGTGCAGGTAATTGTTGAGGTTAGAGTTGTATTTCTAAAGATTGGAGAAATTGACACATTAAAGGAACAGTACAGTGCTGATACCTATATACAAGCCAAGTGGAGAGAACCCGCTCTTGAAGGCCTAAGACACAAGGTACGTGATCAATTACAAGTCACTGAAAATAACTTTTTGTAGCAGCGACAAACAAATTTAGCCCATTACAATAAATGTCTTTATCAAATCCTCAAATAGTGCTCGAAGCTTGGATTTAAAGCATCCTAAATTCTCTTCAATACCGCCTATCTTATTGTGCTAAATAACTGAATGTGTATAAACATCATCATTCTGGTGCGTGCGAGTGATATATCTACTTATAATGCTGTATCAGTTCTTGAATTTGCGAAGTAATGATGATTGAAATAAATCTGAGAAAAGTGATAACATTTGGGTAATTATTAGTTTGAATTTCGAAATTACTTTCATAAAACTTTTCAGAGTCGATGTTTTCGTGAACGGTTTTTCGCAATCCAGTTTTCTTGAACGTAGGAGGCGCGAGAAGAAATCGAGCTGGATACATTCTGGAACCCGCTGCTCTACGTGGACAACATAATAGCAGAGACAAAGGAGGCCACTTGGATGACTACTGTGAAGAATTCCAGGGGAGAGGTGTACGTGTACGAGAGGCGACGAGTCAGAGGCGTGTTCATGGAAAACCTCGAGTTGAATGACTTCCCTCTCGATGTTCAGGTTTGTGTTATATCTGTGGGACAAGAAAGTTGAATGAAAGTTGATTTTTCTCTTTCCATCATAGGTCTAACTCTTGACCCACTTGCCTTTGGTCTTGGACTTGCACTATTTTGATCTCGCTTTCTCTTGTGGTCTCTGTGTAATCAGTCGTCAGCGTGTGGTGCTTTGGCGTCTGTTTGTGTAGAGTCTGCAAGAGTCGTCCCTGACATTGCCTTATGGCGAGGAAACGGACGTAAAATTCTTATTGATTGATTGATTGAATGACTTCCCTCTCGATGTCCAGGTTTGTGTTATCTGTGGAACAAGAAAGTTGAATGATAACTTATATGCCCCACTGTGAATCTGTAGGTGCATGATTTAAAACCTGAGCTAAACCGATCTTAAGGTGATTTCGAAACTGGGACCTGCTCTTAATTCAAGTCTTAGCCTTTTAGTTCTGGTTTTAGTAATAACTGTGTTCAGGTCAAACTCAATAGGGGTTCAGACCTAAGGTTAAGTATTCACAGTTCTACATAAATTTGTATTTAAAACATACTCAATGAATTTTTGGTATGTGTTTGGGTAGGCTCTTTTTAAAGTTTGGAATGCCTAGAAAAGCAGAGATATGCTAAACATAAAATTGCAATTAACTTGTACTTACATTCTTCAAGTAGAATATATTTATCCCAAGTAAATACCTACTGTATGCCAGAGAAAGTAGAATAATATATTGATTGGCTGGAGACAATGTTTCTAGATTTTACTCTAGTATATACATACATACAAACATATATATACATATATTATATGTATGTATATATATACATGTATATATATATATATATATATATATATATATATATATATATATATATATATTCGTATTCATGTATCGAGCTAATTGACTACAAGAAGTATTTGTAGCATAAATTTGTTTGAAAGTATTTAATTAATCTTTATACAGATTTAATGAAATAATTTAAAACATTCGTACCATTTCTTTGGGTTTTCAATAAGTGTATTGGTCATATTTTTCAGGATCTCACAATAACGATAACATCTGAACGACCGGACACAGAAATAGACATCATTCCAGATGAGCAAGAAATGAGCGCTATAAATGTGCAGACCTTCGTGGATCAGCAGGTAAATATAATTATCAATATAATAACTATATCTGTAACTTAATTATAGCGTCCTTAACAATATTAACATTAACATTATTAGCAATAATAACATATTAACAATAATGTGTTTTCTAACATGTTATTAAATGACATTTTTCATTTTTACTATTAACAACAAATTTTTCATACATTTCGAAAAAATACTAAATAAGAGTAGTAACGGTATTAAATAATAAATCATAACAATAATTAATAAATTAACAATGAACTTAATTTAGCAAATTAATTATTTATTTATTTTCATATTTAACTTAGGTGTTTATTTAATAACAAATTAAGTATATTTTACTTCATGACTAATTACTTTAGTAAGTAGCTAATTTCATAAACAGGAGTAGTAGGAATTTTGGGGTTCAGACAAAATCGCAGTTTTAAGGCAAATTTATACATCACCATGTTTATTTAAAAACAAATAGCCTTTTCTGCCTTGAGCATAACTTGATTATTTACATGTATATGAACTTTAAAAATAGCTGCAGCACTCGAGGTACTGTGCAGCTGAAAGCTTAATAATTAAACTGCTTGAAAAACCCCAGTCACAAATTAAGCTAACCGACGGCCGCTCAACTACTGCAAATAACATTACATGTATGTAAAGCGAAAGTAAAAGCCTAGATATATTCCTATATACAAAGGCTGATACAGTTTTAATGGTATATTTACTATTAAAACTTTTAATAACTCAAAAGATTGTAACTCTAGAACACCCATCAACTATCTTTCCATCGTTTTTAGCATAATACATTGTATGATGGTTTTATTTTTACTAGCATCATACATAGATTTGTATAGTGTAACTTCGCCGGTTTCTGTATTTTCCAATTTTACACGCTTTGGCCAAATTTCGGGTCTATCGCTTTGTTTGGGTCTACCTCTTTTGATGGACATTTTCTAGGTCTTCCTATTTTTCTTTTAGTCTCCGCTTCTTCCTTTCTTGGGTCCATTTTTAATAGTCCATTTTCAAACGCTAAAAATAATAATTCCGTTTCTTCTTGATTTTACAGGCGGTTTAATTCCAGCATTGAACAATATTTGCTTCAACTGTTTCATCGTTTGAGTTTCCATTTTATATATGTATACAAATAAATTTAAACCAAAATTAATATTTTATTTTAAAGTTGTCTACTTTAATTTAATTATGTTTGAAAGTTCATGGAATGAGTATCTCCACGTATCATCGCTGAACTTTCAGCAGCTTCTGTTCATTGCTAATACGTGTTGCTTACAGCGTGCAGTCTCCTTGCTAGGCCGCAGCAGTCGCCCGCAGTCTCTGCTGTCTTATAAAAAAGGTCATATCCTACTAACGTGTAACGTTGCAAGTTAGATCAGTATACATACACATTACGAAGATGGCTACATTTAGGAGTACTATACAACAAAATGATTTTGTAATGCATACTCAAGAGCTAAATCATTTTATGATGGAATCAATACCAGTGGAAAAACGAGACTCGGTTTTGACTAAAGGAAACAGTTATATGAGAAAGTGGAGAAAGATCTTTGATGTAAGTACAGAATCTGATATTGATGTGAAACATATGGTTAAGAACGAGCGAGAGAGAATATGTAAGTGTTATGAAGAGCTCAAAGAAAGTTTGGTTACTGCAAAAGGAGTAGGGACTAATAAAAAAGTAGGTTCAGCCAAGCAACGTGGAAGATTGTTTGATCATGATAAAATCGCCAATTTCTTCGTTGTATCTAACTCCTCTAACACTGAAAAGGAGGCAATTAATCTATTTTCTGATTGCCTGTTCATTCTAATATTGGGTAACAGTTAATATATTGGCTGCTTCATAAAGGTACTACAATTCTGAATTATGGAAAGTATAGACTACTGCACGATATGAATATACGAACTATGCATGCGTAGGTTTTACTTTCGCTTTACTTTGACGGCTGCAGCAGCCGTCGGTCCAGCAGTTGGTTTTAGCAATTCAATTATTAAACATCCAGATGCTAAGTCTCCTGGAGGAGACTTAGCATCTGGATGTTTCTAACTAGACTTAGCTTAAACAGCCATCGATCTAGCTGTGATTTTAACTTTAGTGTTTTCCAGCGGTTCAGTTATTATAAAGCTCCAGCTGCACAGCTTGTAGGTTACAGCAGAGTCTTAAAATATAATAAAATCAATAGAATAATTCGAATCTTAAATCAGATCTTGTTAAAATAAATAAAGTACGAAAAGGACGGGCAGCTTATGTCGTTATATGTTTGTAGCCTTAATAAAAATTAATTATGTATAATAAAAAAGCAGACATAGTAGATGGTACTTTGCTTTCGAGTAAAGTGAAAGCGTTTTTAACTAGAAAACTTTAAGAGAGGTCTTGTTTGACTGAACAGAACTTCTTAGTTAAACCTAGGCATCATCATCGTAATAATTATATTAAAATCCATACGATTATATTGTTTATGCCTGACATCAAAAAATTTGGTATAAGCACATCAGGGAGAGAATTTATTTGAAATCAGAAAAGGAATTGCTATTTGTCGAGTATATGTCGAGCTAAAACGAAAGCGAAAAATTATAAAAACACTTTCCTACACTACCGCGGTAGCTTCGATCGTAATTTCCGCAGTGCTAGCTGCAACTGCTACAGCTGTTGTAATCCCACCTGTTGCTATAATAGTGTTATCGACTACAAGCGGTATCTTGACAGCCTTCGCCAATAAATTAAATTTTCAAGCTAAAAGTAATATCGAGTGCATTACTGACATCAATCAGGCTCAAGTTCAAAAAATTTGCAGGATAAAAGTAATAAATTAAATGCCGAAATTGAAAAACTCAATAAACTTAATGAAAGATTTGATTTTGTTGTCAGTTTTAACGGAAATCTTACCGAGCCAGCCTATAATCAGACTATTTCTGAATTCGCATAAAATTCGTTAATAAATATATTAACAAATTTAAATATCGCAATTTACGGCGACGCTTACATCACAAATTTTTCTAGCAGAGAATCTGAATCGTAATGAAATCCTAAATCAGCAAACGTTAAATGTTTTCGTAATATTAATTTCAAGTCTAAATTCATTCGATCTGGGTCTAGATCTCTTACAAGTTTTGAAATGAATCGCCAATTTTTCATTAACGGTGTACCCTCTTCAGGTGTTGCTATTAATTTAGCACCAACTAGATTTATTTCCAAATCCATAGACATATTTCTCGGTAGTTCTACTATTATTGTTAAAAGTAAACATTTCAAATCGGTCGTAAAAACTGAAAGAATTCCTTCCACTTCAGAATTAATTTCTTTATCATTAAATAATTTAAGATATTCTCAGGTAATATTTTGCAAATGATTATATTTCCTAAGAAATATTTTGTTGTTTTTATTTTGTAGGCCTTGTTCTTCAGAATATTTTGTCATAATGGATAATATATGAAAACAAATTGCCATTAATTTCTTCAAATCAACATTACCTTTCATGCTAGCAATCTGTAGATACTTTTTATTTAGCACATCATACGTTTCACTTGAGAAACCGACATTAAAAATTAAATTATGCATCATATCTAAATCTTCGTTCATTGACCACCACTCACACTGAGTTTCGTATCAATATTGTTTTGTAGAGTAATGTCATTAGCAACTACGTTTTGTTCTACTTCTTTAGGATATCTACTCTCAAATGTTCATAAAATTCGTTAACATAACCATCGCAGTACTCTTTTGTGATGACTTCCACATCGGTTTCTGCAGGGTGTTTAACATTTAAAATTCTATTGTTGCTCATATTAGTGTCTCCAGTGATTTCTCCTCCAGTTTTATCAACTTTTATACTGTCGAGCTTATCAACAAGATTGACAATTGGCCCTTAAAACTGAGTCTACATGCTTCATCAAATCGACAGTACTTGAATGTGATTTACTACCGCCAGTTTTCGATATAGTACTCATTTTATATAAAAAAACAATTTAAATGTTATATAATAATTGTTAAAGTATACAAACTATAGTCTAACGTTGACTAAAGGTCAACTCCGAAAACTAGAGAGCGCATGCGATCGTGATAGAGAGGTTAAAATGCGAATATCAAAAAAGAATTATCGGGTAATGTGAATTTTCCTCAAACCCAAACTCAAATTATTAAAATAAAGAAGGCTACGTCTGGAATAGAATAGTGTCTGAGCAGAGAACAATTAAAATACATGAAAAGGAATGGAGGATTCCTTCCGTTGTTGGCAGCAGCCATTCCTGCCGTCTTGGGAACAATAGGTGGATTGGCAGGTGTAATTAGCTCGGCAGTAAACTCGACTAGACAGACATATGAATTGAAGAGACATAATCAAGAATTGGAAAACATAACCAAACAACAACTCGGCCCAGGCTAACTCAGCGACACACTAGCTCCAATTCCGGTTGCAGGCAAAATGCTTTCAAATGCGTTGAAGAAATTTGGACTCGGTGGATGTGTCAAGAATTTGAAAGGAGCTCAGTGGGGTAATGGATTATATCTAGAGAGAACAGGATAAGGTCATTTTTTAGCGAGATAGGGGGAGGCGTAACCTTCCCCCAATTTCTAAAATCGTTCAAAACCATTAAACTTCTAAGTAATTTTGATATAACAGGAAAATGCAAAGAATGTAAAATTAAACATTTCAAAGGTGTTTTAATGCGTGATGAATTGAAAGGATCAATTAATAATAACGAATGTCTAATTCTTAATATTGACGACAGCTCCGGAGACGGAACAAATTGGACATGCATCTACAGCAAACATGACAAATGTTGGTATTTTGACAGTTACGGCCTTCTTGCCTCCTTTAGAAGTTCAGCATTATTGTGAAGGAAAAGAAAATTATTACAACACATTCAAAATTCAAGCACCGAACGAAGTCATCTGCAGTCATTACTGCATTTATGTGCTTCATAAAGTGAATAATGGGATTCTATTTAAGGATGTATTAGATGAATTATACGAAAGAAACAATTTAAACTAATAACTACTGAATTAAAAGAGACATGGTAGACTTGAATACTGACTATTCGGAATTTTATCAGAAAATTTACGGTAGCAACTATGAGAGCAAACACCACGATATATTTCCTAAAAATATATTTATCATACTAGCTGGCAGCACAGGTTGCGGTAAAACAAATTTAATGATGAACTTTATTATGAAAAAATTAGTGCATTACGACGACATTATGGTGTACACAATGACACCAGATCAAGACGAGTATATATTCCTTCGAGATTGCAATGATGAAGTTAAAAAGAAATCCAAAGCAGGTAAAGATATTGTTACTTTTCACAATCCAGATGATGGAATTGCTCATCCTTCTGAACTCGATGTGAATGAAACATATGTTGCAATATTTGATGACGTCGTGAATGAAAATCAAAAGGTAATGACAGATTATTTTTGTCAAGGTAGACATAATAATGCGAATGTATTCTATTTATGTCAGAGCATACATAACTGAAAAACATGGCATACGTCAAAATGCTAATACATTTATTTTATTTGAACATGATAGGAAGTCGTTGGAATATTTTTATGAAACAAACGTATCGGGAGACATGTCATTAAAAGAGTTTGAAAAGGTATGTAAAGAAGCTTGGAAAAGAAAGCATGGTTTCGCTGTTATATATCTTTGGGAAGAACCTGAATGTGGTCGCTATATTTTAAATTAGAATGTAATTTACATACCAGAACAGTACCTAAAAATAACTAATACATAATAATACCTAAAAATACATAATTATTCAAACAGTTAATTGACACTACAAGAGAAACAGCTAAAACTCTAGAACAACAGATTGTCGACGATAGCCAAAATCTGAACAATGTTTTAGTTCCCTTTAATAATGAATTGATTCGTGCAAATAACCAGAGAGAGGCGATACAGGCTATGCCATTTTATGATTCGCCAATTCCTGAACGAGAATCCATACCGAGAAAGGATCCTTTAATTATTAATTTAGACAAGAACCTCAATGAAAGTGATCGAGAGAATCTAGATCTACTCGACCTGAAGCTTCCATGTGAAGTGTATGAAAACAATGAAATGGAAGCAACATTGAAGGAGATTCCAACACATAATAAACGAATAGGGCAGTTCTTGGGAAATAACAGTAAAGAGAGTGCAGCCGAGAAAGTGATATGTGAATCTCAACAGAAAACACTGGAAAAGTACAAGAGCATATTGACTAAGGTAAAAGCAGGGAGCGAGCTCGTCGGCGAAGGATTTAAGAATAAGAAAAAGAGAAAACTTGTAAAGCATAAGCATGGTAGAGGTAGGTCTAAAATAAATCAGGTTATAATTTATGAAAGCCCAGATCAATTGGTTCGTCTACTGGATGAAACTATTGCAGCTCTACAGGCTGGAAACACTGGAGTGTATAATAACGCAGTTAGTATTTTGGATGAGCTATTAAACATTAGAGCAATCACCAAGGGGGAATATGAAGATATATATAAACAATTTTAAAGTTATATAAAAATTGCGAAATTAACTCTGTCGAGCACATCAACAGATTTTACTACATATCTATATCCTCCAATAAGATTGGAACCTGAGAGAAAGAAAATTGAAATAGCATTTGTAACTATGCAGACGTACAATTCAATACCAAACATCACGGAGTCCAACAATATATTTTAATATTCCACCGATAGTGGAAGTACTTGGAAGATAATTACATTTTTTAATTGTGCTTACGAATTGAAAGATATTAACGCTGCGATTCAAAGGGTAATGCAGGCAATCGGCGACTACGATGCAATTTATGAGAAATATTATATAAACATAAATCATTTATTTTTCAGAGCAATTTTGACTTTATCACACGAAAAGAACATGGTAGATTTTGGATTGGAAACTTCAATTGGGTCATCTCTTGGTTTCACACGGGATTCATTAATCTCCAAATATAAAAGATATAGAAAAAGTAAATTCGATACAAGTCCATTGCGATATTGCTACTGGGAGCTATCTTAATAATAATAAATCTAATGTGATTCATACATTTACTCGAAGAGTAAAACAAGGCTACAAGATAATAGAGAACCACACTCCTGAAGTGATATTTTTACCTATAGTAAATAGGCCAGAAATTCATAGCATAAACCTATGGCTGACTGATCAAGATAAAAATCCTATGGATTTGATGGCTGAATGACTTACTATTGTATCACTAATTAGAAAAAAATCTAATTTAAAAATATTCTATATATTAAAAATGATTGTCAAAGAGAAATGCAAAGCATACCATTCAAATCAAACTCTGGTACATGGACGGGAATGTGTTGATTCACTGAAAGGTTCGTACGTCTATCAGAATAAAGATTTAATTGCAAAACCAATGCTAGTGATATTGCGGCATTCGGAATGACAGAGGGTAGTAAAGCACTCATTAGAAAGATAGCAAACGAAAAAAACAAAAATAGTCGTCTAACTCCAGAATCGGAACAGATATTAGAACAACTAAAAAAGGGCAGCGGATTAATACGATTTTAGCTTAAAATTATTATTACATATATATAAAATGGAAACTGAAGTGCCAAACGAAATTTTCACACAACCATCGTCAATAATTGTTGACAATAGTGTAGAAAGTTTTCAATACTTCTCTTTTATTCCACAGACTAAAGCTGGTTTTAGTGATAACTCTAATGTTATTAAAATTGATATACCTGCAAGTGATTTGTATTACAACATATCTAAGAGCTTTCTTAAAATTAAGGGAAGAATACTAAGAAATGATAATAACAATGCTGCCTATGATGCAACAGCTCAAATAGCTTTCATTTATAATGCTACTCCATACCTCTTTTCTATTATTGAGTACGATCTAGGGTCTAAATCAATTGAATCATTACACTTTCCAGGACAGACTACGTCATTGCTGGGTTATTTGTCTTATTCTGACGATTTCAATAGCCGTGCGGGATTGAATCAATGTTGGAGAAAAGACACAAATGTCGGCGCAGTATCCTCCAAATATAGACAATCTCCAGCAGTTGCAGCTGGCGCAGCCATTATTGCCAATCATTTTACAACGCAAGAAAATCCAGATTACAGTGAAGGATTTGCTATTCGTCGACAACTTCTAATGAACAACGATGCACCAAACCAATTTTCATTCAACATTCCATTTTCACATCTATTAGGATTTTCCGATTATAACAAAGTACTTTACAATTTACGGCATACGTTGAGGTTCACCAGAACACCTGACACATCATCAATTCATAAAGCGAATAACGTTTTTGAAGGTAAAGTTTCACTAACGGATATTAGGTGGATGGTACGCAGAATAAAACCGTCAGTTGAAATGAGAACTTCACTGCGAGAGTCTGTTGTAAGCAAAAGGAAAATTCCAATAAGTTTTAGCAGAAGAACTGACCAACATACTACAGTTCCACGCGATGTAGTGGAATTTGAATGGATGATCAATAAAGACGCTGGAATGAAAAAGCCTAGATGGATAATTGTTGGATTTCAAACTGACAAATCAAGAACATAGGTACAAAATCCAGCTGTGTTTGATCACCTTAACTTGACGAATGCTTTTGTTGAATTGAATGATCAGAGATATCCTTCAGGTGAACCGAGAATAAACTTTGCTACAAATGACTATGTAGATTTCTGCGCTATGGTAGATGAATTTAAGAAAGAACACTTTGGTTTTAATCATTTAATTGGAGGTACACAGATCGATATGATGAATTACAAAAAGCTATTTCCACTTATAGTCTTTGATGTACGACATCAGAGTGAAAAAGTCAAATCTTATGTTATGAATATGAAACTTAATTTTAAATTTAGTCAAAATGTTCCAGAACATTCTCATATGTATGCTACGATACTTTCCGATAGAGTGATGTACTTAACATCCGATGGTCAGACTCCAATTATTATAGATTAATCAATTCTAAAATGAAGTTACGTTATAAAATTTTGTAATGTAATTTAAAATGTACTGTTTGAAATGTAAAAGGAAACTTTTTCCATACAGACGCAAGTGAGATTAACTGCTAATAATAGAAAATTGCAAATTTCTTTTTGTGTAGTGTGTGGAAGTAAAAAGTCAAGATTCATCTCAGGTCAGGCTGCATTTAATAATGAGCTATCCGCCGTTGGAAACACAGTTGGAGAAATACCTTTACCTGCCAGACGTGGAGAGTATGTACCCAAAGGAATATTTAATGATCTAAATAAGTAGTCTTATTGCGGACCAGGCACAAAGTATGAACAGAGAAATCGCGAATGCTATCAGGGTATAAATTAGTTGGACGGAATGTGTAATTTGCACGATCAGTTTTATACCGAAAACACCGATACTGCAAATCGAAATATCAGCGACAAAGCTTTGGCCCATCGAGCATATGAAATTGCTAACGATCCAAGATTTGATAGTACGCAAAGAAATATGGCTCAAATAGTTTACCATATCATGGAAAATAAGTTAGAGTTTGGTCTAAGCCCGTCAAAAAACGAATAGAGGGGTCCAGCGAAGAAAAAAGCTTGAAGCGAAACGTTGGACTCTTTGAAGATTTAGCTAGAGAATTACACAAACCGATTCGTAGAAAATTTACAAGACGCCAAGTTCATGTGTTTGAAATTGATGAGATTTGGGGAGCAGATTTAATAGAAATGCAGGAATGGAGTAGAGTTAATAAGGGCTACAGATACATGCTTGATGTATTTTCCAAGTATGCATGGAGCGTTCCGTTGAAAGACAAGAGAGGTGAAACAACTACAGATGCATTTAAACTAATAGTGTCATCATCCGGAAGACAGCCTAGACATTTATGGGTTGATCAGGGTAAGGAATTTTACAACAAAACATGGATGATTGGTTAAAGAAACTTGATATCAATAGATACTATACATTTGGTGAATATAAATCAGCAGTCGTCGAACGATTCAATAGAAGTATCAAGGACAAGATGTGGAAAAGATTTACTGCGGAAAATACGAGAAACTGGATTGATATGATTGATGACTTAATTCCAGAGTATAACAACACGAAACATTCGACCACAAAAATGACTCCCAGTGAGGCGAGTAAAAAGGAAAACGAAGCATCTATAATTAATAGTAGGAAATATAGAAATATAGAAAGTAACATGAACAAATTTGAGGTGGGTGACAGAGTTCGAATTAGCCGGATTAAAGCCGCGTTTGAAAAGGGTTTCCTACCAAATTGGTCCGAGGAGGTGTACGTTGTAGACAAAATAAAGTATGCATCGCCTGTTACGTATATATTGAAGGATCAATCTTGTGAGGTGTTGGAGGGAGGTTTCTACACAGAGGAACTTCAGAAAACTAATCAAGAATTATAGAGAATTGAAAAGATTACTACACCTGATCTGAAAATTAGCCATTGATTCTAGCATTTTGCCTTTGGCCTTTCCAAACACCTCTGCTGTATTTGTGGAAGGTAGAATTATTTCATTTTTAGAGAGAAAAGGAACGTCATATGATATTATTTTCCAGACTTTAAATCAATCGTCTCCATTGTGCATATAAGTGTTAGATTAACTTTTGTCTGAGGATTTTTATTTAATATTTCTAACACTTGCAGCTGAATACTGCTTAGAAATGACACAGCATCCACTCCATCTCTACCGTCAATGACGTATTTCTTTGTGAATCCTTGTAATGCTGATTTCGTTTCTATAACTTCATATTTTTTGTCTTTGTCTGGGTGAATATGTTCACAATTTTAGACTTCAGCTCTCTAAAAGATTCGCTTATCGGCTTTTTAACTTTTGCTGGTACATAGCTTACCAGCCAATCCCAATAAGACTCGATAGTTGACATTACTCCAGTCTTAATTGGTGTAAGAATCTCAGTTTTGATATCAGGTAGGCCTACAGTAGAATTGAGCAAATCAACAACTCCACCGGTTTGTGATGTTCTAGCCAACGCATCAATGAGCTCCGCCTTTCTAAGAGAATAGTATTTTTTAATACCTCTTTGTTTCGCGATAAGCCGCAATTGTTTCACCGGTTGAGTTTCCATTTTATAATGTAGAAAAATACATTAAACCAAAGTTCAATTATTTTTCACAACTCGGCATAGCTTTTTTTTACTAATCGTAGTTGTGCTGATTATGCCTAATCAAGGCAGAAAAGGCTATTTGTCTTTAAATAAACATGGTGATGTATAAATTTGCCTTAAAACTGCGATTTTGTCTGAACCCCTCAAAATTCCCCCTACTAACAGGCAATTAAAAAAATTAATTGCTTTAAAAATGCTTTAAATGGCTAATTTCATAATTAAATATTATATAATGAATTAATGTCTTAATTAATTAAATTAACAATTAATTACTTTCTGAATTTCAATATACGATTTGGATGACGAAATCATGTCATCAAATATAATAAAGTAAATTAATAGCCTAAATTAACAATGAACTTAATCTAGCAATTAATTAATAATTTAGTTTCATATTTAACTTAGGTGTTTATTTAATAACAAATTAAGTATATTTTACTTCTTGATTAATTACTTTTATAAGTAGTTAATTTCATAAATAGACAATTTCAAAAATTAGTTTCTTTAAAAATTCTTTAAATAATTAATTTCATAATTAAATTTTATAAAATGAATTAATCTTAACTAATTAATTTAAAATTAAATACTTTCTTAATTTCAATATTCGATTTGGATGACGAAATCATGTCTTCAAATATAATAAACTCGAAATAATTTAATCAGTCAAATTAAAATGCGTTTCAAACGAGATAATTTTAACTTCGATAAAAATTTTCTGAGCTGATTTTGACTTTTCTGCACTTTTAATTTTAAAATTTTCATTTATTACTTTCACAAACTTACTTAATATTTTACAATTTTCTTAAATATTTAAATATACATGTATACGAATGTAGAAACTTTAAGCAACAGAGTATGCAACTTTAAAAGTATTATTTTATGAAATTTGCTTGCTTTATCATTATTTATAATTATTTAATTAAACTCTCTGTTAATTACTTAATTCAGACGAATGTTTATTTGTTAACTTTATATACAACTTAGCTAAGCCTAATTAAGGGCTAAATTAAGTAACAAGATAAACTACTTATCTCTAAATATATGTCATACTAATTAACTAATTAAATATTCTAATTAACCCAGTTATCAGGAAAATAACTAAGACTAATTAAGGTTTAAATTAAGTAAGTAGCTAATCGACACATATCTAAATATATATCATACTAATTAACTAATTAATTATTTTTAATTAACTGAGTTATCAGGAATGGAGGTTGCACGAACACATCGAAGTATCCCGGAAGTTGGTAACTCAGGAGTACACAAGTTCCACCCAATCCCATCCGGCTCTCTCGGTCACGTGTCGGGCAGCCCGTAGACCAGGATACTTCTACTGGAATGTCTTCCTAGTCATGGTACCAAATGCATTCGTTTCTGCTTAACTCCTAGTTAACTGATCTCAGTAAATCGTAAAGCGTCTCAATAGTGTTGGGATAACGTCATGAAATGTAAAATGACAGATCCTGAGGTGAATTGAGCCCTCGCGGGTTCGAATCCCTGCCGCGATGATCTGAGAGTAAAAAATCGGACATTCACAGGACTGGTTAAACGGAAAATGGAATAAATTGCCTAACAGCTAAAACATGTGGTATTAAAAGTGATAGATATTGACATAGTTGATTATTTCACTATAATGCGTATTTACTGTACTTTTTTCTATTTTAATATTCCTCAGTAAAATTCAAATAAAACAGATCTTTTCAAGCCTAAGGATTTCCTAGCATGGATAGCTTTTCTGCCCATCTCTTAATTAAGATGAGATTAGACTATAACGAATCGTTCTACTACTTCCACATCGTTCCATATGTTCCAGTAATTTCTTTAATAGTTAGATTACATTAGACCAGTAGATACGGTATTTGCATATATTTCTTAAATTGATGTGATTTAATCAGCTACATCAATACAGATGTGATAGTTTTGCTGCGGGGAAATATCCTACATTGAATAAAGCAAAATCAGAGTGAATTTATTTTATACAAGGGAAGTCTGGTGTATTAAACGTGTATTAAGCTGGATCACTTATATTGGTTACTATAACATCACTTCTAATGATCTGAAGCAGTATAGGAAGATTACATTAAAATTATCAGATTTTACCAGATTTTATGAGGTTTTATCTGGCTTATGGAGGCTTTATCAAGTTTTAACAATTCTGCGTAGTATAAAGTGCTCTTACAAAAGCTGGGCCATTTATTAATTTTGTTTTTTATTGATGACTTTCTAAGCGATACGTTGGTCAACTCTAAGCATTTTGTGTTATGTCCATTTTGTTGCTGTTTGAAACTTCATCATCTGGTTCAGTATAATAGAGAACTAATAAGTAGCGGTTCATTGAGAGAGATATAACCGTTGCTTGAGATAAGGAAAGTAATTTAACAGTACCGATTAAAGCCGAAAAATCGTAGCAACTTTATAAATCGCTATGGTAGACAACAGAAGTCTAAGAACAATCTCAATCTAAGCTAAAATTATGTTGCATCAGGCAATTTTTAAATTTGATTTTGCTTTTAGCCTCTTAAGAATTAATCATAAATTCTGAGCATTGGTGATAATAGTAGTTCTGCTGACGGAATAATAGTCTGAAAATATCCTATCTGGCTACACAAATAGATTTACTATAAATCATTTGCCTGAAAAATGTCACATAAATTAACTATATTTAATATATGGATCTCGCAGGTTCTACAGTGTATACTTAGTCCCGTTTTTAATAGAAATCAATAGTTTTAAATTGTTTCTATACACCTACAGAAAAAGTTAGAAAAATTGTTGATGAAAAATATAATCTTACTTTCCTTCTACACAATTTGCTTAAGGAATTTAAAATTCATTTGTACATTTATTCCTTACTGTTGAAATTTTAGTAATTGGCATTTTATCTGTAGCAATTGAAACATGCTTTTTTATATTGAAAATACCAAGTACAACATCGTGCATTTTATTTTAATAAAAATTATTGTACTTAATTTTACAAAATGACTATATAACTTTATAAATATAAATCAATTGAACTATTTTTCAGTTCTTTATCAGTGCTTTATCATTCGCAACATTCTCAGTAGACCCGTCGTTACCTCAGAATCGCCTGCAACTCTCCTTCACTCTACTTCTAACTTCCGTTGCTTTCAAATTCGTTATCAACCAAAGTCTTCCGAAAATCTCCTATCTAACCTATATGGTAAGTCATCCTGCATGCTTATCAAGTTTCTTGAAAGCTTATAATTGTGATAAGCTAATGAAGGATAGGTTATCGATTTTCTGCCGGAGATCATTCTCCATTTAATTAAAAACTAAATACAATTCCATTTAATAAGAAAATAAACGTTTACGTTTGCTCTACTAGCTAGTTGATAATGTTATTTTACGTTTTTCTTAGAAATTTAAAAATTTTGTAATAGATTTATGATGTGATAATGGTGGTAGGCCTATGTCATAAACTTTTTTAAATATTATTTGTTCATCCACTGCATTAATTGAATTTATTATAATTGCAAAATCAACATTTAACATTAATAATATGTTAGAAAAAAGTGAATTTGAAATTCACTTAATCATTATTACCTTTCATATTAATCTTGTAAATATTTATAGTATATTTAATTAGCAGCTAAATATAGTTATATGTGGTTCTTATACGAGAAATCTTCAAACTTATTATGACTATCTTGTTGGACAAATTGTGACAGTTGACATATTTTCCTTTTTTCAAAGAGCAATTGCAATATCTCGATAAATCTACAATAGTCTTGATTTGTAATCAGTCTGTTATTGAGTTTCGTGTTACTTCGTTATTAACAATTGTCTTACAATATAAATACATTACACATATATCTTAAGTAGAATTGGCGCAAAGTTGCAGAAAAATCTTGACCGATCCTTTCTAGATTCAATGGAATGGAGTTCAATCATATTTCGTCGAGATGTTTTGGGCTTGTCAATGTTATCTTTAGAATGGTGTAGCATGCATACAATGTATGTAATGTAATGTAATGTTATGTAATGCAATGTAATGTATGTAATGTAATGTATTGTAATGTATTGTAATGCATTGTAATGTATTGTAATGCATTGTAATGTAATTTAATGTAATGTAATATAGTGTAAGGTAATGGTAATTATTATGTTGTCAGGACAAGTACGTGCTCCTCTCTTTGGTCGTCCTGTGCGTGGTCTGCATATGGCATGCCGTGGTCACTATATTCGTGTCCTATGGCAAAGAACTTCTCCTCTCTGTTGAACGGGACGTCTTCATCTCATTTGTTGTCCTTTACGTCATCTGCCATCTTGTCTTCATCTTCTGGTTATATTTTGATGTAAGTATATACTTACAAGTCGAGTCTTTTAGTTGAAAGCGATATCTTTTCGCAATATACATACATGTAAAAGAAACTCGTCTTCTTCTTCTTCAGTGAACTGCCAAGTGGCAGGTTTAAGGTACATATTCATACTCAGTGTCTGCTTTCTCGCTCCATAAGAGCACTCCTTAGATCAACAAGTTAATCCCTTCGCAAAGTCTATGCCTTATTCATACCTTTTGTAGCCTACAGCTTGGGAAAATATGGCTTCTGAGGTGGTTTCCCGTTGCCTTTCTCAGTTAGGTGGATTAATTACCATTTAATCCTGGGGAAAATATTTCATGGTGAGGTGGGAAACTCGTAACTATTTCAAAATCAAAGTAGGTAATAAACAATTTATGAAAGCAAGGAAGGGTTTTATAAATTAATCGCACTTTAGACAATCACTAGCTGTAGAAAATGTGTAATGCGTATTTTGATATAGACTGCATTTCTTCAAGGTTAAGGATGAATAAGCTTCAAATAACAGTTTCAATTAATCCAGCAGCGTAAAGTACTTTGGTGGATAACTAATAAATCAATTTCATGGCAGTCTTGCAATTTTTAAAAATATTTCTCAGTGATATTTGATGCATTATCACAATGTTAATTCTCTTGATTTCATAATATGTTATATATGTGAGAGAGATACTAAATTTGACGTAACAATTATCAATTTTTGGGGAAGCATTTTATTATACTATCAAAATTTCCAAGTTATAGCTATGAATAAATTTATATTCAACATTTTAACCTCTAAAATTAGTCATCCATTCTAATTAGTATTTGTTCATATGGTTAAATGGATGACATAATGCAAGTCATACAGATGTCTTTGTTTCTTTTTTTTTATAGTTTTCGCAACTTCCTTTTTACTCTTAAATATTTTTCGTAACCATTGCCCCTTTTTAGCGCACGGACTTCAGCCGGCGCATGTTTAAGAATAACCTTTTAACACCATGGGGATAGCTTTAGTCAAAGCTGTCAACACCTGGTCTTCCAGGGTGGTTATCCAACCAAGTACTAACCAGGTCAGACGTTGCTTAACTCCGTTTATTGACGAGAGCGCAATCCCACCTCCCCTTCTTCTTTATTAGCTGATTATATAATTTCAGCGCTAAATATAAATATATCACTTTATACATTACATACAGTATGCGCGATACTATGAGCCAGCAGAGGTTTTGCTTTACATATATTTTATTTCTCTTATTATTTCTACGATTTTAAATTTATAGTGCAACATTTTTATCTTACAAGTATTGTCATAATTCGAACTACGAACATCTTGGCAACATAACATTTCTTACGCATTCGCGTAACATTTTCAAAATTAGATTATAAACATATTATTTATGTGCTAACTTTTATTTCTGAACCAGGCTTGCAAACGACGACGTCTTATGAACCGCAAAGACAAAGAGTACCAGGTAAGTAATGGATTTCTTTATGTAGAAATTAGCATATCAACACGCCATAATACATGTTTAAATGTTTCTTCTATAGTATTGTCATAATATCAGGTTCCTCCACGACAACATCGATAGTAAAACAAATATAACGTTTGCAATTTCTGTAGTACCATACACTGATAGTAAAATATAGGTTTAATTGTTATTTTGTTTTGCTACGCACATGAAATATGGATTGTGTTACATAGATTTGATTCTTAGTAGATGTCTTTGTTGCATCCTCTTATATCTTAGACTATTAGTATTCACAGCCCTTTGATAATGGCAACTCTCACGGATTTAAGAATAATTTTCTATCACTCTAGGGCTTTTAGTAAATTCTGTAAGCATTCATTCTTTCAAAGTGGTCTCTCCTCTACATATCAACCGAGCCCGATTTTGCTTAAGTTCGATGGTGATTCGTACGCTCAATCAAAGCGCCAAATCTCTTCTATATGTAAATGGTAAATTATATAAACCAGCCGAGTCTTGATTTATTTGATTATAGTAACTTTGTGGCTTTGACTTCACTACCTTCAAAACGAAAAATTAATAGATACTTCAATATTTACTGAAAAGCAACTTAAATAACAACTTCATTTTAGTACATTTATTAAATAAATAAGCCATTAAAATATTCGTCAAAAATTGCAATTATCGTGCACAAAATTCAAACTATTTGTAGGAATTTCTCGCCAGGAAGAAAGAGTGGATGGGAAGAACTAGAGAAAGCACCACCAGAAGACATTCATCTGGAACTGGTGAACAGATTTTATGACAATGACATCAAGATCAGCATCTGCAATTATTTGTACATGTTGCTTCTAAATACCGTTGTTCAAAATTAACATTCTTCGGAAATTTCAAGGAAGTTCTAGGGTTCATCAGTTGAAGTTTAATTTTAAAATTCTAGACGATTGAGCTATTGTTGTTAAAATAATTGCTAACGCTAACTTTCTCGCCATTATTAAGTTAGGTATTGCTAAGAATATGATAAAGATTTTGAACTGCAATACATGTATATTAGTAATTTATGATTATACATGAAAAACTTTCAACCCATTAAAAAAATACGTAAATTATTATATAATGTGCAGGTATTGCATATTTCGAAGTTATAAGTGACAAATATCTGATGCTGATAAGATATTTAGTGACTAAATAATGTCAAACAATAACAGATAAAATATGATATAAACACCATTGACATTATAACAACCACTAAATGTTAATCAATTGACTTACGAGGAGTCTCAAATACAGTATACTGACTATCAAAGTGCCAAATAATTTTGGCTCTGTATTAATTAGTAGGCTATTTAAATTGACATTAATTACATTTTCGAAATGAAGTGTGATTTGTCTATTTCTTATTGTGGTTTAATTTATTTTTCTTAAATTTTACATTATTTTCTAGCACATAATCTGATGTCAGGGTGTTTGATTTTGATTTTAATTCAAATTTCTCAATCGATTTTTTTACATTTTTATTCGAACTTGTCGGTATCCTACTAGAATTCATTGAAGGCAATGTAGCACTATTCTGACCTCCAGAAGGTCTAACAGAAATATTGCCGTTAGAAGTTTTATTCTTTGCAACAGATTTGGTCGTTCCTTTGGTTTCTCTTACGTTAGTTGGCTGTGCCGGTGCTTCGGATGTAGAGCCAAGTAAATGGTTTGGATTAATCCGGTCGTAAATTGTTGGTTGAGTGTCTGCCCTTGTGAAGAGCTTCTCATAGCCGCAATCTGTGTCATATGGCATAGTAACGAGTTAATTATTGCATATCATTGAAAATGAAGGAATATACATCAAAAGTAAATTATATTCAATAATTAAGACTTGGTGTACATGTATGTGATAATTGTTTGGTCCAGTATTTAATCTATACGTGTTTAGAAATGTTTCTGTTAAATTAACATACAAAGAAATTTTTATAATAAACTCAGTAAGAATTATCTTTTAGTGAAACTAGAATGATTATGATACTTGTACAAGTAAACCATCTCATGCCATATCTTAAATTTGTTTATTGAAAGAATGCATTTCAACAATCTGAGTCGTTTGCTTGTAGAAAAATAAAATCTCACATTGATACAGTTACAACTTCCTTTCTTTCATATCGATTGATTGTTGTGATAAACTAATAAAGTTTTAAGTTTCACAAAAAATAATTCAGGTAAATTGATAAAAGAAGGATATTTAATCCCGTCAGGTTGAGGAAATACGTAATAATATTTTTTTCTTATATAATATTCAAAATAGTTAACAAAATCCTTATCAAGTTTCAGGAGTTAGGCCTGTCTTAAAATGTAAACTATAAACTTTTGCCCATATTACAAAATATAACTCTCTGAATTATTCAGATAACTCACAGGTCCACAGTGCATATTACAACTCACGTTTTGCTGTCATACTCCATACAGAGCAATCATTTGTTTAACAAATTAGTCCCTTCACGAATGGCGCGGCGCACACATTCCTATGCTTCTATTAAATATAATATGATAAAGTACCAGTTCACCAGTTTACTGCAAAAATTTACTATTTCCGAGCTTCACAAAGAAGCTATCACATTTTAAAATTAAATATTAATCCTTTTTATCTCTGTCGTTTTCTATTATTACTATTACTTGTGTAAAATCATTTTAGATTAATTTTCATGATTTAATATTTGAAGATTAAATTGATAAAATATTGGTTTGAATGATTGTGAAGCACATACCTCCAGAAGCTGCTGCTCTACTGCTAGCTATTTCCCCTATTTCTGAGTACCAGAGGGTTTCTAAAATGGTAGTATTAAACATGTTTGCCACAACGTATAGTTTCAATGATCAAATTTTATAGACCATTAATTTTGCTATGTAAACACTAAGGTTACGTGTTCGAATCAGTTCTGCAATTGTGACAGATAGTACGACTTGCACTGTAGTTTAAATGTTTCTAATAAGAATAGATTAGAATTACTAATAATAAAATAGCACTTTTTACAGCAGTAAATGTAATTTAAAATGATAATAATACTAATAATAATAATATATAAAGTAATACATATAAAAGTAATATTAGTAACAATTACAATTATCATCATCATTGTTATAAAAGTAAAAATAGAAATAACTTAATATAATTACAATTATTAGATATACATTAATATCTTTAGAAATTTTATGATTGTTGTTTTTGTTATTGTGATTATTATTATTATTATTATTATATTTTGTTCTGGGCTGTATAGTGCCTCGGACTAAAAATATGCTAAAAGAAAGATTTTATTTCATTAAAAGAAATATTAAAAAGAAATGTTTTAATAATTCGTCTTCACTCTTGGAAGCCACATTTGTAAATGTGGCACGAACGCAGACAGCATTTACAAGCTGGAGTGCAATAGGCAGGCGCTGCCATAGAAAGACTTTTTCGCGTCGGTTGTCTGTAATAGCTCTAGTTCTCCTGCACAATTCGTTTAAGAAGTTCAACGCGGGAGAATTGATGGGGCCCAAGGTCTCAAAAGAAATGGATATGGAAATATAGTTGCCAGAGACTACCCACGATTCCAGTGATTTCCTATTAGCAGCCGCTTCAGCAACGCAAGAAAGCCTAAGATTGCTTCCTGAGAATGTGTCCGTCACAGTGACATCCCAGCTGATACACTTGCCTTGAGCCCAAGGAATTTGTGACACACCGTCCGTTGTTTCCCATCTGAGCGGCTCAATCACTGGGGCCCTTCGATAGCTAGGATATTTGCACGACTCAGGGCTCATCATAACAGATCGTTCAGATTCTGGTATCTGCCCATTCTGCCAGCGCTTTGCATGCACGACAGGCCGTGAATGCCCAGAGCATTGACAGAGGCTCCGCAGATACAGTTGTATGGCTCGCATAGAGTAGAGCCCGGACGGATTACTATTATTATCATTTTATTTTTATTAGTATTATTAGTTTAGTTATATTTTTCTTTTCATTTACCTTTTACCCATTTGATAAAAACGATTCGAGCAATACATTCTGAATAGCCACTTGGCTCCTCGATGTAAATTTCGTCATTAATCACTTAGTTAAGAACTTGATGGACAAACACTACAAATACTTTATAGACAGATACTACACATAGTTTATTGACAAATAATACAAATACGTGATATACAAATACTACTTACTCTTATTTTTCTTTGAGCGAATATAGAACACAATAAGGATGATGATAACTGCCACTAAAATGGCCGTTTCCAAAACCAATCCCAATATCAAGAGAATAACTGGAAAGAAACATTTATTTGATATATGTGAAATAATCCCAAACATTCGTTTTCTATTTGTTATAGAAAAAAATGATAAAAGAAGGACTTTATTTAATTCCATTTGTTATTTGTTATTTAATTCTATTATTTATTTGTTTCCCTCCGAATGCCCTTTCAGACGTTAGTTTGGATCTTTGTGCTTTAGTCGCCTTCTACGATATGTGAAGTCACCGGTTGGGTCATTCTTCAAGCAACCCGGACCTGACACGGGGACACACGATTTCCCTTTATAGATATAAAGTATACGGTAACAATGTTATTGATTAGCACACAAAGAATAACATCATCGCAACATGAACTTTTTTCATCTTACTAGTAATTGTGCAAATTTGAGTATAAAATTTTGTCATATTTATATATATCATCTAAAATTGTTTTTTATCTTACAAAAAGTTGACCTATCAAATCAAACAACTACAAAATCATTTGGATGAGATAAATTTACAATATCTTACATGTGGTCTAACTCTAAAGAAGTTATGCACAGTTTCATTCTCTCTACTGATTCAAACAGTGCTTCTTAGTATCCCACTTTTACTAAATAAATGTAAATACATGTTAATAATACCCAGCTTTAGAGAGAATATACTAGAATACTTGGTTGAAGAGAAAACACAATATAATACTTGGTTTAAGGTCATACGCAATCTAGCACATACTTATGATTTAGGAGAGAACATAACGTAATATCTTGTTTAAGGGAGAGAATAGTATAAAAACCCGGTTTAAGAGAGAATATATCTTCATTGAAGCACAATTCTTGCTCGTCTGAAACGAATCAGCACAGCGGCAAATATATTTATTCAAATATTTAGATATTTTTGTATTTTATACATAGTGTCTTTTGATTCGATTGAGCTGGTGATGTGTTAACATGATGTTTCCCGTGCTGTGTAAGAGACACTGAAGAACAGATCAACCGCTAACTGCAATTGTCGTAAAAAGCGACAAAGCATTAGCTGGAGAAGGCAACGGAAACCACCTCAATGGCCATATGTTACCAACGTTATAAGTTGCGTAAGGCATAGGTAAGGCATAGCATTAATTTTGTGAATGGATCTACTTGTTGATTCATAAATTGTTTATATAGAGCATGACAGCAGACTAGAGAGTAGAAAGATGTGCCGTGAACCTGTCGCTTTGCTGAACGCTAGAGAGCATTAGAGAGATAGATAGATAGAGCGAGAGAGAGAGAAAGAGAAAGAGAGAGAGAGAAAGGAAACCGATGACGTTTGGCATAATGTTCAAGAGTTGATCAGTAGGTGAAGGGTTCCAATCCAGTGCTCTCACCTCCACTAACATGCTATCAAGCAGGAAGTTGGAGTCTAACACGATTTATCTTTGGCTTTTAATTTTAAACAAATTTTACACTTTCTTGAATCAATACATGCATTATATTTCAAAGCAATAACACGGCTGAAAGTCCAAATCTCATCGCCAATTTTGTCACATTGACCATGGCGTCATTGGTAACATACAGAGAGAGAGAGAGAGAGCAACTTCTGCATATATATATTGTACATGTACAATCTGCACATTCATTACATTACTGAATTAGAAGAAAGAATAAACAGAAGTATCTAAGTCAACTTTTAAATTCAAAAATAATATCTGATGCTTCTTAAGAAAAATTGAGAAATAGAATCATCTGCAAAACCTGACAGAGTCTCTTTTTGCGCAATGTAGCAATCATAGCATGATATACATACAAGTTAAACAGCATTGCTCAACCTCACAAATACGAAATAAAACAGAAATTAAGTGTATTGGCTAAATTTAGGAAATCAATCAGTAACTGATTCAATTTTTTTGCATGTAGGAGACAATAATGAGGTGACATTTTTAAGTCACATTCAATAGCCTAATCTCCATTATCCCTCAGCCTAGCAAGGCTAGATTAGGGGGACTAAGATGTAGCATCTTTTGAATGTCCGCTAGAACTTTTATATACATTTTGAAATATCTCGTAAAAATTAAACTTTGCAGCTGTACTCTTCATATTAAAAGCTTTGCTAGATTTGAAATATTTCTATGTAGATATTGTTTAGCAAATATCATTTAATATCTTACCATTCAAATTAAATTCATCAGAATCTGAAGTATATTTCATTTGACAGTCTTTAACGTGGTTCAGTTGACTGCTTTCTGGTACAGAAGGAAATGAAATCTGACATACTAAAGGAACATTTACTGCATCTGCTTTAGAAATTATTGCAATTGAATGAAGTTTGACGGTATAGGCATTGATGTTCCTCTTGCTATTGAATGTCGGTTGGATCAGATTTTTAATTCCATCATGAGAAAAAGTCATCCACTTTAGAGTTGGACTAGGATCAGAAGCTTTTACACTACAAGAGCCCAAAATACGAGTGCCATTCGAATTGGGCCAGCTGTTGCATAGAATGTTGGAATCTGAAACAAATGCCATGCACTATATATAAAAATTTTAACAATAATGAACTAAAAGGATGATAAACATAGCAACATAAATACCGAAAAACGTTTGAACTATATCTATTCTTCGAACTTGTTAACTTCATAAAACGCTCGACCAAACGAAGCGGACTGATCGAGAAAATATAGTTAACAGTTTCTAGTGCTGGTGACGAAAGTTTGAACACCGGTCGGTCGCCTCTGGGACCTTTGAGTCCCATAATGTGGATGTGGACTCTTCAATCAGCGTCACTAACATCCGTATAGAAAAACTACAACCATTGCTGTATACTATTGTAACATTTCATACTCATCCGTGAAACGTTTATGGAATTTGAAGAACGTCAAAGGAATGTACTTAGGAGGGTGTTGAGAAGTATGTCATGTAAATAAAAGCATTAACTGCATTAAATATGTTCTTCACAGAAGATCTACGACAGCCACTACACTGTAATTTTAAAATTTTAAAGTTTAAGTAGTTACTATGATTTGCAAATAACGGGTGTTTATTAAAAATAATCTCCCAGAAATATTGTAATGTAAAAGGGTGTAAATGGTGGATTTTCTTATTATAATTTTTATTTTTTTTTCTAATTCTGAAGCTGAAGGTATTATACATAGGTTCTTTCTTGAGCTACTTCGAGAAGTGAGATAGTTTTGTCTAAAATAAGATATAATACTTATTAGTATTTCATAAAAGTTTCACACAAACAGTAATATACGAATACGCTGCAAAGTTATCGTTAAAAAACATAACATAAAAACATAACGGCACACTGGGTCAGGAAGCACAGATGGTTTTTTAAGATCCATTTCCTCCTTCCTCTCCATGGTTATTAGTAATCGTTGCCTTTCGATGGCGCATCAATTGCAGCCGGCGCGGATTTAAGAATAACCTTCCATAGTAATTCCTTACATACATTAGTTTAGTTAGTAAAGTTATCAGCAATTACAAGTATCGAAATGCAAATACACTTAATCTGAAACTGACACAGTTACCTCACTTATGAGTGTTGAACTTGAGATCTTATCGTTAATTTTACATCGTTATCCTTCTCGTTATCTTTTATGTTTAGCTTTTACGTTTATCTTTTACTTTATCGTTATCTTTTACGCTTCTAACTTCTAAATCTTTTAACCTAAACTTAAACTGAAGCCTAAACTTAAACTGAAACTAAACTTAAACTTACGACGAGTTATGAATTAACACCGGTACTTCTGTAATTCTAGGATCTAAGGTAAGTTAGATAAACTTTTAAACACTAAAACCAAGAAAGTGCTTCAGAGCATGCATTAAACTAGAAACCCAACCTCTCAGAAAAACTCAGAAAACCTCTTAAAAGTTTTCTTTTATGAGGCAATCCTCAGTTTATATAGCCACATACATATATAACCAGATATTCAAACAGAAAACGACCCTAACGTAGAGAAATACCTCTATGCAAACTATTGCACAACTCGATTCAAATACAATTACGGCTTAAAGTAAGCTTTCAGTGTAAGGGGTACACTCTGGAAATCAACCTGAATCTATAGAATTAAGATAGCAAGTACCGACTAAACAGCAAGCAAAAGTTAAACTAGTATAATGCACAATTGACATTAAAAGTAGTGAAAAGCGCCCATTCTACAATACTCTGCTTTTGCCAATTCATTGTGCATTTATTTTCCCTTAACATTTATATTATTCGGCATGAGATGAATTTTGCTATTTTCTTCTCTAAATATGATTGAATAGTATCAAAGAGGGTCAATGTTTTTAATCTTTAACTGAGAAGAGTAAAGTTTCTTTTGACAAAGTTAAAAGCTCCTAAAGCTAATGTTAACGCCAGTTTCCTTACTCGAAGGAGATGTCAGTGACTGACGAGCCCAGAATTTGAACACCGCATATACTGATCCGAGGTTGAAATTTCTAACCGACAACGCCATTGGCATTTTAGTGCTAGTGATACTTCAGAAGACAAATTAACGACCAATTGATCAAATTAATAAATAATTTCATCAAAGAGGAAGAGTAATATATAACCCTTGATTTGATTTGATTTTTGATTTGTAAACACCCTCGAGAACTCAGAATTAGGCCTATATTTGATCTAAACGACTAGAATGTGCGGTTGATGAACTAGAATTTGAAGCTCCTAATTTTCCTACACGCTTCAACAGTGATAAATATTCAACAGTGATTATATTATAGTATAATGCTGCAAGAATCTATGTGTTTTGCTTTCTTTTTCTGGTAAATGCCATAAATGGACTTGAAGGAAGATTATTGAAGTATCAAAATGACTACCATTATTAAGATGCATTGTGAAACTATATATCAATTTATTTATCGCAAAGGGGTAGTAACGTCGGTCCCTTCGTTATTTTGAGGCCTCACTTAATAGATATATAGCAGAAATCATTTTGAAAAAGTGATAGAAATTTCGTTGGAAAATCAAGTATAGGCTTTAATTTATCTAGCAATATTGCTGACGATTATGTTTTATGAGCACCCTTAGTAGACATTTGATATTTGCATTAAAATGTTGATAATCACAGTATTATACTTTAATTTTATACCTTTTTATAACTGACACAAAATTTCAATTTTAATATAATTAAAGGGCGTTAATACATGTAGAAAAAATTAATAAATTACTTTGACTTTTAAGATTTGAGTGGGGATTAAGTTTACCAACTATTTCAGTAATATTTAAAGTTTCAAAGCGCTTACCAAAAATTACAATGTGAAATAATGTTTCTGCATTGGAATCAGAAACCGAACTACAGCATGATATATATCCAGCATCCTTGAATGACACGTTTTCATTTATTACATGCACTGTATTTCCATCTACAGATATCCGGTAACTCGTTTGAACGTATCCCATCGATACATCTGATCCAGTGGTAAGCGGCATCAGGTCATCCCTTCTTCTTCCGAATTTGACCGTTGAATAATTTCTCTCAACAGTAGCAAATGAAAAATTGATCCTTGAGCCATAAGCTGCAATGATTTTCTCCACCCGTGGCTGATTTGCCGTGTTATCGATGACCTCTACAGTGCAAACATAAACAATGTACCAATATTGAAAATGTGAAATTCAGAATACATTAGCTACGGCTTACGTGATCATAGTTAAGATACTTTTAGATGTTCATTTGTCAATTTTTACTCTCCTTGCATGATACGTAATGAATAAGTTAAATATAGTTTATATCTATCTATCTATCTATCATAATATCATCATCATCATCGTCCTCCTTAAATCCCAGTTCAACCGTGGTCGGAATACGAAAAGACTTTCTTTAAGCTTTTTCATTTGTTTAAGTTTTTGTAGCAATTTTTGGAGCCTAGGCGCTAACCTACGTACCGAGTGTCCTTTCTGACGTTGGTTTTCTATCTATCTTAACATTTGTGATAATCGTTGCTCCCTTCAAACAGGGCCATGCCATATCTACACCCCAAATAGTCTGCAGCTTGATAATATTATGACTTCTAAGATAGCTTTCCGTTGCCTTCCTCAATTCTTGCTTAGTTGCCTCTTATGACACGTGAAGTTTGCGGTGTGTCATTTCTTCAGCACAACTAACATAACGCGAGATTATTTAGAAGTGCGTACATTTAAATAATATATAGAATTTGAAAACAAACCTTCTGCAATGGGCAATTCCACCTGTCGCGTTCTTTTAGATGAGCAGGCGTTTGATAAGGAAATTAAAACAAAGAGCCCAAAGTAATACACAATCCAATCCATCATAGCCACTTTATATTACACGAAACTTCAATATTTAGATTGAGATAAAATTTATGATATCTGAAAGACCTTATTGAGTCGAATATAGAAACATAGTAATAGTAAAAGAATAGTATTTGGAAATTAAAGATTTTAGTTAGCTGAATTGTATATACGCCTATATATATATATATATATATATATATATATATATATATATATATATATATATATATATATACGCGATCCGTCGATTAATATGTCGTTTGATCTAATATAAATATAAATATATATATATATTTTTTTTAATTATCCATATATAACATAGAGACATGACATAGAGATATGATTTAGATTGACGTAGGCAAGTGGAAACAAACCTCAAAGAATATTTTTCCAAAGCTCTAGACTACATAAGATATGGATAAGGTTTGGCCTTTTGTGAATGAATTAACTAATTGATCGATTGAGTGCTCGTTATGATGTGTGAAAACAGATACGGGAGAATGAATATGTATCATGGACCTCTGTAGATTGATCTAATATATATGTATATATATATAATATATAAATATATATAATATATGTATATATATGTATATATATATAATATATAAATATATATAATATATGTATATATAATATATATGTATATATAAATATATAAATATATAAATATATATATATATATATATATATATATATATATATTAGATCAATCGACAGAGGTCCATGATACTTATTCATTCTCCCGTATCTACTCTCACACATCATAACGAGCACTCAATCGATCAATTAGTTAATTCATTCACAAAAGGCCAAGCCTTATCTATATCTTATGTAGTCTAGAGCTTTGGAAAAATATTCTTTGAGGTGGTTTCCACTTGCCTACGTCAGTCTAAATCATATCTCTCTGACATCATATAAGGATGATGTCAGAAATGTATGCATTAGATTGTTTAGAACAGAAATATATCGTAATGTTTAATGTAACATTTCCTTTCATTAATGACTCTTCAAATATCCTTTTTAAACATTGAAACTTACTTAATGCTTAATGTCCGAAAACTAAAAATTTAGCAAAACTGATTTTTATGAAGCCATAACTTTTAACAATTAATTTTCACAAATATTTAACTAAATCACAGATCTAAATTTAATCCACCGCAATTATGCCTATGTTACAAATTCATTTAACCGATTCACTGACGATAAATATTTTTGATGCATGTCAAAACTAAGCTCATGGTGTATCATTTTACATTTTATAGTAAATCTTACACATTATATGATCCTTGATCATATACATCACTTTTAATACTGAATGTTTAAAGGTAGTTGATAGAGAATTGTCCACGTTACTGAGATCTTACTCTCTCATGCAGCTCAACCGGAAATCGATCCCAAGAACCTCAAGAATAGCCTTTTGAAATTTTTCTATTGATTTAATATTTATTTTATATTGAAAAATCTATTTCATTTTCCAAATTCTTCTGAAAATTATAATTAAAACAGACGTAACACAAAAGCGAATTTCCATCAAATATATTTACTTATTTTCGAATTTTATTTAAAAGTTAAGTGGTAGCAGCAACAACATCAGCCCTTAGACTTGCAACTGTTGTCAACGTCAATATGGAACTTTATTGAACCAAATCCGAGCCGACGAGAAAAGCAAATAAAGAGTCGGAATACCGTGCAAAAACTAAAAACTACAAAATAAGTCCAAAGACAAAAGGGATATGCCTATAAATTATATAATACGGCATGTCATCAGGCTATCCATTTATCGAACTTAAACCAAACCTAAAATATATATTATGATACAATTCTATTTACATATAACCACTAACATTTTAGTAGTATTTCTAATGTATTTTATTGCTAATGTCCATTAACTATGATACGTTTCATAAGAAAAGAATATCAAGGAAGTTTAAAACGATGGTAAGCCTGCAATGAATGTGTCATAATTATTTCATAATTGCTTTTAGAACTGTATATCAGCCGAAATAGTTGTTACAAAATATTTTGTCTGCTGGATGAAAGGCTAAACATATATCCTCTCAGAACTAATATGGTACATAACCGGAAAAGCACTGCCGCGTCAGAAACTCCAATGCGCAAATTAGCCAATTAAGCAACAATGGCCTACTAAGAATAGTTGATGTCACAGAGGATAATTACTGTTTGCTAAGTACTGTATACCTGTGTAAATGTTATGTAAAAGCCATTGGTCTAGCAATTCATTATCTTCAGTATATGCAAAATAAATACTACTTGTTTTTCATGAAAGAAAATCAGAAATATGATAATATAAATTCATATTTGTTTGATATTACTTTTTATAGCCCTACAATAAACCATTAGAAATATGATAATATATTCAAGTTGGCTCTCTTTGCCCATTATTAAATTATTATCATAGGTGATTTTATGAGCACCATTTACTTTATAATCGACTGATAAGTAGATATGCAGAAATGATCGAACCCTTCGTGTTTCAGTTCTTAACATAAGCGAATTTCATGATGTGAATTAACTCCGATGTCGATTTATGAGTCATATGGTAGGATAGGCATGCGAATATTGCGTATGGTACTCTTGCTTTATGATATTGTATTAAATATCTTGCTAGAAGTGCAGCCTTTCCAAAGCTTCATATTTCAGTTCAAATAATTCTAATGCTTATGCTGATCTTATCAATTTTTTCAATTGTTTCAAAAATGATCATTTAAATGGAATTTAATATCAAAATATTAGCATTAAATGGCTAAGAAAAAGAAAAAGAATAGGCCGTTAGAGTCAAAAATTTTAAAATAAAATAAAATATTAATAATATCATCATTTTCTCTTTATTTTCATTTTCATTTTCTCTTTCCTAGTTTCATTTTCCCAATGAAACTAGGGTCGGGATACGAATATACCATCTCCATTCCTCTCTGTCCAATACTATGTCAATCCCCTATGAAATCTTCCATTCATCGTTCAAATTTGTGAAGCAATTTCTGAAGCCTAGGCGCCCACTAACCGAATACCCTTTCCGAAATGTTGGTTTGGATTAGAGATGGGAATTTTATGAATTTCCAGAGTTCCGGTTCGGTTCGGTTCGTTGAAAATGAAAGTTTGGTTCAGTTCGGGTTCGGTTAGCAGTTGACAATTTGAGAGTTCGGTTCGATTCGGTTCGTTGAAAATGAAAGTTCGGTTCGGTTCGGATTCGGTTCTAGCAAGGGTTCGGGTTCGGTTCGGGTTTTGCTTGCTTTTCAACTCGCAAGAGTTCGATTCGAGTTCGAAATGGTTTGGTTTGGACAATGTTGCAATTGTTTAACTTTAGTTATAACAATCATGGTTATGACAAACATGTTTAAAATGGTTTATGGTAAATATGCTTAAAAATTCATTAAGTAATAATAACTGCCACATGTTTTCACCTGGGTAAAAATATGACAATGAAAAAAGGAGAGAAGTGGTATTTATTAGAAGTGTACATTTCTTGAAATATTGTAAGTTAACCAACAAATGTTCATAATATAGATATTTAGCTTTATTATTGTATCTGAAATATTCTCCTAGATTATAACGAGCAAATAGAAGGCTTTATCAATTTTAAAAATTTCTTGTCACTATAGGCCTATATATTATATACGTTTATAATTAAATGGAAATGTCTTAGCTAAAATTTGATCCAATATTTCAGAGATAAAGTGAAATTTGGTAGCATAAAATGTCAAATAAAGATGATTTGGTAAACATGTGTACTTCCATAGAAAAGTCATCATAATATACACCGTTTGCTATCAAATGACCAGTAATAAGCTTCATAATTTACCTTAGGGTATCATATTTGAAACTCTCAGATCAATTATGAAGTTACGAAAATATGTATGAAATTATTGTATTGCTATGGTGCAAAATTATTTATTCCAGATAGTCTTAACACATATAGAATGTAATATATAATTATTTGTAAATATGGCTGCAAAAATATTGAGGTAGCACTGGAAAACTAGAAAAAGTACATAATTTGAATTTAACAAGAACAAATCCACCTAGATTGAGCCAAGCATTTTCAGATTTTTATGGAATACTCTCATCACTTTTGTCTCTTTGATGTTAGTCTTCATTCCATATTTCAATGCATTATCATTCAGACCATCCATTATCTTCTTTAGGCCCGTCTCGTTTCCCGCTACCATTCCTCTGTTCCGCTATCATTTTAAAATCTGTGTCGGAACCAGCCTTACATGAATATATGCTGTTAGATACTGTAAGACAAGTAAATGCAAAAACTAATATATATTTGTATTGTTCTTGTTAGTTTTATTGAATGTCAGGCTGGTGAAGAAGAAAGGAACTACAAGAGTTTGGTTCAGTTCGCTTTTGAAGTGTGGGTTCGGGTTCGGTTGGGGTTCGGTCAGAGTCTGAGTTCGAGTTCGGTTCGGTTCGGTCAAAATTCTAGATTTTAGGGTTCGGTTCGGGTTCGTTTCGATTCCCATCTCTAGTTTGGATCTTATACTCTAGTCGCCTTCTACGACACATACAGGCACCGGTTGGTCTATTCTTCAAACAACTTAAACACAACACGAGTAAGATATTAATAATAAATTATTAATAATATAATAACAATAACACTCAGTATCTAACCAAGCAATGTTCTTCAAGTCATTGTTAACTGTTCACACAGCGCATTGTATTGCTCAGAAAAATGAATTGCTAAATTAATTTAGTTAAAAACGAGTGGGCAGCATCTACACTTTGGGAAAATCAAACTTAAGAGCATATCACAAAATAAATCATTGTTATTCAACTGCGCGTTTTACGAACGATGAAGACTAGGATACTGCGATGATAATGTTTACGACCAGCACAGCGGTTAGGATGTAACCCAAAGTAAGAGTTTGGAATAAGATTTTGTTTATAGAACAATATCTTGACATCATTTATTCAATAGATATAGGAGGGGCATAAATCTATGCTCTAGATCATAGGGTTTGGGGTACGATTCTGACTCTTGTCAATTTTATTTTGTATGTTTTTTTTAAATATTAGTTGCGTAGGAATATGGTTAGGGTTGTAGTAAAGGGTAGGGGCTAGGGATATTTAAAAAATTAAATATTGTAACTTTGTTTGTTAAAGTCCATTCAACAATAACAACTTATATCTCCCCACAAATCCTCTCGATCCTTCGCATCTTCTTAGTACAACATCGTGTTTTGGGTTACATCGTAACCACTGCGTATGATCAATTGAATGTACGCGCAATCAAACCAGTGGGTTATATTTCAAGTGTTTAGAAATACCAGTGACTGTTACGAGCTGAAAAAAAAAAAAAAAATAGAATCTAATTAAATGAATTAATTTTGACAAATAAACCATTTTCTCTTTGTTAGTCTGTTGTCTATTGCAGAACCTTGGCATACAAATAAACCAATTGTTAAATAGAAATTGGAGTCAGATAATAAAATTACGGCGTATAACTAAAGAGGCAAAGTCAATAGCAATAGACTATAGCAGGATATCCGTAAAACTGTAATGATGATCATATGTATGGCTATCAATAAATCTTTATTATATACCACTTCGCCACAACAAAACTGCACTTCTACTATAAATACTCAGCAAATATCAATAAATTATCCCTGAATATAATGTTGTAAAAATAATTGTAGTGATACAGGACTACAAATACTTTACTTTATTACCTAATTGTGATAATATAATAATTTGGTTGATTAAAATACAGGTTCTCAACAGAATTCGTAATGAAATAAAGTCACCGTTATATTCTGATTTAATTAGCAACAATCATCTAAAAGGTTCATTACGAAAACGCATTATTTTATGAAATAAGATGTATACAAATATTAAATTAATTTTCTCTCATTATCAGGACATTTAAATGATGTATTTTAATACGTCTTTGAAATGTAGTGATGTTGTGAGAATACAATTGAATGTATGTGTGATCGCACTTTTCACGTTTTGAAGAAGATTTGGATATGACGGTTATATGGATAATATGCATAAATGGTAATATGCATTTTAACAGATGCTCGAAGTGATTTCCTTTTGTTAGGAAATTAACGATAACGCAGACTCTCTTTTACTCTGTCTCTCTCTTTCATTCTCTCTCTCTCTCTCTCTCTCTCTCTCTCTCTTTCTCTCTCGGTTTCTATCTATCAGAATCTTTCTATCTCTCTTTCATTCTTTCTATCTTTCGCGCTCCCTCTCTCTTTCTCTTTTTATCGATCCATCTATCCATCCCATCCATCCATCTATCCCATCCATTCATCAATTCATCAATCCATCCATACACCCATTCCATCATTCATCCATCCTTCCATCTATCAAAAGCCAGTCTTCGAATGAGTCGCATTTATATCAAATATTGCTGATTCAAGAGGAAAATGGATGACTTGCTTGATTTGTTACGAATATTACAGCTTAATATTTGAAACTATTGAAGCAAACTATAAAAAATAAAGTCAGATTGTATACTATATACCGTATCAAAAAATCTATTAGATATATAAAAACTATAGAGATCGAAATAGTTGATCTACAGAGATTTGTTAACTAGAGCATTCCTGAAAAACTGCTTCAAGAGTAACCGTTCTTGTAGCCATTAGTCATTTCAAGTTGCTGGAATGTAGTCAGTTAAAGAAAGCTTTTATATCAATAATTCTTTTGAAAATTTTCTATAACTTGTAAATATTTACAGCAATAATATTCGCTTATATTTTAAGAATAGATAGCAAATTCATTATCAATATAGTACAATTATTATTATTATTATTATTGCCCTGGGCTGTATAGGCTCCTGGACTAAATAATATGACAAAAGAAGGACTATTTAATTAAATGAAAGATTCAAAGGAAATGTTAAAAATAATCCCTCTACACTCTGGGAAGCCGCTTTCGAAAATGTGCCACGAACGCAGACAACATTGAAGCGCTGGAGTGCAATGGACAGGCGCTGCAACAGAAAGGCTTTTTGGCGTTGGTCGCCCGTACTGAACTCCGTCAAGTTGGCTCCGCAACTTTTTTTATATGAATCTAAGTTCTCTCCCTCTCTCTTAGTGCACTGTCTACTGGCAGGTCCATAGTATATAACGCCTCCACTCTTCTCTATCTTCCGCTTTCCTCTTGATTTCCATTTAGTGGGTCTTTAAATCATCTTAAGAACATCTTTGAATCTAAGTTATATGCCGACAATTATAGCCCAAAGAATGCTAATTTTTGCTGGAAGTCCCACAATTAGAGCTCACTCCGTTTGGTGCGTATAGCATACAAAATATGCGGAGCCAAATGTCACTCCAAATTCCGAAAGTGATAGTGACTTGGCGATATATTATGACTGTACTTTTCAATTATCCACGCCTTTGTGGCACCAGTTGCACAAGTTGTTTTGACAACGATATGACAATGAGCTTGAATCTTACACGTTTAATTTTTGAAATAGAACAATTTTATAACGAATTCATTAATCTTTTAAACTTGTCCGCTTCTAAATGCATTGGCAGCAAGAAAACAAGCTTTAAAAATTCTGGTGGGATGCCGAAGGGGATGCTTTGAAGGAGTCTTCGATTAATACGCACAAAGCGTGGGGGGATTCGGGTCGTCCTAATGCGGGCGAAGAATACTTAAGAAAAACTAGGGGAAAATGGCCAACAAATCCTATTTAAAGAAAAAAGACAAAATTAAAAATGATAAGTTATCCTGTGATCTTCAGGAGTCACTTACGAACAGAAATACTGACCAATTCTGGAAGATCTGGAATTCAAAAATTGGAAAGTCAATGTCGAGTATGGAAACTGTAATTGTCGTAAGTGATATGCAACCTATTTCTGATCAGTTTGCAACATATTTTTCTTCAATATACCATCGAAATTCAGTTGAATACAGTAAATTTAAATCGAGTTTTGATAGAAAATTTAAAAATTATATTGGCGATAAGTTTGACATTGAAATTGAGGTTGCTAAAGTAGACGAGGCTATAAGAAATTTGAAACGTGGGAAGGCCGCTGGTTTGGATAACATCTCTTGCGAGCACCTGCTGTTTGCTCATTCTATAGTATGCAGTTGCCTAACTAAAATATTTAATTTAATGGTGAAGACAAAATATGTGCCAAAAGCTTTCAGTCAAGGGATAATAATTCCTATCCTGAAAGGGACCATGAAGCGTATTTTAACCAAATTGGAAGATTATTGGGGTATAACAATCGGCTGCATTTCCTCTAAACTCTTTGAAAAGTGTTTAATGCATTACTTGAAGAAAAAATACTTGGTAGCTTCAGAAAGACAATTTGGATTTAAGAATAAAGTTGGTTGTAGTAATGCCATCTATTCATTTAGAATGGCAGTGGACTACTTTACAGACAATGCATCAACATGTACAGTTAATGTATGCACCCCTTGATCTTGCTAAAGCATTCGAATTTGACATGCTTTTTATCAAACTAATCGATATGAGTTTTCCAATACGGTTTATTGAAATATTAAAGGATTGGTATTCTAAGCTAAATTCTTTTGTTAAGCATAAAAAAATTCTCTAAAGCCTTTATCATTTCTTTGGGGGTTAGACAAGGAGGTATTTTATCCCCAATATTGTTTTCGTTAACAGTTGATGCGCTGTAACTAAAGTTATAGAAATCAAAATAGGGATGTTTTTTTAAAGGTCTGTGCAGTAATTCTATAATGCATGCAGACGACTTGGTCTTACTGTCTATTTCAATTCACAATTTACAGAAACTTACCGACATATGCACCGAAGAACTTAGTTCTATTGGTTTATCAATTAATTGCAATAAGACATTTTGTATTCGTTTTGGCCCTAGGTATTCCATTAAAGCTTCACACATCTTAATAAATGATACACCTATACAATGGGTAAGCGAAGTCATGTATTTAGGTTTGTCTGTGGTTTGTGCTAAGCATTTCAAGTTGAACTTGCAAAATAGGAAACAAAAATTCTTTCGGGCACTCAACGCTACTATTTCAAGAATTGGTACCTCTTCACCGGAGGTGACAATTTCTTAGACTGAATCGCAATGCGTACCTATGTTACTATATGGCTTAGATAGTGTTGAACTGTCTAGGTCACTAATCCGCAGCATTGAAAATGCATAAACACAAATCTACTCTAGGCTTTTCCATACATTTCGATAAGAATATAATAACTCAAAGTCAATATTGCATGGGTCAATTGCCAGCTGAACTAAAAATTGCAATAAGACGATTGAATTTCTTATCTAAGCTAAGTTCAACGGGTAACCATTACTGTGAAATTATTGATTATTGATATGAAGAATTATGCAAACTAATGTCTGACTACAATTGCTGCATTGGATGTAATGTTACGGATTTATCTAAAGTAAACTGGAAGTATTATTTGCGTATATACTTTGAAAATAATAAACTAAATAAAACATAAAATTAATGCACGATAACTGAAAAAGGAAAAGACTATAATTTTCTCTAATTTTATTAATTAATTTGTTTATTGCACGCTTTCCGAGCACATGTGCGTGATGTTGCATGTTCTTTTCGTTTCGAATACTTTATTTCATTGTTCTATTTCGCTGAACATGATGTCACTTTGTGCTTTATATTATGCACTTATTGTACTTATGCTAACATAGTTTTGGTGAAACCAAGATGCATATATATATATACATGTATATATATATATATATATATATATATATATATATATATATATATATATATATATATATATATAGTGAAAGCTTCATTTTGCAGAGACACAGAGTATATTAGATAAGTTTCTCCGCAAAAGTGATCTTATACTAATCAGACAAATCCCGTAACAAATAATCTTCTTACTAAGCTTCAAAATATACAGATTGAAAATTACATTTTCTTCGGCTAACGGATCTAATATATGAATGACATATACGTGTATATATTGCACAACGTTTAGGGGAATACGAATGCTCGATTATACTGTTAAATTCGTAGCGAACGAGAATAGCAAAGAGAAAAAGCATCACTAAGAAGCAAAAGTCGAAATTTTGTGAATTTGATTTCTAACCGTGTAAAATAAACGAAAGACATCTCTATATCATCTAATCTATCTCCCCTCTCTCTCACACACATTCTCTCTCTCCCTCTCTCTCTCTCTCTCTCTCTCTCCCTCTCCCTCTCTCTCTCTTTCTCTCTCTCGCTCTCCTCACCCTCCTCTCTCTGGTCTAGTTGCTTTTAGCGCCAAAATTTAAACTATCATCTATTTTAACTTATCACAATTACCAATCGAATCATCGAACGATTTTGGAAGAGTAAAATCAAAAGTTTGCGTTTGTTCATTTTTTTGTGTGGGTCTCATAGTGAATGATGATTGGGCAGATTTTTCAACGTCAAATGATACTTCCATTTCTTTACGATGAGGAGGGTTATAACGATTCATCTCATTATCGTCCTGGCATAAACATGTAGATGGGTATTGGATTTCCTTGTCTGCAATCAGCTGGTCTTTCATCATTGAGCCAGGTGGATAAATCAGATCATAGTCATTGCCTGTTCAACGTATTAATGAAACAATTATTGTGACAAATCAACAAATAACAAGAACAAGGCATAACAAAAGTTGAAGGAGTAGTGAAATGAGACATTTGAAAATCCTAAATTATGCTCAGAATTGTATAAATAAGCAAGACATTGAATGAATTAAATAAAAACTACAACATTTTGTGAAGATAAATAATAAAATGAAATCATAGGGAGATTTGCAGTAATTACTGAAGTACCAATTTGCACATCGAAGTTCGAGTTTTGACAATCGACTGTGGGAAATTAAATTCACTCTGTAGAGCTGTGATAGATCGTATTTGAGCTTCTCTAAAGTTACTCTCGGTGAAAAAAATTTGGAGATCTTCGATATGTTGCTCATTATGTTTGAATTTGCATCCATTTTGTTATATTAGGATAAATGTAAAATAGCAAGGATGGCAAATTATGCGCAAAAATATTTCTTGCTTGCTGGAATGAGTGGTAGAAAGTTAGTAATAATCATGAGATACGTCTGCAATTACGGGGTTGCAGAGCATATTTCTCTAAAAAAATAAAAGTTCATGTTTATATCTATGCTTATCATCATCATCTTCCCTTAAATCCCAGTTTAACTAGGGTCAGGATACGAATGGACTGTCTCAAATCCTCTCTGTCCCACATCAAGTCATTAGTCAATCCCTATTTGAGGCTTTTCCATTCGTTTAAAATTGTGTAGCAACTTCTGAAGCCTGGGCGCTCACCAACTGAATGCCTTTCTGACGTTGTTGTGGACCTTAGTGCTTTAGTCGCCTTCTACGACACGTGCAGTCAGCGGTTGATCAGTTCTTCAAACATCTCGGACACAACACGGAGAATGTTTATATATATGCTCACAACCTCAATATCTGCATGAATTGATACTCGGCTTACATTAAAGTAATTTGTCAGAGTGTTGCCAGAGCTGACCAATTACTTTAAATAATGCCTGATGCCCCTTTCAGCCCTCTCCTATGTTCCCATCTGAGCCAAGTTCAAAGAAAAGCACCGTCTTGGTTTAACACCTGTTGGCTTGGACAACGATTCGACCCACTATCGCAAAATAGTTGACGCCATTTGAATTAAAATTGATCAAATCCTTCAAACTTATTTTTTGCAAATTGAGAAATACAAATCTGAGCATGTCGACGGTGGTATTTAAATGACTTACTAGTGAATCATACCAATTGTTATAGATATTAAAATTTCATCGAGTTTTCCGTGCTAAATCGTTTATTATGTTGTAAAAGCTACATTTTTGCAAGAAATTCAAACAAGCTTTAACTATTTTGGGGTTAATGGCTTATACCGTACGCAATGCCGATGAATCACGTTTCATTAGTAAAGGATCTTAGTTTGTTAATGCTACAGTGGGTTTAGTTAGTGTATTCTTTTAAAGCGCACAGCTGTTTGAGTTTCCTTTTCCAGTAAAAAGTCGTTGAAAAGTAAAATACAATAAAGCAGAAATAGAACTTTTTCTTAACATGTGTACTCCTTTTGTATATTATATTTATTTAAGTGTTTGTTAGTAACATAACGGATATTAGTGTTAGTTACATAAAGTTAGCTTGCTTCACTGCAACAGCACAGAGATTTTTGTAACTGCGGTCGTTTAAGTAGCCTACTTTTGGGTGTATTATAGATCAAACTATATGTCCAGTTAGATAAGTCTGACACGACATGGTATTTGTACAATACCTTAAATCCTGTTTCCTTTTCTGAGAAGCTGAGCAATTTTTTGAACCATTTAGAGGCTTTGAGCTCTCATGCCGTTAGCACAGATCAAAAGCGGGATTTATACGAATCGTAGTGGATATATCAGAAAATATAAAAAACTGCAACATGATCCATTGTGATTCAAAGGGAGTCAGCTAAACCTGTGCAACTTACCAAGCAATCCATTTTGTTGTAGTAGCGATGGAGTCGAGAGTTTATTGCTGCTATTGTTTGATCTACTTGCAGATTCTGAAATATTAAATAAATATATATGTTAAGTTAAGCGTTGCTCTTGCTCAGCACACCGTGTTTTATCCGGGGTGCTGAGCAAGACCAACCGTGGACTGCACGTGTCGTAAAAGGCGACAAAGCACTAAGATCCAAACCAACGTTAGAATGGACGTTCGGTTTGTGAGCGACAATGAGTCAGAGTCTGCTACAGAATTGTCTACAACGAATGAAATTTTAGTGAATTGACTAATGATGTGATATGAGACAGAGACGAGCATCCCGACTCTAGCTAAATTGGGATTCAAGGTGATCATGACGATGACGGTGATGATGATGATCATGACGATGACGATGACAATGACGATGACGATAACGATGACAATGACGATGATGATGATGACGATGATGATGATGATGATGATGATGATTATGATGATGATGAAGATGATGATGATGATGATGATGAAGATGATGATGATGATGATAAATAAGTAACAATATCAATAAATATTCTTACTCTTCAAAATTGCAGTTATGTAGGCCGGCCGGTTTTATGATTGACATTTTAATTCAGTCATATTTACGAAATACTTTTCAATTTTACAAAACAGGAAAAGTTTCCGTTTTAAAAGTAACTATAAAAGCAGCTATGATAAAGCCTTTTATTCGGTTCCTTCTTTATGGCAAATATATCAAAAATAACTCTAAAGTATAATATTGGCACTAATTGTACTTATAGGTTTATGTTTCTGCAATATTAAACGATATGCTTGGATTACTCTTTAACTGAGAAAAACAATAACCTAGATTACTAAAATAATAAACTTAACAATTTCTCAGAATACTATATTTAGGTCTATATACGCTATATTTTTAACAATATATAGTGTTATAGGATAAACAAAGCACGAAATATGTTTGACCTTATACAAAATAATAGGCCTATACGAAATAATCATGCATTATATCTGGAAAATGGCGGCATAATTATATAGCCTAAAGTCAGACTTGTAGTCCTCGAGACCTGACAGTCTCGAATGTTCCGGTCTTGGTCTTGGTCTCGAGCGATTGGTCTCGTGTACTTTCGAGACCACTGCATATTATTTTAATTAATTTCAAGAAGTTGTGAATGAATAATATGCAAACATTTAGTTTTATGAAGTGTTTTCATGCTATCCTATTACACTTCAATTGTTTTAAAATTCAAATCCCAATCTACAGATTAATATATCGAGTAGATATTTCAAATTTAGATGCAGCTATGGAAAAACAATTGAATCTAATATCAAATAGCAATATGCTTATGCACATCCGTTTTTACTTATTTTTCTACGAACTCTATTTCAGATAATGTTGAAACTTGGAAAAGTTCCTGTTCAGTTCGGTGCTGGTATAACTACACCAATATCGACATTTAAGGGGCAAAAAGAAACGTCTGCTGATGACTTTCGGAGAATACCGGGATGCCGTATAATATCAACTTTTTTTAACATTGTATTTTATGATATGCGAGTTTTAAAACATCCAAAAGGCAATTTGAATTTAAACAAAAAGTCAGATGTACTAACGTTGTGCATAATCTTAGGAAACTTGTTAATTACTATAATAGTAGAAACATTAAAGTAAATATTGGGGTAATTGATCTTAAAAAGCTTTTGATAAATGTAAGGGTTATGGAATTTTATGTATATTGCAAAACAAGGGTGTAAATAAATGTGCTAGAAAATCGGAATTTCAAAAATTCTAAAACTGTTAAATGGAAAAATTGTATGTCCAATTGTGCGACTTTATTGTCTGGCGATAAAAAAGGAGAAGTCCTTTCACCCATTCTATTTACTTTATTTGTAGATAATTTATTGAGTGCACTGGATCAGTCTAATTAGGATGCTTTGTTATTTATAAATGTTTTAGCAACTTCATGTATGCTGGTGATTTAATTTTAATAGTCTATATATTAATTTGCAATTGCGAAAATGTTCATTATTGGTCATTTGCTGCTGTTCTCATTTACCATTTTTTCTCCTACGCGATGTCCAGACGTAGATTACTGCAATTAGCAGCGTGACACAGATCAAGACTGCGAAGATGTTGCCTACATATAAAAGACTGGTAGGACTAGTGACATCTCTGGTAATTTCTGTGACTGCATAAAACAGAGAAAAATGAAGAAAATCGCATATTTTAATCAGTAGTTAGTCAAGTTTAAACATGCTTATTTATGGTCAATTTAATTTTTATACAATTCTTAGAATATCTAAAATTTTGATCGCTGATTGGTTCACCTCTCTCTCTCTCTTAGTTCACTGTCTACTGAATGTCCATGGTACATAACGCCTCCACTCTTCTCTGTCTTCCGCCTTCCTCTTCATTCCAACATATGAGTGAATTTTTAAATCATCTAACATACCTAATCTCGGCCTGCCTCTGCCTCAATTTTCTTCCATTCTACCTTCTTTGACCTCTTTTAATAGACCTTCCCCCCTTAGAATGTGTCCTATCCATCTCTTCTTCCTATTTCTTAATACATTTATCATGGCTCACCTATGAAATAAATTAATCCAGAAGATTTATCAAAATACCTCCGAGTCTTATGCCATTTTACGATGTTACAGGCAGCTCTACAGTGAGCCGTTTTGACATGAAAACAGTTTAAATAAAATAGAATATAGTTTTTAGTTATTTTTTGGAACACAAAATTCGAAAACGTTAGGACCTACGTAGAGCCCCAATTGGTCATATTTTATTGTAATTTTATTTTCACTGAACATTTTTCAGTGAAATCATACCTAATTAGAAGCTAATATTTATCTATAGGATTGTATATGGTAAAAGTTTATTCAATAATGCATGATTTTGAAAATTTAGAGAATACCAGGCGATTTTAAAATTGAATTTTTGAATTCTCATCAGGGCAGACTATGCATTAGAAGAAGTAACATTCTAGATTATATTTTTCAAGCAGAGAGATAATTACGAAAAAAAGAGTAGCCTAATTCATGCGTTAGGATAACCTTCGTTGATCGAACTAAAATAATAATTTATAATCATATGTAATCACACAACTGGAGTCAGCCATTATATAATTTATTAGTTCATACATGTAGCTATTGACAGATCGCGAGAAATTATGTGAAAGTGAAACGTGATAAAATAAATGCATATATTTCTTTATTTTCATACTAAAGAATTAATCATTCGTTAATTGTTATAACATGCAATAACGTAATATTACATTTATATTCAAGGTTACATTTTTGAATATAATATTAATGCACAAATTTAAATGGTGGTGATTCATTTACATTAAATTTCAAGTTTTATCAAGTGGGGATCTTCAATTGACGTTGGGGCCTATATGTGGATTCATAAACTCAAATTGATTGATTTTGGTACCCGCAGTATTGGATGAGTCAGAAGAATTGATAGTTCCAGACGATACTGAAGTTTCTGTTCTTTCACTCGTTGAATCTAACAAGGAATGAGATGATGTTTCTGAAATTTCAAATGCAATGTAATTTAGCGCCAATTTCATCGCCAGCCAAAGACACTAATATATTTTCCAACATGTCACATCTGAATGAGAATTATGACTTTGGAGACATATAGCATGGAATAGTTGTAGTCAAGAAAGAGGAAAGAGAGAGAGAGAGAGAGAGAGAGAGAGAGAGAGAGACAGACAGAAAGAAAGAAAGAAAAGTGCCTTTCATAGTAAAAACAAGCTGCAATACTTACATCATTTGCATGATTATTTCCCTATACATAATATTTATTTATCATATTTCTGTTATAATTTAACAAGTGATTAACCTAATTGTTATTATCATAATGGCTCTCAAATTCCGTTCAGTATTTTCTAACCTAAGCTCTTGATATTATCTTAAGAATAACGTCAATATTACAGCCCAAAAAGAATATATTTGCTTAATCAAACAATTATCACTTTTAAGCCTAATATAATTTACTTTATAGTAATTGCAAATGTTTTTCCTTCAATAAAGCATGAATATTTATACTGCATAAATCCACGCTATGAATCAAGTAGAGGTACATGTAGTATTATTCATCGATCAAAATACGCATTTTAATTTGATTAAGACATATCATACGATAATATCATACTGAATTTGAATACCTACACAATAAAGGGAATAGGAGACGCTTTCTGCCACTTTAATACAATATGACTTCCTGCTAGAGATAAACCAAGTATATAGCAAACGCTCTAACTAGATTAACAAATAAATCACTCTATTGCTCGAGCTGCTCTACAGGAGTAACATGAATACAGATAATAATAACTTTACATCAAGTAAGTAGTGATTACCATTAACGATTAGTGTCCATATTTGAGTTGAATTAGTTTGATGCGCATCTTCAAAAGCATAAAATCCAGAATTCTCAAGTGTGGCGTACTTAATGATGAGACTGAGAGATCTATTGTTGCGTTCGACTCTGACATTTCTGAACCTAACATTTGTTCCTCGTAATAGCGCTCCTCCGGAATAAATAATATTGTTCATATTAGAGACTTCTGAGGTATTTCCATATTTCAACAATGGGCTCTTTATTTCTTTTATACTATCAAATGTAATGTTTACCATTGAACCAACATAACAGTGAATGATTGAATCCCGTGGTCTACTTGTAGACTCTGCTGATTGGATCTCTTGCGAATATGCTGCGAAACGAGTTCAGAAAATCAATATGAATAACAGAGAGTTAAATGTCCAAATTAGAATTAAATAATGAATGGATATTAATTATTATGTTAAGTCTCAAAAATGGCGAGATTATATATTGAATGTTATACACGACTATATATGTATATGTATATGTATGTATATATATATATATATATATATATATATATATATATATATATATATATATATATTAGTTCACTGTCTACTGAATGTCCATGGTATATAACGGTTTAATTCATCTCTTTATGTCCACATTTGAGTGGATTTTTAAATCATCTAACATACCTAATCTCGGCCTGCCTCTGCCTCAATTTCCTTCCATTCTACCTTCTTTGACCTCTTTTAATAGACCTTCCCCCCTTAGAATGTGTCCTATCCACCTCTTCTTCCTATTTCTTAATACATTTATCATGGCTCACCTATGAAATAAATTAATCCAGAATATTTATCAAAGTACCTCCGAGTCTTATGCCATTTTACGATGTTACAGGCAGCTCTACAGTGAGCCGTTTTGACATGAAAACAGTTTAAATAAAATAGAATATAGTTTTTAGTTATTTTTTGGAACACAAAATTCGAAAACGTTAGGACCTACGTAGAGCCCCAATTGGTCATATTTTATTGTAATTTTATTTTCACTGAACATTTTTCAGTGAAATCATACCTAATTAGAAGCTAATATTTATCTATAGGATTGTATATGGTAAAAGTTTATTCAATATTGCATGATTTTGAAAATTTAGAGAATACCAGGCGTTTTTAAAATTGAATTTTTGAATTCTCATCAGGGCAGACGATGCATTAGAAGAAGTAACATTCTAGATTATATTTTTCAAGCAGAGAGATAATTACGAAAAAAAGAGTAGCCTAATTCATGCGTTAAGATAACCTTGTTGATCGAACTAAAATAATAATTTATAATCATATGTAATCACACAACTGGAGTCAGCCATTATATAATTTATTAGTTCATACATGTAGCTATTGACAGATCGCGAGAAATTATGTGAAAGTGAAACGTGATAAAATAAATGCATATATTTCTTTATTTTCATACTAAAGAATTAATCATTCGTTAATTGTTATAACATGCAATAACGTAATATTACATTTATATTCAAGGTTACATTTTTGAATATAATATTAATGCACAAATTTAAATGGTGGTGATTCATTTACATTAAATTTCAAGTTTTATCAAGTGGGGATCTTCAATTGACGTTGGGGCCTATATGTGGATTCATAAACTCAAATTGATTGATTTTGGTACCCGCAGTATTGGATGAGTCAGAAGAATTGATAGTTCCAGACGATACTGAAGTTTCTGTTCTTTCACTCGTTGAATCTAACAAGGAATGAGATGATGTTTCTGAAATTTCAAATGCAATGTAATTTAGCGCCAATTTCATCGCCAGCCAAAGACACTAATATATTTTCCAACATGTCACATCTGAATGAGAATTATGACTTTGGAGACATATAGCATGGAATAGTTGTAGTCAAGAAAGAGGAAAGAGAGAGAGAGAGAGAGAGAGAGAGAGAGAGAGACAGACAGAAAGAAAGAAAGAAAAGTGCCTTTCATAGTAAAAACAAGCTGCAATACTTACATCATTTGCATGATTATTTCCCTATACGTAATATTTATTTATCATATTTCTGTTATAATTTAACAAGTGATTAACCTAATTGTTATTATCATAATGGCTCTCAAATTCCGTTCAGTATTTTCTAACCTAAGCTCTTGATATTATCTTAAGAATAACGTCAATATTACAGCCCAAAAAGAATATATTTGCTTAATCAAACAATTATCACTTTTAAGCCTAATATAATTTACTTTATAGTAATTGCAAATGTTTTTCCTTCAATAAAGCATGAATATTTATGCTGCATAAATCCACGCTATGAATCAAGTGGAGGTACATGTAGTATCATTCATCGATCAAAATACACATTTTAATTTGATTAAGACATATCATACGATAATATCATACTGAATTTGTATACCTACACAATAAAGGGAATAGGAGACGCTTTTTGCCACTTTAATACAGTATGACTTCCTGCTAGAGATAAACCAAGTATATAGCAAACGCACGAACTAGATTAACAAATAAATCACTCTATTGCTCGAGCTCCTCTACGGGAGTAACATTTCAAACCTGAATACAGATAATAATAACTTTACATCAAGTAAGTAGTGATTACCATTAACGATTAGTTCCCATATTTCAGTTGAATTAGTTTGATGCGCATCTTCAAAAGCATAAAATCCAGAATTCTCAAGTGTGGCGTACTTAATGATGAGACTGAGAGATCTATTGTTGCGTTCGACTCTGACATTTCTGAACCTAACATTTGTTCCTCGTAATAGCGCTCCTCCGGAATAAATAATATTGTTCATATTAGAGACTTCTGAGGTATTTCCATATTTCAACAATGGGCTCTTTATTTCTTTTATACTATCAAATGTAATGTTTACCGTTGAACCAACATAACAGTGAATGATTGAATCCCGTGGTCTACTTGTAGACTCTGCTGATTGGATCTCTTGCGAATATGCTGCGAAAAGAGTTCAGAGAAACAATATCAATAACAGAGAGTTAAATGTCCAAATTAGAATTAAATAATGAATGGATATTAATTATTATGTTAAGTCTCAAAAATGGCGAGATGATATATTGAATGTTATACAGGACTATATATGTATATGTATATATATATATATATATATATATATATATATATATATATCATAGACTTTCCAGTAGACAGTGAACTAATATATATAGTTCACTGTCTACTGAATGTCCATGGTATATAACTCCTCCATTCATCTCTTTATGTCCACGTATGAGTGGATTTTTAAATCATCTAACATACCTAATCTCGGCCTGCCTTTGCCTCAATTTCCTTCCATTCTGCCTTCCATGATCTCTTTAAGTAGATCCCTTAGAATGTGTCCTATCTAGCTCTTCTTCTTATATCTTAATGCTTTTAAGAATTGGCCATCTGTACCAACTCCCAACACTAAACAAAACTTTCTCATTCCTAACCTCTCTTCTCTGATGATATCTTCCTTCCTAAAGATCCATGTTTCACATCCATACAAAAGCGTAGTCCAAACCAAATATTTCAGTATAGTTCTTTATCTTTGTGTTCTCTTTACATTGTTTATTACTGTAGAAATTCTTTCCAATTACCAAAGTTCACTTTTATTTGTGCAATCCTACTGCATATTTCAGTCATATATTTTCCATCATCGGTTTTAGTATGACTCACATATTTAAAACTCCTTACCTGTTCCTCTTTCGTACAATATATTGTGATTTTAGTTTCAACTTTATTGTTTGGACACTCTAATCATTTTTGCGTTTTTAGAGTTAATCTACATGCCATATTTCCATACCGCATCACTCAGACCAATCATAATCTTCTGCAATCCAGTCTCATTGCCCGCTACCATTCTTTGGTCATCTGAAAATCTTACTTCATGCAACAATTTTCCTCATACTTTTACATCTTCTTCCATGTTTTCCATGTCTTCTATTTTAAAGTTTCGGCTTAATCTTTAATAATTTAAGGATTATTATAATTATATTAAATTATAAATATTATTGTAACTAAGAATATATTTACAGGAATAGGGGCGTTTCTGTTTTGTGTGTGCTTTGGCTGCCCAATTGGCGAATAAAGATATATATATATATATATATATATATATATATATATATATATATATATATATATATATATATATATATATATATTAACACGTTCATACTTTCTCCCTCATAAATCTTGGCGTAGTTTCAACGTCGATTACATGGGAACTTACCCACATTATATAGGTCTTGCAGAGCGATAAACAAAGACAGTTTAAATATGCTTGGTACACGATTCCACAAAGACATTTCTGCGTTGTCGGATCTTTGGCTAGACATCATGTCCAGAATCGTATGATAATTGAACAATTATTTCAAATCCTTGTCATTGCGAGCAGGCCGACCATTTCCCAGCTTTTGGAATCGCTGCTATAAAACTGACATCCATTCTATACTTTCAAATTTATTATTAGTGACTTTATAAAATAATGCAAACCTGTAATGAACAAATTTTGAGTGGTTATTATATTGAAATGCATATATAAGGACAGTTACCTTGAATTTATTGTCACGATGATCTTTACAATTCCTTAACAAGGCAAACGCTAGGCCTGTAATATGCACATCACTATTTTTAGGAAGAATATTTTGGGCTACTTCAGATAGTGCATAAATGGAGACTGCAAGTAGGTTTACAAGTCATTTCGAAAAAAAATTGCGGTTCCGTCTATCTAGACATTTACTAACATATAAAAAATATTAAATACATAAAATAATAGATTAGCTCAATATAATGTATCTAGACTATGTTTGGCAACACAAACTTCCTCCTCCGAAATACTGCGTTTTCTTTCCATACGGGTCTATAGCTTCAAACCTAAAGTACAATATACATGTAGACTTAATCTTTCTCTTTTCCACGATATGAATTTCACAATGGTAGCTAGATGAGCATTAATATTTGATTTAGCATTTTGTCAAATTTTAAATGCTACATAAATTCTAGCAGATATGAGTAATCAAAAGGTAACTATTTGAGAAAAGACTTTATTAATTTAATTAAATGTTGACATTTTCATTCTCATTTAACACGTGTGAATTTCATAAATTAATGTTTTATTGACTATATAGTATCAGAAAGCTATGCAGTAAAACAAGAAGTTGTCGGTATCTTTCACACTTACGTTAATCCGTATAAACTCATTGAAATATAATCTGCTTAAAATTACCTTATAACTATATAGACAAACTGATAAAACTCTGAAAAAATTGAGATACTGTTAAGATGCATCTTCTTTGGTGTTTATTTGATTGACGCGGCTTGCTGATATTGGATAATTTCTGAAAAAATCTGTCATAGAGACGTAAACATTGGTAAAATATTTACTACAACTGCAGCAATGATATGTAGGACTATATCAAAGTAGCTCTGGGAGTAGTGATGTGCTGGATCGTAAATCAGAACTATGAGAAATAAAAATTACACACAATAATAGCCTATTAAATTTACAAATAACTATTCTATAATTAGACATTTTATACATTATTATACATAATAAAACACTATTAACGTTTGTGCCTCTAGTGATACTTAATATAAAACTTAATATAATTTAATGCTTCAAAGGTCTAAAATTTCAAGTATTAACCTCTCCCCTATCTTTCGAGCAAATTATTATTAACATTGTAGAATTTTGAAGGAATTTGTATATGTTACGCTCCATATTGTGGTTAATTATATTTTATATTGTGCTATTATGTACATTAATTGTGTAAATATGTGCCAGAATATAGTATAGTTATTAGTAGTACATGTATATATATATCATTTCACCTCTTCATGATTATTCACAAAAATACTCTACGAGTGCATTCAATAGCATGATGGCTTAGGTGGGTCTCGCTAATTACAAAATCGTATCAGTGCTTGATCTGTACAACAGTTCTTATGTTTTTTTGTTTTCGTAATGAGATAAAAATATTTTTCCAGTCTCAATAGTTTATATACTCAACATATTCTAGCTAATTACTTTTCATTCACGCTGCTCATAAAACAATTTCATGTCTACTTTTCAGAAATGAAACGGCAAGTATATATAGGCCGATAACAGGTCATATGATGGTATGATGCTCTTTCCCAGAAATTATTTGACTAAAGATAATTATAGTGGAAATACACCGTGCATAATGGTACTGCAAATAAACCTGTATTTGAAAGAATATCTCAATTTGATTGTAGTAACAATATACTATTCATATAAATATATATATATATATATATATGTACATGAATATGAATATATATATATATATATATATATATATATATATATATAATGTATATATATACATACATACATACATACATACATACATACATTCATACATACATTCAAAACATATCTATAGATAGAGTGACATTATACTAAAGCAAAATAATTATTAACCATCATCATCATCGTCATACTCCCTTGAATCTCAGTTTAACCTAAGTCCGGATACAAATAGACTATCTCAAAAACTCTGTAAAATAATTATTTACCATAAATAGTTATTTATAATAAAATACTCTCTCTCTCTTAGTGGCCTCTCTACTGACAGATCCATGCCATATAACGCCTCAACTCTTCTCTTTCATCCGTTTTCCTCTTCATGATCACATATGAGTTGATCTATATATTATCTAATATCGTCCAAATCATTTCTAATATTGGTCTGCCTCTGCCTCTATTTCATCAGAGTATAACTATAATGATCTCTTTTAGGTACTTTTCCCCCTTAGAATGTGTCCTATCCAGCTCTCTATATATATCAACTTTCTATCTATATCAACTTTCTATCTCTATCAACTCTCTCCAGAACTTCTTCATTTGTAACCTTTTAGGTCCATCAAAGCTTCCACATTCTTCTCCAAATATAAACTTCGAACGCTTCTAGTATATTAATATCTACCTTCCTTAAGGTACTTGATTCATGTCCATTCATTAGCGAACGAAAAATTATGACAGAGCGGTAATTAGCGTCACTATGCCTTAATACGGGAATATACGTAGCTATGCTTTACTCCAGACAGAAATACCTACCTGGCTCATTATGTTAGATACATCAGCAAATAAAAAATGTAGGTAACGGTATTCTTTTCATGTTATATGTATATAAGGACATAATTAAAGTAAATCGTCTGACAGAATATAAGAGAGTCTATAAAATATCTTGAAAATCGCATTTATTATATATTGTAAAATCTACATACATATAAGTAAAAATATTCACCGTCAATCAGCAGCAAAGCCCTGATACATAATTTATCTCCCAAGGGCGCTAGGACATATCAAATTTGGGGTTTACCGACCCAAAATTTGAAAGTTTTAGGCCAATTGCTTCCGACGAGAGGACTTTATCCATTACGCCACATCAACCTCAAGAAATATTTAAAATATTTATCCTCTAAAAATATTCGAATATTAATTTTTTATCAATATTTTACAGAATGCAACTTTTATGAAGAATACTCTTTTTATATTTTGAGTTGATGCAACATTTAGATGTAATTGCTGCCTTCAGATCCTCCTCTTCAGAATATGACTAATAATCAGCAAATATTTACTGTCGACTAATGACTCTTACGTGTAATAATGATACATGTACACTCTTGGCTTTCATTGTCTGGCTTATAACATTTCAGAATGCTTATATTTCTGCATATAAGAACAGTATGTGCTAAATGGAAAAATATGTAAATTTACGGAAAATGAACAGAATATATATATATATATATATATATATATATATATATATACATATATATATAAATATATATATATATATAGGCCTATATATATATATATATATATTTAAATTTAAATATACATGTATATATATTTATATATATTTAAATTTAAATATATATATATATATATATATATATATATATATATATATATATATATATATAGACTGCGCATTAAATAAATATATATTTATGCATATATATATCTTAGTGTACTGTCTACTGGCAGGTCCTGGTATATAACGCCTTCCTCCACTATTTTCTGTTATCCGCTTTTCTCTTCATGTCCACATATGCGTGGGTCTTTAATTCATCTAAAATTCATACTCTAGCTTGGCCAGTCTCTGCCGCTATTTCCTTCAATTCTACATGTCTTCTAATAGACTTTCCCCATTAGAAAGTGTTCTCTCCAACTCTTCTTCCTATTTAAAAAACATTTATCAACTATCTATCTGTACCAACTCTCTCCAGAACTTCCTCCTGTGTAACCTTTTGAGTCCAGTTAATCATTTCCATTGTTCTCCATATTTGCATTTCCATTGTCTCCAGTTTCCTAGTATCTTGCTTAATTAAGGTACATGTTTTACATCGATATAGTTGCGTGGCCCAAAAAATTGTGTAAACTATTTTTGTCTTCTAGTCATTCTTTTGACTTTTGGTAAATATTCTTTCCTTTTACCGAAGGCCTCTTTTGCTTGTGACATCTTACTGCCAATTTCAGTCCTATATTTTCCATACTACCTAGTTTACGTATCTATGTAAACAGCATAATAAAATATTAAAATAATTAGAATATTATAAATAAATAGAACTTTCTGTGTTCCGTTGGAGGCACCGGCCTTCTTTACGTCTCGACCGACTGTAGGTCGTTGCAACAGTATTTGGATAGTGCTCTAAGCGCCTGCAGCCCCAAACATATTTTGGAAGAAATATTTACTGGTCCATTCTTTATAAATAGACAGATTGGAAAAACCCTCAGTCATAATATTCCCTGGATTTGCTACTCAAAATTTCGTCACGCATCACTGGTTCCTACAGAAGTAGCTGCTGTAGAATCACTGATATTCCTGTTGTGCCCATATTGTCATTCGTAAGATGGCAGCTCTAAGCAAAAAACGTAAAGCTGAAAAATCACCTCAGAGTTCCCCACCAACTAATTTATCAGAGTCTGCAACTATGCTAAATCCAAAACCGGCTCAAATTGTAAAACCACCTCCAATCATTGTCAAATAAGTTGTCAAAAATGATGAGGTGAAGAATGTACTGGAAAGTGAAAACCTTCCATTCAGAGCAACATATATGAATAACGGTCAGATTAAAATCAATGTAGACAAACCGGAACAGTACAGAGTGCTAAGAGATACTTTGATGCAGAACAACTTTCAGTGGCATACATATGAAAACAAGCAAGATAGGCCGATAAGAGTTGTGGTAGAAAATGTGCACTCTTCATGCAACCCTGAAGATATAAAATCTGAGTTGCTCACAAAGAATTATAAAATTTTGACGGTTGAGCCGATGCTTAAGAAAACACCGGAGGGGAAAAAGCCGCTACCTATGTTTCTACTAAGTTTTGATAAATCTGAAGACGTCAAGCGCATCTATGACATACAGTACCTGTGCTATATGCGAGTTAAAGTTGAAACATTGCGGCAGAATAAACAAATTCCGCAATGGAAAAGATGTCAGAGATTTGGACACACGCAGAATTTTTGTAATAGAGATGTAGTATATGTGAAGTGTGCAGGAAAACATCTTTCCTCGCAGTGTAGTAAACCTAAAGATCTCCCGGCTAAGTGCTTTAACTGCGCCTAAGCACATCCAGCTAATTACAGAGGCTGCATCATTGCTAAGCAGCTGCAGCAGCGAAGGGATGCCACTCAGAAAAAATCGACAAATACACTAACTAACAGTACTACAAGAAATGGAATCTCATATGCCCAGTTTGCAAGCGGCCAATCTAAGGAAAATCAAATATTTGCCACTACAACTAATGCAGAAAGTCAGGAACTAGACGTGAATCAGACACTGCAGAAAGTCATGCTGTCACTTAACAATATATGTGCTAGACTTAACAATCTGGAATCCAGACTTACGCCAATGGCATCAAAATCTATTTCATTGCATGGATCATAACGGTCTACGAATAGCAACTTGGAATGCTAATGGAATCACCAACAAGAAACAAGAATTTGAAGCATTTCTTTACACTCACAGTATAGATGCTTGTTTAATTTCAGAAACTCATTTTTACAGAGAAAGCCATTTTAAAGTAAGAGGCTATAGAACTTACCATACATACCACCCAGATAATAGAGCCAAAGGCGGTAGTGCTATAGTGATCAAGGAATCTCTCTCATTATGAAGAAAAAATATCCAAAAGCAAGAAATTTCATTGACCCTTGTTCAACTTAAAACCTTGAAGCAGTCTGTATGTTTGGGAGCGGCGTATTTCCCTCCCAGACATAATTTGATATCCTCTGAATATAGAGAAATACTACAGCAAGCAGGTGAGAGGTATATTATAGGTGGAGATTTTAATGCTACGCACGTTGACTGGGGATCAAGACTAACCAACCCGAAAGGTAAAGAACTAAGAACAGCTATAAAGGACCTAGGCTGTAACTTCCATTCAACAGGGAAACATACATATTGGCCTACTGATATTCTAAAAATTCCAGATCTATTAGACTTCTTCATTAGAGAAAAGTCTCTAGTAATTTTATTAAAATAGAAGACAATTTTCACCTATCTTCAGATCATTCGGCAGTCTTGTTAACATTGAGTGAAAATGCTATGATGAAGGAAGCTAGACCAACTCTAATCAACAAAACAACAAATTGGGAAGATTTTAGACAAAACTTACATAATGAAATAAACTTAAAAGTAAGCCTTAAATCGAATCAGCAACTAAATGTTAAGTCTGAAAAATTTATGCTTGCAATACAGAAAGCAGCTTTTAACAACACTAGACATATAACCAAAACAGCCAAAGGCTTCCCTTATAATTATCCATTAGAGATAGTGAAATTGATATCAGAGAAAAGAAAAGCAAGAAGAAAATGGCAACAATCCAGGAACCCAACGAGTAAAAATATCCTCAATAATAGTTCACAAAGACTTAAAAGAGAAATTCAAAAGTTTAAAGATGAGTCAATCGGGTCTTATCTGAATGAACTATCTGCAGATAAGAAGTCAAATTACTCACTCTGGAAAGCAACAAAAAACATTAAGCAGCCTACTGCCTCAGTTCCTCCAATTAGAACTGGCACAGGTCCATGGGCCAGAAACAATAAACAAAAGGCTGATCTATATTCAGACAGTCTTACTGATATTTTCAAACCAAATAAATCAAATACAGAAGAAGAACTGGATAGCCTCTCGAGTTTAAGCAGTGAAAGCATAAAATTCACCACACCTAAGGAAGTGGCACTGGTAATTAAAAAAAACCTCTCTGCTCGCAAAGCTCCAGGCTTCGACTTGATCACTGGGGCAATCCTTAAAGAATTGCCTATTAAAGCTATTGTAATGCTAACTTGCCTCATAAACGCAGCATTCAGACTTAGTCGCGTCCCAGACATTTGGAAAGTAGCAGATGTCATAATGATACCAAAGCCAGGTAAACCACGACATGACGTCAAGTCTTATAGACCTATATCGCTCCTTCCCATAATAAGTAAGGTTTTAGAAAAGCTACTCCTTAAAAGACTTAAACCAATCATTGAACATAATAGCCTAATTCCAAATTATCAGTTTGGATTCAGGCAGAAACATTCAACAATAGATCAAGTACATCGCATCACGGATGTTATTGAGCGTTCTTTAGAGGATAAATTAGTCTGCACTGCAATATTTCTTGATGTAGCCCAAGCCTTCGACAAAGTCTGGCACGTAGGACTAATTTGCAAGCTTAAGAAATTTTTGCCCAAACAATACGCAGATACTCTAACGTCATATCTAACTGAAAGAACCTTCAGAGTTAGATGTGAAAATGAATTCTCTGACCTCAGAAACATAAATGCAGGAGTTCCTCAAGGAAGTGTATTGGGACCAGTATTATATGTTCTATATACTAGCGACTTACCGGAGATGGAGGAAACTACGGTTGCAACTTTCGCTGATGATACTGCTATTTTGGCAACAGGAAATGATGCACAAATTTCAACTGAAAAAGTTCAGCGAGCTATTAATCGTCTTTTAGGATGGACTGATCGCTGGAAAATTAAACTCAACGAGTTAAAATCTGTCCACATAAATTTTACCAATAAAAAACTAGTTAATCCTCCTAAACTAGTAATTAATGGAACGTATGTCCCGCATGAAAATGCTGCAAAATATCTAGGGATGAACCTTGATGTTAAATTAAGATGGAAACACCATATTAAGAAAAAAAGGAACGAACTAAACTTAAAATATCAGCAGTTCTATTGGATTCTCGGTAGAAAATCCAAATTATCTATACACAGTAAACTTTTAATCTACGCTCAAATTTTTAAACCGGTGTGGATGTATGGAATCAAATTTGGGGCTGTGCAAAGAAATCAAATATTGAAATTATTTAGAAATTTCAAAATAAAGTACTGAGGAACATTGTTAATGCCCCCTGGTATCTGAGAAATGATGATATACATCGTGATCTACAAGTACCCTCGGTTGCAGATCAAATACAGAAGGCGGCAAGCAGGCACGAACTAAGACTTCTATACCATATAAATGTAGAAGCGATTCAATTACTGGATATCCAGAATCTCAATAGAAGATTAAAGAGAACTAAACCATTTGAACTCGGTTAGTCTAGCGAATCCAGAATTACAGTAGCTTAAGCTTCTTAATAACTCTGCGTGCATAAATGCATTAATGTTATAATAGAATTGAGGATAATACCAAATAACAGAAGCAGTGCCAATACGTCAAGCTAATTTTGTTTGTCACGTAAAACTTGCATTTTGATTTTGTTAGATTTTGTTTGAACTTCAAGATATCTTGTGAAGAATTTCTGTCAATGTCCTCACTTTATAATTGTGAAGAACAAGTGTTCATATGCATGCTATAGTATAAGCAGTATGCAGTCTATTGCTATGTAGTTTATGCTGGACATTTAATTATTTTATTTCTTTCAGAACATTTGATCGTGAAGATAAAACAGTATGCAGTCTATTCATGTACAGTACAAACACTATACAGGCTATTTATGGTTTAGCAGTTTAATTTGGGGAATTATTTTATTTCTTTGAGAGCATCTATGATTTGAACGTTAGTGATAAGTAGTCCTACTATCACTTATTTTGTCTTAAAGCTAAAATAATTATCAATGGATTTATTTTAGCATTATATCGTGCAGTTAAATATGTTCAATATGGTCAATTTAAAAATTATGGTCGGTCTATTTAGACCAGTTGTAATATGTAATTAAATTATATAAAAAATATTTTCCATCATCAGTTATAGTATGACCCAAATATTTTAAACTCCTTACATGTTCCACTGTCGTACAATATAGGCCTAATCTAATGTGATTTTAGCTTCAACTTAATTATGGGACACTCTCATAGCCTTGGCTATAATGATTAATACTGGCTACATGTATAATGATTGTTTGCTATAAACTTTTAACTGCTTTATATGATTTATTTGTGCTATATGTGTTCAGGGCATATTTTTGTGCTTTCGTGGGGTTTGTTTGTGTACCTTTTTCACTCTATCTCAATGCATTTTTGGTGTACGATTTTACCTAACTGATATAAACGTGATTCAATTCAATATTATTCAATGTGGCAAGGATTGTGCCTAAGGAATTCCATGTTTTGAAAGGATTAAGTTGTTGACCTATGGAGCGTTTTATATGGTTATATGGTGTAAGCAGACTTGAGTTTACGAATATGTATGATGGACCTGTGGCTGGAACCATACATACATACATACATACATACATACATACATACATACATACATACATACATACATACATACATACATACATACATACATACAGACATACATACATACATACATACATACATACATACATACATACATACATACATACATACATACATACATACATACATACATAAATACATACATACATACATACATACATACATACATACATACATACATACATACATACATACATACATACATACATACATACATACATACATACATACATACATACATACATAAATACATACATACATACATACATACATAAATACATACATACATACATAAATACATACATACATACATAAATACATACATACATACATACATACATACATACATACATACATACATACATACATACATACATACATACATACATACATACATACATACATACATACATACATATATATATACATACATACATACATACATACATACCTACACATATACATACATAGCCTACATGCATATATGTGTACAGATTTTCTGAATTTTGAAATCTGCACCGTTTTTGGACCTTTCTTTTCGCCGGCTTGATTTTGTCTCAATAATGCTAGATGTTGATATTGATGACTGTAGCACTCTAAAAGTTGCTATGTCATATAGGTTTCATATTTGTCTAGTTATTAGATGTTGCTCCTTGTTGATATTTGGGAACTAGTGACAAAGCTTCCTTCGAACTACAGTAGGTACGATAGACCTACCACTGCAGAGTTGGTCATGATGTCCTGAGATAATATTGAGTCTTAGAAACCAACACGAACATATTGTAGAAGATGAAATAGGTTATACATGCACGTATATTTGATCAATTTAAGATTTTTTTCTTATCCTATCTAATATATATATATATATATATATATATATATATATATATATAAAGGAAGAAATAGGAAGAAGAGTTGGATAGGACACATTCTAAGGGGGAGGTCTATTAAGAGAGCTCATAGAAGATAGAATGGAAAGAAAAAGAGGCAGAGGCAGGCCGAGATTAGGTATGTTAGATAATTTAAAGACGCACTTAAATGTGGAAATGAAGATGAAGGAGGAACTCAAAAAAGAGTGGAGTCATTATACACCATGGAACTGCCAGTAGGCAGTGCACTAAGATATATATATATATATATATATATATATATATATATATATATATATATATATATATATACATATATATATATATACGTAAATATAAATTATATATATATATATATATATATATATATATAATTTATATTTTCTTATTTAGTATCATTTTATTATTATATTTTATATACTTTTGTATGCTTGTTTATATTTTTATTTTTTCATTTTTTATTTTATTTTATAATTAGGTGTCAATATTTGTATCTAGTTTTTCAATTTTTAGAATTTCCAATTATATCAGCCATAAATATGAAAAATAGAAAACTTCTGTGGATCGACAGATTTAGTTTGTTTTGCTTGAAATTTTAAAATGAATTGTACTTAATTTATCATTGCTATATTTTGCAGCAACTTTTGCGTAAACTTTGTAATGTAAAAAAAGACAATAAACAAATTCACTTGTAATTAATTTCACCTTAATAAATATAATTTTTGTTCTTTTTTGACTCCCGAGCAAGTTAGTAATGCTTAGCCTATTTCGGATGTGCCACAGTTCGATGAGGAATGAAAATATGTTTCTATGTACGAACGTCACTATTCAAAAAACAGAGATAATTATGAGAGTCTTGCATCAAGCTGACGAAATATCACATTAGATTCTCTTTGAGTAGCCTGACTAAATATCACCCAAGTTTCTCATTCGAGTTTCTGTCTAAATGTCGCTCTAAAAATTCGGTTGTGCAAAAAACTCTTTTTTAACTAAAATTGTCAACAAAGTATGATAGCATTCTACTTCTGATGACCCCGTACAATGTAATCTTTAGGCTACCAACTGGATCACACTCTCTTGCAATATTTAATGTATTTAAATTATGCCTATGACATGACATCGATTAATTGCTACTGCCATTCTATACAACATCCAGTACTATTGAGACATATCAAAACCGGTGAGCAAAAAGAATGTCTAAAACGGTGCAAATTCCAAAATCCATAAAATCAGTCTGAAGATAAAATGAATCTATACAGTTAGGGGTCATAGCGGACGAGCTGTTGGTGCAAGAAAGCTCATGGTATCACGGCTTGATTCTCCAAGAACTCGGCTCTGCCATTTAACCTGTCCAGTAGTGACTCATACACTGCTGCAGGAATAGAGATAGTCAGAATAAGTGAAGTATAGCCTAGTGGGGGCTGATCCCTCGTAGCACTTGATGTCTCAATGGAATCTTCTTGAAAATGAGTTGAACCGGTCTCTGGCTTGAATACCAATAAGTTCATTGCAATCAATATAGTCGTATAATTCGTGGTTAACGTCAGTTTTTCCACTCGAAAGCGATGTCAGTGTAGTAAAATAAGCTATACTATAATATCATACAAAGTAACATGGTATTTTAAATAGAGCATTTAAAAATTAGACTCCTATACTGGTACTGTATTAAATTAATTCTATTCAATAGATTACTCTTTTCGTTGACGTATCTTTTTCAGCTGAAATAGATTTATTTAATTTATTTATCAACGTACTTAAAGCAATTTAATATAATTATATTGTTTTAAAATTTTTTAATATAATCAATAACTCTGTAGTATAAGTAAATAATAATCAGTAATGAGATGAAAATGGCACAACCTGAAGCTTCACGGAATGCGCGATCACCTGCATAATTTTCTTCCGTGTTTGAAGTCTGAATATTTAAAACTTCTTTGTTTTCCTTAATTGGGGTGTTATCTAAAATTGCATACAATCGTGCAATGTAGCAAAACACTTTACATTTAAGGTTAACAGTAAAGTTAGAGGCAAGCTTTCACTAAATATCCTTTAACGCAGATAGATAAAAACTTATATTTTATCACTATATATTCACGTATATGTTTATATACATGTATTATAGGCCTATGTTTATATACATGTAGGCCTATATATATATATATATATATATATATATATATATATATATATAAACATATTGATATATTATCAGATTGAAATTTTTATGAAAAAGGAGGAGGTTCTTTATTTACATACTCACTTTCCCACTTAGTGCACTGCCTACTCAGGGGCAGATCCAGAAATTTTAAGGGGGTCCGAAAGTTTTTTGAGAGTAAGCTACACAATTTTTGCTTTAACCCCGCCATCTTCGGGACATGGGACCACAAAAGTTCTGTGGAGGGAGGGCTCAAAATTGTTTCACTCTGCGGTCGGCTCACAAAGTGAGTATATCCCCCGTATCTTACCCCCTACCCCAATCGTACCCATACTAAAATGACGGGAAAACCAAAAATGCCTAAAATCCTAGATTTTTTTTGGAAATAATAGGTTAATGTTTTCACCTCTGAAGAAACTCAGCAGATCTGGACGATTTGCAAAAGTGACCTAATTTTGGCGGTGGGGGTGCTTAAGCCCCTCCCAGCCAAGGCTGTTTGAAAGCTAAAATGCTAATGTTAACGTCAGTTTCCTCACTCCAAAGCGATTTCAGCGACTTTAAATATGCGAAAATTGGATGCTAGCACAATAAAGAATGTGTCATCAGCATATTTAAGTAGCGCGTGTGTTAGACACAAAGTCTTGAATCAGATGTAGTAATACTAAAAGCAGGAGGTCCAATGGTAGAACTTTGAGCTACGCTAGAATTAATGTGCACTAGAAGGAACAGGCCTTTCAAAGATTGTACGATGAGAGGGCTAGGCCAATATGAAAATCTGTGAGGGATCATTCAGTTTCAAATCAGAAGTGCGAATCAGATGTAACAGCAGCTAAAAAACACTCTCGATAAAGCAATTTCAAATACCATAGTGATCCTGTGTTTTTGAAATTGAAACTGCATAAAGTATAAAACTTTTTTTTCTATAATATGCGATGTTTAGTAGTTTGCGTATTAGTTATTACCAGAATTTGCAAGTGTTTTTGTCAATATATAGCTTGATAATTGTACAGCACTAGGCGAATTATGTTTGAAAATTAGAGGTCTAGAGTATTAAAGTTCTATACTTGCCGACAGTAAAGCAGTTGACTCACTCTTTTTTAATCTATAGGCCTACTTCCAGAATATGTATTTGATAAATATGATGTATAAGTGCATGTAAATTGTAATTGTACATCCTATTTTGTTATTGGCAATATTAATTTATGTTTGCAGAAATCTATTATTCAGTGGCACTGCTTTAATGAGCAACACGCTATTTTAAAGTGGCTTTGTAATTCTATCCGTGCATGTAGATGTATCGTAAAACTCGCAGCATAGCACAGACATATTAATTACTTTTTACAACGTGCTTGTAGATTGTAGATGCAGATCCTCTTTCCTCATTGGCCCTGTTAATTACTGCTGTATGTCTGCGATATTGGTCAAAGTATGTAATAGCTAGAAGATCTAGTATTATAAACGTTTTGCTTAAAAGGAATGCGCATCATTTTCATGACAGCCTCATACACTGTGCATGTATGTGACTATGAATTTTCATTCCAGCATCTTGGTGCATGTCGAATCCCAGTCTCCGATTTAATGTCTATGTTACAATGTTAACTTTCATTTAACAAGAACTTTGGCTTTCTAGCGTGGCTTATTCGTCACCTCTCTAAATTGAACTTATTTATTTATTTATTTAAGTTAAATTATTCAATCATTTCACAATTATATTAAAGGGCATTCCTTTATGAATTATAATTGTGCTACAGGACTGGTATTCTAAGTTAAATGTCTGTGTTCGTTTGAATGGATCCTATTCTCATAATACTTGTGTTAAAAGTGGCGTGAGACAAGGTAGCTCTCTATCGCCGGCTTTATTTAATATCTTTATTGATCCTTGCATTAATGACCTAAAATCTGTTAATGTAGGTTGTACCATTGGTGCACAATTTGTTGGTATGATCTTATACGCTGATGATTTGCTTCTTATTTCACCAACGGTACTCGGTTTACAAAAGATGCTAGATCAATGCTCAATTTCGTTTGATAATTTACTATTGGAATTCAATATAGATAAATCTACATGTATGTGTGATGCGATTGGGTTAGGGTCAGCCTGTGAAATTTATCCAATGTCTCTAATGAAAAAACCATTAAACCGGGTAAAACGTCTTAAATACTTAGGTATTACTTTTATAGCAAGTAAAAATCTAATGGTTGATACCAATTTGATTATTAGAAAATTTTACTCTAGTTGCAATAATATATTGAGTAAATCAGCTTATTTAACTGAGCTGACAAGATTGCATCTTTTAGAGTCCTACTGCTTGCCCATTTTAACCTATGCTACTGTTAGTATTTCACTTAGAAACGATCAAATTCATGATTTAAATGTTGCCTGGAACATTGTTTATAGAAAGCTATTTAACTATCATAAATAGGAATCTGTTAAGCCAATTATGATAGGGTTGGTTAAGTTGGATTTTAAGCACATTAGAGTTAAACTTATGTTTAATTTCTTTAGAAGCAGCCTAAATAGATTCAGTATAAATATAATTTTAAAGCATTTTGTAATTAGATATTTGTTGAGAGATTTAGATAAAATATGTCATTGTTTTTGATTGCCTATAAATTGTTCGATAGTTCTAGTCAATAGAGTGTGTTATGGTAGAAGCGTGTATTTAATTTTCGAAGCTTTTAATGCTAGTGCTGGTATTAGCAGGAATTCTAGTTAAGTTTCTAGTATTTCATTTTTGATTGTCTTATGATACTATGTTTTTGTGTGTTTGTGTGTGTATATATTTATATGTGATGCATCTTGATCCTGTCTGTTTTGGACGAATAAAGAAATGAATAAAATAGAGCGAGAAAAGTCTCACAAAATACAGCAATTCACATGAAATGAAAAGGACACAAAGGTTCGAAGACTCGAACATGTGCCCTAATAAAAGAATAGAAGATTTAAGCGTCATTACAATATCATCGAATAGCATTTACAATATTTCAAAGTTCACAATATTTAGAGTAAAATACATGCATATGCAAAGGTATACAAATAAAATATTTATTAAAATCAAGTTTATCTAAATTATACTTAAATGACATAACGCTATTTGTTGCGACCACAGAATCTGACAGTGAGTTCCATGGTTCACAGACTCTAATTAAGAAATAGTATCTATGAGTGTTGACTCTGGATTGGTCAGTATATAACTTCAGTGAATGTCCGCGAGATTGCCTACTAGACAATAGCAATCCATAGTTCTCCGATTTATCTCCAATTAGTCCTTTTAAAATTTCAAAACAAAATACTAAATCAGAATGTAGCCGTCTACGTTCAAGCGTTCTCAAATTCAAAAAGTTAACCTATTTTTATACGGTATGTTTTTTAGCTGTGGGATTCGCCTAGTAAAATTCCGTTGCACCAATTCAATTGTTAAACTATCACCTGCAAAATGCGGTGACAATATAGGAGAACAATAATCTAGAATAGGTAAAATATATGATTTATATGCAGTAACAGTCTGGTAGTATCACGAGTTTTGAAGGCTCGAAATAAAAAAGAAAATACGTTATTAAGTCAAATTAAGACACTATCTTAGCTATAAGTGCAGAAAAATTAAGTTCATAATTAACTATAATACCTGAATCACGCAACTGAGCAACTGAGTTGATTTCCATATTTTCCACTCTATTAAGTATATCCAAATTTGAAATGTCTTTATTTGTGGTATTCATCGTACAGCATATTTAAATGAAATTATTAATTGCCGAATTTTTTCCGAAATTGACAATTGGTCTAAACTATTTTTTTAAATTTCTAAATCCGCATTACATTTAATTACATAGTATACTTTTACATCGTATGCAAAGTATTTTGTTTTAATTGATTCTGGAAAGAGATAAGCAAGGTCATTTATATATAGGCCTACTATGAAAAGGTTAGGTCCTGGAACACAACCCTGTCGGACTAGATACGCTTCCAATAAGCAAAATAATTATTTATATAGCTTGCCTGTTTGCGACTGTCAAAAATGTCATTTCCGTCAGAATTAATTAATGGCGCAATGTCAGACTGCAGGTAAGTTGAGAGTTAACATATCGATAAAATCCTCGCATATCATTAGTTGGAAGTATTTTTGCCTCCCCATCTGCTTCAAGCAAATTTAGATAATTTTTGCTTTTAATATCCGCCTTTCTGTATGTAATTTTACTGTTTAAGTTTTTAGAGAATCTATGTTTGTGCCATAACCTTGCCTTTCATGCTAGCATTTTCCTAATAAGTTTAGGGTAAGTCTTTTTTCTCTTAGAATGTCTAAATAGCGTAGGGGTAACGTCATGAAGTTTTAAATGACAAATCCTGAGGTGATTTGAATCCTCGTGGGTTCGAATCCCAGCCGCGCTGATCTGAGAGTAAAATCTCGGAAATTCACTGGACTGGTTATATGGACAATGGTCTAAATTGCTTAACGGATTAAACATGTGGTATTAAAAAGTGATAGATATCAACATAGTTGATTATTCACTATAATGCGTGTTTGCTTTTTTATACTTTACTTATTATGTGGCTTTTTGTTTTTATAATTTCCGGCACAAAGTTATCGATTGGATATTTTTGTACCCAATAGAAACAGCACGTAATTTCTTCAATTATTAGATTTATCACATTTCAAACAAAATGACCAATCATGGGATATAAGAAAAGTCACCAAAGCTAATCAATCAGCTCTGGAAAAGTAATAGCTCTTGTTAACTGATTGCTGGTTGAAATTTTTATCAGGAACAAAATCATTATTAAATTGTTCATCACTATAATTATCATTTACAAGAAATTAATAATAAAATACAGAGATCCATGATAACAAAAAGGTTTTTTGATAAAAACATTTATTGAAAGTGGATCGTTACATAATAAAATATTCACAATATTTTCACCACGGCTCTATCAAGAATTGGAGAAACCCAGTCCATTTACAGTGTCTTGGAAAAGGTCTTGGATTCCATCTGATGTAGATAAATGATTAAGCCAATCAACATTTGGGCAATTCAAATCGCAAACTATAATTAATATCTTATTACCATTGCAAAAGACCTTAGTCAAATTACAAATTTGTGTCATTACTTCTAACGATCGATCATGTGGCCTATACAGAATTTACAACTTATAATTGACTAACATAAACTAAATTAATTTAACTAAAAATTTAAACTTTTAATCTTCTCAAATTTAAACTTTTATAATTTACCGGTATAGATATGGCATGAAGATTAATATAAAAAAGACCAAGGTTATGAGAGTGTCCTATAATAAAGGTGAAGTTAGTATCACAATAAATGGTACGAAATTGGAACAGGTAAGGAGTTTCAAATATATGGGTCATACTATAACCGATGATGGGAAATGTGAGACAGAAATATGCAGTAGGATTGCACAAACAAAAACGGTCTTTGGTAGTAGAAAAGAACTATTAACAAAAAGTCTAAAGAAAGACACAAAGATAAAGATAGGGAAAACTTTGGTTTGGACCACGCTATTATATGGATGTGAAACATGGACCTTAAGAAAGGAAGATATTAGGAAACTGGATGCATTGGAAATGGGGATTTGGAGAAGAATGGAGAGGATCAGATGGACTCAAAAGGTTACAAATGAAGAAGTCCTGGAGAGAGTTGGCACAGATAGACAGTTGATAAATGTATTAAGAAATAGGAAGAAGAGATGGATAGGACACATTCTAAGGGGGAAGGTCTATTAAAAGAGGTCATAGAAGGTAGAATGGAAGGAAAAAGAGGCAGGGGCAGGCCGAGATTAGGTATGTTAGATGATTTAAAGACCCACTCATATGTATAAATGAAGAGGAAGGCGGAAGACAGAGAAGAGTGGAGGCGTTGTGTACCATGGACCTGCCAGTAGGCAGTGCACTAAGAGAATGTATCGGTAACTTTTAGCCATGTCAGTTGCTGTGGGTTACTGGCAGCAGTTGAAAGGCTATAACATCCACGGTCCTCCAGCTTGACCTCACCTATCTTGAGATTCAGAGATTCGTCTTCTCTTTCGATGCTGAAATCATTCCGCTTAGAAATCGGAAGCAGCTCTCCGCCCGAGTACAGTGGGAGTGTGTTAAAGGTACAGCTTTCTTTTCCGTAATTTACGACGAAGGCAGCAGCTGCTATTGACGTCTTCAATGAAATCGTCACCGTTGCACCGACAGTGACAAATATCTCAGACTCTGACAGATTTGCTTTAAGAAATTCTGAAAAAAATTGTCCATAAAAGAATAAACACTGAACCAGATAATTGCAGTGATCGCATATTAATTAATCAATCTGTAAACATTTAAAGTTCGGTTCCTCGATCGCCATAACGAAATATGTCAGGGACGCCAAGCCTATTTCAGTATTATACAACTCAAAAACATAATAATAAACTAGTTAAATACTAGGCATAAAAATAGCATAGCGAACGATATTCAGACTATTATTACGCAAATCGAATACAAAATTAGTGTCATATTTTCACAAAACAAATTTATCTCCCTCTCTCTTCTCTCTCTCTCTCTCTCTCTCTGTCTCTCAAATTATATTGTCGCCATCATCGACTAATGCACAATTCCTTTCAAGACGCAGAAGAGATCTCCTCTAAACCTAATAATTCATATTCGTTTGTGAAATATGACTCATACTGGATGTGGTTCAATTGGCGATTTTACTGTACACTGCAGCAGTCACTCAATATATGAGTTTCGAAGGTTAGGCCTAAATAAATACTTAGAAAACTCATTCGTCTGCTCATGAGGTTATGATAATAATAATAATAATAATAATAGATCCTGATGGCCTTCGACCTCAGCATCTACTGGAGCTTGTGACATTGCAGTGGGTTACACTTGGCGTCGTTTAGCCGCTAAATGCGCAAATCGCTACGCAGTGTCTGATCTCAGCGATTACTTGAGACCTATTCAACTTGGAGCTGGTATTCCAGGTGTGAGGCAGCTGTTCACGCTACTCGCTGTTTAGCTGAGTCAATGCCAGCTGATCACTTCGTGGTAGAGCTAGACTTCTGTAATGCTTTTAATTGCTTGAGTAGTCCACGAATGCTCAGCGAAATACATCGCAAGAGACCAGAAATGTATAGCTTCTGCCATCTAGCTTACTCAAGCCCTTCGTGGTTGAAGTTCGGAGACTGGTGCATTGAGTCACAGGAAGGAGTCCAACAAGGGGATTCCCTAGGGCCCATGCTGTTTGCTTGACTATTCAACCTCTCCTTACTTCTCTCTCTAGCGCTCTCACCGCGGGATACCTAGATGACATTACTCTAGGCGGTTGCGAGTCGTCGATTGCAAATGATGTACAGACTATCACAGACAGAGGCCAATAATTTTGGCTTCATTTGAATCGTACCAAGTGCGAAGTCATATCATCAGATTGCAAATCTCCGGGCAACTCAGTTTTGTCATCCTTTGTGCCAATGGGCCCATCCCGTAGTACTCTACTCGGCGCGACACTCTCTGGAGAAGAAGCTACTACCACCGCTTTATCTAGTCGCTTGGAGGATCTCAAGCGTACAGCATCGCGCTTGAAGTCGCTAGCCGCTAATGATGCTTTGGCAATCATTCGCTTTTCATTAAGTGCACCTAAACTTATGCACATTCTGCGCTCTAGGCCTAATGAACAACCGAGCTTCTCTCATCCGCGCTGTTAGATTACGAAAAGGCAATGCTTGTGCGCAGTTATCAACGCAGATTTATCTGATTTGCAGTGGCAGCAAGCCAGTCTACCGGTGAGCAAGGGTGGTCTTGGGATTCGCCTTGCTTCCCATATCGCGCCTTTAGCCTTCTTGGCATCAGCGATGGGAACGAAGCAGTTGCAAGACGCCATCCTTCACAATTGCTCCCTTTCGGCCGTTATATCCATTGACGTTGCGTTATCAGTTTGGTCCAAAAGTCTCGCCTCCAGTGCTCCACCTTCTACCTCAGTCAGTAAACAGAAATCATGAGACCGTCCTATAGTGGATCGGATTTATAACAGTCTGTTAGAATCCCAGTCCAGTCCAGTAGACAGAGCACGACTCCTAGCTGTATCAACCAAAGGAAGCAGCGACTGGCTTCACGCTCTCCCTGTTGCTTCTTGTGGGCTTTTTTAGACAATGAGGCTATTCGAGTAGCCGTTAGTTTCCGTTTAGGGGCGAAAACTTGCGAGCCTCACATGTGCCCCTGCGGTCATGAAGTCGACGTTTTAGGTCTCCACGGCCTCTCCTGCAAACGCAGCTCATGTACAATGTCTCGCCATCACAATTTAAATGACTTATATGGCGAGCACTTTCAAGAGCAGGCATCCATTCCTCTAAGGAACCAAGTGGGTTGTCCAGATAAGACGGCAAGCGCCCGGATGGCATGACTTTAGTGCACTGGTGCAACGGTAAATGTGCCGTATGGGACGTCACGGTCATTGACAGAATGGCAAACTCCTACCTGAATACGACTTCAGTCACAACCGGTGTAGCTGCTGTTCATGCAGCCTCTAGGAAATTGGATAAATACCGTGATCTGTCCTTAGGATATGAAGTTGTTCCGGTGGCCTTTGAAACCATGAGCCCGATGAATCCCGAAGGAGTTGACTTTATTAATGGCATAGGCAGACATATTGCAGAGCAAACCGGCGATAAGCGAGAGACATCTTTTCTTTGGCAAAGGTTTCCATGACTTTGCAAAGATTTAATGCAGTCTGCTTCAGCAATTCTTTTAGAGCCGATTGATGACCTCGAGTAGCCGGTCGACGATTCAGCACGTAATGCTTGAATCGTTTTTATCAAACCCCAGGTTCTTTACACCGAGGTAAACATTAAAAAATAAAATAAAATACTAATAATAATAATAATATAATTAATAATATATTATTAATTATATTATTAGATATTTTATTGTTGTAGTTATTATAATAATAATTATAATAACTACAACAATAAAAATAGGCCTAATAACAACGGCAAACTGGCTCAGGAAGCACAGATGCTTGTTTAGGCTCGTTTCCTCCTTCCTCTCCATTGCATTGTTATTAGTAATCGTTACTTTTCAGTGGTGTATCAATTACAGCCGGTGCCAATTTAAGAATAACCTTCCATCACTCCGGGATTTTTCCTTCAAAGCAGTCAGCAATCGGTCTTACAAGGTGATCATCCTCAAAGTACTAACCGAGGCCGATGTAGTCTTACTTCGATTATTGAAATAATGTATACGAACAAGTACAAATACGTTAAATTTAATACTATCTGACTTCATTAAATATGAAATAAAAGCCATTCTAAGGCATTCATGATGCATTCTTTAAAGACATCTTGAGGCATTGTAAAGGCATTCTCATTCTAAAGGCAATCTTTTCAGAAACAAAACAACCGTTGAATGGATTCAACTTGAATTCGATCTTCATCTCCGGTCAACCCAGCCATCCATCCATCCATTGTAATTTATAATAGGAATATATATATATATATATATATATATATATACATATACATATATATATATATATAATGTCGGCCCATGTTGTGCTCGGGTGTGGTTGGACCACTGCAGATTAGGGCAACCGCAAACAATCTGCCGCGTGTACGTAAGAGGCGACTAAAGGCAGGAGCTGAGGATGGCAAGAGGGGACCCACCTCACCATGAAATATTTTCCCCCCAAGATTTAGTGGCATTTAATCCACCTAACTGAGGCAGGCAAAGGGAAACCACCTCAAAAGCCATACTTTTCCGAAGCTATAGGATACATAAAGTATGGATAAGGCATAAACTTTGTTAAGGGATTAACTTGATGATCTAAGAAGTGCTGTTATGGAGCGAGAAAGCAGACTTTGAGTATGAATATGTACCTTGAATCTGCCACTTGGCAGTGCACTGAAGAAGAAGATTCATATATATGTATATATATATATAATATATATACATAGATATATATATATATATATATATATATATATATATATATATGTTTGGGTGGTCCTTAAAAATAAATTTTTTTATCTATTGTTCTCCAAGGTCCTATTTGGTTCCATTCCCCTCAAAAAAAAAAAAAAAAAGTTTGAGGAAAAAATATTACTATTCAGGACTTGCTCAACGTCATCAAACTTTCATCGTATATTCTACATGTAAATTTTCAACACATATACGTAGCATAATGTATATTTAGGTCTTATAGCAGTTCACCTATTTTTAGGTCCACTTACATGTATCTAGATTACAACACAAGGATCTCTTCCTTAACAGATGCTTAGCACTGTTAATGATCTTGGTATTTATTGCGGCCTTGAACTTTGGACGAAACTCTCCTCTGCGGGAGAGGAGAACAAGTTGCGATGATCTTCCACAACTTGTAGAAGGAATTGTGTTTGCTCCTCACATCTCGAAATGGAGGATTTGAAGTGCTGAATGATGGCTGCTCTGCGTACTGCTACGTCTCTGACAACTCTAAGAGATTTACAGATAGCTTGGCACCTCACATAATCTTCTTGATTAATCAACTGGCTTGGATCGACTTCCAGAATTGAATCTGATAGATTCAAGTTATGTAACGGGATAACAGTTTTTTTGCTACGAAATCATGCAGTCGATCTCTTTGCTGATGGTTGGGTAAACATAGTGATGCATTTTAGTGGTTCTTCGGAGCCTTCTTTATTCCTTAAGGCTGCTTCCATTAAAAACTTTTGGCCTCTTGCCTTTCACTCACACGTCGATGTCGAAGAAACTTATATTACTAACGTCTTGGATAAATATCATACGTGGCGTCCAAAGGCTTTCATTACAGCATTAGAGATGACCTAGAGAGAGAGAGAGACAGAGAGAGAGAGAGAGAGAGAGAGAGAGAGCAGAGATATACTCTATTGGTCCTAGGCGCATTGACAGCTGATGAAGTTTGACCCAAGAGCGGACATGATGAAGGCAACAGCCAAACATTCTTCAAATATTCACATTGCTATACATGTAAGGTAATGATCCGCGTGATCTACTGGACCGCAGCTCTAGAGGGTACGCATACTACGCACCTTTAAATCACCACATCACCAGCGAGTAAACCGCTCTCGCAATCCAGCTGGCTCAATAGTCTTTGTGGAGGATTGGAACATGGGATGGTTATGGTTGGTTCCAGTAGTTCCCGGCAATCATTAGACCTAAGTGTTTGAAACTCCTCCTGTTGTGCCATTACTAAATTTGAGACGTCGTTATTCCACGGACTCACTGTCATTGCTGTGTTCTCGTCATCTGCGAAGGGCGGAGGCAGCTTGATTAATTTGAGACCAATATTCACGAAAATGTATGAAACTTTCCATGTTTGAAGATTTTGAAATGTCTTTGATACTGAACATTTATTCCAACATTATTTCAGTAATATAAGGCTGACAGTCAATGTTCAACTGTGGACTTTCAACGCCCGAATTCAGTTTCCTGTCGGACGAAAACTACTCCATACACCCCTGTATTAAAGATAGTTGAATCAACACATAATCCTCTTATTAGGCCACATAACCCTCATTAATCCAAAGTATCAAGAAGTGTCAACAGCCTGAGCAAAAAATTAGTAATAATAATGATAATAACAATAATATATCATTAATCTTGAAATTTGGCCAAATAAGTCAAGCTAAACAATGCAAAATATAATGCAAATCTGACAGTCCGTTGGGCAAGTTCTAAATATTGCCTGATTTGGTTTTCATTTTCATTTTTATTGTTTTTTAGCCCCTAGTGAAACCAAATTAAGGGTTGGAGAAAGTTAAAAATAAATGTTAAAAATCACCATTGTAGATGGGACCACCCTAAATATACATGTATATATATATATATATATTTCTATATATATATATCGGGTCTATATATATATATATATATATATATATATATATATATATATATCGGGTCTATATATATATATATATATGTATATATATATATATATATATATATATATCGGGTCTATATATATATATATATATATATATATATATATATATATATATATATATTCTTCTTCAGTGCGCTGCTAGTGGCAGGTTCAAGGTACATATTCATACTCAACGTCTGTTTGCTCGCTCCATAAGAGCACTCTTCTGAGGTGGTTTCCCGTTGCCTTCCTCAATATATATATATATATATATATATATATATATATTGTATGCCTACATGTATAATTGTATATACATACGGATACATGTGCATACATTGTATATCCATTTATAAATATGTATAATATATATATATATATATATATATATATATATATATATATATATATATATATATATATACTGTGATTTTTATAACTGGTAACTTTTATGCAAGCATTAAATATTCAATAACTTTGTTAATTAGGAACATATCAGCACGTATTTTACGTCAATTTACAAAGAAGTGATTGCTCTTCAAAATAGCATTAGCTGAAATTTTGTGACGTGTTCGCTATTATTTTTATGGAGATAATTTTATGCTGCATGTAACACGCCCGTAATCCTGTACTGGAAATTTCTTATCTGACCCCACTCCTTTTCAAAAAACTATAACTTTCACTCTATTAAAGATATTCAGACGAAATTTATCTATGTTTTGTAGAATTGGCTGCTGGTCAAGTGCTGTAATTTGCAAGAACTTCGATCAACTTCTTACGACTTTAACGACTTTACTGTTAGAAAAATTTGAGGTATCAGTTATTAAAAACACAGTGTATATATATATTATATATATAGTAAATATATATATATATATATACATATATATATATAGGCCCTATACATTAATATACATGTATATCGTATTGTAGGCCCTACATTCATAAGATAGAATAACCAATATTTTCGGAAAAATCCTCCTATTAAGCTAGTTACTTATTCTCTATACATGTGTAATATTGCTTTAGAACAATATTCAAACACAAAGAGATGTTATTGTAAAATTGATTTTTACATATTTTATATATTTATGCACATTTCTTAACATAAACCTAACTGAGCATATCAATTAACAGCACAATAATATATTTTGGGTTTTTCCGACAATGCATGTGTAGATCAAAATATAGGGTTATTAGTTAACCACTTAATGAAGTTCTCGACAAATAAAACGCTTACGGTGATTAGTTTGCATAATAATTATGATATGATAAATAAAGGCTATAATAAGTAATGTTATCAACACCTATCTGAGGAATTAGCTGCAATTAATTTTGTGGTCGTTATACCACACCATGCTGATTATTAAGGGTAGGCTGAACGAGTAAATTTAGAGTGATTCAAGGTTAAAGACACAAAATGTCCGTGGCTTATACATGTATCAACAGCAAGCTTTTCCTCAAATCTTCACAGTAGCCTTATAGAAAGGCTGATAATTAATGAATCTTCTATAACAGAACTGTTCGCATTCAATTTATTTTATATATAATTACTAATTTATATATGTAAAATTTTGAAAACAATAGAAGCAATAATAAAGAGAAAAATAACAACAATTTCTAACGAATGAGTGTGTTTGCTGTCCAAATCTCTTGATTTGATAAAGAAATACAGCTTAGCAAACCGTCGCACCATAAAGTTCTGTTGACAGAGTATTGTATTACATGACTAATGCCCTTAAAAAGTTTGGCACACATTACAATGAAATTATCATCTATGATGATATCTTTCACATGTAAAACCACATGGCTGTTAGCCATTAGGCAGTTTATCCAATGATCCAAGGTACCAGTCCTATGAATGACCGAGATTTTTTCTCTGGTCAGTTCTCCAGGGAATTGAGAGTCAGGAGCAGTCGTTTAAAAGTTCTTCTCATTACCTAACGCGCTTAAAAATTGAGCCACATATAGGCTAGCATTCTGAGCTATTCAGAAATTCATAATCCGTGAGTTAGGAGGGAGAAATCCTGTAAGAAGAAATTGCCAGCAGCATATATCTTTCGCATTGACGCAATGAAGAAAAAGACAAAATTACGACTGTTGTAGTAGCTTAGAAATTGCATCACCTGAAAGGAATATGAAAAAATTTATGACTATAGCCTAATATACGAAATGCCAAAACTAAATTGCTGGCTTAACAACAAGTTAGATTTAACTATTGTCTAAGTTCGACTATAGAAATATATTTTAAAGCCAATAATTTACTTACGGATATCAATTTATGGTTAACTCAAGGAGTCTATCCAATATAACCTTTAAATTTAATAATTTACAAAATGCTTATTTTCAATTGTTTAGCAAGTTATTTCGTACTTTCGATAAAAACACAATTACGCAATGTCAATTTTTTTCAGGTCAATTTCCGATTGCACTTAAGATTGCAAATAGAAGATTTAATTTTTTTGAGAAAATTGTGTCTTTCTGATAATGCTTGTAAATACTTTAATTGTTTCAATGGAGAGTTATTGCCATTAATTAATAAATACTGCGTGAACGTTAGTAATAACTTAATAACTGTATCTTGCCAGAGAGCTTCCAGGTTGGGAGACTTAACTGGAAGTCGTTATTGCGAAACTACTTTGAACGATCACTATAAATCATTTAATTAATCTTTAGTTATTAATTTTGAGTTGATTGATTGAGTGTATGCTTGCGTTGATTTTTTGTCAACGTTAGTTTTGTGTTTATGGTTGTACTGTATTTGTTTCTTGTCTTGCTACCTGAGTGGTGAAAATAAAGCTATATATAATAAAACTAACGGCGTAAAGTCAATTTCGTCACTAAATGATGATGTAAGTTATATCTATTGGTACGAAACACACTGATCGACTACTAAAGGCTGTTATCTATATTTCAATTTTTACAAATGAATGATTTCCTGTATCTCTAACATAAAATTGACGAAATTGTGACAATTTTAAACAATTAAAATATTTATGGGAGCAAATCTATTAAAAAACTGAGACAAATGAAATTAAATAATATTTAGCCGCATCATATTCCAATATTAACAGCCAAGATGATGTATTTAGTAGAATACTACATTATAAATTGTATTAATTTTTACATGTTATATTAAATGACATTTTTCAATCATTTACGTCCACAAATTAACTCAATAATTGTGGTAGGAAGTATTGGAAAGTCACCACGACTTCGAGGAGAAGAGCGAAGAAATAATAAGGTTGTTACCGATCCACCACTAGGTTAGAACTAATTGCCTTCAGAAAAGAAGAATTTCCCCATAGTCAGATGTAGAGCATTCGTGCCGATAGCGAGGCCACGGGCTTAAAATTCGAACCCTTAAAGTAGCCCGGAGGAATTGGAGCAAGAAGCCTACTAATGAATATACTAAAAGGTATCCGAGACGAGACCAGTTAACAAATACAAATATAACAATCAAACAGTTCTAACATAAAATAAGAAAGAGCGCTGTTATCAGTTCAACCATTTCCTAAGTATTATATTTTACTATTAACTAGTATATTTAACTACGATTTCACAACTCAATTTCAAATTGAATATTCTACTACAGCATCATTTATTTTTATTAGTATTGCAAATACAATTACAATTACGCGTGTTAGAAATTTACACTAAAAACACACACACACATACTTTATATATATATATATATATATATATATATATATATATATATATATACAACAAAAAATAACAGTCACAACCATCACACATATGAAATACAATAGAAATAATCTATATAAAACAAAGAGTGTTGTCAAGTTATTATGAAAGACAAACTTGGCAAGAGAAAATTCTAATTATTAAACTACAAATATTAATGAACACAACGGAATGGTCTCAATAACAACTACCCATCGGTTTTACATTCACAGGATAGCCTCATCATATTACAAATACAGATTCGTATAGCAGTGCTGAAAACATTATAGTACGGTATGTGTATGCACATACACATACCGTACATACACATACTTGCCGGAAACACAAGAAATTACTAAGCAGGAAATGATTGGCTAAAGAAAAACCAAATCAGACGTAAATCAGGCGAAAGTTTACATTAAGGATTGTTTAAGCCTCTGAAAAAATTGGACTTCTTATTTGCAGAATACTGATTGGCTGGAGAATCAGCCAAGTTGCAACGGATTTAAACGATTGATTGACATTTAATATTATCATCTATTGTTGTTACAAGTTTATAAATACCATTCCATAGAAATACCATTTAGAATTAAGAAAATAGTTTCAATGACATTAGTGTGCGGGACAGCTTCATTGTATGTCTGTTTATTGGCTTTTCTAAGTTAATAACGGCGTCTGATTATGTTAACACTAGCTATTGATTTGACTAATCACCGATCGATCACCGGATACTATACATCAACCTACAACATACGACGCAACTTTATGCATTAATTCAAGAGCATTTCATAACGCTCGAGATCCAAAGCAAGTTCTAATTTAAAGCGCAAACGTTTTCCATATACATGTAGATACGCAAACAAAAGTAGATAAAACTATAGCACTCAAACATTAATGTTTAAGCTGTCAATTTCTCCGCTAACGGGTTAAGTTGGGCAGTATAAATGTTATCATGGGTGAATAGATATGAAGTATGTTGAGCAGTGCATTTGTAATATCAATTAATATCAATATCTAAATGCTTAATATCAAAATCCTACGTAAAAAAGCACAATCACTAAGAAAAATAAGTAGCGGAAGTAATAAAGTCAAAGCTTAAGCAATAGGCATAAAAAGTACACTGCAGTAATTCTTACTGCAGTAGAAAGTACACTGCAGTAATACAGACAGTTAAGAATTATAGTAAGTTCAGCACTGGACATCAGAGTTTTACACAAAATCAAGAAGGTCACTTCAAACAATAAGATGTCCAAATACAGGCAATATCATTTGGATAGTCGCATTCGCAGCACTCATACCTGAGAAGCAAGAAATAATCGGTTTTAATCTCAGTGGGACCGAATTTGACATTATCTTTGTGATACCGAAAGAGTCGGTCACCTTGCTATCTAGAGTTAAGGGAAAAGGGGAAGGCAATGTTCCTTATCAGAATAGAGCAGATACAGTTCCTAAAATGTCATCAATAAAGATAAATGATCATTAATTTGAGGTAGCCAGAGTAAATCCGGTACAATATTCTTAGAACATTCAGGCTAGACTTCTGATTATTTTCTCAATCCTTTTGTAGAGCCACCAAATTGGTAATAGATATTTTCGGTAAATCGACCCAATGTGGCACGAAAGAAAATTGCAATCCTAAGCTTTTCTCTAGTTGTCTCGTTTCAGAGTCTAAAGGGACCTACTTGTCACAAAATTCTTAAGTGACCAATGAATTTCGGATAATTTAAAATAGATCGGTGCATACAAAACTATATCATAAAAATAAAATATGCATTTAGAATAGGTATACAAAATTCAAGTAATATAACTCAATACAATACAAGGACTCAGCAGTATCTGTACTCTATCGCTATGTACACGTACAACATTTCATAACAATAAGGAGATTCATTCAGACATTCAGAGCTACCATTTTATGCAGCTATTCTCAAAGAAGAGAACATCGTAGACGAAAATAAATAACAAAAAAAATATCCTATGATTTATAAATATTTATATATTTACACTGAAAAATCAGAGGCAGACAGAGAATAGGAATTTTAGATGATTTCAAGATCTACTCGTACGTGGACGGACACGAAGAGAAAAACGAAAGATAGAGTGGAGGCGTTATATGCCACGGACCTGCCAGTAGGCAGTACGGAAAAAGCGAGAGAGAGATACACTGAGAACTCAGCAGCGGACAGTGACTCATCTTGTTAGGAAAGCTCTCAATATCAGTTGTGCAGAAGACACAGCACTTAATCATAAGCTTGGTTTAGCATCAATCGATGCCTCTTGCTGTTCGCATGATGAAGAGAGAACCCAAAGATCATCCCAGTGACTGTTAGTTACCTTTGTGTCACTGGTACACCATTATCGCACAGCTAAGACAAAGAGACACATCACCAACTCAAATCTTGAAGCAGCCATGCTCTAAGTTGAACACTCAAATTAACTATCGGTTCCAGAACCTCCAGATTCCTGAACGGACAATATCGAAGATTATGATATCGATTATGATGGTGATGATAATGATTAAGATGAACATGATGAGGATGGTTTTGAAAGCGAAACTCGTTGTACATCCGAAGTAAAGCTTCATACTAGTTAGAAACCGGAACTTGCCAAAATCACAACTCTGGGCTCGAGATTACGACAATAGCATTTATTAAAAGAATGCTTCAAAATTACAGCGTTCAGTCTTCGTAACATGAGTTTGCTACTTTATTTAAAGATGGATGGTAATTTGTGCTATTGCAACGATGTGGCTAGTCTTCTGCTCGCTTTCGGTCTTCAACACAATATCTTAGCGTGGCGTATTGTCAGAGATTTTTCAGTACTGAGTGTGAAAGCCGTTCTACTTCATAATCGCAACTTTTATCCTTCCATGCTCAATGGACCTGCATTTAAACGAAGGAAACATACGAGAATATGAAAGTTGCGTTTATAAGCTCGCGTAAATGGAATACAACTGGAGTATATATGCTGACCTTAGAGTTCTACCACGCTTTGTATGAATGGGGCAGTCGAGCAAAAATTGGCATTGTTTTGTGCACGATTGGTCAGGATATACAGAAAAAACTTCACGCAAGAAGAGTGTAAATTATGTAACATCGGTGAATCAGTAGAAAATATCTCTGTCACAGCGACATATAAAACTACGGAAATAAATCTTACCAAACAGTATGCAAACATTTTCTAGGAAACATACGATCCTTGGACTATTTAGAACATGTGGAGAGACTGTTTAAACCCTATCCATGGATGTGACATATCGCTTAAGATACACTTCTAACATACTCACTTGGATTTATTTCTGACGAATCATGAGGAAGTCAACAGCGAAATCAACAATGAATACATCAATGCCATAGAGAATATACCACGGAAGATGGAGCCCAACAATGTTGGCTGACTAATGTTGGACATTATAAAGAGACAACATTGGCACGACTTAAAAATGAAAATCGCATTCAAAGCAGTTTTAAACAATTTGTAAAATATCAGAGTAACTTTGCGTAAACATGTAAAATTGCTAATATACTCTTTTGCACAATATAATTTTTTAATTTTTTTGCACAATATTTGTCAATATGTCTCTCAAAAACAGTACGTTTATAGCAAACTGGTTGTGTCTAGTGTTTATGAACTCAGCACATCAAAATTAGAATGCAGACATAGCTTGATCCATGCGACAGACAAATATTAAAATTAAATCCTATTTGATGATTAAATCCTATTTGATCAAACATGATGGAAGAGCGTGGACCATGTCCATAAAAAATTCTTTTGCCATATCCCCCAGATCCGGGAAATCCAATTGCATTTCTGCACCAGGTCCCAGCTCCAAATGTAGCTTTTCAAAAGAGAATGGGTCAAACTTGTACCCTTCACCTTTGTAGAACTTGCTCTGAAACTCCACCCTATATGCAAGCAAAAAATGAAATTATGACTAACATCCTGCTACTATAAACGCTTACCAAAAAGAGTCTAATAAAATACCATCATTATCAGTTCCTTGCGTTCTGCACAGAAAATAGGGCGGCAATATTCCTCCATTCGTTCCTATCATCAGCAATATTTACAGCGTCTTCCCATGAAATGATTAATGCTCTCAAATCCTTGTTGATCGTACTTAGCCAAGTATTTCTAGGTCTTTCTCTTTTTCTTATTCCTTGAGTTGGATTCCAGTTAACTGCAGTCTTTGCGTATCGCGTGGTCACAAAAGTTGCTATTTAAAATTCTTCTGAGGCATCTTTGTTGAAAACAGTTTAAATAAAATATAATAGTAAAATATTTTAACAGCATTATTTAACTATCTAAAAATAATATTAAATGGTTATATTTTTGAAAAAATTCATTAGTTCATTTGGTGGGTTCGGGTGAGAGAGTGTGGTACGTTTTTATGCTCCTAAAGTTGAGAGTGGAGGTTTGAAAACTAAAGTTAACATCAGTTTCCTAACTCGAAAGCGATGTAAGTGACGGGTGAGCTCACGATTTGAACCCCGTAAATACTGATCCGCTATCGGATATCTTATCGACATGCCACTGGCTCCAGCCGGGAAGACAAGTATAATTTCTGAGAAGAGTTATTTTCAAGTGTTGAGTGAGTGTGGTGCTCAGGAAAGGTTGGTAGTGGGAGGGGATTTAATGTGCTTGTAGGGTAATATGGCCTGGGATATAGGGTTATGCATGGTGGATATGGCTAAAGTGAGAGTAACAATTTATTACTTTTATTCGTCATCATCATCTTCATCATCTTCCCTTAAGTCCCAGTTTAACTAGGGCCAGGAAACGAATAAACTTTTAATATTATTAATTGTAATTTAAATAAGGAAGTTAGTGAAGAAGGAAGTTGAAGATGAAGTAGGTAGCGAAAGATTTGGATGTAGAAATGTAACATTTGCTGAAGTTAAGGATATCCCGACGGAAGTGAAGAAGATAGAATATGTAGGTGCAAGAGCGGTGGAGTAATTGAGATACCTGTTTGACGCGATGTTATTGGATACCAGAAGGACGGAGGTTAAGTTGTATGGTACCAGTGTTTAGGGCAAACGGGGAAGTTCACGAATGTAAAAAAATTATAGAAGTATTAACTATATGAGTCGTAATTATGAAAACGAGTTGTGGATAGTAGGTTGAGCGGTTTGACAAGCATTGAGGGTAACTAGCTTGGGTTTATCCGTGGAGAATCGATTATAGAACTGATAGATGTCCACACAATTGTGTGGGAGGTTGTGAGGAAGAGGATTGTAAACAAGATGTATGTTGAGGTAATCAGATGTATGTACAGCAGAGTGAGGACTTGTATGAGAATGGAGAGTGGGCACTCGGAGAATTTTTAGGTGATGATTGGGATAAGCCATGGACAGCCCTTAGTCCATATTTATTTTGATTATGCATGAGTTGCTTAAGACCGTTATTAAGGAGGCCCCGCGGTGCATGTAATTTTTGATGGTCTGGTGATAGTAGTAGATACTGTGAAATAAGTAAGCGAGAAGTTGGGAAAGTGAGAGAGGCATTGGAAAGTAAAGGACTGTGGGTAAGGAAAAAACGGCGAATATGGAGAGTAGATAGAAGGGAGAGATGGAGCTAAGGAAGGTAACAGTCTTTATTTAATTAAGGCCTATGATAAAGGATCATGTGGAGTTGGAAAATAAGGCAGCCAGGATCGAGACAGGGCGGGAACGAAGTGGAGGGTAGCTAGTGGAGTGTGGTGTGAAAGGAGAATCAAATAAACTGTAAGTAAAATTCTATATTGCTGTAATTAGGCCAGTAACGATGTATGATTAGGAGTGTTGGGCAACACACAGTGAACAGGGCAGAGATTCCATGTGGCAGAAATCAGATTATTGCTTGTAATGACGGGCAACACTAGGAAGGGCAGAATGAAAAATGAAAATATGAAAATGAATTTGAGTGCCGATGGTATTAGGGATAGGTAGCCTCCCTCGAGATTGAGATGATGTGGTCAAATTGTGAGATAGGAAGAAGGGGATGTAGTAAAGAAAGTTTTGAGGGAGTTATGAGAGGGTGTTGCAGTGTAGAGAGTTTGAATGGAAGAGCTGGATGTTAAACTGGATAGAGGTAGACCACAAATGATTGACTAATAATATGATGTTGGACAAAAGGAATTAGAGGTTTTTCGTATCCCGACCTTAGTTAAACTTTGTTTCAAAAGAAGAGGAATAATAATTATAGTAAGAAGATGATGATGATAACAATAGTATTTCATCGTCATCATCATCATCGTCATCGTCGTCGTCGTCATCATCATCATCATCATCATCATCATCATCATTGTCAAGAGTCGATTCGATATATATTAGTATGTATTTGTATTTGTAATTGCATTTCTAGTAAAGTATTTAATAATACTACTGGATGAGTAAAGTTAAGATTTAAAGTATTGAGTTTTATTAAAGTGAGATCCTACGCGGTAGCTAAGCTAGGGCAAGTGACCAATGAGGGCATGCCTAAACAGGAAGGGAGAGATCCAAAATGGCAGAGTGACAACACGGACGTAAAACGAGCCAAGTTGAAAAGAGTTTTAGGAGATTTGAGGAATCTCAGTAGTTGACCAATTGAGAGCAATTCGAAGGGTTCGGTTATTCGAACTAATTTGTAGTCCATCGAACAGTCGACAAGAAGGGTGTGATTTGTAGAGGATCGAAGAGGGAAGAGAGTTCCATCGAAATATTCTAACCTAGGGATAATAATAGAAGGTATCCTAGTAGGCGACTAGTCGAGAGGAAAGTAAAGCAAAGCGTAGGAATATGTGCTAGAGAGCGTAGTAGTAATTTTATGTTATGTAAAGTACATGCTTTGCGATATTTAAAGTTAACTGTAATTAGACTGTTATTAATTATTAATAACTTAAAATTATGTTATTAACTGTTATTAATTATTAACAAATTAAATTATGCAAATTATAATTTTAAGTTATTCGAATTTCGCGTACACGTGCTATTTGACATCGTTTTAGTTTTCATCCTACTGTATATCCGTGCATTATTTTATTTCTTTTCGTATTAAATTAATATTTAATTTAATACAGTCGTTGATGTTATCTATCACTCAGTAGGATATCTAGTTTCAGTCAAATCGAGGACAGGTATATATTCCAAAATAATTATTAGAGGCATATTTTTAGGAATTTGAATCCTGGACCATTTAATGTCAGGTCTTCATTTTACCTCAGATTGAAAATTGTAGAATCAGGTTCCTGACAATCATCATCATCATCATCATCATCATCATCATCATCATAATCCCAGTTTAATAATAACACACATTATAGTGAAACGATCAACTATGTTGATATCTATCACTTTTAATAACACAAGTTTAACCGTTAGGCAATTTATTCCATTTTCCGTGTAGCCAGTCCAGTGAATGTCCGAGATTTTACTCTCAGATCAGAGCGGCTGGGATTCGAACCCACGAGGGTTCAATTCACCTCAGGGTCTGTAATTTAATACTTCGTGACGTTATCTTCACCTAAAACCATTGCGCTATTGAGACATTCAATATATGACTTGATTTATTAGTACGTATGGTTAAGTATGGTCGAGATGCGAATAGACCGTCTGAACTCCTCTCTGTCCCATATTATACCATCAGTCAACCCCCTATACGCTCTTCTATTCGTTTTGTAAGATTTTGTAGCAATTTCTGGAGCCTTGGCGTTAATCAACCGAATGCCTTTTCTGAAGTTAGTTTGGACATTAGTATTAAATATTACATATTAATAAGAGTGCCCCAGACAAAATTGAGACAAAATTAGAAATCCAGTCAATCCATAAGGTATATCCGTGCAGTATATAATTTTCTTATAAGGCAAAATTATGGATATAAAACATACTAATAAATCAAGTCATATAACAATTTAAAGACCTATTTTTAATTGCAAGAATACGTAAAATATTCATCAGATAGCACCTTAATTACCTCATAAAACTTTGTCTAGTATAATTATAATATTATTATAATTTCATTACAGTATAATTACTCACAAACTTTACAAAAATTAAGTTAAAAATAGCTGGATATTTGGAGAGCAAGCTGGAGCGATAGAGTGAGGAGTAAACTCTGAATAACAAATGAGGAGTAACTATAAGTACCAAGTTAAGAGCTACATGTAACTAGATGTAACAAGATAGAAGTAAAAGAAAATTAAGAAGTGAAGAGCGAACTGAATTTAATAAGTGCATAGTAACTAAATGTGTCGAGTGAAGAGTTCATACTCAGACAAAAGTTTTGAATAATTGACATCAAAACGTTATTAATCGCTATCTTCAAAATAATTTAGGACACTTTGTAAAACACTAAGTGTCGTTATATTTGCAAATGCCATGAAACGGACAATTTAAAATAGTTTCGAATACGACAAGTCACTAGAGTTCAAATATCGTAAGACACTAAATACACAAAATTACAAGAAATGATGTAAACTAGATTAGGCGCAATGATAGAGCGGGAACTTTAAACTAATGAGACCGGGTTCAAACCCCAGGTCAGTTAACATTCAGAAAATAGTCGAGTGGAGGAATACTATTTTAAAATGTACCTCGTATATGCTATCAAAAGTTAATTACTAATAGCTAAAAATCATAGTGTCATAAGAAAATAGAAAATTACAAAAATATTAATTTACCTTATCTCGGCAAGGAAATTCTGTGAATATATGCAGTATATAGCTAGAGGAATTAAAAACTAGAAACAAAGATTTTCCGCCTGACTAACCAGTGCAGACGAAGTGTGTGGAGGAAAGCTGATAGTCCTTCCATCAGAATGAGTATTATCGCTGTGGAATTAGCCCAAAGACGGAATGCACCAAAGAGCGCAAAAGCTCCAGAGTAGCCATTGACCTTTAACCCAGAGCGCAGAATAACGTTCCAATACATCTCTGATAACTCTGAACGTGCAAATATCAGCAGAAGATGTGAGGACAATAGAGCGAAGATCAATCATTCGTTCCTCATCAAGCGGAGTAATAACGTAAGGATGTATCAGTGAAATAATAACAACAAAGTGTTATGCACTTGCAAAACGTCCTTGCAAATGCATAGACCGAAATAGAAATGAATACAAAATCTATTACTAAATACAAATATATACTAAATACAAATCAGTACATCAATCAGTATCATGAAAAAAGCTGAGTATTGATTCCATGATTCATAATAACTCCACTAGGCCTCATAGATCTCTACTGGAACAGAGAGTGCGGCGCTGCCTGCCTGTTTCTCGCTATCTCTGTCTGTTTTCACTGTTTTGCTTAGTATATATATATATATATATATATATATATATATATATATATGTATATATATATATATATATATATGTATATATGTACAATGTACATATATATATATATATATATATATATATATATATATATATGTACAATGTACATATATATATATATATAATATATATGTACATATATATATATATATATATATATATATATATATATATATATATATATATATACATATATATAAAGACAACGAGAAACAGACATAGATAGCGAGAGGGAGAGAGAGAGAGAGCGAGAGAGAGAGAAAGAGAAAGAAACAGACAGACAGAAGGGTGGAGAGAGAAAATTGAGATCATGATCTGGATCAAATAGAGGATAGCACGATGTTTGATGTACATGTACAAACACAAGCAAACATGCACACGCACAACACACACACTTACGCGCATGAGCGAGTGAGAGCGCCCAAAGACGCAGGTAGGAAGCTGTGTGAGATATACAACCCAGACAGAACTCCACCGTATGAATACACTGATGTACAAACACTTCTCTGAAGTCAAACTGCAAATTGAGGGAAAACGTAAAAACAATCATTATATTAAGATACAATAACTGCTTCTATAACGGCTTTTGACGTTATCAGTTAGGTTAGTTCAAAAATAATTCCCTCATCAAGTTGAAGTTGCAATCAGCGAATGCTAATGTTATTAACATACATAATGATACAAAAGTTTGTTGAGAATTTCGTACGATCACTGTATAATATTTTGCCAAAGCCAAAGCCTAGTTCAGCGATAATTTTCTGTTCGATAGTATGTTAGTGACGGGAGAGCACTTAATATCAACCCTGCACTTACTGATCCGCTGCTGAACAACTTGCCAACACGCCAACGTTTAAACACAGTTTTGCGTTCCTATACTACCCTGTACAACACTTCAGTACAGTATCTATTGCTGTTATAAGTACACACAACTACAACCTGCACGCCACGAATATTAAATGGGATGCACAGTAGCTGTGGTTGATTAATGAAACCAATTTACAACGCTCAATTAACCTAGAGAACCAATTGATCAATTGATAGTTACAAAATGTTATATCTACATAAATATCTACGGTATGTTTGGCTCAACTACAAGTGTCGCAAAATCTCTTAACATTACGACTCGCTTTGGGCATCGGCATTTGTTTACACACTAGACTTACGTAGATTTACACACATAAATCTCAAGCGGTATCTATTACGATCCATTAATAGCATCTATCAAACTGAAGCCGTCCAGAGCTGCCGTGGTGTAGTGGCAAAGCGTCAAGCTTTAGATCCTGTCCGTGCTTAGATTGTTGCTCGCTTTACTTCTGTTAACATATTCTCATTTTATTTTTACGTTTTCTTCTAGTCTAAGTAGTAAGTATTAGGTTAACAGTTAGAGTTATGGCCTAGGGTGAAGAGTCCTAGCAATGTAAATAAAAGCCAATCCCTTGAGGTATAATTACGGAAGTGGAATCGGATGAGAGTACCATGAAAAGAGAGAAACGGACACTACACGGTATAGCAGATGGAAGAGATTAGCTTCAGTACCTCGTGTTGTGCCTCAGCATACGTGTCAGTTCTCAATGATGACTCCGCCTGATGAGCCACTCTATCATCGTCGTCATCTCGTAATAGAGCATCATCGTCGTTCAGCAGTCTGCTGTCACCGATGGACAAGCGACTCGCATTCAACTAGAAAACGTTACAGCGGCAGACGAGAAAAATAAGTGAAATTTATCATATTCAATGTATATGTTATGTATCAAGTGACATTTAGCTAATTCAGCGATAATGTATCAAGCGGCATGTTTCCATTCCCACCTGTGGCGATGTCGGTAGGATACTCGACCGTGAGTCTGTATGTGCGGGATTTAAATCCTGGGTTCGTCCGTCACTGACATCGCTTTCGAGTGAGGAAACTGACGTTAACCCTAGCTTTACCAGCTTTTTATAACCTACCCGTGCAAATAAATAGAATAATTATACATGTTGAATGGACATATTTGCACTGTCTCAGACGAACTGTTGCTATATAGCAGCTAATATTTGAACAGAGTCAAAAGCTGAACTGTCCTATAAAACAGAGTGAAATACATGCAAAGAACACGCTAAAACATAAGGAAAGAAGTGCTACAATACATAGTGCAACTGTGCAAGCAATAGTATAACTTAAAAATGAAATACAACTACATGCTAACAAAAACATACCCTTCATTCAATAAGAAAGATTATTGAAAATAATCTACAATCATCCTCATCATCTTCCATTGAATCCCGGTTCAACTAGGGCTGGGACACCAATAGACCTTCTTCATTCCTTTATGTTCCACAGCGCAATAACTTGCCCATTAGTCTTAGAAAGTTTTGCAGGAAATTCTTGAGCCTAGGCGCTCACGCAACCCAATGCCTTTTCTAAAATTGGTTTGAATCTTGGTGCCTTGTCGCCTTTTACGACACATGCAGTCCACGGTTGGTCTATTATTCGGTAAACCGTAGACAACTTACAGGGGTAAGAATAACATACAATAAAAAGCATAAACTTATATCTTACTATCAATAAATAAAAATTCGAAAATTGAAATTATATTCAAATTATTTCTACAGCACAAGAACAGGAAAATGAAAAATATAGCTTCATATTTGAGCATCAATAAGAGAACCGTTAAGTGTAATAAGCATTACTATTAAATTATGCTTCAGTCGAAAAATTATAAATTAATCAATCTCGTGGACATATCCAGAACGGCTGTGTTGCTCACAGATAATAAACCGTATTTTATGCTTCAGATAACTGCAGAGAGCCGACGATAAATTTTACATAATTGTTAAGTAAGTATGGAGTGAACTACTCTTCGTAATGCAGGTGGAATGGAATAAATAGTGCAAGGTAGAATTGAAGGCAATGGTGGATGAACTCTGGGTTGAAATAATGATACTGCAAAAGTATCTCTTTCTAACCTGCACTCCTACATCATCATCATCTCCAAGCAGTGGAATGTCATCTCCTTCCTGTTCAAGCATCTACACGATATCAAAGTAATTTATAACTTACTAAATTCCTTAAATTACTAACTTATTAAATTCTTTGAATTTAAGTCCAACCTGGGAGTCCATCGGGATTTCGAACCCGTGATCCGTTGCTTCTGAATCAAACGTGCTACCAACTCAGCCATCAGCCATTATAAATATACTTAAGAACAAACATACTTAATGAATTACTTATTGCACATTCCACAGCACATTTCACAGTACATTCTATAACAGCACATTGTACAGTAGAGGTAGTGTACTATGCAGCAGAGTTAGCGTACAGTACAGTTACAGCGTACAGCAGAGTTAGCGTTCAGTATAGTTACAGCGTACAGTAGAGGTAGCGTACAATACAGTTACAATACAGTTAACTTTTCCTCACACAATTCTTTTGCAGATTGGTTTGGGTGAATTGATCTGCAATGATGTGTGTTGTGGGGACGTCCCTGACATCATCCTTGGATGAGGAAACGGACGTAACCTTTGTGATTATTTTTATTATTACTATAGATAATACTCACAGGACGTTTTTTAAGATGAGCACGTCGCAGCAGCAAAGGCTTCGGCAGGAGAATCCAAGGCACGCAGGCAACTATCAGCACCAGCAGCCACGTCTGAAACTCTTGCTATCGACATAAACACAAGAGTCTAATGCATAAATTACTCGCGTCCTATTCAGCTTAAGATATATGCACGTTTTTTATTTATTTATTTATATATTTAGATCACCAAAAAGGGTCATTCAATCCTGTACAGTTCACAAGCAATGCAAACAAACATGTAAATGCAATAAGTGAGCACAATTTAAATGTGAAGCATGGTGAACTTAAAAAGATATACTTATACATACCAATAGCTGCTACTGTTGCTGTGGTGCATCCCTAACTGAGCAGCCGCGGTGCCAGCATCCTCTCAATTAGACGAACCTTAATATGCCTATTTCTTGCGTTTCGAATGAATGATTGTCAAATAGAAGCTTTTAAATTCAGCTCTGAGCGATAAAAAAAGCCTAGTCGTGCACATTCGGTGGTTTCAGGCCGATGTATAGCTGAACTTAATGTTCAACTTCCTATCTAGTACCATCCGTGTCGACCCAGAATAAGGATCTGCAGCACGCTAAATGGAAGTTATTTTAAATTAAGCTCTATAGGAAAATGACGCTTCTGAATGATGTTAGGGACGTTATCCTGACGTCTCTGACATAATCCTGACGTCACTGACATCATCCTTGACGTCCCTGACATCATCCTGACGTCCCTGACATCAACCTTGTGTAAGGAAGCCATAGAAGAAAAAAACCGTTTTTTACTTTTTTATATTTGCTAAAAAACGCGTTTTTTTTACGTTTTTTATTTTTTATAAAATAAAAAAACGTTCTAATTTTTAAGACATTGTCTATTCTTAATTTCTTACGGATTTAAATTTTCTTATATTGATAATTATGAACAACTGACAGTGTGGCTGTATGTGACTTGAAAATATTTGTTTATATTTGTATGGAGTCTATGGACATACTTTAGAGCTTTAGAACTTTAGATCAAGCCTAGTTGTAATTAAATTCTTTAGTGTTATGGAATGAATGCTTGGTAATATACATGTATATGCAAGCCTACGTGTACGCTACTAACATTTTTGTCAACGTATTTTTACGTTTTTTATTCCTTTGGGAAAAAACGCGTTTTTTAACGTTTTTTATTTTTGGTAATACCGTTTTTTTCATCTATGAAGGAAACGGAAGTCAAACCTTTTTATTATTATTATTACTGCTAAAATAATTATTTAATTAGTTACCTAATTTTATCACTATTAGAAAGAAAAATCATTACTTAAACAGGTCATTAGTTATAACTAAAATAAGACAACATTGGAAGAAATCAATTGACAAATGTTACAATTATCTTAGAATATTAGTGATACTACATATCACTAATATTCTATTTCTCCAGTCACAGATATCACTTCATGAACGAAAAAGCCGTTACAAGTTCCACTTGGTTTAAACCTTTAGCCTCTGTTTCTCAAGCCAATATTTAAAAGTTAGAATTATTGATGTCAACTGAATCATGTGGCAAAATGGTTAAGCACAAAGACTGCATTTCAACATGACCGTTGTTCCGTTCAATGAAATTCAATTCCATTAATTGTATTTATATTAAGAGTAACTAATAAATAATCTTGCAGGGAGGAAATAGGCAAAGAGGTTTCAGTTACACCTAGTTGTACGCGAATGTAAATTGAAATGATCAAATAAATTATGACAAAGATGTACAGATAAAACATAAAACATGAACCAGTATATAGGCAGTAGATTGCTAGAGTGAGAAATAAAAAGAGAAAGAGAGTAAGCAAAACACCATAGACCAATCATTATCTTCATCATCATCATTATCATCATCATCATCATCATCTTCATCATCATCATCATCATCACTGTGATCATTATCATTATCTCTATCCATGAATGTAAACTCGCAGGTTTAGTAATTCATGGCTAAGCCAGTGGCTTCTTGGTTAGGAAACTGACAATAGAACATTAAGTACAGCGTTTATATTCAGTGCCCACCACATGTCTAACATGTTTTCGATACAAGAAACCGTCGTTAAACTAAGCCTTTGTCTGGCTTAATGTATTGAATCATGACCAAATATACTCAAAGCAGAAGTACCTTTCCAGCAAAGTTGTTGCAGTCAGGGTCTTTATACTCCTTATTTGGATAATTGAAGAGGAAGAGGAACACGTTGATGAAATCAATGAGCAGACTCGGAGCACAATGAGCTCTCTTAGCGTCCCAGGCCACCCACTTGTGGAAGATGAGGATAATGAGGTAGCCAATAAGAGATATGATGAAGATCATCTGCGGTATGAACTCACACACGATGTTTAGCCCCTGCCTGAAGTATCTGAATGGTATTGATATATTCAGTAAAGTGAATACTGGAAATATACGAATGCCATTTCGATATTCAGCAAAGAGAATACTTGAAGTATCTGAATGGTATTTAAATATTCAGCAAAGTGAATACTAGAATATATGAACGCCATATAGATATTCAGCAAAGAGAAAACTTGAAGTATCTGAATGGTATTTACATATTCAGCAAAGTGAATACTGGAAAGATATGAATGCCACGTATATATTCAGCAAAGAGAATACTTGAAGTATATGAATGGCATTTATATATTCAGTAAAGAGAGAACTCGATGTATTTGAATGATATTTAGATGTGCTGAGCCGTGGTCTTATTGGCAGGTTGTTCGACAGCTGACCAGTAGCTGTAGGGTTTAAATCCAGAGCTATCCACGTTACTGACATGACATCGAGTAGGAAACGATAAACAGCTTGACGTCGATCTTGGCTTTTTAGTCTTGATATTCATCGGAGTGAAGAATATCAAGATATGAAATGGAAATATTCAAAGGAATTTAACACAACTAAAAACATGGCTTCATCAACTGCATATCATCAATATCTTTATTTATGTCTGCCAATAGCTGAAATGTCTGACAATAGCTGAAATGTCTGACAATAGCTTAGTCTCTCTCTCTCTCTCTTAGTGCACTGCCTATGGCAGGTCCATGGTATATAACGCCTCCACGCTCTCTGTCCATGTCTCTGTCTTTGTCGCTTTCTAATTCATGTCCACATACGCGTGGATCTTTAAATCATCTGGAACATTCCTTTATTCCACTCCAAACATTCCTTTTGCTTTACCTTTATTCTTGGGGATTATGCTTATGACAATAGCAAGAATACCAATATCAGAAAAGCTAAAACAACTAGAAGATAAAATTAAACAACTAACAAAACAGACTACAAACAATGCTCAAGCGCAATATCTAAATGCAGAATAAAGTTTGTAAAGCTAAGGTTAACGTCAGTTTCATCATTCGAAAGCGATGTCAGTGACGGGCGAGCCCAGGATTTGAACCCCGCTCATACTGATCCGCGGTCAAGTATCTTACCGACATCGCCACTGGCTCCAGCCAAATCGAAAGTTATAGTCGAGGCCAATAGGGTGAAAAATACAGAGGTACAGTGCTGAGTTGAATTGGAAGGTACAATAGTACAATACTTTATATAGTAGTATAATAATACAGTACATTAGAAAGGCTTAGCAGGATGATGTGTCGTACAACGCAGTGACGTACAATAGAGATACAGCAGAGAGCGGCAGTGAGATAAGGTTGAGCGGTACAGAAACAGCAGCGCACAGTAAAGATGAGGTACAGTAAAGATGTACAGTGAAGAGTTAGAGCCGTTAAATACAACAAAGAGATGCAATAGTAGAGAAGTTCAGCAGAGAAGTACAAAGTAGGGGTAAAGCTGGTAAAAAGCTAATGTTAACGTCAGTTTCCTCACTCGAAAGTGTCATGATGGGAGAGCCCAGGATTTGAACCCCGCACATACTGATCCGCAGTCGAGTACCTTATTGACATCGTCACTGGCTCCAGCCAGCGCCCGACGCTTTCTACCAGAAAGGCACAACAGAGAGGTACAACAGAGAGGTAAAACAGAGAGAAACAACAGAGAGGTACAACAGAGAGGTACAACAGAGAGGTACAATAGAGAGGTACAACAGAGAGGTTCAATGGAGAGTAATAAAGTAAGAACCTGTGATTCTGAAGACTGAGGCAGAGACCAAACGTCATATGTAGAAGACCGAAGATCACTGAGATCTTCATTTTAAATGAATTCAGAAAGATGATCCTATTCCGCGATAGTTGCCATATCTGTGAAGAAACATTCGTAAATAAGAAGATATTAAGTATCGCAATTAGTGCAAACTTCAAGAAATATAGCAGATTGTTATTAACCCTACATAATTAAATATTGATGATACTATAATTTTGGATAAAATCATTAACGAGGAATTCCATATATATCCAAAATTCTGTATAACAAACGTTCCTGTCCAATTTTGTAAAACCAATCATTGGACAATAATTCCAATGAACCGATGGTAACTAAAACGTAACTTCAATATGTTAACATGCTGCTAGCAAGAAAAATGTCTAAGTGAATTGATAGCACAAAAAACAAAACAGAAAAAATTCAATTCATAGGTCTAAATTTTGACCCGCTTACATTGGATGCTACAGTGCAAGTGACTAATCACTTGCACTGTTTTGATCTCGCTTTCTCTTATAGTCTCTGTGTACTCAGTCGTCATCGTGTGGTGCTTTGGTGCCTGTTTATGTAGAGTCTGCAAGAGACGCCCTTGACACTGCCTTATGGAGTGTAACCGGACGTTAAATTCTCTGAATTTATTGATTGAATTCGATCGGTAGAACAATAAAGAAATCTCAGAAATCAATATATAATCAATATAATGAGACCTGCTGAATTCAATATGACATAAGAATTCGAATAAATTGATTACAAATGTGTCTATACACAATATCGAAAAGAAGATCTTTCACAGCTCCATGCAGAAAAAACTTAAGCGGGACGAGAGAGTTCATGCCTATTAATTATTAATTAATAACTAATTAATTAATTATTAATTAATGAGGCAATAATTAACTATTAATTATTGTCTCATTCCATCCGACAAACTGACGATTAACTCGATTTTCTAACAGTAATATAAAAGAAATGTCAATGTCAGCGGTAGTAGCCGGTGAAAAGACTTACCGGATCAATACCGAAAGGATAGGGACTTCCGCTATAATCCGTTTCATTGGCAGGATCAAGAATTATCTCTTTGAACTTACGTAGTGTAACGGTACTGCAAGAGATATTACACAATCACAGTTAAGATAACTGTAAAATTTGTCTGAATATCTACAGGATTGTACAGTAGAATTAGAAATACTTGAAATACTACTACCTGTTGAATACTAGACCTAGCCATGATCTACGGTATAGATATAATACTGTTTCTATAGTTTCCTTTTTCAATAGAGAATTTTAAACTTCCCGTGTTGTGTCCGGGTCATGGTAGATAATATATAAAATCATGTACAGCTAATGCCGTATGAGACGACTAAGCAATAGAGAAGTGAATAAACTAAGCAATAGGCAACTAGTCAATACTAGCGAAGTGACAAAGCAACAGGCAGCTAGGCAGTAATGAAGTTACTTATCATTAGGTAACTAGGCAATACTAGTGAAGTGAATAAACAATAGACAACTAAGCAGTACTAGAAAAGTCTATAAGCAATAGTTTATTAAGCAATACTAGTGAATTAAAAAGCTAAAAGTTAACGTTAACGTTAAATAAGCTATACATGTGAAAGTGAAGTCTTCGTGATAGGATATGGTTGATCAGTTCGGAGCTTTGAAGAGCTAGAAAGAAAAGATTCAGTTTAAAATAACGTCAAATATGAGCCTTTATAATAAAGGTGAAGTTAATATCACAATAAATGGTACGAAATTGGAACAGGCAAGGAGTTTCAAATATTTGGATCATACTATAACCAATGATGGGATATTTGAGACTAAAATATTGTGCAATGCAGTAGGATTGCACAAGAAAAAGCGGCTTTTGGTATTAGAAAAAAATGTTTAACAAAGAGTCTCATAAAGACACAAAGACAGAGATAGAGAAAATAGAGAAAAGATAGAGAAAATTTGGTTTGGACCACGCTATTATATGGATGTGAAACATGGACCTTAAGGAAGGAAGATATTAGGTAACTGGAGGCATTGGAAATGTGGATTTGGGGAAGAATGGAGAGGATTAGCTGGACTCAAAGGTTACAAATGAGGCAGTTCTGGAGAGAGTTGGTACCGATAGACAGTTGATAAGTGAATTAAGAAATAGGAAGAAGAGATGGATATGACACATTCTAAGGGGGAAGATCTATTAATAGAGGTCATAGAAGGTAGAATAGCAGGAAAAGATGCAGGGGCAGGCCTCAAAAGAGTGATAAATTTATATGAATGGTAATTCATTATGATGTATATATGACAAGAAAACGATAATAAATAGAGCAATTGAGAAGTAAGGGTTGCTTTAAATTCCAGATCAGACTGCTAATTGTCATAGCATAGCATAGTATGTGGCGATACGGTTTAAAAAATTTCTATATGGTGAACAATGGCCATATTGGCCCATTTAGCATCTTCAACACAACCATGCGCAGAAAGCGGAAATGCAAAGCAGTTTAATTCTACAGAACTCACTCGTAGTTGACTGTGCTCCAGGCCGAGCCGAAGATGTTGATAGACTTGGAGAAGAAGTCGTTGTAGAGTAGACCAGAGTACATGGAGAATGCTCCCATCAGCAGTATGATGTACCGTCCACCAAAAAATATGTTCCAAATCTGTATCAACATTCTCAACGTTTATAATACGCTTAAACGCTAAAAAGGTTTAGTGCTTAAAGGTTAGTTTAACATCAGATTCCAGTCTCGAAAAGATTCCAGCAAAAAGAGATCGAAATGAACTCTGTACCTACTGCGATCTACTCATCCGCATACGGAGAGTTAACCAATAAGCTACCTGGTAGTGAGTCAACTTTACATTGTAAATGCAAACGTAATGTCACAAGTCAAAATTATCAAGTTACCGGTAATAATTTGTATCTAAATTAGATTTATAAGTAATCAAAAATAGTGCTTTTCAATGCACTTTTAACGATTATTGATTTATATCAGTACATATTCTTTAATTAAAGGAGTCGATAACCATGCAAACAACAGAACAAAACTCAAAACCTTTAAACTCTAAACAACCTAAAATCATCAGTCGACAAAATTGTTTATCTTAATATTATTGAACGTTCTCTGTAAAGTAGACTCGCAGGTCGAGTTCGGCCAAGACACTGCTATATACATTTTCATTGTTAATAATAATAATAATAATATAATAATAATATTTCGCTAGAGGCTCTCGAGGTGGTTAGTTTGTTTACGCACCTGTGTTTTTCTTTAGCACTTTTTATCGTTTTTCTTCACTTCTTCTAATTTTTTCACTTTGTCTTTTGGCATACTGCTTTTATATATATCCCTGTACGCCCTTTTATTTCTATTCTTTTGTGCGCATTCGGCTTATTTTAACTTTTATTGAATCTGCATTATGCTTTAGTTTTCACCTGCATTGGACTATTGGACTTCAGCTATTTGCAGTAGCGATCTAGTTGTAATTCTTTTATCTCTCGCTTGCTATGCCGTGTTTGCCACATGCCTGCCAGACAGACTTGGCCACTGTCTCAGATTTGCCAACAAGAAAACTGGCATCTGCTCGGTGTGCCTAGCTCAACGTCAGCTTCATTCGGGAGACGGAAAGGTCCATCTTCATGGCCCATTGGATAATCGTTGCCCGGGTTCCAACCAACTTCCCTTGCAGATCTCCGCACAGGCCGCAGCTTCGCAACCAAGGCCTGCAGTTTCTGATATTAGGAATAGGATCAGGAATCGGAGCTGCGACTCAGCTTCGACTAGACAGAGTTCTCCGCCCACCGCTGCTCCCAATTCTGCTAACTTAACTCGCAATTCATTTTCTTCTCAGCCGCTCATTCTTGAGCATCCCTGCTTGATGCGACCTACAATAAAACACATTCCCAAATCAGCCAGACCTGCGTGTTCAGCAGCCTTGATTGATGCCTTCCGTAATATCGAAAGTGATCCCTCAGTTTTGTTTTACTAGTCAGATTTATTGCTTTTCGCATCTTAGGTTTTGCAAGTCCCTGCTCGCACAGGTAAAAGGCATAATCTAAGCTCATTAATTAAGAAAAGGTTGGAGGGCCTAGGTACTGGTGCTCCCACTGAGCCGGTCGTAGATAGTATTAAAAGAGCTCATCGTTCTCACGACTCCCGTGCCTCAGCAGTAAGGTCCAAAATGGAAGATGGAAATGTTTCGGCAGCTGTACGCATCCTCTGTTTAGACGAAAGCCCAGCGCAATGCAGTTTAAACACTTTCAATATCCTGAAGGCCAAGCAACCACCCGCAGCTAGTAGCAGTATAATGGCACCCCTTCCGGACTCAATGGAGAATCCGCCAATTCAAGCTTCAGAGCAGGATGTTGTCAAAGCTGTACGTAGCTTTCCAGCAGGCTCAGCCGGGGGTCCTGATGGCCTGCGCCCTCAGCATCTTCTGGAGCTTGTGACTTGTAGAGAGTCGGCTGGGACGTTTTTGACCGCTCTGACTTCTTTCGTGAATCTCCTGCTTAGAGGTGTTTGCCCCCCTGAGGTCCAACCGGTGCTGTTTGGCGGTAAACTCTTTGCACTCAATAAGAAATCTGGCGGCATTCGCCCCATTGCAATGGGCTACACTTGGCGTCGTTTAGCCGCTAAATGCGCAAATCGCTATGCAGTGTCTGCTCTCAGCGATTACTTGAGCCCAATTCAACTTGGAGCTGGTATTCCAGGTGGCTGTGAGGCAGCTGTTCACGCTACTCGCCGTTTTGCTGAGTCAATGCCAGCTGATCACTTCGTGTTAAACTAGACTTCTGTAATGCTTTTAATTGCTTGAGTAGATCACAAATGCTCAGCGAAATTCATCACAGGATACCAGAGCTGTATAGTTTCTGCCATCTAGCTTACTCAAGCCCTTCGTGGTTGAAGTTCGGAGACTGGTGCATTGAGTCACAGGAAGGAGTCCAACAAGGGGATCCCTTAGGGCCCATGCTGTTTTGCTTGACTATTCACCCTCTCCTTACTTCTCTCTCTAGCGCTCTCACGGTGGGATACCTAGATGACATTACTCTAGGTGGTTGCGAGTCGTCGATTGCAAATGATGTACAGACTATCATCGACAGAGGCCAAGAATTTGGGCTTCAGTTGAATCGTACCAAGTGCGAAGTCATATCATCAGTTTGCAAATCTCCGGGCAACTCAGTTTTGTCATCCTTTGTGCCAATGGGCCTCTCCCATAGTACTCTACTCGGCGCGCCACTCTCTGGAGAAGAAGCTACTACCACCGCTTTATCTAGCCGCTTGGAGGATGTCAAACGTATAGCATCACGCTTGAAGTCGCTAGCCGCTCATGATGCTTTGACAATCCTTCGCTTTTCATTAAGTGCACCTAAACTTATGCACATTCTGCGCTCTAGTCCGAGTTTCGCTAATCCGCGGCTTTTAGACTACGACGAGGCTCTTAGGCTATGCTTGTGCGCCGTAATCAACGCAGATTTGTCTGATTTGCAGTGGCAGCAAGCCAGTCTACCGGTGAGCAAGGGTGGTCTTGGAATTCGTCTTGTTACCCATATCGCGCCTTCAGCCTTCTTGGCATCAGCGATGGGAACGAGGCAGTTGCAAGACGCCATCCTACATAAGTGCTCCCTTTCTGCCGATAGATCCATTGACGTTGCGCTGTCAGTTTGGTCCAAAAGCCTCACATCTAGTGCTCCACCTTCTACCTCAGTCAGTAACCAGAAATCATGGGACCGTCCTATAGTGGATCGGATTTACAACAGTCTGTTAGAATCCCAATCCAATGCAGTAGACAGAGCACGACTCCTAGCTGTATCAACCAAAAGAAGCAGTGACTGGCTTCACGCTCTCCCTGTTGCTTCTTGTGGGCTTTTTTTAGACAATGAGGCGATTCGAGTAGCCGTTAGTTTCCGTTTGGGGGCGAAAACTTGCGAGCCTCACATGTGCCCCTGCGGTCATGAAGTCGACGCTTTAGGTCTCCACGGCCTCTCCTGCAAACGAAGCTCAGGTAGAATGTCTCGTCATCACAATTTAAATGACTTAATATGGGAGCACTTTCAAGAGCAGGCATCCCTTACTCTAAGGAACCAAGTGGGTTGTCCAGATCAGACGGAAAGCGTCCGGACGGCATAACTTTAGTGACCTGGTGCAACGGTAAATGTGCCATATGGGACGTCACGGTCATTGACACTATGGCAAACTCCTACCTGAATACGACTTCAGTCACAGCCGGTGGAGCTGCTGTTCATGCCGCCTCTAGGAAGTTGGATAAATACCGAGATCTGTCCTCAGGATATGAAGTTGTTCCGGTTGCCATTGAAACCATGGGCCCGATGAATCCCGAAGGAGTTGACTTTATCAATGGCATAGGCAGACTTATCACAGAGCAAACCGGCGATAAGCGAGAGACATCTTTTCTTTGGCAAAGGCTTTCCATGACTTTGCAAAGATTTCATGCAGTCTGCTTCAACAATTCTTTTAAGCCGATTGATGACCTCGAGTAGCCGGGCGGCGATTCAGCACGTATTGCTTGAATCGTTTTTATCAAACCCCAGGTTCTTTACACCGGGGTAAAAAAAAGAAAAATAATAATAATAATAATAATAATAATAATAATATTAGGCTTTCCATAACCTTGTAAAAATCTAACGCAGTCTGCTTCAGCAATTCTGTTAAGCAGCTAGATGGCCTCGAAATAATCGGGCGGCGATTCAGCACGTATTGTTCGAATCGTTTTATCAAACCTCGGGTTCTTTACACCCTGGGTAAAAATACTAATAATCATACCAATCATATCTTTATTTTCACGAACTAATCATTTAAAGTGTTAGCGACAATATATGTTAAGCTTTGCACTGCGCGATAACGTCACATTGATTGATTGACAGTGAGTAACCTCGTTGTTGATCTTCTCGAGCCTCTTCTCGGCTAGAACCATTCCCAGCCCGCAGAGAAAGAGCAGCAGTCCGTGACCGAAGTCTCCAAACATCATCGAGAAGAGAAACGGAAAGCTGATGATGGTAAATGATGCTGTTCATGAATATCAAGAATAACCTCCTGCTACTCCATTAGTCTACAGCTTTATTTATCTAAATTATCTATCTAAACTCTTCGAACACTATTAGAAATGTTTTGAACACAAGAGTAGTTTATCCAACAATTCTCCTTCACTGATCCCGATCCATCGGAGATTCATACACATCACTGTCCGCATAACTAAGTTTAATATTTAATATACTGAAGTCTTTATTGTATGTTTAATTTAGTTTTGTTTATCTATCAATCTATTTATCTATTATCTATACCATAAAGTCAATTTCTGAGGTGGTTTCCCCTAGTTCTTATTCAGCCTCATACGACACGTATAGTTTGCGGTTAGACTATTTTTCAGTGAACCGGACACTATACGGGGTAATATGTATATATATAATATATATATATATATATATATATATATATATATATTTATATATACAGTATATCTTATATATATTATAAATATATATATACGTATATATATGTAAAATAAATATAAACATTACATATATACAAAAAAAATTATTAATTATTTTTGTTTAGTGAAATACCAGGATTGACTTCCTGATAGTTTCCCACTCCATAAGAGTCGACGATATCCTGGAATACACGAGTGAACTTGTTGGTGCGATGATACGTGGGTGGCTGCTCCGTGGTCTCAATTCTGTTCAGTATGGCTCCTGAGAGTGTCGACCCGCTGCACTCCTGAGCAAGTGAAGAAACAAGACGAACTTAATTCTGAAAACAAGAAGATCCGTAGTGATATTAGCTGTGGGGACTTCCCTGACATCATCCCTGGATGAGGAAACGGACGTTAAACCTTTATTTATTCTTCTTCTTCTTCATCTTTTCTCTGCGTAACGTCACTTTGTGGAAACCAGAGCAGCCTCTTTTACCTTCTGTCTCCACTGATATCGGTCCTGGGCAAGATCATACACAATCACTCTGTGCTAGTGTTTATTATTATTATAAACACATTACAAGATGGTTTTAAACGAAATGTCCTTGAAATCGACCTTTAACTCCGGTTCCTCGTCCAAGGTCGATTTCAAGAACATCTTCAAGGACGATTTCAACGACGTCTTCAAGGACGATTTTAGGACGTCTTCAAGGTCAACTTCAAGGACATCTTCAAGGACGATTTCAAGGACGTCTCAAGCGGAATATAGAACTACAAGCCGTTCCACACCACCGTAACGTACTAGCAAATGCATAGACCAGAGAGAAAGCGGGATCTATAAAAGTGCAGTCCAAGAGAGAAAGAGAGAAAGCGAGAGAGGGAGATTGTTTAATTAATAATTAATTAATTAATTATAAAATCATCATTTGAAGGAAATGCCAGGATGGTGACATAGTCACAATCAATAAGCTAATTCTGAATCGTTCTCACCGTAGCGCAGGCCTCATAAAGCAAAACCCTATAATTCTCATCGTAAATTACATTTACTTATAAGTACCTTTGAGATTGTCTGCTGGGCAAAATCTTGTAATATTATCTGAGCAATAAGAGACCACTATCATATTGAACAATAGACCAATTTATTCAATCTCTTAATCGCTTCAACAAAGATCAATCAACTGCTCAATCAATCAATATAAGATCATTTATCACCCAAACAATCCTCCTTTAGATCAATAAATTGTCAATAAACCTTATTAACATCAATTAATTTACCAAATAACTCAGAAAAGATTAACCAAAGTCTAATCAATTCATCAGAAATCAATCAATCGCTCAATCAATTAATCTAAAATCAATCAACCATTGAAGCAGTTCGGCAAGAACTCTGGTTAGAACTCAAGAGTTATTCGCACCAAAGGCTGTGCTAGTCAGCTAGAGTATGTATTTATTTATCTATTTAAACTATCGTTTTTGCATAGCAAATACACAATGTAAGTTAAATAATTGAATAGCACATACTTGCAAAATCAAGGTTAACCCAAGGCACTAGGCACTTATAGGGACCCATATACTGTAGAGTCACACATATACATACATATATATATATATATATATATAGATATATATATATATATATATATATATATAATAATATATATATATATATATATATATATACGTATATATATATACATTTATGCATATACATACATATACATACATACACATTCACATGATATAAACATATATATATATGCATACAAATAGACATATACACACACATAAACACAGTATACATACTTCTACATGTATACATAAACATATATACAGAATACACGTCAGTATCATGTATAGTGAAAGTAGATCTCACAGTGCCACGTCTAAGCGCCAGCTGTATCACAGGCAGACAGGAGACGGGGCACCAGCACTCTCCTATCAGACACTTCTGGGTGACGTCGAAGTTGAACAAGTTGAGCGTGTGGTAGACGCTCTTGGTCTTGAGGACCTTGAGCAACCAGACCCTCAGCGTCTGAGCGGCATCGCTGAGTTCTCTTTGGCGATGTTCAGACGTCTCCTTCAGTACCTATATCAATCAAGCAATTAATAAACTAGTCAACTTAGCATTCATCATTATTATGCTGATTAAGATGAATCGATTCAAATCCCAGCCGGACCCATCTCCGAAAGTATCCCTGCAATATGGAAATAGACGTTAAACCTTTCCACAATTGCAAGAAGAAATATCAGTTTTAGGCGATGTACACAAGGCGTTAATATCAGGATGAGGGTAGTATACTAACTATGTGCACTAATGATACACTACTAATAAACTAATAATGATATATTAATGATACACTAATGATACACTAATGATACACTTATGATACACTTACGATACACTAAGGATACACTTATGATACATTAAGGATACACTAAGGATACACTAATGATACACTTATTATACACTTATGATACACTAATGATACATTAATGATACACTAATGATACACTAAGGATACACTAACGATGCACTAAGGATACACTTATGATACACTAATGATACATTAATGATACACTAATGATACACTAAGGATACACTAACGATGCACTAAGGATACACTTATGATACACTAATGATACAATAATGATACACTAATGATACACTAAGGATACACTAACGATGCACTAAGGATACACTTATGATACACTAATGATACACTAATGATACACTTATGATACACTAATGATACACTAAGGATACACTAACGATGCACTAAGGATACACTAATGATTCAGTAATGATATACATTAATGATAGAATAATAATATAATATTGCTACACTAATGATAGAACAATGATCCACTAATGATAGAATGATGATACACTAATGATATACTAATGATATACCAATGATAGAATAATGATACACTAATAATAGAATAATGATACACTAATGATATAATAATGACACATTAATTATACAATACTGATACACTAATAATTGAATACTGATACACTAATAATTGAATAATGATACACTAATAATTGAATAATGATAAAATAATGATAGAATAATGATACGCTAATGATAGAATGATGATACACACTGATGATAGTAGAACATACTAGTTCAAGGTCTTCAATGCGAGTCGCAACGCTGGTTGTCATATCACGCCTGTCACTCTGGATATCAGGGCACGGGTAAACATTGGCGTGAAACCTGTCCATCATAATTATTAATCAATCAATTAGTCAATCGATCAATCTAATATGTATGCCTTATTATTAGCTCGAAATGAAGAAAGCAAAGAAGTAAATATCACTAGGTATTTATCAAATACTAAACACCAGTCTAAACATAACTTAAGTTTAGTCAAACAAAATACAACATAGGTTCGCATAGTAACATTTTAAGACTTGCCCCATATAGTATTGTGGATTTTCATTTTTTTAAGTATTTACCTTATCTACATAAATATTTCTTTGATCCACATAATAATTAATTTCAGCAACCTAGATAAACATACACTCTCTTTATAAGTACAAGTTACCCGTCACAGATTTTGGTAATCTTTTCTTTAAGCTGCTCTCCGTGATAGAATATCAGAAACACAGATTTCCGTATGTTAACGCCCTACACAATCAACTTCCAATTAGAGTTATTCTAGCGTAGTTCAGAGGAGAGCAAACAGGTAAATATTAGAATGATTCTAATTTAACAAAACTTCACTAAGTCATTAATCTCACGGTGAGATGTTACACATACATATACCAAGAAACAAAAACAAGATAAGAGAATTAGCTTAAGAAGTCTAATACAACAACTGATTACTGTTGTCCACTTATTCTTAATTCTTCATCCTCGATCAATCATCCAATTATCAATAAGAATTTAACGTGCGATTCCTAGCCATAGGGCAATGTTAGGGACGTCTCTTGCAGATTCTGCACACAAAACGAAACACCACACGATGACTACTGAGTAAACAACTTCAGGTGGTGTAATGTTCAGTTCACCAGTAATATATCTGAGATACTGAAGCATCAGAGAGAAAATATAGGTTTAAAAACATTTAATGTAGAATAAAGAACAATAAATAAATGCGTAATAATAAAAGAAGCTGAGATAAAGAAATAAAACTAGAATGAAAAAAGAAAAAACTGAAAAAGAATAACAATAAAATTATAAATGGAAAAACAAAGAAACCTACTCCAAAACAGGAAAAAGCAAGATTAAGGAAGCGCCACATACAGTGTGCGGATCCTCTAGCGGTGTTTCTATCTCGACCCACTTGAGCAGCACATTACCTCTACACACCCTCCACAACATTCTCTCAAACGCCAGCAGACGCTCTTGCACAATTACTCCTGCTATAAAACTACACAGCCAGCACAGAATAATAAATCACTGAAAATAATGGGAGGTTCAAAATATATGCTCCTACTCAAACCGTATGAATCCAAGCTGAGTAGGAGATTATAATCAAAGAAACTGAACCCATCATGTCCCTAATAAACCTTAAGGTAGCCTTTCTTCAGTGCACTGCCAAGTGGCAGGTTCAAGGTACATATTCGTACTAAAAGTTTGTCTTCTCGCTCCATAAGAGCAGTTCTTAGATCAACAAGCAACAAGTACATCCCCTCCCAAAGTCTATGCCTTATCCATACCTTATGTAGCCTATAGCTTGGGAAAAGTATGGCTTCAGAGGTAGTTTCCAATTGCTTTCCTCAGGTAGCCAATGGAAAATACGCCTTCTGAGATAGTCTACCATTTCTTTCCTATGTCGGTTGTTTGCTTACGACACAGGATGTTAACCGCTGGACAATCCTACAAATGCTGGGACAGAACTCTGGAACGATCTATCACCTAGACATCTAGTAGAGTTTGCAAGACTAATATAATCATTAAACTTATCGTCTCTCAATGAGAAAATAGACTTTAATTGATTGATAGTGTCGACATTATAAAAGAACAGGAGCGGAACTCAGGATAGACATTAAAGTAACAGACCAATTAGTCAAGCGATACAAAAGTTGAATTAAACTTCTACAATTGCCATTAAAAAATATTTTTATTAGGTATAAATTACGATAGTATTATTGTTCAATTCTGCAATTTACTCTTAATTAGACAGTATTGTATCTTATTCATAAGTGAATGGATATTCCTACCTAATGCTTAAGAACCATTTATCAAAACGGAATTAAACTTCACAAAATCATCATTATATTATGTAATAGGCTAGGTATCATAATTAGTAATAATCAATTTCAAGATAAATCATATTATTATTTACTTTTAGCCTTTCTAGTTTTTTTAATACACGTGTTGTGTCCGGATTGCTGAAGATTAGACCACCCGTGGACTGCACGTTTAACAATAGGCGAAAAAGAACCAAAATACAAACCAACATCAGAAAAGGTATTCGGTTAGTGAGTGTCTAGGCTCCAGAAATCACTAACAAATTTTCTTATCCCGAACCTATTTAAATTAGGATTCAATAGAAGCTAGTATGATGATAATTATTTACTTGTAATATATACTTTCAATGTTTTGTTTTATATACTATTGTATTAGACCTTACCTGGCATTTAGTAGTTCGGATTAAATGATTTTTTGCGTTATTTTACAGCCTAGGGTCCTATACAATCCAGTAAAAAAATTATTTAAAATTTAATTTCGGTAATTTTTTGTAATAATGTAATAATGTAATAAATTGTCGGGTTACCAATTTAATGTCGAGCTTGTACCTGATTCGGAAAGATTGTGGATGGGCATCTTGACCACGCCTACCAGAGACTTGACGGACAGCGTCAGGATCTCTTAGCCCCTCCTCCTGCAGAATAATTAGATCCCCACCGCTTCCCCTGTCTACATCCTGACCACGCCTACCAGAAACTTGACGTACAGCGTAAGGATCTATTAGCCCCTCCTCCTGCTGAATAATCTGATCCTCTCCACCTTCGTTGTTTAGGCTGCAAGCAACCTGGTGGTAATCTGAACCCACCTAAGATCAATCAATCACTCAATCTATTCAAAAGTTAGTCAATCAATCAAACATTCACAACTCAATCAATACTTTTCTAAAAATTCAATAACTCAATCAAGACATGCACAAAAAATCAATATCTCAATCTATCAGGGGTATGAACACCGCTACAGGATAGAATTTTCTGGACATGAAAATTTATGAGAAATATGTACACAGAGCAACATACTAACAGAATCCAAGAAGTCCTGAGCCTTCGTTAGAATGTGCTTGTGCTCCGTGAGATCCAGATAATTTCTCTTCAAACCCACAGCATTAGAGTTCACTTCCCTTACGTCGTTCTCCAGTCTCTCTAATGTTGTCTACAACAGTGGAATAGTAATTATACTAAAGGCCACTATCAATCAATCAATCAATAAGAAATTAACGTCCAGTTCCTCGCCATGAGGCAATGTCAGGGACGTCAACTACTATATAAAACTACTACTATATAGAACTTCTATATAAAAACTGCAAGCTGTCCAAATAATTCCACCCAGCTCCTATATAATGTAATAGTAATATAGCAAAACGTTCTCTTACTATATTCTGATAGAGTATATGCATAAATGGAGTGACTTTCTCTCGCTCTCTCTTAGAGCACTGTCTATAGGCAGGTCCATGGTATATAACGCCTCCACTTTTTCTGTCTTCAGTTTTCTCGTCATGTCCACATACGAGTGATTCTTTAAATCACATGACAGGATACATCATTATCCTTGGGGATTCTTCTTTTGCTTGGGGCGTGACTTTATAGTAATTATCTATCACATGATTAATACAATCCATCCTCAGATGTAAAATGGATGACGTTTCAATTAATACTCGTCATTATGATATGTTTGAAATGATATCAAATAACATTGCTCATCTCCGCATAATATAATAATAATAATAATAATAATAATAACACATATTATAGTGAAATGATCAAATACGTTGATATCTATCACTTTTAATACCACATGTTAAATCCGTTAGGCAATTTTGTCCATTTTCCGTTTAGCCAGTCCAGTGAATGTCCGAGATTTTACTCTCAGCTCAGCGCGGCTGGGATTCGAACCCACAAGGGTGCAAATCACCCCCAGGGTCTGTCATTTGAAACTTCATGACGTTATCTACACCTGTAACCATTGCGCTTTTGAGACATTCGCATTGTGATATCTAACGTAGTTCGCATTTAAATTTCACTCTCAAATAGAGCGATGTTGATTTCATTACGCAATTGCACGCACCCAGTGTGAACATAGTATCAATGTTACATACTGTACATCTTTGAATTTCTCGTTCATCCATCACCCTTACAGGCTTACACTATGTCATCGCATTCAATTTTTCACGGGCAAACAGCCCACTTTAAGTGTAACTGTAAAACAAGGAAAGATTTGTTATCATTCGCTAAATATTATCCAAACCAAAAACACAATATTTTATAGCTGAAACTAAAAAACCTTTACAACTGTAATTTCAGGATAGCAATACCAAATCTAGACCTGTCACTTCTAGATAGCAACAACACAAACCTCAAGATCTGTGATTTCTCTAGGCAGAGGTACCGGAGGATTTTCACCGGTGTCTGGTATCACTATCTTGTCTTTCAAAATCTCCTTCTCTAAAAAGCCTGCAAAAGCAGCTGTTTAGTGAAGTAACTAAATTTAAAGACTTTGTTTGATATCACCCGCTCATATTATGAGTATACAACTTGATTAGCTAGCTAGCATAAACAATTACGTTAGCCTACTGCAAATGTAATTACTGTTGATGTTATAGTTTAACAAATTATGGTTCAGTGGCTTTATTATTAATAATGAAAGTATCTGACCAAAGATTATCAATGTTACCAACAATATATAAGATTTGAAATACTTTTAATGATGATTAATTTAATAATTTTAATTGTAATAATAATATAATATTTTAATGTATTTTTAATTTTAAAGTGATTAGTAAAGCATCTCATAAGTGCATACATCAATGCAGCATTTTGGGCGTTGGTGTAAATCACATTCTTTGAGGGCACCCAAGAGCTTCGTGAAAAATCTCTTTATTTTATTTTATCCATATCTTATCACATTTTATCTACGCAGGTTTTTAAGTGTCTAGGACAGAGCAATACAAATGCACACATCAGTAAAACACATTCATTCATACGAATACATTATCCGATGTCTAACAAATGTTAATAATTGAGTATTAGACTATTTAGACATTCAAATTCAAGACCACATTCAGACTAAATAAAATATAAATTCCTACTCAGGTGACAACTAAACTTAAGAACTGAAATTAAAAAATAATAAAATTACAAATTATAAAAATTAGAAGGTAACAGAGGAGAGAAAACAAGAAACATCCTACGTAATTTTCTCTCCATCTCTTCGCATCTTCTCAGCTCGTTGACATATTTACGTCTGAAGACACTCAAACTTGGATTTAGCTGAAAAATATTTTCATAAATTAGATTCTTAATTACATTCTTGTATAGAGTTAGAACATCAAACAGCTTAACATATCACAATGCGCATAAGTTGAGCTTAGCAAATATTTAACTACAGTCAACCAAATTCTTCTTTTGTATTTTTTATTTACAAAGAGCAAACAATATTGAAAACTTTGTTGATATATAAAAAATTAAGCATAGTTAAAATGTTAGCCTGTACATATTACATATATATATATATATATATATATATATATATATATATATATATATATACATTTATACAGGGTGCGCATTAAAAAATATCCTCGTAGCACAATTGCGATAACCTTGTCAATTCTTAATATTTCCCCTTGAAATTTTAATGTTCCCTTGTGGAGGAATTTAGCCACAAGCTGACCAAATTTTGTAAAAATATTTTTAATGAATCGGAGTTATCGAAGTTTTGCGAAAAAATTGATTTTTTTCATTTAACACGCAACGTAAAATGTCAATTAGAATCAATTCCTTTTTGAAAATGTGCTGACCCTGAAAAAGGCCGTTAGATGATGACGACTCTGATATTGTGCTAAAATGTGTGCTCGAAATGAACGCCCTGGGCTTTAATGCCGGCCAGAAGTCTTTTCTTACAGATAAAATTGCGCTGTCAATGGACTGTTTTGGTAGGTCTGTCCAGATCTCTTGAAGAACAGCCTTTAATTCCATTGTGTTTCTGGGATTGGGCTTGAAAGCACAATACTTTTCCAACATGGGTCTCCAGACAAAGAATCAGGTGGATTAAAATCTGGATGATTAGGAGGCCAATCATCCATTTTTATGAAATCTGGCCTGTATTGTACAAGAAAGTATTGCGCAAGACGAGAAGTGTGAGCCGGCGCGCCGTCCTTTTGAAAAATTAAATCATTTGACTTTAACTTGTTGCAGTCTTCAATCAGTTTCGGCAGAATAGTGTTAGTGTAATACATTGTAGCACAATATCAGAGTCGTCATCATCTAACGGCCTTTTCCAGGGTCAGCACATTTTCAAAAAGGAATTGATTCTAATTGGCGTTTTACGTTGCATGTAAAAATGAAAAAAATCTTTTTTTTTGCAAAACTTGGATAACTCTGATACCCTTCAAAATATTTTTACAATATCTGGTCAGCTTGTGACTAAATTCCTCCACAAGAGAATCTTAAAATTTCAAGGCGAAATATATATTAAGAATTGACTAAGCTATAGCAATTGTGCTACGAGAATATTTTTTTAATGCGTACCCAGTGTATAGATATATATATAAATATATATATATATATATATATATATATATATATATATATATATATATATATATATATATATATGTTGGCTTATAAACTTAGTTAAACATTGTCTATAGTGTATGTGTTTATTACATAACTACACTTATGCCTACCAATTTTTTGACCAGCAAGTGGAGTCAACGACACAATGGCTTAATAGTACACTGAGGTTCATTTATAAAGAACCAAAATACCTAGCGTAGGTCTTGCCAACATAGCAAAAATGTCAAGAGATCAACTTCTTCGAAAAATGATAAGTATTGTAAATGTAATGAAAAAATTCTTTAAATTCATTGTGTATTCATAACCCTAAAAATAATGCTTAATACTTTTGCACATAAAAATTAAGTTAAGCATTATCGTTTAAGGTCATACAATTCTTTTTACAAAATCTTAAAATTTCTCATATTGAAAGGCTGAGCCAGTAGTATGTGAGTAAGGTTTCTTTTCAGGATTAGTAGGTAAAGGGTTCAAATGCAGTGCTCGCCATGTCATGAACTTGTTTCTGGGCAGAAATTTGTCATTATAATAGGCTTTAGCGTTTAATGCCTTAATGTCACATTCCATCGGTATCAGATGAGCTTAAATTTCATTTTATGTCAAATAGTAGGCCTAGTGTATAAAACTAATTAAAAATTATATTTCAGTTTTACAAGGTTACTGTCACGACAGTCTGGTAGAATAATGATTTGAGACCTTCTGATTACAAGACAATAGGACTACTAACTCAGCCAATATCCAGCATAAAATTGTATAATTATATATTAATGTACTATAAAATTCATTATAATAACACAGTAATTACTGTACATAAATACAGCACAATAGTAGGTTATCTCTTTTCTCTCTTCAGTGCACTGCCAAGTGGCAGGTTCAAGGTACATATTCATACTCAAAGTCTGTTTTCTCGCTCCATATGAGCACTCCTTAGATCAACAAGTTAATCCCTTCACAAAATCTATGCCTTAACCATACCTTATGTAGTCTATACCTTGGGAAAAATATGGCTTCTGAGGTGGTTTCCCATTGTCTTCCTCAGTTAGGTGGATTAGATACCATTAAATCCTGGGGGAAAATATTTCATGGTGAGGTGGGTCCCCTCTTGCCATCCTCAGCTCCTGCCTTTAGTCGCCTCTTACGTACAAGCGGCAGATTGTTTGCGGTTGCCAAATTCTACAGTGGTCCAACCACACCCGAGCACAACACGGGGAATAGGTATAATAATACCTATTAGTAGGTTATAATAATGGATAATAGTAAATAGGATACACCAGTACTCACATCTTTGAATTGAACGAGACCGATTTCTCCAAGCTCCGCAATGCAGTTATAGGCAGCATCAGTCTGTAGAAAGAGCTGACACAGCTGCATAGGCTCACTTCGGTACAGGCTTCCCATTCTCACAATCATTGTTCGTTTTAAAATTTATCTTCTAATGCAGCAGTTATTTTAGCACGGGTAAATCACACCCATTGATAAGCAGTTAAATGTCTAGTCATTTAACCACTTCATCAATCTAAATGCAATGTAATAGCCAGTGTAAAAAATGGCATTTTAAATTATAGATATCATTGTGATACATATTTAAACTGGTACATGAGACATTGTGACAATGTCGCATATGACAATGTGATAATATAACATGTGACAACGTGACAGCCATAGACTTCTCTCCAATTTTCTTTGAAGTAAATGTTTAACCTTTTCAACCTAATCATGTGAGAAATGTTGCGCATAAGATATCCTGAAATCTTGAAGTGAGCCTAATGAATGCTTGAAACATGCCAGACCAGCACAGATCTGGTGTTACTTATATGACACACATCTTGCAGTTAATGTTACGTGGGCAGAATGGACATACCTTACTGCAGACTTTAACTGCGACAAATGGAAGCCGTTTGTGGGGAAGAAAATACAAGCAGACTGTGGCATTCCTTCACCCCATTCAGCAGATGCCAGTGACTGGAGCCAGTTGCGACTTTGGTAAGATACTCGACTGAGGATACTCAGCACATGTGCTGGATTCAAATCCTAGGCTCGCCCATCACTGACATGGCTTTCGAGTGAGAAAAATGAAATTAACATTAGCTTTACCAGCTTTACCAGATATCAGGGATTATTCCATCTCCTCTGATGTAGCTTTTAACGCCCATAGAGAAACTTTTGTCGTTTCTGGCATTAACCAGAATGCCAGTTTTGAAACTGTTCTTACCAAACCACTAGGCTGCCTCCGCTGCAAAGCCAACATGTTTGTGAGAAGGAAGAATGACCATCTGTTCTGTTTCTCACTTACACGTGTATGTGCACGCGAGTTTATCGAGCAGATCGACTCAAGACTTTGTCGTGTTGTAATATTTGGCGATCTCAGCTTTGGCCTCTTCCGATTCGCTGACTGCAGTGTCTGTCATGATATATGCTACAGTGTCATTAAGAAGTGACATGACAATTCATGTTACTGAGCAGAATGACAGCCTTTCTCTACTTCGGTAAGTAGCTGCTCATAGCTGGCTCCTGGTCGAAGGAAAAGGCAGAAGAATATACCTCGCAAGACTGATTTGCTGTCATTATTGGAACTGTCTGTATTTTTACTGCAAATTGCAATATAAACGCAAATTGTCGTGTTTATAACCTTTCTTCCACCACAAATTTGTGAATCGTTTCACTATTTTAACAGACTCGTATGCTGAATGTTTCTGGCTGGATATGTTTATGACAGATCCATTGGTGAATTGAACCTTCGTGTGTTCGATTCCCAGCCGCGCTGATCTGAGAATAAAATATCGGACATTCACTGGACCGGCTACACGGAAAATGAACTAATTTGCCTAACGGATTAAACATGTGGTATTAAAAAGTGATAGATACCAACGTACTTGATCATTTTACTATAATGCGTGTTTATTTTTTACTGGAGCCAATGGCGCTGTCGGTAAGATATTCGACCGCGGATCAGTAGGAGCGGGGTTCAAATCCTGGGTTAGCCCGTCACTGACATTTCTTTCGAGTGAGAAAACTGACGTTAACATTAGCTTTTTTCTTGGTCAGGTTGTTTTCCCAAATACACTACTCTATTGAAGGGGTAGTAATTTTCTGCATCGATGAAAATGTAGATCTTCAGTTCCATATACATGTACATGCAACAGAACGAATTGTCAAGCATATAAAGAGTATTTAGTATATTGGTGCCCGCACCTGATATAAAAATAAAATTACATAAAGATTTAAGTAATCTGATAAATTAGCCCCCAGATTACACAATAGATCTAGAAAATTACAATGAATACAACTAGGAAGTATAACCTACGCACGAGAGCAACAAATGGAAATACTGAAAGTAGATTTAGAATTACCAGAATTGGGAAATTCCCAAGGAGACGTGTGAACAAACTTTAGTGTTGCCAAGGAAATGTAGAAAATTATCAAAGGCATGAAATAAAATTTCACAACTAAGGTAAAGTTACGAGGTGTACTCATGCCGTAATGTAAGCGCTAGGTTCAATTTGCCCCACGTGTTCTTGTAAAGATGAAATAATAAGGTAAACAGTAACAGTATTGGAAAGAGAATATGTAGAAAAATGAAAGAATTAAACTAACTTAAGTCAATAAATATAGGCCTATAAAATAGCATGCAGTGCCTCAATCATTGGTAACAAAACTGTGTACTGAATCAGTAAGCAAAGGATGTTGTTTAAGACCTAATCAACAAATACTTGACTACCACTAGTAGGTCCACTCCAAACCTTTACTGATTTTAATCCCAGTTTACGTGAGATGACAACTTATCGAAGCTGAGTGGCTCAATATCATAATTACCATAACTCAATCCATTCTCCTCTGTTTGGATGGAATTCTACGTTGTTATTTCAGTGGACAGGAGGATTTAGAAAACAGTCATTGTTGGGCACAAACAGTAGTTTCAAAATAGACAAACTTATATTTTCAAAATAGAAAATGCCAAAGAAGGAATAAGTAATTCATAATTCTATGGAAAACACTTATTATAGAAATTATACCAGCTAAGAGCAGGCCAAAGTAGTTTGGTTTAACTACTTTTACATGTACTTATGGCAAAAATGTAATTACAATTTTACTTTACTTTAAGCTCTGTAACTATAATATATATATATACTATATATATATACTATATATATATATATATTTATATATAGATATATATATATATATATATATATATATATATATAATATTATATATATATATATATATATATATATATATATAAAGTTTGTTGTGAAGGGGATAGTTTGATAAACTACTAAAACTAACTGATAAATATCTTAATCACCATCCAACACAATGTAAACATTTTATAATGACTCAAATGAGAAGTTATTTACCATGGACCTGTCAATATTCAGTGTATGCCATGAACCTGTCAATATTCAGTGTATGCCATGGACCTGTCAATATTCAGTGTATGCCATGAACCTATCAATATTCTGTGTATGCCATGAACCTGTCAATATTCAGTGTATGCCATGAACCTGTCAATATTCAGTGTATGCCATGGAACTGTCAATATGCATTGTATGCCATGGACCTGCTAATATGCGGTTTACTAATAGGCTAAGAGAGAAACACTGTATAGTTAAAGTATTAGCTTCTGCACAACGAGTGCGGAAAATTTTACATTTACATTCCTCACTGTTTACTAATGCGCTTTATGCAACGGCGGTCACAAAATAATGTCAAAATTATACACTTGAAGCGTAATTGATGACATGAAAATAACGAGATATTTTATAGAATAAGCTTATTTCCATTTCTATCACATGTTAGAATTGAGAATATTTCAAAAATAATATTAGACTTTATTAAGTGGTATTCTCTTAGGCCTAATTTAGACTGAATTAGACTTTGGACTGAATTTCTGGATTTTGGAATTTGCACAGTTTTTGGACCGTCTTTTTTGCTCGCCGGCTTGATTTTGTCTCAATAGTGCTCGATGTTGTCATTGATGACTGTAGCACTCTAATTGTTGTTATTACTATTATTTAAAATGTGACCTGTCCAAATTCTGTAAACTTTAATAAACGTCACTTTTTACATGTAGACTACTTTAGATTCATCAGAAATGATCTCGATCTGGTGTTTAGAAATTAGAGACTGTATCAAAGTACTGGATTTCTCAATTAGACAATATAAATGTATTGGAACATTTTATAGTCATTGTTAATAAAAACTGCCTTTGCTAATTAAAACGCAGATAAACAAATTTTACATTCGAAACTTAAATAGAATAAAATTCCGACCCTAGTTAAACTTCCCAACCCTAGTTAAAGAGCTATTCAAAGAAAGAGGATGATGATGATGATGATATAGCATAATATCATATATTATGATATATTATTCAATATCTTGAGATAAACTTTTGGGGTCTGCTGTAGTATATCACGAGTGAAATGCATATCGATAAACGTCCGTTTCTTCGCAGCTGCGACTCGCTTGATTATATAAACAATTTTATCTGTTTTCGGTCATACCTGTGAGCGACTGTACCCACTGGCCCAGTGACTGTACGTAATACCTAGGTACAGCCCATGGCCGGGCAGCCCGGGCCAGCCACAAGGACACCGGAAAGTGTTTAGTCGCCACAGGTAAAATAATAATCCATTCGATGTGTGGCCATGTACCTGTTAGGTAAATTCAAATTGCATACACGATTAGGCTATATTAAAAATATGTTAACGCGCGTCGTGGTATCGAATCGACTTCTACGCGATGTCTTTGTTAGTTTAATTATTATTTATTTTAACGATAGATACTTTTGATTATGATCTCAGGCTAAGGTTGCATCAGCAGTTAGTAATATTAACTGAACAAGCCGTACACGTTAACGTTCTTTCATAAAGTCATTATTAAGTCATTATTTATCATCATTATTATTCATTATTATACGTAAGCCTACAGGGGATTGACTGATGCTATGGTATGGGACAGAGAAGTGGAAAATATATATACGTATACCGACTGACTGACCCTACACAAGCTGCGATTAAAGGGATGATGATGGTTATTCGTTATGACGCCGCCTGTCATAAGTCGACGACGAAGCAGTTAAGATATGCTGAGTGAAATTAAGATATGCTGAGTGCAATTTTATGATTTTATTATCAGTCAGTAAAAACGTAATAGCCTCTTTTAACGTGATAACTGTGGGGGGAGGGCACTCAGTCAGACAATTTTAACCCCGTGAAAGAGATTTGCTCCGGTCCAGTCATACACCCCAGCTGCCAAAAGATTCACTTAAGATACATACACACGACTGACGCTTAAAAAGGCGTCAATTTGTTCCGAGGGAAATATGGAAAAACTGAAAGCGAATTTGTTATTGGTGGAAGATTTGTGTATCCATTAGAAGAACGTATAGTATACTTTTGAAGAACAAAACATAACGGCACACTGGGTCAAGAAGCACAGATGCTTGTTTTAAGACCCATTTCCTCCTTCCTCTCCATGGTCGTTGCCTTTTGATGGCGCATCAATTGCAGCCGGCGCGAATTTAATAATAACCTTCCATCACCCTGGGATTTTTTCCTTCCTAAGCTTTTACCAACACTCAGTCTTCCAAGGTGGTCAGTCACAAAGTACTAACCGAGGTCGATGCAGCTTAACTTCAACAATTGGCGCGCAACTAAACCAAATGCTCTAATCCCGCCGTCCTAAGAACTTTTGTGCCTATTTTCAAACTTTTCATTTTTCACCCTCCCCAAGCACATTTTCTTACGAGATGCTATGAATTCAGTTTGAACGTTACGATATCTTCTAATGCCAATATAGTCTTCAATGTATTAAAAATAGTTACGTAACTTAGGCGAGTTGAATTAAACGTTATAAAAATTTAAAGTAGCCTACAGTAAATAGTCAACTCGTAATGTGTAAACCAAACCCGTCATTGGACTGGCTTCCTGGATTTATACGACATTTGGATCATTTTGTTTGTGCTCATCGACTTGAATACGATTCAAAACTGCCCGATGTTGTCATTAACGATAGGAGTACTGCATTAAATTGTTGTTGTTGTCATATCGCTGCGCACAGTGATGGTCACAAAAGTATTTTCAAAATACAAAACTATTTATTTTCAATATATAAAATACTGTTTTATTTTCATTTTTCAAAATTCAGATGATATTCATTCTGAAAGTATCATAATTGGCACTTCATAGTTCAACAAGTTAATCCTCTCACAAACTTCTACCCATACGCAAACTTATGTGGCCCTCTGAAATGATGTACCAAACACAAATTGCTGCACAATGTATCCAGTTATAATCCATAGTCTTGTAGGGATTTCTAGCTTCTTCGCACACGATTCGTGTAAAATGTAGTGGCATTGCCATTAGTTAAGATATTTCTTTGATTCGTTTTATAATTTGGACATTATTAAGCAGTGTGAGCTTGGCTGACTTTTTGCTAGTCTATGGAGGCGTGGCCTATCGCGCGTGAAATAAAAAGAAGCGACGCGCGGGAATCTTGGCAGTCCGATAAACAAGCGTGTGACTGTCGCGTGTGTTAATAGTGTTTCATTAATAGCGCGGTGTGCGGCTTCTTGCAGATAAAAGCGTATACGTATATATTAAGAGAGATATTACGATACATTAAGTGATATATTAAGAGCATCGTACGTGATGAGATAATAGTTATAGTTATAGAATCTGTAGTATAGATAATTATTAAGGGAAGTAAAGATAACGCTCGAGGAGCAGCCTTCGAGAACGTGTCGGTGAGAAACCCGACGAGAGATCACGGAAGGACAGGTCGGGCAGGCAGTAGGGAGTGCAGAGAAGCCATCAACGTCAGGTGAGGGTAAGTGCGATCCTTCATAGTAAGTACTATTGAGTAACTCGCAGGAGATCGTTGTGCTAACTAGGAACAAGGTCGTGAGGAGACAGCTGGTCGAATACAGTATCTAATGCTCTCGAAATTTATTCTCTAGGACCGTAATAGTTCGTTTATGAGCACCTGCCTGCATACCAATTTCTTTATTTCCTAAATAGACGTCAGAAGACCTGTTTCTGGACTCCGACGAGTGCGGCGAGTCCGGCGAGTGCGGCGGTCTACTGTTTCTGGACTCCGGCGAGTACGGCGAGTCCGGCGAGTGCGGCGGTCTACGTCAGAAGACCTGTTTCTGGACTCCGGCGAGTCCGGCGAGTCCGGCGAGTGCGGCGGTCTACTGTTTCTGGACTCCGGCGAGTGCGGCGAGTCCGGCGAGTGCGGCGGTCTACAGTTTCTGGACTCCGGCGAGTAGTCCGGCGAGTGCGGCGGTCTACGTCAGAAGACCTGTTCTGGACTCCGGCCGGCGAGTGCGGCGGTCTACAGTTTCTGGACTCCGGCGAGTACGGCGAGTCCGGCGAGTGCGGCGGTCTACGGTTTCTGGACTCCGGCGAGTGCGGCGAGTCCGGCGAGTGCGGCGGTCTCTCATTGATTTTCATTGATACGGACAATTACGCGATAGAGTTAAATAAGAACCTAACTTGCGGGATAGGACTCGCTAAACAGTTATTTAGTTATGTGCAATAGAGTTCGTAGTTGACTCTGTTTTACACATATAATACTGATATACGATTAATAATTCTGTTAATTTGACTGTTTTTGCCTGTGTTTGTCGTAATTACTTTGTTCTATAGATAAACGCGACTAGTACTTCCAATCTGGTAGTCAGCGACGGTATACAATGGAAGATGCTAACGTCGTATGGCAGCAAGACTCTGCACCAACCCCTGACAGTGCAGAGTCGCTCAATCGACTGATAGATGATCCGCCAAGTCGCGGTGAATCGCGACATTTTTTACCGGTCTCCGTAACAGTAGGTGCTACTAGGACACTCGATCCTCTCTCGATATATCAAGGGAGCGTTACTCCGATAGAGCGAGAAACCTTTCTCGCGCCCGAGGCGGACGCCCCCCGCCTACTTACGTCGGCCGCCGGCCCTCTCGACAGAGCGGCGCCGTTGCGACCGACGGCGGTGACGACGCAGCGGCCGCCGATAGGCGACGTCGGCGCTGCGCCGCACCACAATGGTACCAGAAGTGGGGTATATTTGTCGGATGTGAGCTCCGTAGAGAGAGGTAGATTCCGGGAGGAAAACTACGGCGGAGTGTTTTCGGATTTGGGTTCTAGGAGATCAGACAGAGCGAAGACTGGAGATTACACTTCTCCCGAAGGATTGAAGTGGAAGAATGACGGAGACGAAGTGCTCTTCCGGAAGTCCTGTGGATCTAGAATGGTCTGGGTGTCAGCGGACGCAGAAGCCGAGGGATGTGACGGAGATGGCTATAACTCCGGGAGAGGATCATATGAGACACAGACCACGACCACGGCGGGAGCGAGTTGGAATAATAGGGACGGAAGCGGTACAAGAGGAGATACCTATGAGGGAGGTAGAATTTGGAGACAGGGAAATGATACTGTCCTTCCTTGCGGTAAAGGTGAAGCCATCGGCGGGCATGAGTACGAATGTAGGGTAGCACGCCGTGGACACGTAGAGAACGCGGAGATAGAACGTGGACAGATCGGCTGGACTCGGAACTGCACCGAAGAGAAACCTGCGGGAAGGAGAAACTCTCCTGATCCGCCTAACTGCCAGTATAATGCACCTACGAGCAGCGGGCGTGAGCGGCGATCGAGGGAACCTTCAAGGAAGTGGATATTCCCGAAGCGAGATAATCAGGTTTGGAGAAATCATTCAATTCCGTGTACTGACTACATGGCATACCCTCAACGCGAGGAGGTGTTGATGCCACCTAGCCGCCGCACGGAGACTCTTTCCGGTAAGTGCAGGCATGGAGGTGGGTTGATGAAGACTTCTGATTATTTGTCACAGACTAGCAACCGGGCGGTGGGACACGCATCGGGCTGGAATCGATACGAGGAAGAATGGGACAAACGCACGGGAGTACCGGTAGGCCCATCGTACAGCTATCGCCCCTCTCGGAGCTGGGGGTTCGACAGAGCGGAGGAACCTTATTGTGGAGGTCAATCAACATACAGCCGATACGCTGATCGAGAACATGGTCGGCGGGATATCGAGGACGATTACAGATCGTCGGTGATCGCTCGGAACCCAGCTAATAGCAGCTCGAGTTCGGTGAAGATTAATCGCTATGACGGTTCTTATCCGCTCAGTGTGTTTCTTAATCAGGTGGATTTGTGTGCTCAATATAATCAATGGAGCGAAAATGAGAAATTTATTCATCTGTCAATGTCTCTCGTCGGGTCAGCGGCATTGGTCCTGGCGGATGGAGGTTGCCCTTCTTGCTATGAGGAACTTGTTGACCGGCTAGAAGTAAGGTTTGGCGTCAGGGGTCAGCGAAGCATCTACCGGTCGGAGTTGACGGGTTTAAGAAGGACGGAGGGTCAGGATATTCGTGACGTGTACCTGGAGGTGCGGAGGTTATTACCCTTAGCTTATTTGGATCCGTGGTCCGAGACCGTGCAGTCGATAGCTGTAGATACTTTTATCGGAGCTCTCAACAATCCGCCACTTCAAGTGAAAATTAAGGACCATCGGCCCACTACCCTTACGAAGGCGTACGATATAGCGGAAGAGCTGGAAGCTAATCATCGTGCGGTATTTGGGAACAAGAGCAAGAAGGTAGAAGAGTTCCATCGATACGACGGCCGCGTGCGGAGTGCGGAAGCCCCTGAAGAGTCGTTCACAAACGCATTCCGGAAGGTCGAGCGTAATACCATAACGTGTTTCAATTGCGGGCAGACTGGACATGTCCGAAAAAACTGTAACAGTAAAAAGGGGCAAACGAGGCTAGAAAGACACGAAAAAGAACCGCGTCGAGAGCGAGTGACAGACGACAGAATGACATGTTACAACTGTCACGGGAGAGGTCACCGAGCTGCCTTATGCCCGTCGGCCCCTAACCGTGAAAGACTTGTAGCGGTTAGGAGAGATTTGAGAGAAGGGGGTACGGATGAGAAAAATACGGCGGAGCTTAACGGAAGAAGGTCTGGAGACGAGGACACCGAAGAGACAATAGTATATCGAAGGGCGACTATGACCGCGCACATGAAGAGATTTATTGTGGGGTATATCAACGGAAGGAAATCTGTCTTTCTGATCGACACCGGAGCAGATTATTGTCTATTACCTGCGAAGTTGTGCGAGAATATGGCGACACGTCGTTGCGAGGAGAAGGTTTTGGCTGCCAACAAGACCAAATTAGATGTGAGCGGGGAGGTTGATTTTGAACTGATAGTAAGCGGCAAGAAGACTACGGGAGTAGCCCTAGTCTCACCGTCCATAGATGAAGCTCTGTTAGGACAGGATTGGGTGAGTAGACATGTTACGAATTGGGATGTTAAGGGCAATGCTGTGGTAGTTGGGGGTAAGCGCATAATCCTTTGTAGTGGAGAACAGAGCTCTATTATGCGCGTGCAAGCAAAGGAAACCGCGACAGTAGCTCCGCATTCCGAAGCCATTATCCGAGCACAATTATGCGGGTGCCAGTTCGATCTAACGCCAGGCGACCCAGTGATAGCAGAGGCCACAGAGTATCAGCCTGGAGTTCTAGTTGCGAGTACCTTATTGGAGACTTCTGCAGATACCGGGTACGTTCGTTTGATGAATTTAAATAAACATTCGGTTGTGATCAGGGGAGGAGAAGAAATAGCGCCCGTTGTACCGGTGAGAGAGGTATTTCATTTACCAGACATGGATTCTTCCGTACCCAATCTAGTGAGAACGATTCGAAATGATTCGGCAGCAGTGGTCGCGGAAGAAGTGGGAGGTCTTCCACCAAGTATCTCGATGATGATCGAAGGTGTAGAACTTAATGTTGGAGAAGTGGGAAAAGAGCGAATAATGCGACTGTTATCGGAGTACAAGGACATATTCTCTACGGGTCCGCTAGACCTGGGAACAGCACGAGATGTAGAACATACCATTGAAACGAAAGGTGCTAAACCATTCCGGCAACCTCTTCGAAGGCAACCCATCACGAAGCAACGAATAATTGATGAACAGGTCACTGAGATGATTCAGGCAGGAGTCGTGGAGCGCTGCTACAGCCCCTGGGCATCTAACGTGGTTTTGGTGACTAAGAAGGACGGTAGTGCCCGTTTCTGTGTTGATTATAGGCATCTAAATGATCTTACCGTCAAGGATTCTTATCCACTACCGAGAATAGACGCCTGCCTTGACGCCCTAGCCGGGGCCAGGTTGTTTTCAACTTTCGATTTGAGGTCTGGATACCATCAGGTAAAGTTGAGCGAAGAGGACAGTGACAAAACAGCATTCATCACTCGAGCGGGATTGTTCAAATTCAGTAAAATGCCATTCGGGTTATGCAACGCTGGAGCTACCTTCCAAAGACTGATGGCCGTAGTGATGGCTGGACTGAATTACCAGTGTTGCCTAGTGTATCTCGACGATATTGTGGTCTTCAGCGTAGATTTGGAGGAGCACCTGGATCGATTGAGAGCCGGGTTTTCTAGATTGAGGAAAGCCAACTTGAAGTTGAAACCGTCGAAGTGTCGGTTGCTTCGAAAAGAAACGCTCTTTCTTGGTCACGTGATATCCGAGCAGGGCATACATACGGACCCGCAGAAAATTGTCAGCGTGCAGACGTGGCCTGTACCGGCAGATGCGCATCAGTTGAGGGCTTTCCTCGGATTATGCGGATATTACCGCAGGTTTCTTAAGAATTTCTCAGAAATCGCTTCGCCACTGTACGAGCTCACCAGTGTCAAACGCAAAACGTTCTGTTGGAACGCGAATTGTCAGGAGTCATTCGAGTCTTTGAAAAATGGTCTGACTTCTGCTCCAATATTAGCAACTCCGACTGAAGAAGATCCTTTCGTGTTGGATACAGATGCATGCTTGACAGGAATTGGAGCAGTTTTGTCCCAGATTCAGCACGGGGACGAAAGGGTAATAGCATATGCGTCTAGAACACTCAGTCGGTCTGAACTTAACTATTGCGTTACCCGTTTGGAACTCCTTGCTGTAGTCTATTTCGTCAAGTATTTCCGACACTACCTACTGGGTAGGCGATTTCTGCTAAGAACGGACCATGCAGCATTAAAATGGCTTAGGAGAACTCCGGATCCCGTCGGACAGCAAGCTCGTTGGTTGGAACGGCTGGAGGAGTTCCAATTTGATGTCCACCACCGACCTGGTCGGCTACACGGTAATGCAGATGGGATGTCGCGGCGTCCATGTTCCGGTTGCCCACACTATTATTCTGAGTCGCAAGATGGATACACAGAGTCTAGAGCCGGTGTACAAGAATTACCGACTGGAGTGTGCAACACTGGAATTCCTGAAGTTGCGATTATCGGACAGGTTGTTCAAGATACGCGCGTTGAGGTTGATACTACTACCGAAACCGGTCTCACCCGAATTAAATCGTTAATCGACCGAGGCGAAGAACCTACTGACATAGAGGTGAAACTTTGGGATTATGACTGCCAACGTGTGTGGCTACAGAGACCAAGTCTTGTAGTAAACGAAGGTAGGCTGTATCGAAAGATAGACAGCGAATACGGCAGCGGACGACTACAGATTATCCCGCCGTTGCCTGAAAGGAAGGAAATACTGGCGGCAGCTCACGAGAAATGGGGAGGTGCGCACCTGGGAGTCAGGCGTACCGAATCGAAAATCAAAAAGAAGTTCTATTGGCCCGGGCTCAATACGCAAGTAAAGGAGTACATAAGCAGATGTGAGAAGTGCGCCCGATACAGGAGAGGTAAGCCGCCGAGACAGGGTTTAATGCAGCCGATACTGTCTGAGGGCCCTTGGCAGATGATAGCAGTAGACGTGACCGGACCGCACCCTAGATCGCGTAATGGATATATCTACATGGTCACAACCATGGATCTATTTACCAAGTATGGATGGGCTTTCGCTGTGAGAGATCACGAAGCCAGCACGGTCGCCAGATGCTTGTTGGACAAACTTTTCAGTGTGTTTGGGTTACCGCAAAGGATGATTACAGATCAGGGCAGGGAGTTCGAGAGTAGGTTGATCAGCGATCTATGCAGCCTACTTGGGATCAAGAAACTCCGTACTACGCCTTATCAACCTCGAACCAACTGGTGTGTAGAAAGATGGCACAGAACCCTGAATGCTATGCTTGCAAAAACAATAAGTTCTTCTCAACGCGACGCACAGACAACGGCGAAGACGGAATCAGAAATCCCTAGTCTTTGGCATTTATCTTGTCGGCGTGTGCCGACGCTTGAGTGGGGGGGGGTGTAGGGATTTCTAGCTTCTTCGCACACGATTCGTGTAAAATGTAGTGGCATTGCCATTAGTTAAGATATTTCTTTGATTCGTTTTATAATTTGGCCATTATTAAGCAGTGTGAGCTTGGCTGACTTTTTGCTAGTCTATGGAGGCGTGGCCTATCGCGCGTGAAATAAAAAGAAGCGACGCGCGGGAATCTTGGCAGTCCGATAAACAAGCGTGTGACTGTCGCGTGTGTTAATAGTGTTTCATTAATAGCGCGGTGGGCGGCTTCTTGCAGATAAAAGCGTATACGTATATATTAAGAGAGATATTACGATACATTAAGTGATATATTAAGAGCATCGTACGTGATGAGATAATAGTTATAGTTATAGAATCCGTAGTATAGATAATTATTAAGGGAAGTAAAGATAACGCTCGAGGAGCAGCCTTCGAGAACGTGTCGGTGAGAAACCCGACGAGAGATCACGGAAGGACAGGTCGGGCAGGCAGTAGGGAGTGCAGAGAAGCCATCAACGTCAGGTGAGGGTAAGTGCGATCCTTCATAGTAAGTACTATTGAGTAACTCGCAGGAGATCGTTGTGCTAACTAGGAACAAGGTCGTGAGGAGACAGCTGGTCGAATACAGTATCTAATGCTCTCGAAATTTATTCTCTAGGACCGTAATAGTTCGTTTATGGGCACCTGCCTGCATACCAATTTCTTTATTTCCTAAATAGACGTCAGAAGACCTGTTTCTGGACTCCGACGAGTGCGGCGAGTCCGGCGAGTGCGGCGGTCTACTGTTTCTGGACTCCGGCGAGTACGGCGAGTCCGGCGAGTGCGGCGGTCTACGTCAGAAGACCTGTTTCTGGACTCCGGCGAGTGCGGCGAGTCCGGCGAGTGCGGCGGTCTACTGTTTCTGGACTCCGGCGAGTGCGGCGAGTCCGGCGAGTGCGGCGGTCTACTGTTTCTGGACTCCGGCGAGTGCGGCGAGTCCGGCGAGTGCGGCGGTCTACGTTTTCTGGACTCCGGCGAGTACGGCGAGTCCGGCGAGTGCGGCGGTCTACGTCAGAAGACCTGTTTCTGGACTCCGGCGAGTGCGGCGAGTCCGGCGAGTGCGGCGGTCTACAGTTTCTGGACTCCGGCGAGTCCGGCGAGTGCGGCGGTCTACGTCAGAAGACCTGTTTCTGGACTCCGGCGAGTGCGGCGAGTCCGGCGAGTGCGGCGGTCTCTCATTGATTTTCATTGATACGGACAATTACGCGATAGAGTTAAATAAGAACCTAACTTGCGGGATAGGACTCGCTAAACAGTTATTTAGTTATGTGCAATAGAGTTCGTAGTTGACTCTGTTTTACACATATAATACTGATATACGATTAATAATTCTGTTAATTTGACTGTTTTTGCCTGTGTTTGTCGTAATTACTTTGTTCTATAGATAAACGCGACTAGTACTTCCAATCTGGTAGTCAGCGACGGTATACAATGGAAGATGCTAACGTCGTATGGCAGCAAGACTCTGCACCAACCCCTGACAGTGCAGAGTCGCTCAATCGACTGATAGATGATCCGCCAAGTCGCGGTGAATCGCGACATTCTTTACCGGTCTCCGTAACAGTAGGTGCTACTAGGACACTCGATCCTCTCTCGATATATCAAGGGAGCGTTACTCCGATAGAGCGAGAAACCTTTCTCGCGCCCGAGGCGGACGCCCCCCGCCTACTTACGTCGGCCGCCGGCCCTCTCGACAGAGCGGCGCCGTTGCGACCGACGGCGGTGACGACGCAGCGGCCGCCGATAGGCGACGTCGGCGCTGCGCCGCACCACAGTCTATTGGACTTGATCATTCTGAGTGAATGCTATGGGTATAAGGTGGGCTTAGATTCCTGTATCTGGCGATTTAGTTGCTCGACGCTTCAGAAGAGTGCTACTGTCGTTCATGATACAGTACATGTACATATCGAAAACTGTTGAGTCAAATCCATGCCAGTGAGCAAAAAGAAGGTCTAAAACGGTACACATTGGCAAAATCCAGAAAATCGGTCCAAAGACTGACATTTTATTCATACGCACGATGTTAGAGTAATTTATTAAAATGTAGGAAGAAAGCATGACTTCTTGTTAAGAATATGGTTCGGATATGACCCATGCGGTTGTTCAGACATTTATACCGCATAATGCTGCATTGTGTTATTGTATTGCTATAAGCTTTGATAGCAAACTAGTGCGAATAAAGCATTAGCGCGTTGAGTGCTGTATTAAAGATGAAATAATTGACTATTTCGTGTTTAAGCAGTTCTCAACCCTTTGTACATCTCGAGAAGTACTCAAAATTTGCATTATTAGTCTAACTTCAAACTATTAATCCGATTAGTCAAATAATTCTAAGAAATGTGACTCTATTTAGTAACTGAAAATAAAATAAAAAAATAAATAAGTATATACCTTGAAATTTAGAAACTTATGCCATTAATTTGAGCACGTCAATTTTTTTAGTGTAATTTGAGTTCACAGAAAACCTATGTATGGGCAGCTATACATGTAATTACAAATAATCTACAAATAATTATCTGTATGCGATTTACTTTAATATTTATTACATTAATAGGCAAACCGCTAAGTTCTGCGGCTCATATTTAAACGTCATAATAATTCAGAAGTGAACCCAGCTAAACTTGTAGATAAGTTGTGAACTTTTACTATAATTTTCCATAACCGAAAAGCTTGAAAACCCCTGACCTACATTATTCTGGTCGTGACTCATGAGACATCACAAAATTCAGTTCTAAAGTTATTCAGATATCGTTGTAGTGCAAGTCTTCTTAGTAACAAGGTCGACTCAGTGTCAGTAAGATTTTTGACAATGATAACTGTTGCTATCCATATTTACTTGTTGCTGATAGTCGTCGTCAGTAATTGTAGTTCATGCAAATATTATTTCTTATGATATTTAGCTAATATCCTGTCAATATTAGTAAGTACGTAAGTCTTTATAATAATATTATAAGTAAAAAAGCTAAAAAAAAGCTAAGGTTAACGTCAGTTTCCTCACTCGAAAGCGATGTCAGTGACGGGCGAGCCCAGGATTTGAACCCGCATCAACTGATCCGCGGTCGAGTATCTTACCGACTTCGCCACTGGCTCCAGCCAGTGGATAAGTAGGCCTATATAAGTATTAAATAAATAAGTTTTATATAAAACTTTACATTAAACTTTTGAAGTAACACCGAGATAGCGTAGTTTCGTATTACGGTACATGTACATGTAGATGCATGGATCTTTGGGCCGTTATATAACAGATATCCTTATGTATAGCATAATATAGGGGAAAATGTCTAATTATGGTGCACAATCACACTGAGTTGAACACTTTGTGCATCCCAGACCGTCACTGGCAGTATTCAAGGCCTATACGACACCGAAAGAGACGTTTAACTTTTGTTAATTTAATCTGTTAAATGTGCGTATTCGGTAGCATAGGCTCATATGTATTCTGTGCAAACTCGTAATGATCACAATCCTAATGTCTACCTGTTGACTTATTATCTCTCTGTCTGATACAGTTACAACTAGAGATTAGATTTTTAATAAAATGTTCAGGTTCCTTTCGCTTTCGGTGCTATTCCAGTCTATATTTGTAACTTCAATCCATCGTCGTGAATGGAATTAGTTAATTTGAACCGCGTTAAATTGTGACTGAAACTCAAAGCGACACAGTGCGATGTGCAATAATGGCGTCCCTGTAGCCACGAGGCGGATAGCGTTAAGGGTGTAGTGGATGACATAAAAGCTTGAAATATATTGGATGGAAATGTAAGCTTGGCGTTAGCTTAAATGTAAACGACTGTACTAATTTAATTCATATTTAATTCATATTTTTATATCATTTACGTCATATAACATTTGTATAATTTAGGCCTATCATGTATTTAATTCATATCTTTTATTTCAGACCTCTCACACATGACCTAGATAAATTTAAACATTTAATTAATTCTTCAGTGAACAGGCCAACAGCGAGAAATAATTATAAGATAAAAGTGCGCTTTAATTAAAATTAATCTACATATAAAGTATGAAAGCAAATGAATAATTAGGAGGAGAATGCCACACGATGCTGGAGGCTCACCAATGCGGAGGAACGATGCCCCAAGCTTAACGGATTGCTTCATTTGCAAACAGACTTTTACAGAACCGAAACTTTTGCCCTGTCAGCACACCTTCTGCTTGACATGCCTAGAGAGAGTTGGGTCAGAGGCAAGAAGTGGAGACAAGATGCCCTGTCCTCTCTGTTTTGAACCTTTCTTTGTTCCTACAGTGTCCGCAGGTAAAACTTAAATGTATAATACTTATGCCATGTTTTGGCAACTAGCGAAATTTGATTTACATCTCTCTCTTAGTGAACTGCCTACTGGCAGGTCCATGGTATATAACGCCTCCACTCTTCTCAGTCTTCCGTTTTCCTCGTCATGTCCACATATAAGTGGATCTTTAAATCATCTAACATACCTAATCTCGGTCTGCCCCTGCCTCTTTTCCCCTTCATTCTACCTTGTTATCATCATCACCATCATTATCATCATCGTCATCATCATCACCATCATCATCATCATCATCGCCATCATCATATTCCCTTGAATCTCACTTGGACTAGGATCGGGATACTAATAAAACTTCTCTACTCTCTCTACTTTTCTCTGCCCCATACCATATCATCAGTCATTTCTCTATTTTCGATTTAAAGTTTTGTAGAAATTTCTGGAGTCTAGGCACCCACCAACCGAATGCCCTTTCTGACTTCGGTCTGGATTTCAATGAACATTTTATGGTGAGATAGTCTTCTCTGCCTTTCTGAGCTCCTCTTAGTCGTTTCTTACGTACAAACGGCAGCTTGTTTGAAGTTGTCTTGTTCTGCAGTGATCCCAATCACACCCCGGGCTCAACATGTTAACCTCTCAACTAATTTTAATCTTTTTTTAAAATTACGTTATAACGAATCCTTATTAAGTCTTTAGTATCATCATTTTAATATTACACAGGCACAGTCTAATTAACTAGTTACTAAATTAAGTTTTTCAGTCTAATTTACTAGTTACTATTATGTAAATCATTGTAGGTAATTGGTTCTTTGCCTAAGTTGATTATTTGAATCATCTAACAGAGGCAGGCCGAGATTAGGTATGTTAGATGATTTAAAGATCCACTCATTTGTGAACTGGAAGCTCTGTAATACAGAAGAAATCCAAGTGTATGACCTAACAAGACTTTATTGGCTAGATTTAATATGTGAATTGTATTTGTTGATTGAAAAGTGATATACGCGATCTTGTACTTAATTTCACAGGTGGATTTGCAAGTCTAAAAAGAAACTTCTTCGTCGAGAAGCTTCTAGAGATAAATAAAATATCCGTCTGCGCTGTGAAATCTTGTCAGATCTGTATAGATAAGAATAAGCTAGCGATGGAAAAGCGAGACAATCCCAAAAAGTCATCCAAGAAACCACCGGTGCCAAATAAGCGATCGTCAGTGGTGCACGCCAGATACCACTGTTCAGACTGTGATCAGGACATTTGCTTGGATTGCTCCAATGCTCACGCCATTCACTGCAAGAACCACAAACTCGTCCTCCTGGAAACGCCTTCGCCTGTTCGAAGTCCCGGGAAGGAATCGGCGCCCTTTCGCTTCCGTCCAAATCTTTGCGGTCAGCACAAAACGGAGCAGCTTCGGTGGCACTGCAGGACTTGTTCAGAGACAGTGTGTTCCCTGTGCAGAGAAAAACTTCATAGAAATCACGCCTGCGACGATGTCGTCGAGGTTCATGAAAAATTTCGTCAACAGCTGCAGGTATTTCTAAGAAATTCTATGATCACGTGAAGACTAGGTATAGAAGAAAAATTTATTTAAGTTAGTTCCTAGTTCGATGAGTAGTTTTGATCACGATAAGGTAGCGTGATGGAAACTTATCAGGTGGTAGATAAAAAATATTTATGCTTTGTAAATTCCTGTATATACAAGTTAATGTAGATAGATTTGATAACTATTAGTGTATCGATAAATATTTATTAATTTGGCATGTATATACATGTACAATGTACATAATATTCAATATATATATATATATATATATATATATATATATATATGTAAAAATATATATATATACTGTATATATAGATATATATATATATATATATATATATATATATATATATATATATATATATATATACATACGATATATATATGTATGTATAATATAATATGAGATATATACATAAATGTATATATATATATATATATTGTATATTTAAGTGAAGAAGATATATATATATATATATATATATATATATATATATATGTATATATATAAAGGTGTGAGAGTATAGCTCCACGTCGAACATTTCTATTCACTGTCTATATACATGTTCATAAGCTACACCTTTTGTCATGCATCATATTAAAAATTGAGTGCTATACGAAATTTATTGGCTGGAGCCAGTGGCGATGTCGGTAAAATATTCGACCGAGGATCAGTATGTGTGGAGTCATACCCTGGACTCGTCCGTCACTGATATCGCTTCGAGTGACTAAACTGACGTTAACACTAGCTCTGCCAGCTTTTTTGTTCTTAATATAACTCATTAGAGGTCAAGTTTCATAAAACTGTTCAAAGATTGGTAACAATATCTTAACTTCATAATTCACATGTAAACATGAGCCTTCAGTTGCAATGCAATACATGTAGTTGTGACCAAAGTCTTACGCAGTAGGCACACTTATTCAGTCCTATGCAGTACGGCGCCCCTATTTGTCTGATGCAATAGGGCGACCTTAGTTAGCTTTTCTCAGTAGGGCACCTTTATTCAGAGTTTTGCAGTAGAGCTCTCTTACGCAGACTTGAAAGCGTGTCCCTACGGGGTTTAAAATATGTATCTGCTGCTCCACAATCAGTAAACTTTTCAACAATACCTGCCTTCGTCTTCACAGAGAATTAGATTTTTGCTGAGATGGTTGTTTGTTGGAAAGTTGTCCCACAGCGAGTCAGTAGGTGCTGGGTTCAAATCCAGTTTTGCTCCAGTCACTGAGATGCCATCGTGCTGGACACTGTTGTTTAACTCGGCTGCTAATGACAGGCTGTTTAACGACTGGTAAGGACAAAGGCACCCCATGTGACGTATCGCGATTCGTTAAGGATTTAAGTGAACGCGCGGAGAAGCTTATTCTTAAGAAGTTTTAGGTCTGTACGGATACGCTGAATTCGGTGTTAGCATTTAATATAGTGCTAATGGCGTGGTATGACCCCGGATTAATGAATTGTGCTACCAGGACAGCGTGGAAAAGGTGTCGAAGAGGTTGCCTGAGCGGTTGCTGGTCCGCACAACGGTCGATCAGCATATCGCCAGAGTCCAGAACATCGAGAACCAGCTGACCACTGAGATAGAGGCCGCGGGAGAGCTGCTGAAACAGCAGGTTGATCAGATGACACGTGACTTGTGCGAGAATCTCTCTACCATACGACATCAGAGACTCAAAGAACTAGAACAGGTAGTGTAGTTTGTTATTTGATAGACCGTTCGTCTCATTTGCAATTTAGTGCATTAGTTTAACCAACCTATTATTATTTGCATTATCGCTAAAAGTTTTGTCTATGGATAAATATTAATTTGTTCATAAGACTCCAATAGTTAAAGCAACATACATCTAGTAGTTTTAATCAAAATTGAATATTTTTCCGATGTTAAGATCATTAAAATATTTAATTCTTTAGCATTTTACAAATATACTTATCGTGTAGTCATTGCTACAGAGTGAGTAAAAAAAGATAATACCTGCAAAAAGTTTGAATATCTCAGGCTATTGTTGTTAATAATTGCAAATAAAACTTTTACCAATTAATAAGGGACTAATTGTTGATGGAGTGGCCAATTTTCATCCATTCCAAAGTATAGATTGGCCAGTTATACAAGTTTCAGCAGAGCAACCCCCATTTTTAGCTAAAAATTTCATTTTTAACTTCCGGAGCTGTTTGATGATGGCTATGCTCTTCTACCAAATGGTTTCATATTTCGTCAGAATGGTGCTCCGGCTCATGCATCTCGTCATGCACTGGAATGGATCAGAGAAACCCGGATTTCATTAAGAAGAATGAATGGCCTCCAAACTCTCCTGATCTAATTCCTCTGGATTAGGTCTACTGGGGAACCATGCCATGCCATTACCTGTATATCTATCAGAAACACCAGTCGAAGCCTGAAAACAAGACAGAACTGCAGGAAGTGCTACAATCAATCTGGGAGAGAGTGCCCCAAGCTGGAATCAACAAGGCTGTCCCAGCGTTCCGAAAGCGACTGAAGTCCTGCGTAGCAGCGAGAGGAAAGCATATCGAATAGTCAGCAATGCTATAAGATACAACTGGTTATTTATGACCCCCCACAACGACACTTTTTAGGACCAAAATAAAAATAAAATAAAATAAAGTATTTATTTACTGTACATTCAAAAATGGGGGGTTGCTCTGCTGAAACTTTCATAACTGGCCAATCTATGAATCTATGTACCAAAATGGATAAAAATTGGCTATCCCATCAAAAATTAGTTCTTTAGTAATTTGTAAAAGTTTTATTGGAAAATATTAACAATAGCTTGTGATATTTAAACCTTTTTGCAGGTGTAATCATTTTTTTACTCACCCTGTATATTGGCTTAAATTGCATTTCGTTTTTAATTAGATCGGAAGCGGAATAGATATGGATATTATGGTTCTTGAAGGATTTCGAGACTACACAACTGCTGTTAAGGACAAAGGCACTCCATGTGACGTTTCGCTATCCGTTAAGGATTTAAGTGAACGCGCGGAGAAGCTTGTTCTTAAGAAGTTTGAGGACTGTACGGATACGCTGAATTCATTTCATGTCAAGTTCGAATCTTCTGTTCGACCTCTTCCGAAAACACGTCACGATTCTGAAAACCTCGTTGGCAGAATTGTGGGTGCATCTCATGGACAGAGTAAGTTATAAATTAATGGTTGTCGTATAAGTTACAATAATAATTGTTCATATATAATGAATATTAAAATATTAGTTAACTTAAAAAGGTAATCAATAACAATTTAGCAAGATAACTTAAATCTAGCGCTCTTTTTTGCAGTCAAAAGAAATAACAACAAATAATAATAACATTTCAAATTAGTGCTATGATTCTAAACATATTCTATAGCAATTTACGGACATATGAAAATGTAGTTGGAATACTTCCTGGTAGATTAAATGATTCTTTACTCAGATATAATTTTTTATTGAGAAGTTTAGTGAAAAAGATTAAATGTGAAATTAATTACAAAATTTTATAACATATTTACGTAATTTATTGTCATATAATTTTATTTATTCTATCAATCTGCTACATAGTTAGCAATATATCGCCTCTTCTTTGGCTGTGCCGATAGCATGTATGTAAGTTGTCTGACTGCGGATCAATATATGCCAGTTTTAACCCTAGTACTAGTACCTCTAGACTTCAGTAAGTATTTCTGATATGTGCTATTATTATTTATGGCTTCTTTGATTTTGTAGTGGGTTTGTTATTTGTGAAGATAATTAGTTTTCTTCAAGTGAAACTATATATTTTACATATTTTCCCATTTTTTAGAAACGCTACATGATTAATTTTTTCGAATTGATGCAGCATCTACTAATACTCTTCAGAATGGTGATATCAGACAACACAAAAATACCAAAGCCACAAGGTTGACCAGACTAGATACGGAGAAACGATACGTAATTGGTTTGGGACAACTTAGTGGTCGCCTCTACGTCATCTGCGGCTGTTCGAATACCATTCGAGTGTACGACGTAAATCAGAATTATAAAGCACTGGACATCATCAAGTTGTCGAAATTAAAGGACCCAGTAGATCTCGTTTGTTGTTCAGTGTCTAACTGCATTTACCTGACAGATAGCGGCAATTCTTGTGTTTGGAGAGTAGCCAAATTGGACAAGAACGGCCTTGGGGGGAAGTCAGAAAAATGGTTGAGTGGTATTGGCTGGCCATATAAGATTTCTGTTACTTCAGATGGTAAGATGATAATTAAATCCCCTAATAATTAAATTTAAAATATTTTTTTAAAACTTGGATAATGTTGTAATATCCATTTTATAATTTTTGGAATTAGCATGTAATTGAGGTATTGAATAGTTTAGCTAAGCTCACTAGATATTTGTAAGATATATCGATCTGTAGTTGTATGTATTAATTAAGAAAGGGTTTTCTATTGCGAAACCGTCATCCACGATGATTTTTACTCAATGCCACATTTTGAAGCGTACAGTAGTTTTAATTTATCATTTGTATAACAATCATTTTAACGTCTAGATTCGGCTTTCCTACAAACTAGCCCGGTGATAAAGCCCACTTTAATTCCTGCTACTTCTATATGTCTCCAGCAGGTACTTAATTTCTTCATATTCACTTGTTAACATTACATCGGATATTTCATTTTTCATCACTTTATGTTCCCCCTATACACTGAGCTATTAAGATATTCAATTGAACATTTTAAATTATTGCTCGATTAATTTGTCAATAAATACATAATTTTCGGTAGGGCGGGTTCTAATACTCGGTTGGAACCCCACAGTTCTGAACATCTACGCTCCAGACGCTGCCCTAAAGCGCTCAGTCCCACTCCCCGCCGACATCGTCGAGCCTCAGAACTCCGTGGAGACAACGACAGGCACCTTTGTCGTCACCCATGGCTGGACCAATGATCAAGTAAGATCACTTTTCACAAAGTACTATACCGATAGTGTATCAGTGGCTTGGGATAGATACATAGAAATATACATAGAAATATGAAGACTTGAAATATGAAGCTTGAAATACCCTTACATTAATTATACTTGTTCAGGAAGTCATGAGAACTAGTACCGCCTTTATTGCCTTACTTCTATATCTCATTATACAAAAATAAGAGGTCTGCAACATTAAGAATTTCTTTTAAATGACATCTTCAATGTGTTGATTTAATTGTTTGTGTACTCTCACTTTCTCTATAATTCTGACAGAGGCAGGTTCAAAGTCCATATTTCTACTTAACAGTCTACTTTTAGGGATGAACTATAGAGATCCATCAATTGACAAGTTAATCTATTCCGCAAAGGCTATGCCTTATTCACAGCTTAAAATAAATTTGATGCAGGAACTATATCGCTTCAGAATTGATATATCTTCCTAACTAACTCTGTTCTTGCTCAGTTACCTTCAAAGACAAGTACAGTTAATGAAATCTTAAATTTCTCAGTGACCCGGACAAAACATGGAAAACTTGCCTTATGCATGTATTGTGTGGCTTATAATCGCATTAGCCTTTACTATAGACAAAATGATAACAAGGCTATTGTTTTACTTTAAATTTAAATGTGAGATTTAAAGCAAACTGGTCTTTGATCATAGAAATGTCAGCGTCTAGTTAATAAACCTACGCAAAACATGACAATGATTACTTTATATTCAGTCCTTGCTTCATATAATCATTATAATACCACTTTTTATCAGGTACACCAAGTTGTCGAAGTGGATAAAAATGGTCAAATTCTACAAACATTTGGCGAGGGCAGGGGGTGTGGGTCCAATCAGCTTGACCTTCCCTGCCACATTGCCCTTGATAATCTGAACAGAGTCTTTGTCGCCGACTACAACAATTCCCGAGCGATGTTGCTTACTGCACCTTTTCGATCAACCTCAAGGGGTCATGTTCTTGTATCATGGACCGGAGACACAATGAAGGAACCTCGCAGGATTGCTTTTGTCCACACTAATCTCATGTCATCCAACGCTGGACTTGGTTCCGGTTCCGTCCATACAAATGGTTTTCATAAGGGTAGAGATAAATCGGCACTTCTTTCTAGTAAACCTTTAGAAACGTCCGTTCCTGAAAACGAATTTGGTAGATTATACATTGGGCTAGGAGGAGGTGTTGACGTGTACAGTCTGATCGAGTAGCGGTGTTAACCATGAAGCTTCAAGACGTCATATTTCATCTACACTGAAAGTATAAAAGTTGCGTATTAATTTAACTATAAACTTTTAAAGATAAGTCGAATTTGAATTTGAGCCATTGGCGCTGTCGGTAAGACATTCGATGTCGGTAAGATATTCGACCGCGGATGAGTATGTGCGGGGATCAAATCCTGGGCTCGCCCGTCACTGACACAGCTTTCGAGTGAGAAAACTGACGTTAACATTAGCTTTACCAGCTTTTTAAAATAGTAAATTTAGCATAGAAAATTTAAAACGAATTGTTAATTCATTAAACATTCTATTTACAAATACAAATTATTTGTTGAAGTATACTTAAATTAAGAATCGTTCATTAAATCATGTTAATATCGTTGCGTTGTTTGTTTTGTTCGGGCCACAAGAGAATCAACGTTGATTGCACCTGTCGTAAGAAGCGACTGGGCAAGAATGGAAACCACCCCAGAAGGCGTATCAAAGGCAAAGGGAAACCACGCTGGAAGGAAACAACACTGGAAGGCGAAGTAAACCACACCATAAGCCATATTTTCTCATTCAATTGACTACATTAAGATATGGAAGGCTTAGCCTTTTGTGAAAACATTAAATCATTAAAAGCTGGAGTGCTCTTTAAGCAGTGAATGCAGAATGTGGATGAAAATGAGTGCCCTGGACCTACCAACAGTAAAGAGAGAGAATATTTTAGTAATCGAGTCATATCGCGCTACTAGATCTCTGTTCTCAGTATGACCCACTCTGATGACATCCCTTGTAGTACGAAACTGGCGTTAGACTAGGCTTTATCTATCAAACACATTCTTTAAGTTCTAAGAATTGGTTTACGTTTTAATTCATAAATATAATGTAGCATGACTACGTGTCTGAATCAGGAAAGGAGTCAGTGAACGTATAAAGTTGATTTTAATGTTTGGTGGTTTCGGTTTTCTGAAGTCTGTAAAAGCATAAAGGCTTAAAATATTTGTTCTGAATGCTTCTAAATATAAATTTCTTTTTATTTAATTTATTTTATTCATTTATTCATTTCATACAATTCGCAATATATTATCCAATTAGAACATGTGAAAAAAAATTGTAATAAAGGTCCGGAGACTGACGTGTGCCCTGTGATAAATAATATCTTAAGTAATGCGGTACTATCACATAACTAATTGTAAATTAGCAGCAGTTCAATGGCATCGATAAAACTTTATCCAAAGTTTTAAAAGCTAAATTTTTACTACAATTGAAATTGAGGGTTTGATACTATACACTATATATTTATATAGACAAGGGATAGAAAGTTGGGGATGGGGTTTAGCATCGAATTTACAGTAAGAGAGGGGCCCTATTATCCCCTGGTGATGATCCTATGCAAAATTTTTAATATAATAAATAGTTAATTTTAGTTATCTGTTCTTGTTGATGCATTGCCTTTTGCTATGCAGATATTATAGACAACTTTACATCTTCAAGTGGATTAAAAGGAAATCAAACAAAAGTATCAAAATATTATGCCTATCAAAATATGTGGGAAGTTGCGTGACTATTAGCTAATAAGAACTAAGTTCACTGTTTTACGATTGGAGTTGCCGTTCTCTGATTGGACATGCTGATAGGATTCACTGATCCGGGTGGGATTCATTGATCAGGGCAGGATTCATTGATCCGGACGCAGATTGCCGGTGGAGACTAGCATCACATATCTCTTAAGGCTCTTTAGAACGTTGCACACTTGTCAGATTTTACATTTATTTTGTGTAGCTCACTTAATACACCTGAAAGTATAGGAAGGGTTTTCCTCACAATAAATAGTTTTAATAACTTCAAATAAAAGTACATATATTTGATTTGTGAATGATTAGCGTAATAGTAAATTTTATGTCAAACAAGCAAATATGTTTAATAGGTGTTTTGTGCCTGTTGGTGCAGAGTCTGCTTGAGACGTCCCTGACATATCTCTATGACAAGGAAACGGAAACATAATTTCTAATGATTGATTGAATGATTGCTTGATTGATTACGCCTGTTAGTCATAATGAATAAAGCGTAGAAATTTTTTTAAATTCTAATATGTTGTAAAGCAATTAGATCAACCATGTATTCTATTATGCTTAACTATAATATCAGCAATTTCCGTTCACTTTGATTGACTCCGTAATTCATTCGCAATATGATGATGTTCTTCTACAATATAGCCTATTATTTAATTCACGGTATGATGATATTATTCTAAAACTAAGTATTAAAAATATTTAATGGAAAATTTGAAGATTAGCATGAAAATTTTAGTTTAAGTTATTTTCGTTGTCCAAGGACACCAAAGGTCAATTCAAACATTGGAACTCTCATTGATAAAACGAGGCTAAGCTTTATGTCGTAATCCGACTAGGATCGATAGATGAAATAATTATTTAATTTTCAAATAATATTAACAAAATTGCAAAAGATGTATAGCGGCTTTCTCGGCCAGTTGCAAGATAGTATATGTGCAATATGCAGAGAATTCATCTAGGTTGTCAAGAGGATATTACATTTTAAGTTTCGACAAATTACTGTATGGCATATGTGCATGTTTTATAATTTCCTACATTTAAAATTATGTTGCAGAAAAGAAACAGGAAATGAGATAACCAGCGAATTTATAACTGACTACCTCAATAATACTTAGTAACAATTAATTAGTTAAAATTAATTAGTAGCAGTTAATCAATAAAAATTAATTCGTAACCATTATTTTGCATCAATTAATTAAATGGATCCATTCGCTCAGCTAGTAGATACATCTTCCGTAAGTCAGATGGCAGCTTCCGACGTTGATTCCATTGGTTAGTATATAGCGCTGATGTGCGCTTTTCTTCATTTATTGATTTCAAAATGTAATTGTCTTGTCATAAATCATAATACGTAACTAGCTCAAAATGGTAACTAATTTGACTTAGTAAGTATTATTCGGTATGCATACCTACTCAGCTCCGTCAAGTTGGCTCCGCAACTTTTCAAATAAATCTAATTAATTTGCCAAAAATCAGAGCTCAATTAGTGCTAATTTTTGCTGCGAGTCCCACAATTACAGCTCCGTTTGGTACGTATTGCGTGCCAAAGTTTGCAGAGCCAACTTGACGCTGGCTCCGCAACTTTCACATTCGAATTTGAAACCTATGCTAACAATTAGAGCTAAATTGGTGCTAATGTTTAGTGTAAGTTCCACAATTAGAGCTATATGCGTTTGATACGTATCGGGTACAAAATTTGGAGCCAGCGTCAAGTTGGCTCCGCAACATTCTCGTGTAAACTTAAAAGCTGTCTACAAATGTAGTGCTCAAATACTGCTTATTTTTTCTGCAACTCTCATATATTTACATGTATAATTAGAGCTGGCGCCGTTCGGTACCTATAGCGTACCGGAGCTCTGTGGTACATTTTTGGTGCCACAATTTGGTGCCACAATGTTCCATAATTTTTGTACCTAATGTCTTTTTGTGAAGTTGTCTTAAATTTCTAATATATTTCCTAGTCCATTTCTACGCATGTCCTGCAAATTACATGACAATATGAGACGTACACGTCAGGTTAAGCCCTTTCTCGAGCCACAACCCTATTTATTATACGAATTCAGTGTACATGTACCTATTACGGAATTGTATTGTTTTTGGAGAGTTTTACCGATCTAATGTTCTCATTTAATCAGCATACTTCTCCTTGATAATCTGCATGCCTTATGTATCCCGGATTTTTCAATAGACTAGAAAATTAGAGGCCTAGCAATAACTCAAAAATATGCTCCACACCTTTGGCTACCTGAAGCATAGCTTACGTAAGTTGGTGTGTGGATTCACATCCACTTATGACTTTCAATTTGGAGTAAATTGATCTTGAGACATTCACCATGTTCTTCTGATTGGACAGCTATAGCTTTTAAAATTAACATGAAATGAGAATTACAGTAGTCTGTGACTTAAACCAAAGGATGCCAACCAATTAGGAGAAGCTGTACAGGGTATCTTTATTGAGGTACTCCAAGTTTCCATCAGTATGGCACTTCGCGCTTTTCTAAAAAGATTGTAGTCATACATTGTGGTTCAAGGTAGATATTTGAAACAGTTACTTCATTGTAGTATTTTTAGTAAAATAACTTAACAGTCGTGTTTATATTTATAAAAGTTAGTATAAAAACGTGTCTAGACCTAATTGCACCATTTAGTAAAAAGCAGGGTTGATGTGTATAAGAGGGTATAGCTCGATTTTTACTTAATCTATTTCAATGAAATTTTGAGGCAATGCGTATACATGTAAATGGACGAGGAATACTCTCGGAAATTTACCTGACAAACAGTTATCAGGTAAACAATATATAAAAAAATTTCTTTAGGGGTGTCATTTTTATGACGCAGCCTGTAATATTAATAATAACAAAAATACCAGTAGTATTTTTTATTAATATTGATAATAAATAATAATAATAACAATAATATTGATAATAACAATAATAATCATAATAGTAGTACTAATAATAATTATAATTACAGTAACAATTTCTTCGGCAAAAGCTTTCAGTGATTTTGCAAATATTTAATGCGTCTGTTTCAGTAATTCTTTTAAGCAGCTAGAAGACTTCGAGTAGCCGGGCGGCGATTCAGCATGTACATGTATTGCTCGAATCGTTTTTATCAAACCTCGGGTTCTTTACACCCGGGGAAAAAGGTTATAAAAAAATATTAAATCTTAATAGTAAGAAAATGATTAACAAAAACAGCAAGTAAAAGATTGACCTTTAATTAATATCTCCACTATAGTAACATTTTATATTTTTGAGCCTACATTTGAGTCACAGGAGCACGTATATTTATGACTGAAACCTCCTACGAAATCCATTAGTAGTTAGGCTCCCCAGTGCATTCTCAGCGACAGGATGTCGACAAATGTCAGACTCCTCAATGATTTTTCCGTTAAACGATTCAGAATTTACAGCCCGTTGCCGTATCGGGACTCATGCGAGTTAATCAGACAGATACGGGGCGTAGTATTGTGTTTTCATTACAGTCCCAATTGAACTTCGTATAATTCTGCTGGCTGTTTAGACTACATGTGAACAGTGAACATGTCGCAGTGCGTATTATTTAAACGTACATGTATTACCTTGTATCTTTTGTACGGCTTTTAAAGCTTAACTTCTTCTATTCTACTTCTAAATATTCTTTTATTTTTTATAACTCTATTTTTAAATAATTATATCATTCGAAGAGTAGATTCATGACAAACCTTCGGAATGTGGATATTAGACTAATTATTAAAAGCATTAAGGAAAATCATGTCCAGCAGTCGTCTGCCAATTAACTTTTTGATTAAATGATTGATCAAGTAATACAAGTGGCTTTCTTAAAGTAGCGCCTATTTATGAAATTAATATTCTGAAAGATAAAGTAGTATAGCGGGTAGGTATATGGATTTTATGGATTTTATTCAGGTGCTACGTCAGACATACGGAATGTTTAGGACGAGGAATTATAGAATTTTAGGAAGATATAATTTTCTTTGTGTTGAGTTGAAAATATATTATTATTTAAATAAAAAGAGCATAATATACATGTCCACCAATGTCTAATTTTTAAACACAAATCTTAAAGTATATATATATATATATATATATATATATATATATATATATATATATATATTAAGCTCTAATGTGAATAATTTCTATACAGCCATCTAATTGATACTAAGTAACTGTTTATTTACAGATGTCGATGGTGAGATGTTGGAGCAAACCAACCTCAATAAGGAACCCACTCTGGAGTCCAATCGCTGGAGTGAAGAATACTCCGGAAATCTAATCACTGGTTCAGACATTGATAGGATTGAAGGAAACCACGTGGAATTTCCTGCTCCATACAGGCAGGCAAAGATCGATCCAGTGTCTGAAGATATACAACGCGAGAAGGCATCGAGTGACGAAGAAGAGCGTCCAAATGCTGAGGAGAGAACAAAACTAAGCAAAAAGATTTCAGTAGACGCGGCTCCGCTTGAACACCCTAATTATGTAGCCATCGCACAGACTATCAAACCTCAGAATCTATCATGCGAAAATGTAAAAGAAACCAAACAGATTGAGCAGCACTTTGGAATTTCAGAAGCGGAAGTGATACATGACGGAAAGGTAAAGGAAGTATTTATTGGAAATAACAATGATCAACTAAATGGTGTCGGCTCCTACGCTGATCCTCAAAGTGCAAATAATGAGAGAAAGAACAGCACTGACAGCGGGCAGCCCAATACAGGAAACACGACGTCGGAGCCAAACTCGAAAACTGAATTAAGCAATAGGGCACAATCCTCTAATCAGGTAGCGGCAAAACAACAAGCAAACGCACATGCCGTTACAGCAGAAACTTCGAAAGACAATCACTCACCAACTGTGTCTGATGGAAACAAAGCGGGAGAGAAATTAGATATAAATACTTATAAGATGGAACAAAAGAAAGTGGAGAAAAATGGAATTAATTCAGACATTAAACCATCAAAGGGAAAATCCTACCTTGATGATCCTTCGTCAGTTAATTTGCCTTTCCCTACGAGCCTCAGCGAGGATTTCTTGAGACTGTATGATCAAGATTTGATCGAGGCTTCCCACATCATTTCCAGATGTTACAACAGAGAAGGTTTATCTTGGATACTTTACTGTGCTTATAGTCAAATTATTACATAGATATTATCATGGAGATATTACCTATATAATAATGTAAATATTATATCCTATAATTATAATTAACAATTTATAATTAACTAACGTATCTGTATAATTCTGATTTAAAATATTCAACGAAACATTTATGCATACAATTGGTAACGAGCGAATCTTTACTCAACACTTAGAATGCCAGAGGCCTATGGATAGAAACACCTTTCCATCGTTCTCATTCTCTCTCATTTCTCACTTTCTCGTTCTCTTTCTCTTTCTCTTTCTCTCTCTCTCTCTCTCTCTCTCTCTCCTCTCTCTCTCTCTCTTTCTCTCTCTCTCTCTCTCTCTCTCTCTCTCTATATATATATATATATATACTCTATATATATATACTGTATATATATATATACAGTATATATATATATACAGTATATATATATATATATATATATATATATATATATATATATATATATACATGTATGTATATGTTAGAATTATATGATATACATGTAAAAGCAATGACAGCATAGGATACATATTTATAGTTATATTCGCATTCTCCTCCTTCATAACATAATTAATTGATTTGATAATAATATTTTTCTAAATAATTATTTTTCTAAATGCAAATGTATAGAATGTAGATCTACTTTGACAGAAGAAGGGGTGTGTTTGGCGTGATTTAAAATCTTTATATAGTTGACAGTGAATAGCCATGTCATTTTCGACTGAAATTTCGCTAATTCGAACCCTGTGACTTTTGCTTAATCAATCAAGCATGCTTCTGATCCGATCCAGTTACCAGCCGTTACTCACGAAGTAATAACTTAAAAATAAATAAATAATTAATAAATAGATAATTTATTCAATTGTATTCATCTCTAGCACTAGAGGCTGAAGGAGAGCTACCTGAGAAAGGCTTCACGAAGTACATGATAGAGCAATGGAAGCAGATGGAGATTCAGGTGGGGCAGGTGAGGGCCTCCAGGGCCCCGGCTCGCCTTACCCCTGAGAACGGCCCAACTCCGGGCCTGGTCCGCGCTGAGGTCCAGCGCATCAGGTCCAGGTCTTGTGACCCTCAGCCCAAGCGTGAAGAAGGTATGAAGATGGATAATTTAAACATCGTAATAACGGCGTTTTCATTTCTAGTATAATACTGTATAAATGTATAAATGCATAAACTATGCGTACTTCTCTCTCTCTCTCTTTTTCTCTTTCTCCATCTATGTTTCCCACTATCTCTCTCTATCTATCTCTCTATGTCTCCGTTTGTCTGTCACACTCAAGACGTCATCAATAAAGAGAGGGGTACCATGCCGGAAAGTTCTGATAGGTGCATCACATCAGACTGAAACTGTCTAAAGCCAGTGGCGATGTCGGCAGGATACTCGATCGCGGATTAGTATTTCCCATGGTTCAAATCCTGGGCTCGCCCATCACTGACATCGCTTTCGAGTGAGGATACTGACATTAATCTTAGCTTTTTTTATCAGCTTTATGCCTGAACATGTTCATAAAACGACGCTATACATGTACAAGTTACCAGGCGGAGACCACTCGATCGTTTGAAGGTAGTCATTGGGAACACATCAAGGCGTGCAGCAGTGACAGAACTTGTTGCATTGGGTACCGACAACTAGTCTAGAAATAATCGTATTTGTATAAAGTTCTCTTTACTATGCTTAGATTTGATATTGGCTCAATTCGTAAATTCACTTATGAACATTATCTAGCATATGGACTACATGTATACAAAAGGCATAATTTTCGTCTGGTCATGTCACAAATTAAAACAATGAAATCTTTTCTGATATTCGAATACATGTCCTAAAGCAGTCTAATAATTTATTCAATAATATGACTCATAATACGTTAACCTGGATATGATTATTATGCACGAATAATGTAATATGCAATTAATGAATGAATAATTAATTAGAAGCAATAAATACAGAAAATAAATAAATGTTTAAATTTATACATTGTACAAAATATACAGTGTAATTATATAATATAAATAAATAAATAATATGCAGTGTAAGTAAATAATATACAGTGCAAGTAAATAATATGCATTTTTAGTAAATACCATAGGCCTACAGGATATTTAATTAATATACTGTTCAAGTAAATTAATGTTTTTTGCAGCCAGAAGAAGATTCATAGACGAAGAACTGTTCTCTGAACATCCTGCGCTGACAAAGACTCTGCTGGCCTTGTTCGAATATCGATGTGCAGAAGCCAGAAGACTCAATCTCCCCGAACCTCAACTAAGAAAGGTTACATTTTAATGTCAATAAGCTCTCCCTACGTCAAAGTTGCATTAGAAATAATCGAACGCTTTCAAATCAAAGACAGAAATGATATTAAGTAAATTATAATTTTGATCTATAAAAGGACGCAGTGAGAAAGCTTTTTATGGAATAGACTAAGTACTGACGTTAAAGTTCTGGAGAACGATTGACTGGAGGATAGAAAATAAATTTTAAATTTGTAGTCACTCAGAAAGCAATAGACAAAATTCAGTAAGATTCCTCGGAGGAGGATGAAATAGGACAGGGAAGGAGAGGGATAAAATAAGGATATTTTATTTCACCTATACTGCACAACCTCTATGCCTAGGTGGTAATGATAAAGCCGATGGAAGGAATTGAGGAAGGTTGAGGAAGAAATAGTCAGGGGAGGTAAATTTGTGAACGATGTAAGGCTTGCAGGTGTTCAAATGAGCTTGGCATTTGTGAAGTAGGAATACAGAGGGTTATGGATGGTCTGAATGACACAGCATTGAGGTATGGCATGAAGTTTAAAATAAAACGACAAAGGTTATGAGAGTGTCTAGAAATTACGAGGATGAAAATATTACATTGAATAATGCACCATTTCAATCGGCATCAAGCCTCAAAATTTGGGCCACATCATTGCGGATTATGAAAAGTGTGGAACGAATATAAAGTGTATAATTGCACAAGCGAAAGAGATTTTTGAAAAGCAAAAAGAACTCTTGACGAAAGGCATTATGATAAGCACAAAGATAAAGGTTATAAAGGCATTAGTATAGTCTACACTTCTGTACTGATATAAAATGTAGACTTTAGGAAAAGAAGATATCAGGAAACTACAGGCATTGGAAATGTGGTTATGGAGAAGGCTGTAAAAGATTCGCTGAGTTGGACTCACAAAATTACAAATTATGAAGTTCTAGAAAAAGTTGGTAGAGATAAACAGCGCACACATGTGTTCTAAGGAATAGAAAGAAATGCTGGATTGAGCATCATAAAAGAGAGGATGGATTGCTGATGGGTATAATATAAGTAAAAATGCAAGGGAAAAAATCAAAGGTAGATCAAGACACATGATATATTGCATAATTAAATAACAAATTCACATATTGAGATGTAAAAGAAGGTTTCAGATAAAATTGGTTAGAGGATATATATGCCACGGATCTGCCGTTATTCCATGGACTAATAGAAGAAAAAAGCATTCGATTGGTGATTTAAAATGCTGACCTGTCATTCAATCTTTCCTGCAGGATCACTTTTATATCGATGAAATGTAATTTAAAGTTTCTTTCCACACCCGAATTCCCTTGTCTCTTTTTAAAGCCGTTTATAATATTAAGATTTTCCATATATTTTTGATAGAATTATAACGTGAATTGAGTATGTTATTGTTATATTCAGATTGTTGAGCATTGATTATTTGTCTAGATTTTTTAGGCTTTGTAGTTTAGCATGTCTATGGCCTATTGACGACGCAATATTTACCAGTCTAAACGTGCTTCGTTCAAACAAAGGAAAATATGCATACACTTGGGTTATTCCTTGACCATAGCAAAGCCTTCGATACAGTTGAGCACTTTATACTCTTATATAAATTACAACACTTTGGCATACATGTAGGAGGTCTACCGCTTCAATGACTGAAATCATACCTACCATATGGACTTCAATATAAAATAATAGGTCAAACTATTTCAACCATCAAACCAGTTACTGTTGGTGTTCCACAAGGCTCTATTCTAGGGCCCTTGTTATTCTTAATTTTGTCAAAGCTAGCCAAAATGCATGTCCAGAAATCTTACTTAAACTCTTTACTGATGATTCTCATGCTTTTATAAACAGTAGTAACCTGACTGATCTATTTTCACTAACTAACCATAGTAGTTCAAGATTAAATCATTGGTTTCAAAAGAATCGCTTAACGACAAACTCTAAAAAAATAGCATATTACATTGTTTTCTTCCCTAACAAAGAGAATGAACAGTATATAAAAGAAAAAAAACTTGAGATAATACTTAATAAAAATTCATGTTCTAGGGTAAAAATCATCAAATTTTTTGGTATAGAAATTGACGAGCCTTTGCTATTTAAAACCATTTAGATTCAATTGTGAAAAAGATTAAAAGTGCTAATTGCTTTTTATTAATCGTTAAGACATTATCCCCTTGCCTTGCTGTTGGAATTTATATTTCGCAATGATCCACTCTCGCATTAGCTACTGCATTAAAGTGTATGGACACGACTTCTGGAACACCTTGTAAACTTTGCAAATTGTATGCAACAGCGTAGTAAGAACGTTGCAAGGAATGCACCGCTTCAGTAATGGCAAAAATATATGCACTTCTTTCAATATTTTGCCAACCCATTTGTTAAATAAATTTTGTACAGCGAAAACTGTGTCATAAGTGTCTATACAACAGATCATCCTCATCCACAGTAATGACAACCATCTTTGATATCAATCATGCCCGCTACCCCACAAGACTATACGGATCTAGCTATCTCTATAAGAAGTCATCTGCTGCTTTTTATAAATCATTAAATCATATGTGATTAATGCTAGCACAAACTGGGACGAAATTTCAACTTTATTAGAAACATGAGCTCTCTAGTTACCTTCTCTTATAAGTACAATCATTACTTACTAAACAATCGGTAATCTGCTATTTCTAACCAATCACTTGTACGTTTACTTTAATTTAGAAAACTTCTTGTAAATTAATTTAAATTTATCTATACATAATAATGACTGTGTATATTACTTGTAATTGTAAACGATTTAGGCTCTCTCAAAGTCTATAACTGGAAAACTACTAAATAATAGAATGAAAACTGGGTGTTCAACTTGATAGGACGCTTTGCGTCCTTTTTGATGGTCTAGCTTATATTCAATTTTTTATGCATTTTTTGCACTTACTGGACCTATGGCACTTATTATTTAGATTTTGCTAATGTTTATTTCGCTTTTTTTCTTTTTTTGTCACATGTTCATTGACGTTATTACTCTGTAAAATTTGTTGAAAATAAAACATATTTCTCCCTCCACATTCTGATTCTTTGTAGAAATAAATTTGAATGAAACTCCCAACTGACGTTATATAAACTCTAATTCATATTTGATATTTACAGGACTACAAGTGGCAGGTGAGAGAGCTGACGATTTTGAAGAAACCTCTAGTAATACCGAAGTCAAACTAGAGATCCCGATTCCTGCTAGACTTGGCTAGTCGGTAGAATGTTTTCCCATTAACCAACGACCACTGTGGTTCTCTTCGCGTACGGTCATACGCTATCTGTATCGTGGTACACATTAAATATGAAACTGTATTGTATCGCATCAAATTTGTCTTTTGCGGAGTTACAAGAGAAGTCAAAAGTGTATTGCATACATGTAGCTTAACATTTTCTAACATTTATAATGTTAAGCATAACAAAGAAGCCAACAGGCTCAACTCGTCCTTAGTTCATATATTAATGTTGCTGTACATAATAAGCTTATTTAATCTCTTTTTTCACTAAAATAATGTTTTAGATTAGTTGGTTTTATATTGTCGCCTCCAGTAGTGGTAGCTATTATCATTCATTCAACTAATGTATCGCCCAGTTTCGTGTTAGAAACACAGACGAATAGAACAACCGTTCACGGCACGTGTCGTAAGAGGCGACTGAACTAGAACTGAGGAAGGCAACTGGAAAGCACCTCGGAAGCCACATTTTTCTCAAGCCATAGACTACACAGGGATATGGGCTTCATAAGGTACGGACAAGGCATAACCTCGGTGAAGGGATTAACTTGTTGATCTAGGGAGTGATCTTTATGAAGCGTGAAAGTAGACTCTCAGTATGAATATGTACCTTGGATCTGCCACTTTGCAGAACAATAGAGGGAGATATTTGTGCAGTTAAAAAGAAACTGAAGATAGACTAAATTTAGTCAGTTTGTTTATTCTTATCCAAATTGTGTAATAATCTTACCAATAATATCCATTCATATAATTATTATGTCTTATTCTAGTACTCAAATTCGTCATTCATAAAATGTAGCCATATATTGCGCACTTTCAAACGTTAATTCTAAAGTTGATCAATATACAGTACTGTTCTGCTTTGCTGATGATTAGTAAGTTTAATTCCACGGAGATATATTTCGAGGCTTATATTACCGCTGATGATAGAGCGGTTTACATTTAATAATAAGGAAAATTATAAATTCTTGTAAATTGATACTTTAATATTGTAACTAATCATTATTTTTAATCTTCCAAAACCATAACTTACATTGTAATACATTTTTATGCAGATATTTACTTATGTTTCCATTGCTGCACAATGCTTGTTCTAGAAATGCTTAACAATGGCCTATTTTAATTAACAATTCCAAAGCGTTTAAACTCCTTGTAGTGAACTGGTGAAACGCTCGACTCTTGGTCGAAAGGTCGCGAGTTGGATATTGCATTGCGACAAGAGCTTAAGTCGTATAACTGAGTTACACGACTTTCAGGTGGAAGTCAAACAGTCAGTAAACTTAGCGTCTTGAACGATGAACGACGTCCTCTATTAGCGGCTGATTTAAACATTTTAACATTGACTTTTGCACAGCTCTGATCTGAACCGTAGAATATTTTGAATTGTAGAATAATAATCACAGTGGAATGTAAAGCTTATACGTACTGCACAATTGCCTTTTTCGTTTCGAGGAATGTATAATTGATGGCTCACGAACTTATAGACTTCTTGTAAAAGGTGTTTACTTTAAAAAAATCACCTTATGTATTATTTTATTCGTTGGAGCGGCGCCACTGTGCATCATAACATTGACTGTTTTTTTGGAAGGCAACTGCAATGTAATATATCCTTAAAATGTAATATATCCCCTCTAGATATTATATCCAGACACATATAACTGTAAATTAAGACATACGTTTATCATCATTTGAAAAGAAATTGAAATATAATTTATTTGTAATTATTTAAAATACCATGCTGTTAATAAATAAAGAAATACCTAATAAATATATACAAATATATAGAATATTGCCAGCCGTCAATAGAAGCACACACCCCTCCCCACTCTCCCACTAGGCTTTGTTTATTATGCGAACAGAGTTACCGCTACATACTGTGTTATAAAAGGTCTATAAATAGTTAAAGAGTAATATAAGTAACGTTCATAGGAATGCACATTAATAAATAAAACGTTTTTACGCATTCTATTCGCTGAAATAAGTGAGTTGTCGTTTTAAGTTTAATATGAACTGTTATATCAGAGGATTTAGCAACATATTGCCAACATTATTCTTCTCGCATTGCTACCGGCTCATTGCAGAAGAGATCAACATTTCAGTACGCGTGTTGTAAGAGCTGGCTGTGCCATAACTGGGAAGGCAATTGGAAACAACACCGTTAGTCACATTTGTTTCAAGTTAAACGCATTCTTACAAGATTGGCAAAAGCTTATATAACCTTTGAGATAAAGACAACTGGCTGGGAGTTCTTGTTCTTTCCAAGAGCGGAAGAGAGGAAAAGATGACACTGATTGGAAATATGCACCATGGACCTGCAGTCAATTCTGACCGTACACTAAGGTGAGATAGCGAGAGAGAGAGAGAGAGAGAGAGAGAGAAAGGAATTTATCGGTAAGCTAAACAACTTTGAATTTCGTATTCATTCAAAAAAAATGTAAATAATTTGTAAAAATTTTATCAAATTGGTTGGCATAATGGTTTGCCGTGTACCTGCCAATTTTAAATTATTCTGTTATTCTAGAGTGTTGTAAAATAGTGTTCAGATAAATTGTTTGTACATCTATATATGGATCCTGTACGCAGTCCCTTAAGCAAAATTAATATTACTAAGTTTAAAATGAATAGCATAATGTTCAAACTACCAATATTAGCATGAAAGTCATATATACAAACTGCATCAAAAGGTTCCCTAAAGAAATTTTTCATTATTTTTATATCTGAAGTCTAATTGTTACGTAAATTTCCGAGTATATTTCTGGTATAATTACTCGTATTTCCACAAAAAATTCATTGACATTGGTAAGTACAAGTCGAGCAAGTAAAAATCTACTACATGCCTATATATATATATATATATATATATATATACATGCATACGCATGCACATGTATATATATATATATATATATATATATATATATATATATATATATATACATGTACACATTTGTATATTGATATTTACATGTATATATATATATAAGCAAGCATCTATATATATAATAATATATATATACAAGAACATATGTAAATGTACTATATATATATATATATATATATATATATATATATATATATATATATATATATATATATATATATATACATATATATATATATATATATATATATATTAATAATTTATAATCTTATAATTATTAATTTATAATTTATATATACTTGTATATACACGTATATATATATATATATATATATATATATATATATATATATATAAGCAAATATACTTGACATCCTTTAGTCCGTGAAATGATGCGGAGTGAACTTTTAATGTCAAAAGCTTATATAAAATATAATAATAATATACATTTTAATTAAAGGAAACACCCCAGTTGGCGATAATTATGATGTATGCTAGTTAATGAGAGGCAACATTTAGATCAATTATTGAAATTAATATCAGGACCCTCACATATGAGGAGTAATATTTAAAATGGCACATTAGATATAGTATAGCCTTTATAATATTTTGTAAAAATCTCCATAGGTTTATTCAGTATGAATGTTCTTGTTGATTTCCTTCACCAGATATTATAAGCAAAAATGCGTTGGTTATGTCTGTCTCTGCGTTCAATGCAGTTAATTAGATTCATGGATTTAACTGTATACCAGTAAAAAAGCAATAATTAGTTTTGTAAAGCTTTATAAGTAGTAATTGAAAAGTCAAACTGCCGAATCTGTACTGCAGTCAAATAGGCGATGCTGAATGTCATTTTATTTTTGATATTTTTAATACTGTAGCCTGACTCTAACAGATGGGTATATTAACTCATATGAACTGTCACATAGCTCGCATTAGGTAAGTAAGATTTAAATATTAAAAGAAACTTTCTGCTCATTATCTAAAGTTTCTTTATATCATTAAAACAAATTTCAAATATTGTGTTCTTAACATTAAACCTAAATGCTGCGGGCAGCGAAGCTGTTAAACTATCACTTTTTGTACAAATATCTTAAATTTATCTTTAGACTGATTTTGTTGGATTTTACATTTTGCACCGATTTTGTATCTTCTTTTTGTTAGCCGGCTTGAGTTTGTTTCAGTAGTGCTCATTGCTTACATCGATGACTGTAGCACTTTAGGTGTTATATTATTTATATTATCAGTATGAGATTAGCCGCTTCATATGCTTAAATAAATGTAATCATCAAATGTCATTTCAATACACCAATCTCATTAGATATTCTTTCAATTAATATAATTGCTTCTAGAACTAGCTGAATTTACTATACGTATTAAATAAGCTGAAATTGAAAGTAATCAAGCAGGTTTTTGTTTTAATTTTTGAGACAGATAATTAGTTTGCAATGGTAGTATTCACGAATACAAAATCCGCGTGACAAGTATTCCAAGTGTTGTCCTTGCATAAGGCTTTCCAAGGATTCGTCAATCTAGTCTTATATGCACAATTCTCTTTGAAGAAAAGTAATATTTTGCGCTTGAAGTTAAGCTACCATCGTTATTATCATCATTATCATCATCACCACCACCATCATCATTATAATCATCACCATTATCATAATATTCATCATCATCAATCTCATCATCACTATAGTCATCATCTTCTAATTCATCATCATCATACCTTCATCATATGAAATAATTAGCGTAGCAGGAGAAATTAAAAGAAATGCATCGTCATTAAGAGTAATCTCGATTTCTGAACATTGACTACAAACTTACTTCTTCCGGATCCGTATGTGTGGGGCTCAAATCCTGGGCTCGCCCATCACTGACATCGCTTTCGAGTGGGGTAACTGACGTCAACAGTAGCTTTACCATCCGGCGTAATAAGCTTAAATAAAAAAGTAAACACGCAAAATAGTGAAATGATCAACGATGTTGATGTCTATCACCTTTAATACCACATGTTTAAATCGTTAGGCAATTTATTCCACTTTCCGTGTAACCAGTCCAGTGAAAGTTCGAGATTTTACTCTCAGATCAGCGCGGCCAGGATTCGAACCCACGAGGATTTAATTCACCTCAGGGTCTGTCATTTAAAACTAAATGACGTTACCCCTACGCTGTTAAGACATTCTAAAAAAACATTCTAAATTAAAGACATTCTAAATGTTGCTAAAGTTGAAATAATTCATGCTGAAATGTTACCTTCTGAAATAAATAAAAAACAAGTATAGTGGCAATAGGCAATCAATACAATCAAACCTAGTTTTCAAGTCTTCATGTAGCTCCTAGGTCTACATGTCTATATCATTAAACTAAAATTATGAGGCCAATCTGCCTTTTTAAAAGTAAAGTTTCTTTAAAATATAAATGTGCCTGTGCACGAGAGTTTTTAACTATTTATATATCGTCAATTTCTAAAGTTATCATTTCATATAGTAAGGAATTGTTATTATCATTATGGCACAAATTATATTTAATTTTAGTTATATCTTAAATCTGATTCAAACTTACGAACTACTTGAAATCCGAAATCATACTATAAAATCAAAGATGACAAATTTTTCGAGAACCTTGAGGTGCCTAATTAAGAGTTTCCGGTCTTTCCTAGACTATCCACTCAGATGTAGATAGAAGGTAGTCAACTATTAACTACTTAACAATACTTATGTGCCCTTCAATGCGGCATAGTATAAGCTGTTCAATAGACATCGAAGAGTTACATGACAATCATCACACCAAATCAAATTAAAAATAAGACGGATTTCCTTTACCATGTAGTATTATTTTTAATGCATTGACATTAGTTACGAGAGGTCTCTATCAAAGGTGGAATTATGATTTGTGCACGAACACACCTCGAAACAGTGCTCTTGATCAACTATATTATCTCTAATACAAAAATATGTACTATTTTAATTAATTATCAACTAGATATAAACCGGGCAATTCTGCATAATAGAATTATGCTGAAGTGTCACGTTACACATGGCACTCAAGATTGGTATTGCAGGACTTAACTGGAAATCAATAGGTCTATAAAAGTCTGTAAAAGTAAACAAGTCTATAAAAGTTTGCAACTCAGTCACACTGGTTTAAAGTTCTCATCTGATTTACTTGAAAAATGACTAAATAGCATAATGTCGGTTAGTTCCCAGTTGAAATTGACCATATTTAACTTACTTCTGGCTCTGTAGCAAATGAAGAAATTATTAACATCTGTATTTAAATGTATTACAATACTATGTATACATAGTATTAATGAATAATGTAATTTACAATAAATATTATTATTTATGACACAATATTACTTGTGTTGTGTCCGGGTTGCTGAAGAATAAACAAACCGTGGACAGCATGCGTTTAAAAGGCGATAAATCACTAAGATTTAACCAAAATTAGAAGGGCTTCTGGTTGGTGAGCGCTTATAAGCGAGCGAGAGCATATATGCTTCAGAAATTGTTATAAAATGTTGTAAAACATTTACATTACGAAAAGAAACGGTGCGGGAAAAAGTGCATTACAATGAGAGAGAGAAAAATAAATCAAGAAGGTCTATTCTTATTTTGAAATTAGTTAGACTGGGATTAAAGGGAAGCTGATAAGGATGATGACTATATTTAATTTCATACTTTATTAACAATACTGCAATTATTTCTTTATTTATTGCCACGTATTAAATGTGGTTGAAATAGGAAACTAGAGAACACAATCTGGTTAAATTCGTAATGAAAACATTTCATATCGAATTGCTTCAATGAAACTTAATTGTAACCCATTTCTTGGAATATTGTAAGTGGAATAATTATAGCTAAAATTACTGCAATACTTTATCAAACAAATTAGTGGATAACAAAGCACATCATCTATTAAAGCCAATTCAATACTAGTTACATGTGAAATTTGTGTACTTTATGTCACCCTACATTAAATGATACTAAGATTATGACATCCATATTGTACATTACACTTTTAGAAAATTCTTCACTGATATAATCGTCGAGAACTGAAAATACAAAAGACAACAAGTAAATTGACCGGGCTGGGGTCATATTTATCTTTAGAAGCGATGAAGCCTGCTACGCAGAGGACGAGGTTCTCTGTGCTGATACTACTAACACTGCTTGTTAATACCATACTGACTGATGCTAAACCTGCTGATAAAATCCAGTCGAAGAATGCAAGTAAGTTCTGTTATCTGTTTCTTAGTTTTTCTTAATTTATCTTGGTATATAACGCCTCCACTCTTCTCTGTCTTCGGCTTTCCTCTTCGTATGGAAATGACGAGAAATGCGGAAGACAGAGAAGAGTGTAAGCGTTATATACCATGATCCTGTCAATAGGCAGTGCACTGGGAGGAGGAATTTGCCTTTTGTCTCCTGACTAATTAGCGGATATTCTGTGAGAGTACCCATGTGGTGCAGTCACAGACGTTAAATTTAGCCTATAGCTCTATTTCTCAATACAATAGACGGACTTAAATAAACTCCATAAATAAAGTCGCATTGTCTAAAGCAAATACCACTTGCAGATAGAAATTGAAAGCTATTGAGTAGGACATCAGTGAATGTAGACTGTTAATTAGCGTTACCTTTTTACATTTATTGAAACGGTTTTCCGGCAAGACAAAAAGGTTAGCTTAATCCTAATTATACACATCTTTAAACTTGTCCGGTATTCAAGAGAAATTCTATCCCAGATAGGCCTATAGATTTCTTCGAAACTATGTTGTAATTTCGTTATCTCTCTCTCTCAGTGCAATGACAAGTGACAGATCCAAGGTGCATATTAATTTTCAGGTTTTCTTGAGTATTAAGATGTTTGTGATTAAGTTTCAATTTTTCTCTTTCACGTTCCATATAAATCACTCCATCAGCCCAACATTGACCACGCCATTTTTCATTTTGTCATTTTTCATGTTATATAACGCCTCCACTCATCTCTGTCTTCCGCCTTCCTCTTCATTTCCACATATGAGTGGGTCTTTAAATCATCTAACATACCTAATCTCGGCCTGCCCCTACCTCTTATTCCTTCCATTCTACCTTCTATGACCTCTATTAATAGACCTACCCCCTTAGAATGTGTCCTATCCAACTCTTCTTCCTATTTCTTAATACATTTTTCAACTGTCTATCCGTGTCAATTTCTTTTACAATGTATCAAAGAATGCATATTCTCCTATCTTTCTATCTGGTGGTCGAACAAGCAACATGTCCATAGTCTATGAAGCACTTTTCTGCTTAAAGTCTGCAATCATGGCCATAAATTTGGTCCTGAAATTACTTGAGCCTATCTACATATTGCCAAGGTTTTGCCTATCGTTCTTCCTGCTAGTAGGCAGTGCACTAAGAGAGCTCTTCTAGTTCACTGCCTACTTGCAGGTCCTTTGACAAATAACTCCTCCACTCTTCTCTATTTTCCTTTTTCCACTTCATGTCCATATATGAGTGGATTTTTAATCATCCAACATTCCCAATCTCGACCTACCTCTGCTTCTCTTATCTTCCATTCTATCTTCATTGATCTCTTTCTTAAAGTCGACTCTTTTTGAAAGTGTCTTATACAGCTCTTCTTCACATTTCTTAATGAATTTATCAACGGACTATCTGTACCAACTCTCTCCATAACTTCCTTATTTGTAACCATTTGGATCTAGCTAATCTTAACCATTCTTCTTACAATACACATTGCCAACGCTTCTAATTTCCTGTTATCTTCTTTCCCTTAGATTCATGTTTCACATCTATATAATGGAGTGGCCCATACTACTATTTTCACAAGCGTTGGAGCTCTTACTTTTAAAATGTAATTTGTCATTGCATTTTTCGTGAACAAAATATACAGATCCTATTTGAGATATATGCCTGTTTATTGGCAAAATTCACAAAGTAATTAGTTGTAATTGGATAAACGGATGTATTTAAATAATTTTTAATATTTACTTAGTCTATTAACAAATTATGAACCACTGTATATTTTAAATTAGATGTTAACTATTCCAATTATCAATTACCATTTGACTAACGCTTCTGACTCATTCTAATTCGCATACTAATCGATTGTCCTTGTGCACTCAATTAGATGACAAACCGGTCGAGAACTTGAACCTAAAAAATCAACAACAAAACAAACCTGGTTTGAATGCGCAAGATTCCAAGGATAAAACGTCCGATCAGAAGAAGCAGCACCAGTTAGAAGATGTTGAGTACAACATTGACGACTTTGGTAAATACGATGATTATTCGGTTACAGAATCGGAATATGATGAATATTCACATATTGGTTCCGAATACATAGATAACTACGACAGCTACTCTGACGAAGATCCCCACGGAAACACTTTCGCACCTCTCACTACTAAATCAACAGGAAATAAGAAACATCCTACCACCAGTTCTAGGAAGAGTGATAAAGGTGTTAATAAAGGTCCAAATAAAAATGCTGACAATAATTCGAAAGGAAACAGTGCATCGCTTACTACTAAATCGAACGGAAATGTGAAAGGTTCGCCTAGTGATTCAGGTAAAAGTAAAGATCCTTGGGCTGCAGATACAGATGATTATGAGGAAAATTCCGAAGATGATTCAGAAGAAGACAGCGACGATTCGGATTACGAAGACGACGAAGATGATACGGGAGGAGATAATTTCTTTCTAGATACAGAATCTGAAGAGGATGAAGATTATTCTAGTGACAATTCTACAGAAAGCTTTGAATGGTACGACAGTTTCGATAATGCCCTTAATGATTCAGACGAAAGCGATGGCAACTCCGATTCCGAAGATGATGACGAAGGTTTCTTTTTTGATAACGACTTCGGGGCAGGGAATGATTCGCTCGCTTCGGAATCAGAAGACGACGATGAAGATGATGTCCATGATATGTTCGGAGAAACACACGATTATTTCAAGGATTCTGAAGAGGATGAGTCTAATGAGGACTCAGAGGAGGATGATGAAGATGATGAAGATGATGAAGATGATGAAGATGATGAAGATGATGTTTCTCCTAAAAAATTAAAAAAATTAAATAATAAACCTAGTAAAAAATCGAAAAAATTAAATGCTGAATCTGGTAAAAAATCCAAAAATTTAAATGATGTTTCTGCTAAGAAACTGAAAAAAATTAATGATGATTCTGCTAAAAAATTGAACAAATTAAATGATGATTCTGCAAAAATGAAAAAAATCAAAACAATACGTGAAAATTCCAATAGTGCTTCAAATAGAGCTTATGAATCTACGGCTGATTCAGAAGGAATTAATGCTGATTCAGATGGATACGATGACTATTCCAATGCGAACGATTACAGTTCGTCTTACATCCTTCCAGGAGATACAAATGTTGTGAATTCAGCTGCTTATGCTGAACCTTTGAGCCCTGTTTCAGAGAATTCTAAGAATATACCTGGTTCAAACGATTACGGTATACCTTCCTGGATTTCAGAAAATGCGAAACAGCAATTCCAAAATAATCTTTTTGGTGGCGATAACTTGAAAAAAAGCACCAAAGATGTGTTAAAAATTGTCTTCAATCTCAATATAGAAGAAACTGTAGAAAATATTAAAGGATATCAAGACAACAAACCAGAGCAGGCGAAGAAGGAGAGTAACGGAATCCAAAATCAAGCAGTAGAAGAGAAAGGAAATAATTATAACCACGAGGATTCTTCGAAGAAGGTAAGTCCAGTCGTATTAGTCAAATCATTTTCATTTTCTGCTTTCGGCAGAACAGTAACTCTTTCCTATATTTCTATCACCTGTGCTTTGCTTTTCATATAAGGATGGGCAATTAAATCGCCTATAAGTCTACAACTGTTTTGATGCAATAACGCATTAGTCAGTAACGCATGTAATTACAGTGGTATTTTTGATTGGATTGTTTCTAAAAAATGTATTTTATATTTGCTTGTACCATGAGAATTTTTCCAAAATCAAAATACGGTTGTAAATTATCAAAATGCTGCATTTTAATGGAACCAATCGTAATATTACATTTTTATATACTGTCATTTAGAATTTTAACAAAATGAGCTTTAACTAATTCATAATTAGGACAACCCCTATAGGCCTACTTTTCACTTCGTTAGAACTTAGACTAGGTTCATCTGACCATCATTTGAATATTGACTTATCAAATTCATATGAGCAGTCATTGGGGTGTCTCTTTAAACTTACTTTACTTTTAAGGATGGATCCAGTGGCGATGTAGGTAAGATATTCGACCGCGCATCGGTATTTGTGCGGGATTTAAATCAGGAGCTCGCCCGTCTCTGACATCGCTTTGGAGTGAGGAAAATAACGTTAACATTAATAATTAGCTTTAGCTTTACACTAATAAGACATGCCTCGTCCAACGTGTGGTATCGTATTTACACAATTATTGCAATCAATCAAAGTGTGTATACGCACGAATAAAAGGTCTATGCAAATAAACTACATATCGTCTGAATTTTACTTGATTAATCCTTTATTCAGAAACTGCCTGTTACATTAAAACATTAGCTTTTAAATATTATTTTACTACTTTATTGACTGTGTATATTATAGGCATATCCTACTGGCAACTGACATATTCAAAGACGAGCTAATGTTCAACAAATGCAGCACTGCAGTAAAGAAGAGATTTCGAATTAAAGTTATTTAAATCATCCAGGAAATATCTATGTATATTCCCTACTATAGCAGAACATTTTACATGTCTATATAACAAAATTTGGCGCCATTCGCTAGAGCGAAAACATACATGTATATTGTGATCCAAAGATATGGATCATAACTATTAATTTTTAACTTCAATAAATGGAAACCGTGAAATGGCTTTGAATCTTTAACTGAATTGTTTTTTGGTTGTTTTTAGTTCTTAAAGTTTTGCTAAACCGAATCTTAAGTTAATTCCTACGCTACACTTTATAAGCCCGTTCAACCGTCGGTCTATATGAAGGCAATGCTAATTAATTAATTAATTAATGCACATGCATGACAATTGTTTGTAAGGTCTTGTGGTTGTCTAGCGTTAATGCCTAACCTAGACCTAAACCATAACCCTAAGAACAACCTTGTCGCCCGACCGAAAAGCTGAATTACAAAACAAGGTGCTTGTTAAATGCAGCAAATTGAAATTTGAGACCTGCTGCTTTGAATTGTTCTTAGTTCTCACGTAAAACCGAAGCAGTTGTTTTATAAGTATTCTTCGATCTGCTTGTAAGAAGACTTTTAGAAAATTAATTTATTAAGTAACAAAACATCATAACCTCGTCGCTAGGGTGACAATATTGAAAAAATTGCGGCAAAAGTGACAAATATATTTAATACAAGTTCAATTGTTCAATCTTCAAACCTAGAAAGCTCTTACGGTTACCTTTTCAACAAAATTAGCTTTTAACTAAAAATATCCCAGGACTTACGAAATAACAAAACACGCGTAAGTTGTTTTGTATAATTAAAATATTGCGCCAGTCCAGTGGTCGACATATTTATTTATTGAAATATGACACCGACTATAATTCGTTGATAGCATTTTAAAACTGGTTTTCCTATTTTAAGTTTGCGTTTTTATAATAATAAAAATTAAATGAATTGGTATATTAAATAGCCTCATTAATGAATGTCTCAATAACGCAATAGTTAGAGGTGTAGATAACGTCATGAAGTTTCAAATGACAGACTCTGAGGTGAATTGAACTCCCGTGGGTTCGAATCCCAGCCGCGCTGATCTGAGAGTAAACTCTCGGGCTTTCACTGGACTGGCAACACAGAAAATGGACAAAATTGCCTAACGGATTTAACATGTGGTATTAAAAGTGATAGATATCAACGTAGTTGATCGTTTCACTATATGTGTGTTATAGCCTGACTGGATGGCTTCGCCCTTATATCATATTTAGTAGGCCTAATTAGTGACAAATATTATTCGGTATAATTTAAAATAATTCATGCATGCAGGTATTTTCAATCCTCTCAGATTCAGTTACGTTAAAATTTGTTAATAGGGCCTATAATAAGTCATTATAGTGTAAAAATTTAAAGCAATAATTAAATCAATGAAAATAACACTTAGGCCTATACATCTACATGTACATATGCAACACGTATAAATCATAATTATGCATATGTATGCATCTATATCTTATTTGATAATATACGTATGCAGTATCAATGATATAATTACATTATATATATATATATATATATATATATATATATATATATATATACATGTATATACGGGTTGAACTCAGTACTGTTGTACGTATTTTTATTACTAATTAAGATACACGAGAAACGCATGACTAGCTATTCCCAATGGTTTAGAGTTTATATTTGTTGGCATATGTAGGCCTACATTAAGCGTGATTTATCTTGACAACATAAATAAGCATAGGGGTTGTTCCATGTGTTTAATCATTCTGAGCAATTATCAATTTAAATGTTTCTGACTATATGATACAATATCTGGTCTATACTCCACACGTAACATAGTCCTTCATGTACAAAAAACTTAAATAATGAGTTACGAATATGACGATACAGCGGCAGATAGACCCCAATAAAATTTCACTAAATTCACTGTAAATGGTTAATTGCTTGCAACTTTAAAACTAATTTTTAGTCCAAAATGTCAATAGAAAGCCCAAATGGATGTAAAGGCTAGCCTTTATTAATGATAAGTAATACAGCTAATAAATATAATTTTCTAATATTTAAGAATATACAATTCTTAAATATTAAGAAAATATTAAATATTAATATATTAAAAATATTAAATATTAATAAATGTACATTCCCCTGATGCCTCTTTTGTATTTGCTTGCGATTTAGTCAAATATCATCTACTAAATTGACTAGGTCTACATAATATATGCTTTCGAGTAATTTGTACAATGCAAATAATAATCTGCATTTTATTTCAGTATTTTGCAATGTTTTAATTTTTGATTCATTCTGACTTGTATAGACAGATACAGCTCTTTAACCAAATCACCGAACCTTAAACTGTTTTTGATCGTTTTAATTTACATGCCACCGTAATCAAAATAATACACGAATCACGGGATTACTTGTAGACTCATTGTTGACATATTGAATGAAGTTTACGGGAGCCAATGGTCATAAGAAATCCCAAACCTTTTAAAAGATACATTTGATACTTCATCTCACAGCATAATTATCGGTCAGAAACAGTATAACTCATTCCTATGTCATAGCTAATACTTTAATTAAAAGTTAAGTTCCTATACTACAAATTGACATTCACAGGACGTATCCTATTGCTTCTATGGATCAGTAGTCAAGATGTAATAGAACAGGGATTCCTATACTCGCGGCAGTCTGTTCCAAACTCAGGTCTCAGTAAAATCCGAAGTCAAACACATCAGCCTCTCATGAAATACACTGAAAACAATTTAAATTCCTCTGTTTCCTGAGATATGATTTGGTTTGGCAAAGATTTTACGGCTAAAATTAAAGATTTAGTGCGGCAGTCATACATGTCCCTGACATTTCCTTATAGCGAGGACGTTAAATTCTTATTGATTGATATTGATGTAGCATCTAAATAGAGCCAACAACTCTCGCATGTGCACCTCCGCGGCGTGAAGATGTGCGCAAGAATATCTGAATGAAAGTAGTTCTGAACTTGTCGCTCATTGCACAGTAGATGAAAAAGTTGATAGGGTAACTGAGCAGAATGGCTAGATTGATGAATATGGTAGCAGTGTGTCGCGCAGATTTGTCAATTAAGTCCATCTCGAAGGTACTTCTGAAAATATTACAAATGTTATCGACATGAATGATAAAGCTTTAAGTAAATAAGTTTATTAGAATAAACTAAAGAGGAACAGAAAACGCATCATGCATAGGGATCCTACATTTCACACATACATATCAATCAATATACATAAATCGATCACTTAAATCGCATCATCATCATCATCATCATCATCATCTTCCCTTGAATCTCATTTTAACTAGGGTCGGGATACGAATAGATTTTTCCATTCCTCTCTTACCCACACAATATCAACAGTCCAACTACTATTTTTCAAATCCCTCTTTATCACCGCATCGCACGTCAGATTTTGTCTACTTCTTTCTAATTTAACCTTCATCTCATCCCTCCAAACTCTCTGTTATACATCCTCCTCTGCTTTTTCCACTTCATGACCAATAACATCTCAATCTCAACAGAGTCAATCTATCCCTAATTCCCTTTATCATTTTATAATCCGTATCATCTCAATCTCAATTGAGCCAATCTCTCCCTAATCACTTGAACACTCAAAATTAATTCTCACATATTCATTTTCCATTCTATCCTTCTTGGTTTTAAGACATTAAACGCAACATTCTCATATCTGTCACGTGTAATCTCTGCTCATGTTCCCTTTTAGTACCCATCACTCAGCACCGTATATCATTCCTGGCCTAACCATCGAACTAAAGAAGTTTCCATTCAGTCTTAGTGGTATTATCCTATCACACAACACTTCACTAGTTGCCCTCCACTTAGTCAATCCAGTCGGTATCCTACTCGTAACCTCTATTTCTTTCTGCCCATCCTCTTCAATTATAGATCCTTAGTAATTACTGTTTGTTACCTTCCTTAGCTCCACCCCAAGACTCGTTAATCTACCTTCGTTTGACCCCTCACTCTTCCATCTACTCTTCAAATGCTCGATTTTTTTCTTATTAACTCTCAGCTCTTATCTTCCAATGCCTCTCTCACATTTTCTCACCACCTAAAAAGCATAAATATATTAAATTATGCCCAAATAAGTCATTTTATCCTGCGGCTGTTACAGATGGCTCAAAGTGCCCTATCTAGCTGACCACCACAGACAGGAAGCAACACTAATAGTCAGTAATTAGTAGTTAATAAAATACTACAATTAAAGAGTCCTATAAATGATGGAATGTTAGGAATGCAAGGTATGACCAACCATAGGTTGGCCTTTAAAAACTATTCTAACAAAAAGGAATATTCGTCATGTTGTGAATCGATGAGAACACTTTTATGTGTTAATTTCAACGAAGCGTAAGAGTCTAAATTATGAGTTACAATGCAACAGGGTTACCGATTCATACAGAATAAAGTTCAAAAACATTAGTCGATTATTTATTGTGATTCATAAGAGTGAGACATAATTAATTTGAGAAAGCCTAGCATGACATCCACTGTGAGAAAGGATTTATTTAAACGTATCTCTGAAATTCTTACACATAGAGCTTTCAAAATACGAACACTTATAAACCATGTTTAACCATGTTTGAGGATAGATACTTATATAATTTTTACATCGGCATTGTAATTTGAGTAGAGTAACTTCGATTCGCACAGTCTTTCTTGTGATTGAAGAATTTTCGTTCAGTTGTTCGTTATGTGCATGTAGGCTTACATAGAGAGTGAGGAGATTTCTTTGAAGTTTTTCAATAGACTAACAAAACTTACGATATTCTACTAGATACTGTACAAGTGATAAGTACATGATTTTACGACAATTTATCAGAATATAATATCCATACCTTATTCAAGCCGATTCTACTCTTTTTATAGTTGACTACTCTAATGTGCTAATTTCTACACTAATGTATCATGCCAATAATTCTTCTCATTGTACTATTGGCCGCTTTAATGTATTAGGCAAAAGGTAGGCCTATTAAGTGACGTCAAGGTTGCTTAACGACGTCAATTATTTTATTGACGTCACTACTGTTTGGTGAAACATCTGACGAAGGCTGGCCTCATTGACAGACGAAGTTGATTTTATCGACATAGAGTAGATCATTGGATACCTGAATTCAAAGAAATAATTTCTAATCCTTCATTAAAAATTAATCAATTTGTAAGCAAGGAGAGGAATGAAAATGTAAAAGAAATTGTGCATAAAAGGATAATAGTGCGCAGAATATATAATTATTGATGGAGTGAAATTTAGAATAAGGAGCATAATGAAAAATGATGAGTGGGTTATTATAAAGACGAGTATGAGACAAATATTATAATCTGGTGTGAAATACTAAAAAGTCAAGCAATTCCAACCGCTTTACCAATGGTGGATCAAGAAATGTTTAGGTGGGTGGGGGCAGGCTGAAAATATTTCAGTGCAATTTCAACACATATTTTACTAGCACCCACGCCTTCTTCGGGACAGACACTGGAGAGTGCACATTTTGGCGGACCTCCCTGTGCCCCCTCCCTACTTGTGGAGCCACGCCTGACTGTGATCAGCAGATGTTGCTAGGAAGGGTTGGAAGTTTTTTAAGAGCTCAATTAAAATCTAATTGGTTATAGTTCTATTAGGCTTGAAGTCTGAATTCGTTCGTTGATAAATTTGAATTTTTATTTAATGTCGCCACTTTTATTTAACCTTTACGATAAGGTAATGATGACGGAAGCAATGGCTGGCATTGAAAAAGGAGTAAAAATTAAATAAAACATATGGAATTTGAAATTGCATTGCCGGTGATCAAGGTGTAAGTGCTAGAAACGATTTAGAACGGTTTATAGAAATAATGGATGGCCTTAACATTAATGCATTAAAGAATTGGATGCAAATTAATGTCAAGAAAATGATGTGATGAGAGTGATGAGAGAAACTAAGTCAATATGGATATAAACTGCACGAAGTTATAACAGGTAAAGAGTTTAAGATATTTAAGGCACACGTTACCAGAAGATGGGAAATACGGAATAGATATAAAAAGTTGAATTTTAGTGGAAAGAATTACTAACAAAACGTTTGAAGTACTCCACGAAGATAAAAACTGCAAAAACTTTTGTGTGGACCATTTTTGTGCGGATCCAGTATAAAAATGTTAAACGGAGGATGTCAGAAAAATGCATTCGAAATGTGTGTATGGAGAAGAGTGGAGAAGATCAAATTGACTGACAGAATTACGAACGAAGGGTGCTAAATAGAGTTGATCTAATAGACAACTGATAAATATCATACGGAATGGAATGAAGAACTGGAACTGGATATCCTGCGAGAGAATGATTTACTAAAAGAGGTAATTGAAGGAACATCAGAGAAGAAAATGTTAGAGGAAGACCGAGATTTGGGATATTGAATGTTTGACAACTAGTCCGTATGTTGATATGAAGAGAAGAGCAGAAGGCAGAAAGAGGTGGAGGAGTTATATGGCATGGACCTGCTAATACGCAATGCATTAAGAAAGATTTCACTTTTATTGCAAAACATGAGCATGTAGCTAATCAATAAGCCCTCAAATCCAGATGGTAATGCGTTAAAAAGGAGTTCAAAGACGCTTGGGATTACTTTCACTTCCAATAACCAGAACTTTCCTCTAGAAATTAGTTCAACTCACAAGAGTAATGAAGCATCATGACTGCTTTAACTTAGGTATTCATAACAATATTCCGTCCATTAACGTGCTTAGAAATCATGCCGTTAAAAGCGCAATCAAATTTATTCTTAGTTTTAATTCAGTAATTAATTCAAACTAAATAATAATTAAATAAAATTAACAAATTTACAAAGTTTACATCACAATTTTCATAAATAATTGAAGGTAGGAAAAGCTACCAATGCGGAAAAATAGAATTTATGATTTTGTTGAAATATTTTTAATTTCCAAACGTAATTATTAAATGGTATAAACAAAATATTGCAATTTTATAAGTACATGTAATGATTTTCTATATGATTCATTAAACAGATACGCGACGAATAATGAAAGCATTTAATCTACTATTTTCGGGAACCTACAAAAGGCCTATTCAAACCATAAAAATTAATTCCATTTTGTCACATCAAGAACTCTGCAAGCACTAAAGTTATGAAACAACTACAGCTGATATAAGAGACGTATTCAACCAGACTTTCCAAATATTCTTTTTAATTTAGGGCCTACTAACAAAGTAAGTTGTCTAACTACCAGCTTGCTGCGTAGCTACAAATAATAAAATAAAATAAAACGAATAATATAACACAAAATTTACTTCCTTACTCAAATATATAAAGGGTGACGAAGAGAGCCAGCGGCAGCTCAACCAAAAGAAAGATCCCCACCACCATCACCAACATCATCGTCGTTACGTTACTCTCCTCTAAGCGACGACTTTCCGTCCGTCTCCTCTGCTGCAGAAGCTGCCTTCTTCTGTTGTACGCCGTCCGCATTTTGCTTATGAGAAAGACGTTAAGTACAATCAGAATGCAGCAGGGAAATGCATGAATGAAGATGACTCTTAACCAGTAGTATATGTTGTAGTAGAGATAGAGATTGCGCTCGAAGAACGGGCGCATTCCTATGATACACCCGTAGCGTTGATCACCCGACGCTGAATCATCGATTAAGATCAAAGAAAATCTATAAAATATAAATATTCAATACATTATTAGTAGCTTATCAAGTAAAAGATATATTTATGAAATAAATTGGTCATTTCATTTCCTTTGGATGCTGAAGATTTGATAACTAATTAGTATGCTGATATAAAAAGAAAGCCAGACGATAGAAATAGGCCATGTGGAAGAGTACCATAGACCTGTCAATAGAAAGTGAATCAAGGGAGAGGTATAAATGTAATTAGTTTATATTCAGCATATACATGTACCTGTACAAGTAGGCCTATGCATTTTGATATACATTGACATTCACTTGCATAAACATGTACATGCATATTCACTCAGGCTAAACATTAGCCATTTAAAATAATGCTGATTAATTCCGTAATGATGCACTCATTCCTTTACTTTTCGACACCTCGCAAGATAAGCCAATTTGACGCATTCGCGCCAATATGAGTCAAATTATCTAGAAAACGTACAGCTCTAGAGTGTTGTCCGCAAGGTGACCCTTAGCGAAGCATGGGATAGTATTGGAAGAGTATTCACGTGCATATATAATTGTATATATAACATGCGTGTCAACACAATACAAAATACAGGCTGCTAAAATATGCCGATTTAAGTTTATTTGTTTTGTTGGCTCCGGAAAGAGCCGTTTGATTAATTAAAAAATAAATACTACATTTATTTGGAATTTTGTAGTCTAATTCCTCTCGAATTACAAACTAATTTTCGATCATAATTGTTAACTGCATGAAGTGGAAATATTTGGAAAACTGTTGCGGGTTCCGCTAACGTACGTTCAAGTGCAACCTAAATGCTTATGATAGTTCTTGACGTGACACAAGTGCTCGAAGAATGCAGAGCCAGAGACAAGGCATTTTGCACAAGTAGTTTTTTTCAATTAGGTCTATGCTAAGCACAGTGCTTCAGAGATAGAACCGAAAAATGTATGCGCCTCGAACAGTCGTCATTATTGAAATGTACATGTATGCCAAGGGGTCAGCATAGAATAAAGATTCTACAGTTATGTCGTCATAACAAATGACTAGACAATTTTCTAATTTCTGATAGATTGCAAATAGAAATCAACCTCTTAGTCTATGAAAGGAAATTATACGTCATAGGAAAATTAGATATACAAAGAACGAAGAAAAACAAAGCGATGCAAATTAGTCTTTGATAAATATCGCTGATTTTTAACGAAAGATTGACGAATATCAAAGCTTTGAAGATTTGTCTTTGATAAATTTCGCTGATTTTTATAATTAGTCAATAAGATATTAATGAAATTTCTTGAAAATGTTGCCGACTTAAATGGGTAGTGACTATTTTCTAGTTCCGAATGACATTTAAAGTAATTTGAGATTTTTTTAATTTATTAAGTTCTTGAAAAGAGTATTGCTTCATATTCTAAAAAGTCGTTAATTGGTTGATTCTTGAACAATGAAAGGTAGTTAGTTAAAACTGTTACCGTAAAGATCGATTTAAATTGATTAAGATTACATTACGGTTATCGAATATAGTAGAATAGAATTGACATTTATAGACATAGAATAGCAGAATAGCACAGTATTCAAGTGACATTTGTCACTGAAAGGAGTCATACAATAAAATGTCTTGTTCACATGCAAATTATCATCCCAAAACTATACAAGGCATTAAAGAAAAGATGATGAATAGTTTATATTTTCTAAACGCATATTTGGCGAATTTTAAAGAAATAGTTGCCAAGCTTAGATTAGAATTTTAGAATAATAAATTCACTAAAATGTTATTATAGTGCAGAGATAATGGCAGGAGAGAGAAACGATGATGATGATGCTTTGAGATGAATTGAAACAGAGAAGGAGCTTTCTTTAGTAGCGTTCGCACGAGTAAAATATAATGCGTCGCCTTCATCAAAACCTGGCTCATTGAAAATCAGATCTTGAACAGAAAATCCTTTCAAGAAAGAATATCCTCTCAGAATTTTTTAACATAATTTTATCAATTTAGCAATCTTTCATAATCTGGAATGTCATATCCTTTTCGTACCCAAACTAGCTCTTTCAAAACATATTTAATATATCTCTTCGCAACAAAATAATAGAACTTGCAGACATACATTATTAAACGTCTGACAGTTAGATTTAAAATGATTCAAGTGACAGTATTAAGCTGGCATTAATTCAATTTATGCTTAATACTCACGTATTATGTATAAATATGAGATATTAAAAATTAATACAACCAGCTTAAAATCAATCTCGCTTTTTATAGCAATAATGCTATATTTTAATAACAATGATCCAATTGTTTATTAATTGAGAAAATAATTCTGTTCTGAAAGATTTATTATTAATTTAATTAAATGGCTAATCATGCAATAGTTTATAATAATGATCTTATTATTAATTAAAGATCAGTAATAATATTAATAATAAGATAATGAGGTTTTTTTGAATACTTTAAATAATAATCTTGTTTATTTTGTGCACTATTTATATTGAAAACACCTGTTGTATGTTAAATTAATAGTTGAGTAGTTGACGAATAAAGAACTACATTATTATTTAATTACTTTTTATATGCAAATTCTTTATTTAAATAAGTAAATATCAATTTCTTTCTGTATATTCCTATAATAATTATTATTTTGTAATAATTCTAATTTATAGGCCCCTATGTCATAATTGTAAATTATTTTTGAGCATAATTTGTCGTTTGGCGCCTCGCTGAGTCTGGCGAAGCAATTGTGTATAAAAATAAATATTGTGAAAATAAATCTTTATAAGCAAATAAAGTATGTGACAAAAGTGGTTTGACACATATCCAGAGGAAACGATATATACGATATATTGATAGTCTCTTTCCACTTACATCTCGTTAAATCTCTCTTCTCTTCAGTGCACTGCAAAGTGGCAGATTCCAAGTACATATTCAAACTCAAAGTCTGCTTTCTTGCTCCATAAGAGCACTCCTTAGATCAACATGTTAGTCCCTTCACAAAGTCTATGCATTATCCATACGTAATTTAGCCTAAAGATTGGGAACAGTATGGCTTCTTAGGTGGTGTCCCGATGGCTTCCTCAGTTAGATGGATTAATTACCATTTAATCATGGGGGAAATGTTTCATGGTGAGGTGGATCCCCTCTTGCCATCTTCAGCTCCTATCTTAGTTGCCTCTTACGTACACGCAATAGATTGCTTGCGGTTACCCTATTCTGCAGTGGTCCAACCACACCCGAGCACAACACTCCTTGAATAACAGCTAGTAACTACGTAAAATTGCGGGAAAAGTTATCTGCTTGGTTATAGGATTTCTTTTCAATTTCTATAGGATTTACAGATTCTACAATCAATCCTTTACTTATTAATTTTATAATGTAGCAGAAGTTTTAAAATTTATTATTTTAAATTTATAAAATGTATACATGTATATATATATATATATATATATATATATATATATAATTTATTGGCATATAAATTAACACGTTTCTGTAATCAATTATTAAATGTGTAATTTTACTTAGCTTAATTAGTTTTTCTTGCCTATAAACACATTTGTATAACATTGGGTAAACTTAAAAGGAGATTCTGTTTAAAATGAAAAACTGCATTGCATTTATTTAGCCATGGCATCTAGCCTTCCCTAAACTGTCGACTTACACATGTACACTTAATATACTTCCAATAGATTAGCTAGTCTAATTGACGCATTTGTTTGTAGTCAATAGAATTTCAAAAAAGTGATGGGGTAAAATAAAACTAAATAAATGTTCATTTATACGATGTTTGCATAATGTATCGGTATACTGTGATTTATGGCTTTCTTAAAGCAAATACAACTAAAAACCTTGGATCACAAGCGAGATGCTTCAGAAAATGGATTAAAGGAGGAAATGGAAAAGTATTGATACCAGTCATGGCCGAAGGAAATATGGAAGCTTAAACAGTGAACTTAGAAGAATTACAGACAAAGCAACAGATCATTGGTGGAGTGAAAAGTGTGATGATTTAGCAGAATATGATAGAAGAGGGAGGTCGGATCTATTATACCAGGAAGTCAGGATATTAACAAGAACCGATAAGAAAAAGAAAGTAGATGCAAAGAACATTAGTATAATGGGTAAAGATGGGGAATATAAGACAGAGCTGGAAGAAGTAAAAGGAAGATGGAGAGAATATGTAGAGGAATTGTATGATAAAGCTGGGAAATCAGTTCAAGAGGATTTTAAAATAGAAGAAGAAAATATCATAGAAGACGATAAATGGGACCCCGATTTAATGAAAGAGGAAATTTATTCTGCAATTAACAGTATGAAGAAGGGGAAGGCAGCCGGTATAGATGAAATCCCAGCAGAATTCTTGAAAATGTTGGAAGGAGAAACACTCAAAAAGTTAATGGAGGTATGTAGGGAAGTGTATAATACAGGTATTTGGCCAGACGACTTTACCAAGTCACTGATGATTCCAATTCCCAAAAACGCCAATGCTGTGGAGTGTTCGGATTACAGAACAATCAGCTTAATACCTCGTGCATCGAAGATCTTATTAAAGATAGTAAATAATCGCATTCAGTCGAAGGCGGAGATGATACTGAGCAAGACACAATTTGGTTTTAGGAAAGAATGCGGCACAAGAGAAGCAATAGGAGTAATGGCAGTTCTTTACGAAAGAAGCTTAGAATATGGAAATGACGTTTTTGTATGCTTTGTAGACTTCGAAAAGGCCTTTGACAGGATTGATTGGATAACGATGATGAATATCTTAAAAAGAATAGGAATTGACTGGAGAGATAGAAGACTAATTTTGAACGTGTACGTGAATCAAAGAGCAGTAATCAAAATCCAACAAGAATACTCAAAAGAAGGTGAAATAGGACGTGGAGTAAGACAAGGTTGTAGCATTTCGCCGCTGCTGTTTAACATTTACGCTGAGGCAATGATGGAGGAAGCCATGGAAGACTTGTAAGAAGGAATAAAAGTAGGAGGGAATTTGTTACAAGATGTACGATTTGCAGATGACCAAGGAATGGTAGGGGCAGCGAGATTGTATTGCAGAAGATAATGGATAGGCTGAATGATACGGCCCTAATATATGGCATGAAGATTAATATAAAAAAGACCAAGGTTATGAGAGTGTCCAATAATAAAGGTGAAGTTAATATCACAATAAATGGTACGAAATTGGAATAGGTAAGAAGTTTCAAATATTTGGGTCATACTATAACCGATGATGGGAAATGTGAGAGGGAAATATGCTGTAGGATTGCACAAGCAAAAGCGGCCTTTGGTAGTAGAAAAGAACTATTAACATAAAGTCTAAAGAAAGACACGAAGATAAAGATAGTGAAAACTTTGGTTTGGGCCACGCTATTGTATGGATGTGAAACATGGACCTTAAGAAAGGAAGATATTAGGAAACTGGAGGCATTGGAAATGTGGATTTGGAGAAGAACGGAGAGGATTAGCTGGACTCAAAAGGTTACAAATGAGGAAGTCCTGGAGAGGGTTGGCACAGATAGACAGTTGATAAATGTATTAAGAAATAGGAAGAAGAGATGGATAGGACACATTCTAAAGGGGGAAGGTCTATTAAAAGAGGTCATAGAAGGTAGAATGGAAGGAAAAAGAGGCAGGGGCAGGCCGTGATTAGGTATGTTAGATGATTTAAAGACCCACTCATATGTGGAAATGAAGAGGAAGGCGGAAGACAGAGAAGTGTGGAGGCGTTATGTGCCATGGACCTGCCAGTAGGCAGTGCACTAAGAGAGAGATACTGTGATTTATTTCTTATATTTTTACTTTGGTTCTAATAAACAACAATATACCGCATACCGCTAAAATAACAGATATAAAGCTGCAAATAAATTCAGAAAACAAAGGTTTTTTCTAGCCATTGATACTCCACTGAAACGGAGCAGCAACAAGTATTGTAACCCAGATTTGCATCGGTTCATAAAGGCATATTTAGTGATGCAAAACTCTACTGTTGAAATTCCATTTGTCAATCAATTTACAATGTTAGCAAGCTGTGCAACCGCGTATAAATAAATTGCAAGGACGGATTTTAGATACCGGGTAGCCCATAAAATATCATGACCAACAAAGCTCCTCATTAGAATGCATAAACTAATGCGGCATTAGATCCAGCGAAAAATGGATAATTACATTGTTTTGCTGATTGATATGTTGATGAGATAAAGAAATATTGTTAATTGTCCTCTTTTTGTTTCAAATACTGATACAATTGTAAAGTTTAAATCCAATATAAATAATAAGTAATAGGATAAGCATTTGAGGCCAGATTGAATAATATATACTAATGAAAATAGATACAAACAGATAACAAACAAAACATTCTACAGCATGTATTCAAATATTCAAATATTTATCACTTATTCAAGTTATTTAAGGCTATGGCATAAGATAAATAAGATTATTGATGCGGCTACAGGTTACACAGCAATTACTGCAGTTCATCTTCCAATTTCTAAATCATAATTTATACGACAATAAGGACGAGACTAGGATCACGAAATAGAGAGGCCATTGGGGGATTAAAGGGCGGGGGGAAATTAGTTCAGTCAATATATATTTATATGACAAGAGGTTGAAATGGGGGGCTGAGCACCGAATTCATGGGCTTAGTCCCCTCCCTAGCCCCTACAGTTTCGTCCCTGTAGAACAGCTTGATTGTCGTTGACAGTGGTTTTCGAGACGGCATTGCAAAATTACAATGTTACAATTTCCATGATGAAGCAATCTTTTGCTGTGTACAGCTCGTTTTAACTGATAAATTGCCCCGATACAAGAGTCACATTCCTTGGTCGCTGTGCTATTCATTTAATATTTATTGATCTTTATTTTGAGGCAAACACTCTATCCGTTCGACTATCATCCCTTCGTTTGTTAGCACAAGATACAACGAATTTAAAGGCCAGCGAGATTTCCATGAGCCTGAAATTACTTGTAGATCGACAATTATTCGTTTCACTCTTTGCTACAGATTCCATGTTAGTGGCCTGATATGAAAACGTCCAGCTTTCGGTTTTACTATTTTCACAATTCTCTCATCCAATAAGCGAAGCAATTAAGCAATCATTGCATTTATCCAATATATTACTTGTTATATTGTACAAATACCGGTTTGTCATTATTCGTAGAGAGGACAATACGATTGCATTGGGTAGATAATATGCACGTTAAAACTGCACTCCGATAACACGTTGAATGCCTTCGTAATGACAGACCTGAATGCTACTGTCGAATTGTATCCCTAATTGCCTTTTATGACTCCATCAACTTAGTTGAATCCACGATTGTCAGCGAAAATCAACCTAATAACCTCGTTCCCTTGGGGAACTGATTACTCAATGCTGAGTGATCAGACAATTTATTGTCCATGTAAGCGGAGACAAACAATCGGGAGGTTTGAGCTCTGTCAGTTTTAGCATCATATTTAGTAGAAATCCCGCGTTGTGTCTGAACCACTAAGGAATAGGACAACCGTGAACTGCAAGTGTCGTAAGATAGGCTAAAAAACCGACGAAGGCAAAGGAAAATCACGTAATGAACCAAATTTCCACCAAGCTATAAGTTAAATGAAGTTGTGGATAAGACATAGCCAATTACTATTGATCGGTTTATGACTCCATTTTCGGATCACTCTGGTATTGAAACTACGGCTTAAAGGCATCTTATGGTATAAATTACAATATTTATTCTATCAGACGTTCTAAATACCAAGCTATCTTATCATTTTCCCATTGTATTTAAATCTAAATTTCTTATTTTCAAATGATAACTGAAAATGTAAAAAAGGCCCGTTAACCGGAAGTTGGCAGTATTATAAACCATTCGCTATTCCTCTAGAAAAATCATTAGATAATATTCACTAGACAGATTATTTATTAATTGTCTGAAAGCAAACAACTAGACACTGAACCGAAATTCTTCAGTGTTTGCTGAGAAATTTTACGTCAATTGCATTAAGGTCATAAGACGAACGGCAGAGTTTGCTTAGAGTAAACGTGTGCGAAACTTGAGGATAATGAAATATTACTCACATCAGCGAAGAATACAAATGTGCTTCTTCACCATATTTCTGAATATTTAAAAATGAATGTCTGTATGTTTATACAATTCTTGATGCGTAATTTATTTTTAAAAGAAATATCACAAATATTTACGCCTAATAGTTTTTAAATTGCCAATTACGGGGTTAAATTCATTAAATTCAAATATCTGAACAACTTTCATATGGCTTGGTAATGTCACAAAGGCCCAATAAATCTGCTTTTTCACGAGAGTAAAGAGTAAATTATGAGCATGATAAATAAGGGCTATAACTTGGCAATAAGCTAAACAAATGTTTCTCAAAATTGACGAAAACACCCACACGGAGACAGAACTAACTTACTGAAAAATGTAACAAAGGAAAAAATAATAATTTTCCGACTAGAAAGCAACATTCCAAAAAGGGATTATTCATTTTAAAAGGCGTGGTCGATAGTCAAACGTTTAGGATAAATCACGGAATTAAATGATTTTAATTACATTGACTGATTTTAGGTAAAATCTGGTTAATCGATGTAACTTGTAAATGTTATCTTAAAATAATAATTAAAACAATGATTTGAATATTTGGATAAATAAAATATTTTCTAGAAAGAATGACTGCTGGGTGCTTCAGTTTTTCATTAGCTCTCTTCAGATGTGTGAAAAGTACTCCAGTTAGATGATTAATCATCGCTGAAGTCATTCGATATATGCCTGGAAGATGGTTGAGAGGTTTACATGTCATCGCTAATGAGATATTCCACATTTGATAGCAAGACCTTTAGCCAAGATGAACGTAATTAAGGAACACATGAGATCAGAATTTTTAAGTCATTTAAAATAATAGAAAAACTTGACATGAATAGTCATTTTAGAGTTCCCGTTCCCTTTATCTAGAAATGTTTAAAATGATTGAGTGTACAAAAACAATTCGATAAGTGATTTCTAAGACGATTTAATAACTCATAGACTGTTGTCTATTCATTTGCTTATCCAAGGACGAAGCTATTGGGATAAGCCCAATTTTAGTGAAATACGGTGTTGGTATGGACTAATTTTAATTCTTAATGCTAAAAAAGTTCATTCCATCATTCATTTGCTTCCGATGAGATCGTTCAATGCTCTACTCTGTTACCCCATCATCCAGGAATCTTCATGTAAACTGGATTAAAATATACTGTAGTATCAGTCATTTGAAATTTAACTGTTTTAACCAATATTTTACGCAAAAAACTATTTTATTAAAATTATAGGACATCATTTGAGCGTCAAATGATGTCCTGTAAGCGAAACCATATCTGTGTACCACAAAGTAGATTCAACCACAACGATATGAAAATGAATGTACCTGGGAAAGAAATGGAATAGGAAAATATTGCAGGCCCAATTATTTAATGACAGTCATGAATAAAGATTCATTTCTGTGAAGAAAAGAGATTACTTCACTGGTATTAAATAAAGTACAGATGAAGAAGCGTCAGCAACGAATTAAGAGGAAAACTTTTCCAGATATGGAAGCTGCGAATGAAAAAAGCTCTTTCATAATTAGTTGACAATTTTTGCAAAATTGAGCATGTATCAATCGATCAGGCTCAGGAAAGCAGGAATGTGAAATAGGAGTTCTGGGGTGTAAGAATGATTGTAAGAGTTTCATATATTATTAAATGGCTGGAGCCAGTGGCTAAGTCGGTAAAATACTCGACCGCGGATCAGTAAGTGCGGGGTTCAAATCCTGGCCTTGTCCGTCACTGACATCACTTTCGAGTGAGGAAACTGACGTTAACCTTAGCTTTTTTAACCCTTAAAACGACATTTGATTTTTGAAAGTTAATACCTTGTCTGAAGTGCAAATGGTAAAAGGTTGCAGAGTTAAAGCATCATAAATTATTCGTAATTAGAGTTCTTTAACAGCACACACTGTGTTCTATAAACTGAAGAATGGAATATAATAATTAATCAGCACATTACAAACAAACAGGGAACGCTCATACCTCATCTACTTCCTCGTTTAAAATAGGGCTATATTTGCTTGTTTTCAATCAAATCTTAATTTAGTTTCTTGTTGAAAATATGTCTGCTAATCTAATCTAATCTAATCTAATCTTCTATTTAATCAGTTGTTGTTTGACACAAAAGTATTGCACCAATGACTTTTAAATGTTAAAAAGCAAAATATTCAAATGTTTGATATCAATAATTTCTTCCAAATCACTTCGAAATGACAATTACAATTGCTACATGTACATCGTTTAATAAATGCATGCAAGCTTGCTTTCTTTCACGATGATGCTAGAATTTTTCATCGTGACGCAAAGATGTCATAAAGCAACGCTTATGGCCATTACGCGATAGAAACCTGTACTGGCTAAAAGCTGCTTGAGACGATATGAATTAACACAACTTAAATATCGCCTGACTTGAATAACGTTTAAGCGATTTTGCAAATTATACTCTACTCCCAAGATTTCCACCTCCGTGTCTCCACTTTCAAGTTTTTATCTGAGAACCATACTGTAGACGCACATAGCTTACTTTTATGAAATAGTCTCAATTGTTTTTAATTATTATTTTAAAATTTATTCATCATAAATTTTTAGCGATCTCAAGAAACCTGACTATTAAACTATTGTATCAATAATCTTAATCAATACATATGACTTGTTGAACTGATATTAAATATGCAGGTATGCAGTAGGTATACAGGTATGTATAGAGCTTTATAGAATGAATCAATAACGTCGTGGTTAGTCATCATCGTCATCATTATCATCATCGTCAGCATTATCATCATCTCATCATTATCATCATCATCATCATCTCCTTATTTCGTAATCACCGGATCCCACATCAGTTGTGGTTTACCTTTCTCTAGCTTAATCTTCATCTCATTCCTCCAAACTCTCTTGACTACATCCTCCTCTGCCTTTCTCATTTTATGACAATACCTTTTCAATCTCGATAAATTATTTAATAAGATCAGGATTTTATAAAGTTCCTAATACTAGTTAATTATGAAATATAATTCACTACAAAAATTATGGTAATACTTCACTTGGGGAGTCGTGGTTTAAGTTCTACATATTAAATACTAAATATTGTGCTAAATTTACTTATTGAAACCGTTTATTATATTAAATAATTAAAGAGAATTACTTGTTCTCGAAGAATCTAACAGAATGAAAGGCGAATGCTGCTGAGAAGATGAGAAGAACTACTCTCAACATAGCTCTACATCCGGTAGAACGATTCTTGGTTCCACCACCGGCTCCATTGGGTCCATAAGAAGATCCTGGACGACAAACTGTCACGTATCTCTGGACAGCTAGTGCGACCGTCAGCCATATCGTGGCGGTGTGGAATATTGTCGGCAGAAAATCTGCAAAATCACAAATTAATTCCACCTTAATCGAATTAGTTGGATTAGATAGATTAGTTGGATGAAGCAAGCGGAAAAGTCATCAATTTTTCACAGAAGCGAATCTTATTTAATATTTATGGTATCTCCGGAAAGTAATGTCAAATTTGAATGGAGGAAACTAATGACATATATGTACGGACTGAAACGGTTGCATATTTATTAGATATCCGGCAGCGGATAAGTAGGTGTAGACTTCAAATCCAGTTCTCTCCCCGTCATTGACATGCTATCATGCAGAAAGTAACGTTAAACTTGGCATATATTTAACAATGAATTGTTTTTTTAATTAATTTTCTATGATTATGTTGTAATTTATGAGGCAAATCTTCAAAAGTTGAATCTCAACTGCTCAAGTAGTTAAATGAATTCAACAATAGATCAATTGAACAATATTTTAAAGTTCAACAACTTCTTTTTGAATTGTCCTATATTAGTTTATTCAGCTAAGTTTATTCAACTCTTCTTTATAGTATATGCTCAGATATTTCATGAGTCCATAAAAATCGGCTTTTCACAACTTGTTCAACAGTTGCAGTATATGTAAAACTGCAAAAATGTGCATCCGATGAAATGTTAATTATGATTCATAGTAATAAGAATTTTAATTTATTCTGCATAAGCAAAGCAATAACGAGAAACTTTTAGCAGTATTGGACTATAAACAACTGTATAACATTAATGAATGTCAGAATATAACTGACCATAAAAATGATGATTTACTTGTAGTTAACCTACCCAAACCATTCCAATACCATACCAGTGCGTGTATCTAATTAATAAAAATCTTCTAAATAAAACTATCATTTAATACTAGGTATAGCAGAAAGGCATCCATTGCGAACATTTGTTTCCTCTGTATTGCAGAAAGATGATGGATAAAACATAATAACAGTATTCATTGACATTTCATTTAGTGCCTATGGTAAGTAATTTTCAGAATTATTATTAACTATTATATTTTAACAATCACTATTGTTATGGACTGAGCCGGATGCATGTTGGCAAGTTATTCGACAGCGAATCAGTAGGTGCAGGATTCAAATCTTTTCATTTCGAGCCTAAAGTCAGTAATTTGCAGTCCCTCACACAAATTTCTCTGAACTGTTTGGTAAGCATCCTATTGACCTTTAGATGTATTAGGCGCAACATTTTTAGAATTTGTTTGAAAATATATGCTCTAAATTTCGTACAGAGCAACATTTTGTAATTAGTTTCTGCAGAAATTGAACATATTATATGGTAGCAGGGTCTATTTTTAATTAAGATAAGATCTTCAGCAGCAAGATATCATATAGCAAACAACTATAGGTGTGATTCTTTACAGCTGCGGGCAGATATTTTTAACTCCTCCGTGAAGATTTAGAGACATTAGTCAATCTCTCACTATCTGATCACTCTGTCTGTTTCACTCTGATTTATAACACTCTGATTCACTCTGACTCAATCTGATGATTCATAGCTCTTTGATTCACTGATTCATTCTGATTCATTGCACTTTCATTCTCTATGATTCACTCTGATCCACAACATTCTGATTCACTCTGATTCACTCTGATCCACAACATTCTGATTCACTCTGATTCACTCTGATTTATTCTGATTCATTGCACTTTCATTCACTATGATTCACTCTGATTCATTCTGATTCGTAACACTCTGCTGCGTTGTCAGTAACAATACTGAAGCTTGATTTAACTGTCTACTACGGAAAGGACGCGAAACAATGTTTCAAAATCACTTGAACTAGTCAATGTTTCTCGTAAAATGACGGCTTACTGTATAAACCACATACTCAAGAGGCTACCGATTCCAAACTCATTGTGGCAGAGTAACTATTTTACTTCAAACTGTATTTTAACCCAATAGTCACACAATAACTACAATGCAATTAAAGTCATTTAATATTAGCATCACAAAATAATAATAATCATAAATAATAATAATAATTAATAATAATAATAATAGTAATAGCCTCTGACAATTTTTATAGCGGTTTCGTGTCCTGTGTCCAGTCTTTGAGACCGCTTTACAGGTTCCTGGCTGGTTATTATTAATCATTTCGATGGTTAATCAAATCTTTGCTGTTGATAGCGCCAATCGGCAGCAAGCTTCAATACAAGATTTACCTTCCATGGGCCCAAGGGGATATCAATCATTTGTTGACTGACCTGGACTTTGAACCCGGGCCACTTCTATCCAAGGCGAACACTCTAACCCTTACGTCATATCCCCTCCCCAAAATAAATTTCTATCTTAGCGGATTTGGATTATAATACATTCCATTCCATTACAAATCGATTACGAGAACTAAAAGCTGTCTTATTAGTATCTCAGTTCCAAGTACTTCGTCATATTGTATATGCCACGACTTCATTAGGTTAAATACTGTACAAATCAGCCCATGTTTCATTGAGATGAAATTGCTGATAGAACTGGATATTTCATCTAACCATTTGTCTCCATATTTTGCAGATTGATCGGTAATACATGTAGGTTAACTGTCATCAGATGCCAACTAGTTGCGTCCCTAAGCAAGATCGAGTCCTATCATGTTTCATTGATCCTGGAATTAAATCCACGCTCACCACTCCATGCTTCAGCCGATACTCCACAGATCCCAGAAATCTTAAAGGGTAGGAGGCGATGTCCTGGGTATCCTGATTGATGGATGATGGGTTCATGTGATAGCTTTTAGCATTAAAGCCATTAGTCGATGAATTACAAATAAAAATTTCACAGTCTTTATTCGGAAAGCAAAACAATATCCAGTAAAAAATACCTCACAGGTAAGAATTAATAATAAACAAAATACATGTATTGCCTTATTTCAAAATTAATTGCGCAGTTTCTGCTATGTGAGTTTGATTATTTGTTCTTTATTTGTCAGAAGGTATAATTCAATTCTACGTCAAAATTATGTGTTCAGTTCTTGCACGGCTGGAGCCAGTGGCGAAGTCGGTAAGACATTCGACCAAGGATCAGTATGTGCAGGGTTCAAATCCTGGGCTCGCCCGTCACTGACATTGCTTTCGAGTGAGGAAATTGACGTTCACCTTAACTTTAGCTTTTACATTACTGAATTCATAAACGTGAAACAAAATTGAACATTTGAGACAATACAGTTTAAATCTGATTCACTCTGATTATGACTAGTATATTTAAATCGATACATTTTTCTAAAATTCTTTGTTCGTATAAAAAATGTACATAATTTTCGCACTAGATTTTACGTACGTCTTTGATAGGTTATCGGCACTTCCCTGGCAATTTGTGGTTGTACCGATTAGGCAAACAATTAAGAACCCTTACCCTAGCTTATTTATTTAGGGATAATATAAAGAAAAAATGAAGGACTACAAAAACATTTCTCAGATCTTATATCTACATGTAATCTTGCATTGCTGCTGAAATATTGTTAAATCAAAGACCATTCAAATTACTGAAATGTAATGAAATAATTAATGTCAGTGTTTGAAGCTGATTTCCATCGTCGAACACTTGACTTTAGTTATAATTACGTAAAAGCATTCCCTGGATTAGCCATGTATATAATTTTTCTTCCTCGTATAGATAGCGTTCTTATATTTTTGACCTCCTAGTAAGTAAGTGTTCCTCCTGGAACCTTTTCGATCAATAGCACGGACTTAATTCTTTAATTGTAGAATGAATGTCCATATTCCAACCCTTGAACAATCTTCAAAATATGAAACACTTTCCGTTGCTAAAAATAAGAAATTCTTTCCGTTAGTATTCAAGAATAGTGAAACAGATTAACCTAAGGCTAATATTTCGCAGAATATGACAAATCCAGACATTACAGGCTGCGGAAATGCTCAGATTAATTAAAAAGAGACAACGTTGGGCACCAAAATTGAATTAGTATTTAAACGTTTATGCATTGAACAAGATACAAAAGTGATAAATGATAATTGATAACTAGTATAGATCTAAGTGAAAACAATATGAATATACAAAAACTGGGATCTAGATTACAAATAAAAACACCAGTTATTTTGCTCGCTCGAACATTGGCCCCAGATATGCCTGAAAATAGTTTGTCAACCTAAATAACAATTTATTGAAAACAGCCATCGCAAGGCAATCATTCTTCGTCGCTTGTCAGTTTCTATTACAACGCCGTCTTTCTCATTCTATCTTAAAATCTATCGAAATGTAGTTGGAGCTGCATCATTTTCTTGAAGGTACAAGCCGCGATTCCTGTATGCTATTAAATAATTTTACAGAAAAGCAGCCAATAATTACTCGTACACTAGTTATCACTGGCTAAAGAGCGACATTGTGATGTTTGACTAACCCATAGCCGAATGAATCAACCAATTATTAGGATGTGGTAAGAGGCACACTAATATAATGTACACTAGATATAAAGAAAGCAACGCAGAATTCATTTCGGGAATCATCTTCTTCCGAAGTTAAATGTCAATTTATGGTTTGGTTTAGCATTTTTGATGACATAACCCTAAGCCTAACCTTAACCATAACCCATTAACTATTTGATCAACAAACTACCTATCTGTATATTTCAAATCAAAGTAGAATTAGTATTCTAAACCACTACAAACTACTTAGTTTGGATCTTAGCGTTTCTGGCGCCTCTTACAACACGTGCAGTCCACGGTTAGTCTATTACTCAGCAACCGGACACAATACAGATATGCACTGTATGCAAAAATTTAAAAAAAATGATATTTTCATTGTACAAATTAACATTAGGCAATGTATTACGAGCGGAGTACAGACCTATCAGATAGACGTAAATGATGCACCAATGAAAGAGGACGTACTGGTCGTAGAGGCCTGCGGAGAAGAAATAGAGAAAACAGGGGAATGGAGCCACACCCGTCAGAGTGTCTGCCACGGCGATGGCCACTAGAAGAACATTCGTGGGAGTCCTCATGTGCTTGGTCAGCAAGACTGTGCAGACGAGAAAGTTGGTGACGATGGTGGCGACAATAAGAATGGGAGACACTACACCATAGACTGGAATAGCGAAGTCTGTCGGGTGAGGTAGACGGAATGGAACGACACAAGAATTCGAGTTGCTGAGGTTGCTTGATTCGTTGTTCGCAGTGTCACATGCTCTCGGTATATCCATGACGTCAATATTCGACATTTTCTATTATGCTTTTTCTTTTTCTTTCTTTTAGTATCGTTTATTTGTTCATCACAGCACAGATTATACAAACAATAGAAACGTGAATGTAGTTAGATAAACAAATAACAATACGAAATAGGCTACCATAAGAGAGTCAGAGCTCTGTTCTGTTTGATTATTTGAATTCAGTTAATAGCACCTATCTCAATGGAATGATATAATTTGCTATTTGTGTCTTATATGGAATAGAATTTATCTATGTCAGGTAGAATGCTGAAATATAAATTCTGGAATTCTAAAAAACAATAAATTAGGATATAAAAATATAGTCATTCTTATTGTTTGTAATCTTGCGTTCTTTATTTACCTGCCAAGGTAATTAGAATATAAGATTAATTAAATTATCTACCGGTAGTCATTATAATAATTACAGCTAATTAAAATGTTTCATTAAGACAAACAGTGACTAGAGAGTCCTATAAAAACCTGAAATTTTTATTATAAAAGCTGGCAAAGCTAATTTTAACGTCAGTTTCCTCACTCGAAAGCGATATCAGTGACGGGAGAGCCCAGGATTTGAACCACGCACATACTGATCAGCGGTCGAAAATCTTAGCGACATCGCAACTGGCTCCAGCCAATGACAATGTCGGTAAGATATTAACTGATTCTAGGTCGGTAATAGTTAACTGATTGTGAGGTTCTTGGTTTACTTCCAATTAAGCTGATCAGAGAGTGAATTTTTTATCATTTGCATAATAATTGGTGTAATGATAATATATTGCCTTTTTACTCAAATAACATGAAAACTGATAGCTATCATCAGTATGATAATTCCATTATAAATTCTATATAAACCGTAGTAAATTTTTTAGCCGTATAAATTTTTATTCAAGAATTGGTCAAATACATGTATACTGATAAAACCACTTTCCAATACCTTCTCGGCGACTAGCTAGGTAGGGACTGACTAAATATTATTTGGTTTGTTTTACATTCATAGCATCATTCATTATATTTGCTTCACTTTTATGCATCTAATTATGATTTATTTCAATTATTATAATCATTTTGCATTTACATCTAGCTGATTGTATGTCAGTTGTTGATCGTTTGAAAATTAAACATAGTTCTCTCTCTCTCTCTATCTCTCTTTCTCTCTCTGTCTCTCTCGTTTATAATGTGTTTAAAGATTTTCATGTTTTATACTCAACAGATAATCTCCTTTGAGCGGACTAGCTGAACTGTCTCTAACAGAACTGAGGAATGAAGTCGGATATATCATTACTTCTTTCTCACTTTTAAACCGATGACTTCACGATAGATTCATGGTGCGATATGGTATCATTAATTTGCAGAGGGATATTCGATCTTATCAAGGCATTTCTATGGTTCATAAGTCCTTCGCTAAGGATGTTCTGGGATCGTGAAGAATAGTGAACTCGAAGACGTCAACGAATTCAATTGCGTTAAAAAGAATTGTTCAAAAATTGTCTTCGAAAGCGAAAATTTGAACACTCTGTATCATCAGTTGAACCCATAAACTTTAAGAAATTTTTGTAACAATTTCTGGAGCCTAGTCGCTCACCAATGAAATGCCCTTTCACACGCTAGTTTAAATCTTAGTGCCTTGTCGCATTTTTACGACACGTGTAGTCCACGGTTGGTCTAGTCTTCAGCAACCCGGACACTGCACGGGTATCATCAAATAATTTTTTTAAATGTCACAAAATTAAATGACAGAAAATTAGCAATTCATAGTCATATATAAAGAGTTTTGTATATTAGCTGGATTCGTAAAATAAAGAAATAAAAGTAAGAGACAGGGCAGAGAAAAGAAATAGAGAACCAGTGACACCTTGTGGAGTAACTAATTGTAAATATGTCGCTACTTGCGTTATTACACTTTAGCATTCACATCTCTGCCAGAAACAGTTCCTTGTAGAGGAGGTCATCATATGGTTACACAAAAATGACAAATATGCAAAGATTAAATTTTAGACTTAGTCTAAGTGCGTCAGTTAGGATGGAATCGTCTCTCTCTCAGTCCACTGCCTACTGGCAGGTCCACTGTATATAGCGCCTCCACTCATCTCTATTTTCCGTTTTCCTCTTTATCTTCACATATGAGTGGATCTTGAAATTAGCTATAACATTCCGTTTACTGTCTGGAGCTAGTGGCGGTGTCGGTAAGATATTCGACTGCGGATCATTATGTGCGAGGTCCAAATCCTAGGTTCTCCCGTCACTGTCATCGCTTTCAAGTGAGGAAATTGATGTTAAAATCAGCTTTGCCAGCTTTCTGGTATACCATTTTTCTTGTAGGATTCTGATTATGACTAGGTGGGCCCCTAATGCCGAATTCCTCAGCTTCGACTAACATTTACTAGGCAGGAGCGTAATTCCCTGAGAAAATCAATTCTGTTTACCCATCGAATAGACTTAGAAAAATAAATTTCATTTTAATGTTTCAGTATAAGTAGTTAATAAAATAGGAATTATAATAAGAATTATAAGTATTAAATAAAACTCAGTTTAACGCCTATGCCTGGCATCGTCTGAAAGGTTTCAGCTAAGAGATAGAAAGGCTTTGACTTTTATGTAGGATTACTTATTATTATTTTACTGTATTTTCTATTAATGTATTGTTGACAAGTTGTTTGACAGCGGATCAGTGGGTGCATGGTTCAAATACAGTGCTCTCCCTGTCACTGGCATGCCATTGGAGCTGGAACTAACGTTAACCGAGGCTTTGGCTTTAGCTTAAGACAGTTAAAACATACCATTATTATCGTAAATAGTCGTCGTTTCTAAGAAAATAATTTTTTAAGAAATCCTCGAAGATGATCCTGAAAACCTCTACCGTTTACATTGTAGATACGTGTAAGGTAAATATTTTTCTCGTAGCTTTCCTACATGAAATAGAAAACCATTTTCTGTTGACATCTATCCTCCCACTTTTTACTTTTCCATTCATTCTATGCACTTGATAGTACAAATGCAACGATTTTTTAACCTTTTACTATTCAGGCTTTTTATTTCACGGAAATATTTTCCAAAGCAGATTGTACATCAGAAATAGTTGTATTTAAATATTAGGTTGAATAAAAGCTCCATTTAATAAAGTTCGATATTTGCGATATTTATTGTAGTCGATAAAGAATCCGGCTCCAAAGACTAATATGTGAATTCAAATACAAGTTTGAATGCAAAGTTTTCAGATAAAGTATTATTATTGTTATTCTAATGATTTTACTCAAATCATGTCTAGCCGTCTATGAAACACCACAATAATGAAGCCTCATATTAAATAAAATTTGAACAACATTTTAAGATCTACATGTATCTCTTGTCTTTATCAGAGATGGTAACTACTAACTCCATCGTAATCTTATCTGAAGTATTTAAATTAGCCTGAGAAAGTGAAAATTCAAAGTTGCAAGATTAACCTAAATATATTTATAATTGTAATATAATAGTATAAGCATTTCAACGTCTTATAAAATAATTGGATTAATTAAGCTTTTGATTAACACATATGAATATTATACGTAAACATTAGCTACATTTTCGTCTAATAAATTAAATATCTAAAATGTAGGCTATATAGGATATTAGCTAGGATAATAAATAATTTCAGAGTTCTCAAAGTTTCCATAAAGTAGGCCTATAAAGAATATTTAGCACTAATCTCTATAAATTTAATTTAGATTATTTTTAAGATATCGACAGTATTATAAAGCTTAAAGGAACACACCTTTTCTAATGCATGTAACTTTACAGATAAAATACTCTTCAGGTTTTAAATTTAAAAGTTAACTTTATTTTAAAATACATCAATAGAATGGTAAATTTTAAAACAATGTGTAACCATCACTAATAGTAATATTAATCTAAATATAGATGACAACGAACGATAACATCAGTAGGCCTACTGGCTATGTTTATAACATAATTGTAGTCTTCTAGGCATATAACAATTAATTTTACCATGCTGCGCGAAATTCTAAACCAATTTAATATTCATAAATAATACATTGACATTAGAGCGCTTCAATTATACGCACACATTATCCGTCAATCTCGATATTATCTAGCATTATCTATTATTATCTAGCATCGTCATCTAGCTGCTTTACTCTGCAGAAACAGCTCAAGTGCCGTATTATCAAGCATCATTAGAGAACCTGTGGCTCACATACATGTAGATCTCTACGATCAGCCTCTGATGGATATTCCCGATAACTTCAGGGGAATTTCCAGATAGCTGGAAAAGATCCGATGAGCTTCCAGCAACTACATATATACAGTTAGACATTCATTGAACGATCTTTTAAATCAGTTTCAGAATTTCAGACTGATTTTAAAGTATGAATTTGTTAAAGTTAATTTTAAGGGTTATGTTAATGTGAAGAGTTAAGTGCAGTCTAAAGGATTAGTCCACTAGTAATGATCAGAACGTCTTAAAATATATTTTTCAATTCTCAGTAAAGGCTCTCTTCAAATTTACGTACTACTCGTAATATTCATTTTCATTGCAGAATGAGTTCTGAAAAATTCTAAAGGAAGATTTGATGTAATTACTTCTTAAGTTGAATTAGTTCAATTTATTGTTCCTGAAGTCTACTAAACCATGTTTAAAATTTGTTTCCTTTGACACATACATGCATACTGTCAGTGACGGTACGGCGAGCTTTGAATCAGTGACCACTAGAAGCCGATAATTTAGCTGATGAACATTGCATGTGTGAATAGGCTTAACAATTAGTTACTACACATCCACTCGTTAAAATAAAAATCGAGTGAGAATGCTTTCATTAGTAGGCTACTCAACAAAACTCTCTTGCCTGTATTTTAATTTTAATTTTTATTGAATCTGTTGTAATTGGGTCAATCCGCATTTTTCTGTCTTGAATTTTTTTACTAGAGCTGTCTAAAACTCATTCAGTAACTGATCACCGAGAGCTAAACGGAATCATCAAAGTTAAGATGACTAATAGAGACAATTGCCATAACACTATACAGCTGTTGTATTTGTAAGAGATTTGAGATATCAGGTGATTGACCATCAAATTGGGCACCGTTCCATCAGAGCTGACCGGCATAATCATAATGCATTAAAAAGCATGTATTGTACGCTGAGCAGTACAATAAATCACAAGTTAACGTATGTTTCAGTTCTTAGCCGGCCTAAGAATAGGTCGGCTAAGAAGTCATAGCTAAATAAGGATTTGAACCATTGACATCATTTATCTTTTCCAGCAGGTTTGGTATTCAATGACCTCTTGAAGAGAAGAATTTCTGGCCTCTGACTTAATAAAAATTAATAAAAATCCACATCATTGAATAAAAAAAGAATTACAATGTTGTTGCCGTCCGTGATGAGTGTAACATTATAAAATTTTTCTAACCGATTCAATAATGACTATCAGACTACATGTAACCGTCCCTCGTAACATAGGAATCATAATATACTCCCATTCGTTAATTACAAGCTCTGTTCGTACTCAGTAACCTTGATTTAATCAGAAAAACCGGAAGTCCAACTTGTTTATCATCCTGTACGCCTATCATCCTTTGTATCAACATATGTTGTGAAATCTAGCGACTTCCCTCAAGAAATAATTAGTGGGCATCTGGGGAAGTGATTTATTGAATGGACCATAGAAATCAACCATTTAGTGTGCGTGACTATGTAATGGGTGTACACTACATTAATCCCTTCAATGACAATGTATGAATTATATGTATTTTATCTTACAATTAACGGAAATTGTAGGGAAGGAAATTTGTCACGAAATAAACAAAGTAGGTTTAAAAATATTAAAGGAGGAATAATTTATTACTCCTTTACGAAGAACTGTAAAGTGTTGCGTTAGACGCTGTACTATAATTAATGTTAGTTATTTAGTAACTGTCAAATAAATTTAGCATCAATTAAATCGCTAAGCACAAAAATATGAAAATGGAGGGCATAGTTCGTTTCGAAACCTACTGTATTTGTGACTCCAATGCACTCCAGAGTCCAGAATTCGCACGCACATACTCCGGTCATCATAGAAGTCATCTGCAGCCAGGTTCCAATGGAAGTTTAATTTTTACTTCAAAGCAAATGAACTTGAATCCTTGCTAATCCATTGATAGAACTAATTTATTAGCATTGTAATTTATAAAGAGTAAAGGAAAAAGCTCAGTTTAGAGAAATGATTAACTTGTTGATCTAAGGAATGCTCATTTTGAAGCGTGAAAACAAACCCTGAGTATTGCAATGTACATTGGACATAACATTTAGTATAATACTTGAGTGAGATAGACAGAGAGAGAAAGAGACAGAGAGAGAGAGAGAGAGAGAGAGAGAGAGAGTGATAGAGTGAGAGAGAGACAGAGAGTGCGTGTGTGTGTGAGGGAGAGAGAGAGAGAGGGAGAGAGTTGTAGAATACATGTGTCTTCCATTGACCATACTTTTGCACATAAAGCTGCTTTATTGCTCCATTACGTTGCATTAACCTGTTTTGCTCTTGTGTCAGTGGTGTCCGACTAAAACCAATGGCGAAAATGCAATTAATATAAATGAATACTATGCAGATTCCGGAGCTATATATATACAAATCTGATACACAAAATTATCTTGAAATTTAATGAAATTCTTTAAAACTACCAAACTGAACAAGTGGTTCATAATATTGGATAAGATCAAATAATTGTAAAGCTCGATATCTCAATATTGACAAGTGTATATATTTTGATATTTCGATTTGTACATAACACCATTTCGATACAATTCATCAACATGTATAAAATATGTTATAGTGCAGAATCAGGGTAAACGCAGTGCACATTAATAATAAATAACAACAATTAGAGTGCTACAGTCATCAATGACAACATCGAGCACTATTGAGACAAAATCAAGCCGGCGAGCAAACTAACATTCCACATTGCACCTATAAGGACCCAAAAACCCAAAAGCTACAAAATAAGAAACAATTAAGTAAAAATAATAATATATATCATGTTAATGAAATAAGTGGCGGTAACTTATGAATTAAAATGCAACAATCGTACAGAATCGGATATAGTTTCAGATATTATCTAAATATAGACCCTTAAATAAAAATAAAAAGTAACGTAATAAAGTGCTTAACAGCACTCTAATTAAAACTTAAAAACTTGGATTTTCTGAACATAACCCTATCTTAAAAGATGATACTGAGATGATAACGGTGCCCAATTAGCCGTAGTCACGTTAGAGAACCTCAGACCTTTGTTGTCCAGTAAAAAAGGGAGCAAAGTTATCAGCTAAATTAAGTCTCTTTCTCTCTCTCTCTCTCTCTCTCTATCTTTCTCTCTGTCTCTTAATGCAGTGCCTACTGGCAGGTCCGTGATATAAAACGCCTCCACTCATCTGTATCTTCCGTTTTCCTCTTCATGTCCACTTACGAGCGGATCTTTAAACCATCTGTAAAATTCCTTTTGATATACCATTATTCTTGGGGGGTTTCATGGCCTTCTATGCCTTCCTCATCTTCGACTAATATTTACTGGGCAGGGGCGTCACTCCCTGGAAAAACTACCCTGTTTATACTTATTGGTCTGTAGTTAGTAAATTCGGTAGTAGCATTTTTAGTAGCGCATATTCATTAGTAGCATATTATTGGCAGTAGCATATTCATTAGTAGCAATGGTTTAATTTCACTTATCAGTAATCATTTCTGTAACGTAATGCGGCAAACAGTAGACAACGATGTAAAGGATTTAAGGACATTAGAACCCAAAACAGCGGATGCTAGCCTATTAAAAATTGTGGATAGCCGAATTTCCCATCTACATCGTATTTATGTATGGTGTTACTCAAATTTTTAAATGCTAAATTTATATGTAAATTATCTAACTCACATTTTTTTACCTGTTGAATTGCTGCTAGTAGCTTTTTAATGTTATGATGATATTAATTGTCATATAGCAGGACCAACTGTCTGCCGGTGTCAGATTGTGTTGAAATCAAGGAATAAATGATTATTATATTTAGCGAATTCATTCTTAGAGTATAGGCGAGAAATTAAAGTACCTCGAAAATTGGTCTAAGATTAATGTATGGTTTAAAATCTATAGAACTTCTTATTAGCACAAGCTAAGAGATACAGGTTGAGTGAATGAGAAATTTCCACATATGACAACGATAAATATTAAATATATTAATTTTACACGTAGTATTGTGTATATTAGCACTATAATTTAACTTAATACACGTCATTGGATTGCTATTATATCTCTGCTTTTTATAATATTATCGAATTTAAGCACCACTGGTTTACTATTAAAGTGGCGGCGGTAATTGAATAAAGAACTTGTGAATAGTTTAAAATAATTAAAAATTTTCAAAAATTGACAACTTTACAATAATTCTCTTAATCTATCTCTCTCGCAGTGCACTATTGGCAGGTCAGTGGCATATAATTCATCCGCACTTTTCTATACACTGCCTTTCTCTTGCTATCAAATACGCATACATAAACAGGCTGTATAGTGAAATAATCAACTTATTTGATGTATGTCACTTTTAATACCACATTAATTAAAACCTTAGGCAATTTAGTCCATTTTCAATGTAACCAATCCAGTGAATGTTCGAGATTTTACTCTCAGATCAGCGCGGCCGGGATTCGAACCCACGAAGGTTCAATTCATCTCAGGATCGGTCATTTAATACTTCGTGACGTTACCCCTATACTATTTATACATTCTAAATATATTTATATAATCTATATCTCTGGGTATTGCTCTTGCCAACCTTCCTTACATTCTTCTGAGCTTCTCAATTCTTCTCTAAAACCATATTTAGAACTCTTCCAGTTTCGGAATAATCTTTTTTTATATTCCGTATAGTTACACACATGACATACCGCATGTGTTTACAATGTTTCCTTTCTTAAGTTCCTGTTTTTGTAGTTTTCGTTATTTCCTCCTTTCCTCTCCATGGTTATTAGTAATCGTTGCCTTTTGTTGGCGCTCCAATAGCAGCCGGCGCGGATTTAAAATAACCTCCAACACCCTGGGGATTGTTTACTTTCAAAGCTGTCTACACGCGGTCTTTCATAGTGGTCGCCCACAATTTACTAACCGCGTGCAGCGTGGCTTTACTTCTTTCAACTGACGCGCTGCTTAACTGAGTGCGCTAAATCCCCCTTCATATTAATTTTCAATTCCTATTTTGTTGCAGTAATGTTCAGGCCATCCACCATTTTTTATAAACCCACTTCTCAACTAACAATAATATCTTGATATCGACAATTCTTACTTCTTTCATCCGGTCTTTCATCGTTGAAGTAGTGACATGCAACAACCTTGTCTAATTCGCCGTCCTACTTCTTTTTATTCTTAATTTTTATGCAAGCAAAAATTGTCAAGAAGAGAAAACTTAAAAATTTAGTTAATAGGCACTAGTAGAGAATTGATAACTTTGTATGACTACATAAGTACAAACAAAAAATAAAACAGACTATAAGTGAAGAGAACAACACAGACTTATGCAGTTCGTAGTGGCATATCTCCTATAATAGTACAATTGATTTACAAAATAAACTAATATTTTAACAAAATAACTCTCGATAATTATTGATGGGCTGCAATAATTGCCATTTGATTCCTGTAAAGATTCAAAATTTATCTTCTATCGCTCCAGTCCATTCCAGTTTCTCTCACAATATCTAGCATATGCACCAAGTTTATTCTTCCAAAAGCTGCATGGCATATGTAAAAACCTCATTTCCCTTCTCAAATCTGCCTTTACATATGAATCCCACTACCTCTGTGGATTCTCTTATATCGTATCCTTTTCTAACTTCAAATTGTGATTTACTTAGCATCATCTATGCATTTGATTAAATGTGTTCGTTTATTATTTTTAAATTGTTTGATGCATATGATATTAAGCAGGAGCCAGTGGCGACGTCAGTAAGATATTCGACCGCAGGGCAGTATGTGCTGGGTTAAAATCCTGGGCTTGCCCATCACTGACTTAGCTTTCGAGTGAGGATATTGACTTTAAAGTTAGCGTTACCAGCGTAAGTTAGAGTTAAGCTTATTAAATTATAGAGCATTTAATTTATTGTGTTGGGAATTCGGGATAATTATTTATCAGTAAAATCCGCTTACCACATAACGGTATTATATACTTCTATGCATAACTATAATTTTACTAGAATTTCTGATTTTGCACTGTTTCTCCTGTTTATTTTATAAATTCTACGAAAAAGTCAATTCCAGTTGCTTTTCATGTCTTTATTTTTAAGTCCTTCCTTTCGTTGTTCCCCATATTTGCTTTTTACGCAATTGTTAAATTTCAACTTTATTCTCGTTTCTTGTCAACTGACGAACTTCGCACTTATCTTGATGTGCAACACATTCTAACATCTCTTACATCATATTTTGCTGTTTCATAAAGCTTTTTATCCCATCACTCATAGGCCTATATTGCTTTCTCTGTTTCTCTTCTCAGTTATTATTTAATCATGCATATTGCCTTTTTCAAATTTCCGACTCGCCATTTTCCACTTTCTCCTGTAGTTCATCAACCTCAGCATTTCACTTACATGTATGATCCAAGACTAATTAGGCCAATTGACTAAGTTTATTATAATCTGAAATGTTCTCAAGTAAAAGAATTTCAGATTTATTTTCTTGTCTAAAATCAAAAACAGTCTATCGCAAGATAAGGAGCAGTTTGAAGCACATTTATAATACTGGTTTCTCTTTGTTGTTTGCTCATACTTGTTTATAATTTCTATTGCACTTTAATTTCTAGGATCATCCATTTATCTTCATCAATGACATTAATGAAGAAATGAAGTCCGTAAGCACAATTTATCAAGATTATGATTCGCCTTTGAGGCGTAAAATATAAAGGTAAAACGATTGCTTCTAAGTTAAAATCAATTTCGTTTCAACTATTGATATTAGGAATGTTGGAGTCTTGCTGTCACACCGGTCAATTTCACTTTAATAATTAAATCTTAATGAAAACTATGTAAAATTATTAGTATTGAATTATTCGCTTACTGGAAGTTTCATGTTTGATCAAACTCATAATCGGACATCTAAAACTTTCTTATTATTCAAATATTCAAAGGAAAGTTACCATTATTTGGGAGAATTGGCTGCTGATAAATTTCTGAAAGTTTCAAAAGAATCAGCCATTTCACTGCGCCTTTATAGTAATTAAAATAATGGATATCGCTTATTACTTGAATCTATCTTTAAACAAATATATTTCATTTTAATTTATCCACAGCCTCTAAACGGAGTTGAATACAATGTTCTTTAACTTCTTTGTAATGTCTGCTTTACACATAAACATAGACTTAAAACAAAATAATTGTTACACTTTTTGTTTGTTCTCAAAAGTAGGCCTATGTTGAATTGAAGATCTCATTAAACCATGGGTATATTTAATCTTTTTCTGTCGTCTCAGACGAACGTAGCTATATTAGGCACAGCGTACTTCTAGTTCTTAATCTACGAAAAGCAATACCTTTTGATTTACTTTTATAATAAAAACGCTACCGAGTCTGATAAGGCGAAAGAAAATTCGCCCATTCTATCAACATTCTGTCTGGCTTCAATAATTATCTACGGTAGAAAGCCTAGCCTTTCAACTTTACTCTAATAAAAATGTTTTTATGATAGACCAGATAATCAGGTTTTCCCGGAAACTGTTTCTCGTAAGTTAGTGATACTTTCATATTGGAACAGATCGAGCAAGAGCATTTACTACACACATAGGTACGATGAATCAGTATCATTTGCATTTGTGCTGGATTAGGATAGGCTTGAACAGTCAGGCTATAAAATTAATGAATTTCAAATTGGATATTGGACAGAAATATGTTGTAGCATAAATTCTCAACATCGTTTCTTGCCTCTTCTACCAATTCTAATCCAGCCTGCTCTCACGGGGCCTAATCTTATGGCGTAGATCCCACAATACTCATTCCTGTGGTCGAATATTACTAAAAATAAGAAATGGTAATCAGAGAGGATACTCCTAGATAATTAAGTTGTATTTTATTTGCAGAATAATTGAACGGACATACATGTAGAGTGAAGAGGTCAATGGCCGAATTTTCTTACTAAATTACATCAGAGAAGAAATATACTCTATCAACACAGAACGTGTAAATCTATGAAAATAACATAGAAACTTATAACCAGTGAGTGTAAAAAAAGAACCGGAAAGCCTACGAAACACCATGAGAAGTGAGTATAAGAACATTGCACAGAGTCTTAGAATAATTATAGTGCTTATAGCAATTTCTGTCATTTTCTCAGCATTTACTAAATTATCACAATTGTGACTCTGATGGTCGAAAAACTAAATCAAATCAGAGTTTTAGGGTACAAGGAAGCTTAGCGCCATGTTTTCATGCATGTCATTACACATACATGTATAGTATGTTCATTCTAATTCTCAAATAATTATTCGTCTGTCTGGTAATCGAATCTGCATTCTTCCGCTTTGGAGAAGTGCTGAGCTATATTTTGGACATATGTGATTCGATCAGCTACGAGACTTCGTATCTAGACTCAATAAAAATAAAACTGGAGAATTTCTTTGAGATTTATTAATATACATGTAGGCCTATATTCCAGTCAGTAAGGGTTTATAAAAGTTGTCTGCCGTACTATATAAAACTTTAATACGCCGCTTTCAATTGTAGTATTTTGTTAGCTTCTTTTAATTTTTAATTTATTTAAATTTTTTGATTGAACAGCTTTTGTAATTTGTTAAAATACATCATCTACCAAACTATCTGCCGAATATTTTCTGCATAGTATTGAAAATGTAAAATTAGAATTCTTATATTGAATATAAAAATATCCAGTTTTTGTGTCCGAGTCGCTGAAGAATAGACAAACCGTAAGCTGTACTTGTCGTAAGAGGCGTCTAGGCAAGAACTGAGAAAGAAAACACTAAACCACCACAGAAGCCATTTATTCCCATACTAAAGGTTACATTAAGTAGTGAATAGGGCCTAGTCTACTGTGAGAGGATTAACTCATTGATCGATGGAGTGCTCCTTTTTGGAGCATAAAAGCAGCATGTAGCAAGTAGAAATATGTACGCAGGATTTGCCATATAGCAGAATATTAGAGAGAGACTATATATAAAACACTTGTCCTAACACGCTGTAATTCTATCAGTCATTCCGAAAAACTTCTGCATCAGCAGTCTTCAAGCCGCTGCTATGCCAACGGCTATTAAAGGTCCGCCAATTAATTATTGTAAAATTTTCATTCTTATTTCTAAGTTATACTTTGCTCGTTAGAATATCTTAATTTCTTTCAGAAGTTTAACTGAAATGCTGCGAGAAAATGCTATAATGCTTCGTCTCTAGATTCCGATCTATTGAACTATTTGCGTTTAGTTGAATAAATTTAAACAGAACACATCATGGATGATCTAGTAGAGAGCAAATATTTAAAAGAAAGGTTTCAGGGGCAGACTAGAGGCGGGGTTTTACTCTGGTTTTTAACTACAGCAGAGGATCCTAAGTTTTATTCTTAGTGAATTTTATGCATTAAATATATTAAAGAATATTAACTAGCATAGTATGATTAGGCATATTGATTTTATACACCAAATATATTTATTATTAAACTTAAGTCGCTCATTAAAATGTTGAGACATATCCATCTGCTAGGGTTATTTTTTAAAACGAAATTATCTTAGAAATTCTAAGGTCAGAATTAGCTTAGAATTCTGGGTCCTCAACGAGAGTTCTAGGAATCATATCTCACTCGCTCATTTGCTGAACTTTTGAGAGTTGTGCTCAAGATTTGTCTTCTATCTACCGGCTAATACCTTAGAGGCTGGTCTAGCTGATAACAAGATTGACCGGTTAGAATGGGACCACAAATTGGAAGCTAAATTCGAACCATCTTTGTTGGGACGTTTTTGTTACTGAAACGTAAGTTAACCGTATTTCCTAATACTATGGTAGTTTAATCAATATTTTCAATTGACGCCCAGTTGAGCTAATCAGAGTGAAACTAATATACGGGATATGCAACCGGCCAACTGAACTCTCATCATCGCCATCATAATCATCGTCATAGTTTAATGAAAGATAATAATTCTTTAGATGTCAAATATTTTATATTCAGCTGATATTTCGCATATGATTTTCTTCGCAATCGTTAGGAATGGCGGTATCACCGTCATACTAATGGAAGATGTTTTGTATATGAAATGTGGCAAGTTTTTCAGGTCTCTATTTATCGCCGTTGATTCTTAAGAACTTTAGCAGACAATGCGATATAAAAAAGCAACATATTCAATTAGAGAGCAAAACAATAATATTATGAAAGTTATCCCGAAGTGTTATATTGCATAAATAATTCAATCTTTGGAATAAATATACGTAGATTACAGTCAAGTATAGGCATTGTATCATGCATACTGCATCTCAATCCTGTGTCACAATTCCTTTTGCTGTACTTTATAAGTACTCCAAAAATTTACATCTTTTGAAATTTTCATTAAATTTTTTTCAATATTTTAAATTTGGTAATTTTTCAAGAAAATATTGGAAATTGTTAGGGCAAGAATGATATGTGGAAAATAACTGTCAGAAGTTGAATTTGTAAACTGAATCAGTCATACCAGTATAAAGCTTAAATTCTCCCATAATGTAGTGCCAAAATTTATAGAGTTTGAAATGTGGTCAAGGTTAACTGATTAGTTCAGATACCGGGGGAGACACGATTCTTGCTCCATTCCAGGATCATTCATCTGCGTACTTGGATTGTGGTCGTAAAATTGGCACTAAAATTAAAACCATATGATCAAAATTAGCTGGAGACTTTTATGACCGCAAGGCTATTCGTTCGAACCTGAGAATTACTTCGTAATAAGTTTCCATGTTGAAGTATCAGTTGAAGAAATATGTCAGCTTAAAATTCAAACACATGACAAAAGTTAAACTGTGTACAATGTACATGTATGTCTCAGAAAAACATAACCGGTATTTACTTAAAATTCCATACAGTTTAACTTTTACGAATCATTCGTGATTAATTCGTCGGATTTTTAAAACTAAATGCTGAGCTAAAATAGTTATTAATATACACTTTAAGATATTTTTGTATTTAACATATGGAAGAACAAGAGAGAAAGAGAGAGAGAGAGAGGGAGAAAGAGAGAGAGAGAGAAAGGGAGAGAGAGGAAACGAGAGAGATATTGAAAGAGAGAGAGAGAGAGAGTAAGAGAGAGTGTGTGTGAGAGAGAGAGAGAGATCAATCAGGTACGAATGAATTCTAATTCAAAATCATATAATCATATATAACGTGTCGAATCAGTGATTATTTGTTGTTGTTGGATTGATGTCCTAGAAACTAAATTTAAAAATTCATAGTAATATGAATCAGAGAGCATCTCTTGAATTAGCGTGTAATTAAATAACTCTGAAACGGCTCATGCATACGTCGAAAAAGATTATTATACTTCATTTATGTAATACTTCTAAAAAAGTTTAGAGATGGGAATCGAACCGAACCCGAACCGAACCCTAAAATCTAGAATTTTGACTGAACCTAACCGAACTCGAACCCAGACTCTGACCGAAACCGAACCGAACCTGAACCCAGACTCTGGCCGAACCGAACCAAACCCGAACCCTGACTCTGGCCGAACCCGAACTGAACCCGAACCCAGACTTCGTCCAAACCGAACTGAACCAAACTCTTGTAGTTCCTTTCTTCTTCGCCAGCCTGACATTAAATAAAGATAGTACGAACAATACAAATATATATTAGTTTTATATATATTGTGGAGCAAATGATCTGGGTAAATTTTTTCGATACATTAACTCGAAACTGAGCTGCAAATCAGGCGTGACTCCGTTAGTTGATTTTAAAAGCAATTATGTTCTTGACAACCATGGCAAAGCAAATCTGTAAAACGAATATTTTGCAAGTGTTTGCGTCAAGGACAATGGAACTATACCAAGCATTCAACCATTACATTTAAAGAACACATTGTCATATATTCATTTTACACCAAGCCGCCTATACAACACTATGAAAAAACTCAAAACCTCTTTTTCCTCCGGGGCCAGATGGATTTCCTCCTCTATTTTTCAAAACTCTTGCGTCTAGTCTGTCATATTCTCTCTCTATTCTCTTCCAACATATCTTCAGGTTAGAAAAATTCCAAGTAAAACGCTTACGTTACCCCGGTTTTTTAAAAAGGCAAATCTAGCTTAGCTCAAAATTATAGACCTATATCGTTAATCTCTGTTACCTGTAAAATTTTTGAGAGCGCTATAAAAGTCGATCTTATTAAACATCTATCTGTAAACAATCTTATTACTAGAGATCAGTATGGTTTTGTAGCAAAGAGATCAACTTGTACAAACTTGTTGGAAACGTTAAATGACTGGACACTGACAATGAAAAATGGTTACTATACAAGAGTTGCCTATATTGATTTTGCTAGAGCATTTGATTCAATCTGTCACTCAAAATTGATTCATAAGTTGTCAGTTATGGGTATCAGTGGCTCTATTTTGTCTGTGCTTAGGTCTTATCTTGAAAATAGAACACAGCTAGTAAAAATACAGAATGCTCTTTCAAAAACTGTTTTAATCATAAGCGGGGTCCCTCACGGAAGCGTCCTTGGCCCTATTCTATTTGTAATTTATGTAAACGAACTGAGCAATTTGTTTCCTGAATCAGTTAAGTCAAAATATTTTGCTGATGATACTAAAATGTACAGCAAAATTAAGTGTGCTGCTGATTTAACAAATTTTCAACATTGTCTTGATAAACTGTCAATGTGGGCGAACGTATGGCAACTAAATATATCAGTCACTAAATGTTGCACTATGGACATTTTATCCAACAATCGATTAAATCTTGACTCGTCTTGCAAAAATTCGATAAATAAAATTGATATAAACAACGTAAACCAAATCCGCGACTTAGGTGCAATAGTTGACGCTAAACTTTTGTTTACTGCTCATACAGCTAAAATAGTTTCCAGTGCCAAACAGAGAATAGCGTTACTTTTCAGGGCGTTTCTAACTCGTGATTCAAACTACCTTCTTTTAGCTTATAATCATACATTCTTCCGCTCCTCGATTATTGCTCACCAGTTTGGTCCCCGCATAGTGTGAGAGACATTATTTTAATGGAAAGTATCCAAAGAAGCTTTACCAAAAGACTTCCAGGTGTGCTAAACATGTAAATTTAATTACCTTGGAACGAAGGCGACTTCACTTTGACTTAATTTTCTGTTATAATATCTTGAATGGATTAGTGGAAGGGGATATTGATAGCTATGGTCTTGAGCTCTCTAATGGAAAATCTAGGGGAAATTCTTGTAAATTAGTAATCAATAATCCTAAACTTGATACACGCAAATACTTCTTTTCGAGGATATGCGAACCTTGGAACTCCTTACCAGACAGTACTGTTTTAGCAAATAATATCAAATCTTTTAAAAGCCAACTGAAAGATTTTGATTTCAATAAGTTTTTAATTTTTAAATCCAGTACCAAAAGTGACTAAAGTATAAGCCTTTATATATATTTCTAGATTTCTCGGTATGGATTGTAATGTATGTTCATTTTAGATTAATCACCGATTAGTTATACAATTAAAGCAAACGTACGTAATATTTTAAGATTTTGTATATGCTGTTGTTTTAAATTTTATTCGTAAACAAGTTTTATGTATTAGATACTTTTTCCTGCTAATATGTAGGGGTATGTTGAAGTAATTTATGCTTAGATTGATAGTCTTGACTGCTGCAAACTTTTAACTGCTTTAAATGATTTATTTAGCTATATGTGTTAGGGCATATGTTAGTGCCTTCGTGGCCTTTGTGTCCTTTTTCGCTTTATCTCCATGTATTTCTGGTGTACGATTTAACCGAAGTGAAATAAACGTGATTTCCATTTTTGCATTTACATGTCTTACAGCATATATTCAGGTAAGGCTGGTTCCGACACAAATTTTAAAATGGTAGCGGTACAAAGGAATGGTAGCGGGAAGCGAGACGGGCCTACAGCAGATAATGGATAATCTGAATGATACGGGGTTGAAATATGGAATGAACATTAACATCAAAGAGACAAAAGTGATGAGAGTATTCTATAAAAATCTGACAATGCTTGACTCAATCTAGGTGGATTTGTTCTTGTTAAATTCAAATTATGATTTCTTTCAATTTTAGTGTGCTACCTTAATATTTTTGCAGCCAGATCTACAAATAATTTTATTTGACATTCTATATGTGATTAGACTATCTGGAGTAAATAATTTTGCACGATAGCAATGCAATAATTTCATAACTATTTTCGTAACTTCATAATTGATCTGAGAGTTTCAAATTTGAAACCCTAAGGTAAATTATGAAGCTTATTACTGGTCAGTTGATAGCAGACGGTATACAGTATATTATGATCATTTTTCTATGGAAGTACACGTGTTTACCAAATCATCTTTATTTGACAATTTTATGTTAAAAATTTCACTTTATCTCTGAAATATTGAAATATTGAATCAAATTTTAACCAAGATATTTCCACTTAATTAAAAACTTATCTAATATATAGGCCTATAGCGACCAACAAAAATTAAAAATTGATGAAGCATTCTATTTGCTCGTTAAAATCAAGGAGAATATTTCAGATACAATAGTAAAGCTAAATATCTATATTATGAACATTTGTTGGCAAATTACAATATTTTAAGAAATGTACAGGAATAAATACTACTTCTCTCCTTTTTTCATTGTCATATTTTTGACCAGGTGAAAAAATGTGGCAGCCATTATGAATTTTTAACATATTTACCATAAACCATATTAAACATGTTTGTCATAACCATGATTATTATAATTAAAGTTAAACAATCGCAACATTATCCAAACCAAACTATTTCGAACTCGAATCGAACTCTTGCGAGTTGGAAAGCAAGCCGAACCCTAACCGAACCCGAACCCTTGTTAGAACCGAACCCGAACCCTTGTTAGAACCGAACCCGAACCGAACCGAAATTTCATTTTCAACGAACCGAACCAAACCGAACTCTCAAATTGTCAGCTGCTAACCGAACCCGAACCGAACTTTCATTTTCAACGAACCGAACCGAACCCGAACTCTGGAAATTCATAAAATTCCCATCTCTAAAAAATATCTAGACTTTTAATTACATCAGAGTGCCTGGCCTTCATTAGAGGCGCTATTCAATAGCAGTTCTAAAGGCTAACATTACAATAATACCGATTTTACAATAGTACAATAATAATAATAATAATATAATATCGGTTAACAAATGAAAACTTAATCCAAATTATTTCTCCGTGACAGTGCTTGCAAATAAAACTTCTGAAGGATTGCTTGGCTAAATGTCAGGGTATGGTTAATTTTACGTATTAGAATAAAACTTCGTATTAGAAGCTAACGGTAGAGTTTAACTCACGTTTCCAGTCTTGAAAGCATATCAGTGGCCGGAGGATTCTAGATTTGAATCCGTAACTTACTGATCCGCCTGTTAAAAACTTATCATTTTTACTTTAGGTATAAAAATGTTTCATCTTAGATAGAAATTGTTTTATGAATTTTATTCTTTGTCTGAAGATTAGCGGTATTTTCATTGATTATTTTTATTAATTATCTAAAGATTTAAGAGCTTATTTTGCTGATTTTTAATAAATTATCTGAAGATTAAAGAGTTACTTTGGCTGATTTTGATAAATTATTAGAAGATTAAATAGTTTATTTTTGCTCTAGATAGAGATGATCTCAAGTCATACAATCGCATATCGTTGCAGTCGACTGATGCGGAATTAACTTATTTATTTTAAATTGACCTATTCTTATTCATTTATATACTCTATTTATTTGAACACATACATATTTCTATTTATTTTATACTCCTTCCGAGGAGGACGATAGTGTCAATGAAATTATTGAGAATTAAACTTCTGGTTACTCACCTGGAGACAAGAAGTCACTCTCAAGTTATTTAGGATTGAAGTCAGATTAAATTGAGAGGCCACAAATTGATTCCACTAATTGAGAGGCCACTAATTTAGAGGCCACTAATTGAGAGGCCACTAATTGAGAGGCCGCTTGCAACTTCTTCAGCAAATGTTTAGAACAGCGGCGCGCATGATTAGCATACACGCTAAGCCGTAATGGGATGATAGGTTCTTTTAATTAACTGTTATTATAATTAATAGAATTATTTAATTAATTTTAATATCTACACTGTGCACAAGGATGAGGCACTGTGGGAGACCCTGACAGCTTTAGGCCTGAGAGGTTTTCGTAATGAGGCAGGGGATAGAGACATTAATAATAATAATAATAATAATAATAATAATAATAATAATAATAATAAGTTATTTAGGATTGAAGTCAGATTAAATTGAGAGGCCACAAATTGATTCCACTAATTGAGAAGCCACTAATTTAGAGGCCACTAATTTAGCAGTTTGATGACCTCGAGTAGCCGGGCGGCGATTCAGCACGTATTGCTTGAATCGTTTTTATTAAACCCCAGGTTCTTTACACCGGGGTAAAAAAAATAAAAATAAAAATAATTATAATAATAATAATAATAGACGGCAAGCGTCCGGACGGCATGACTTTAGTGCCCTGGTGCAACGGTAAACCTGCCGTATGGGACGTCACGGTCATTGACGGCGCGCGTATATATTTATGTGCACGCATATGTTGTACGTATGTATATATATATATATATATATATATATATATATATATATATATATATAATATACATGTATATATATGTAATGCATTATATTAATTTTTTTAAAGCGGATAAATAGATTGGATAATTATCGGTTATATTTTTATTGACAAAAAATTTATATGAGAAATTTGATGTATGAAGAAGATACTATTAAAAGCAATTTAACATATACATGTATAATGCAACAGTTTACTGACAGCAGAGTTGGGTTTTGGATAACTGTCCAATGAAAATAGTGAATGCAAGTGGATAACTCTCACATCAAGATTAAATGTACAATTCTGTAAGGCCATTAAATTTACCGCAAATCATAGGCACTCATTTCCGCACTCATTCGCTTTTCAATTACATGTTTTTTTCCATTTTCATTTAAAAATAGAAGCAATGTGTAACTCTTGACAACAATAAACAATCAATATGACATTGTGAACATCAACAAACTTCCGGTTAAATGGTCACTTATATGGACATAATTATTTGCATCAACGCGGGCTCTTGTTTATGTTTACATCATCGCGGGAATTTGTAATTCTAATGTAACTTTTTAAACTATCCCTAACCCTAACCCCTATACCCTTTACCCTAACGCTAAATATATTCCTAAGAAACTAATAAAATTTAATAAAACTTCACAGAATAAAAAGTAAATAAAAAGTTTTCCATTTTTCTGAACCAGTATAATTAAATGAATTTAAGGTAAGTTATTAATGTTGCAAAACAAGTTTATGCTTGATTAAAAAATAACAATAGAAGTAGACTGATGCATAAACAAAAAATTTCTATTTCTTATAATATCGTTCTATGTTAAAAAGAAATTAAAAACAAATAAAAACATAATAATCCATATCTAAAAACGGTAGATCTAACACGGAATAGACTAAATAGCTGAAATAAAACCAAATAATTCAATTATAAGGCTTCTATAGTCCATAATCCCATAAAACATCATTATTAGGCAAAGTTAATCTATCTCCCCCTCTCTCGTTCTCTCTCTTTCTTTCTCTCTCTCTCTCTCTCTCTCTCTCTCTCTCTCTCTTTCTGGAGAGCTAAATACAGTATTATTCTTGAATAGTGTTACTTCAAAAATAAACTACCAGCTAAATTATTTTCCAAAAATTAAACTTTTATTTCTCAGAATATTTCAGTCTTAACATGGATGGTAACAGTGGTAACAGCCCAAGAACCTATCTTTGTTTAAATTCAGCAATTTTTATGACACATCTGTCATTCTAAGTTGTTCTCAATGAATTCTTCCTTCAGCAGTACACACTTTCAGTATATCTTTGCGTATGGAAAACTTTGATTGCTCTATATATTTATTGAGTAAGTGAAGTTGATTTTTTTAAAGTAGTATCTAAAAATGTGTTCATATATACTCGTATTTATTTAGTACTAATTTTTTAAAGGTAGTAATACCATAAAAAATTAATAGTATTAACTGTTCGGTAAGAATTTCCATATAAGCCTCGATATCGATATAGTTATCGTTATCAATATCGAAGAACCATACCGCGGTCTCCCATAAAAATTTGAAACCGGCACCGTGGTCTCCCGTTAAAATTAGGATCCGGACCGCAGGGGTCCGTTAAAATAGGAACCGGCACCGTGGAGTAACCGCGGTTCTCCGTGGTACTCCGTACCGCGGTCTCCCATGTCATTCTCTAATTGACACTATGGCAAACTCCTACCTGAATACGACTTCAGTCACAGCCGGTGGAGCTGCTGTTCATGCCGCCTCTAGGAAGTTGGATAAATACCGCGATCTGTCCTTAGGATATGAAGTTGTTCCGGTGGCCATTGAAACCATGGGCCCGATGAATCCCGAAGGAGCTGACTTTATTAATGGCATAGGCAGACTTATTGCAGAGCAAAACCGGCGATAAGCGAGAGACTTCTTTTCTTTGGCAAAGGCTTTCCATGACTTTGCAAAGATTTAATGCAGTCTGCTTCAACAATTCTTGTAAGCCGATTGATGACCTCGAGTAGCCGGGCGGCCATTCAGCACGTATTGCTTGAATCGTTTTTATCAAACCCCAGGTTCTTTACACCGGAGTAAAACTAATAATAATAATAATAATAATAATAATAATAATAATAATGAAATATATAATAAATAATTATTAATAATACATAATATATTAATACAAATTTAATTAAACTAAGTCATAATTAATTTAAATTGAATTTAAAACGAAAGTTTATTCTTGATACTGTAGCTGTCTATATTATATATAATAATAATAATAATAATAATGCTGTATACGTTCGTGGCACGTTGGCGAATGCGGCCTCCAAGAGCGTAGAGGAACTATTTTAAGTATTTTTCATCTTTCTTTCAAAGTCTTTTTTTATAATAATAATAATAATAATAATAATAATAATAATAGTAATAATAATAATAATAATAATAATAATAGAAAAGTCTGCTTCAGCAATTCTTTTAAACAGCTAGATCGTCTCGAGTAGCCGAACGGCGATTCAGCACGTATTGCTCGAATCGTTTTTATCAAACCTCGGGTTCTTTACACTCGGAGTAAATAAAAAATTAAATAAAATAAAAATAATAATAATAATTTCGCTACAAGTCTCTTCACCGTAATATCTGCGTAAGTCGTCTCTGCAAACACGTGCAGTTGTTGGTAGGTTCAATTCTCAACTTTCCCGAAGCTATTAGGGTAAGAATCAACAAGGCGAATATGATAGCATTCTCTATAGGAAAGAGATCATGTCTGGGAGAGCTGATTTCTCGCGAATCGTTCTTTCTTTTGAGTTTTATACTAATTCTTTGAATATTATTTGAAATAATTATTTCAGTCTATTTTTAAATTCAATTATTTGAAATCAAATAAAAGAACAAAGAATCCGAAAAGGCTCTCTATCAATGGTACAGAAGTCCCATATGAAAATAATGCCAAATATCATGGCATGAATCTAGATAGTAAGCTGAGATGGAAAGAGCATGTTAAGAAGAAAAGAAATGAGCTCAACCTCAGATATAGGCAATACTACTGGCTTATTGGACGAAATTTTAAACTCTCGGTACATAATAAACTCATAATCTACTGTCAAGTGTTGAAGCCAGTCTGGCTATATGGATGTCAAATTTGGGTCTGTACCAAATCATCTAATACTAAGATTTTCCAGACGTTCCAGAATAAGGTGTTAAGAAACATTGTAAATGCTCCTTGGTACATTAGAAATAATGATATTCATCGTGATCTGAAAATTCCCTGGTAGCAGAAAAAATAAGAAACTCGGCAACAAGACATCAAGACCGACTCAGTCATCACATCAATCCGCAAGCTATTCGACTACTGAACCAACAACGCCGCTTCCGCAGGCTGAAGAGGATTAAGCCCTTCGAACTAGTTTAATAATTTAGTCACTAGACTAGAACAGAGAAACCTTCAATAAGTAATATACTTTAAAACGACTTCTTAAAGAAGATTAAATTATTTACGTTGTGCAACCTGAACGTAATCATTGGATTATCTTTAGTTAAAAATACTTTTAGACTGTCAAGACAACATTAATGGTTGGTCTTAGGAGACCAGTTTAATTCTTTAAATATTAAAAAACAATTTTGAAATAATTATTTCAGTCTATTTCGATATTCTTTCTTCAAATTTCTGGTAAGCAATTTCTCTTTCACACACAATGAAATTTTATATTTTATTTATATTGAGCAATACATTCATGGAAGTTTACTCACTTGTTATACACGATAATTATAAAATTTTTACCAGAGAAGAAAATTACTTAAAATTAAAATTACGCAAGAAATTACGAGAAAAAAAGGAATTCAAATGAATGGAACGATGGAGGGAAATTTTGAGCAGAAGAAATAAAGTGCTATTAAACTTACCGCAATGGAAATAAAGGAAAGTAGAGCATCTGCTGCAACGCACATTGTTAAAGGTGAAAATAAACGATAACCCTTCAAATATCGCTCCGAATTTTACGTTCTATGAGCGAACCGACGGCAATTAGCTTTATTCATATTCCGTAATTACTCTTAGCGAAATAAATAGAAATTCTATCAGCTCCATCAGTCTCGAATACCGTTTATACATTGAACGATAGAGTCAATATGTCATCTGTCTTCGCATTCATGATGTGAATTTATAGTTCGTTTACTTCAAATTAAAATTAAGGCAGGTTTTCTATCCAATCGGCAATTTAACTGTTAATTACTCGCACTAGAGATATGCCTCCAGCGTTTCATGTAATAATGAAGTCATAAGAAAATTTAACATATAAATTAGGCAATTATAGTATATGTATATAAGATTATGTACATTTATGTAGGCCTTACGTAGGCCCTTATATGAGTATATACTGAAAATAAAATAATGAAAATAATGTGCATATACAAAATAATACCGGCAAAGACCATCGGGCTAGAGAGCCAAGTTTAACGTCAGTTTCTTGCTCGATAGCATGTCACTGACGGGTAGAGCACTGGATTTAAATCATGCACATTACATACCGATCCGCCGTAGAACAACTTGCTAACAAGCCACCGGCTCAACCCTAGGCAAAAATGAGATTTTAACTTGTTTGGCCGATATACCAAACAGATTTTCAATGCATTCAATTATTTTCCCGTTAAATATATCTAACTGCATTCAGAATGTAATAAATTGAATTAAGTAGAATTATTAATATGTGCCAGCTACTCAGACGTCGGAATGAATGGACGCAACACGAAAATAATTCATCTATGAAAAATAAATCTTTCACCAGATTACACTAACTTACGAGGAAATTCATAGGAAAAATTGCATATACTATAATGTAAAATAAGAATAAATTTAGTGAGCACATGGTCAAACAAATGAAAAAAAAGAAATTAATCGATAATTTGACTTCTGAGTAGTCATCAGTGTGTAATAATAATAAAAACAACAGCAACAACAATACGATCAGTAAGCTACAGTTATCCATGACAACATTGGGCACTGTGGAAGCAAATCAAAACAGAAGGGCAGAATGTGGGTGGTCCATAAACACCGAAAGCCAAATCCGGGTAATCAGTCCAAAGAAGGGTCTCTTCAGTGAACTGACAAGTGGCAGGTTCAAGGTACATATTTATACTCAAAGTCTGTTTTCTCGCTCCATTAGAGCACTCCGAGATCAACAAGTTAATGAAGTCACAAAGTCTATGCCTTATTCATACCTAATGTAGCCTGTAGTTTGGGAAAATATGGCTTCTGAGGTGGTTTTCCGTTTCCTTCCTCAGTTAGGTGGATTAATTACCATTTAGTCCTCGGGGAAAATATTTCATGGTGAGGTGGGTCCCCTCTTGCCATCCTCAGCTCCTGCCTTTAGTCGCCTCTTACGTACACGCGGCAGATTGTTTGCGGTTGCCCTATTCTGCAGCGGTCCAACCACACCCGAGCACAACACGGGGAAGAGTACTGGCGGAATATAAAGGATAAAGTGTAAATGAGTCTTTACAGACGTAACCGGTTCAGCTCTCCGGTCCTCTCAAACAAAAGTTATTGAATCAAAGCTGCCAATTACAATTGTTTTTGAAAATTAAAAGAATGATAATTTGAGGTCAAAAATCATATGGTTCTTCGTTGAGCTAATCTTGGATGAAACTGTGACTAACTTCAGCTAGGTAGGCCTAATTACGAAATCCTATTAGTATGGCGGCACCAGTGGGGTATATCTCTGAAGAATATATATTGCGACTAGAATTGCTATGGCTTGACAGGTTTTGATTTCTAGGGTGTGAAATGCCCTCGTGATCATGGTACAATATAAAATATATTAAAAAATGAAATTTAATTTTTGCATCACTACCTAGAAAAAAATACACAAAGAGTGCAGCAGAAGTAAATTAATTTTAAAAATGAAAAACTAGACTAAATGATCTAATCGAAAGAGTTATATTTATATAAACATCTATACAAGTATAGCCAAAAAACAAGTATGTCACAATAAAAATCACGCACAGTTCTATGTACCTTATGGCTTGCAAACAATGATAACTGTTAGTGTCTTCAAATGCTCAACCAATTGCACATCTGTATAGGTTTCTGAAGAAATAGAAATGGTAATAGTAAGCTACACCAAGTAACGAAATAATCGATGTAAAAAGTCGTCTTTAATAACACAACCGTAGAAATAAATTGCTCGTTAATCGTAGGAGGTTTATGCAATTTCACCGAAAGCATTTGACTTCCTGAAAAACAGGAAACTTTGTTGATCCAACTTAATGTTAAGCAGAAAGTCACTACGGAAGCTATTTCTTTAAGACAGGAAATTTTTCTCTTAATCCATCAAATGTTTAAGACTTCGTGAAGGCAGCAGGCGTGACTTGAAGTAAGTTCATCGGATTAATCAAGTCCAGTCCAGTGGCCTGTCTGCGACAATGAGGGCGAGCCTTATAATTCAACTATGCTCATCAATGAAGGAAAACATACTCTACATGTTTGCATGTATATTATATATATATATATATATATATATATATATATATATATATATATATATATATATATCTTCTTTTCTCTGCGTGACGTCACTTTGTGGACACCAGAGCAGCCTCTTTTACCTTCTGTCTCCACTGATACCGGTCCTGGGCAAGATCATAAACATCACTCTCTTCTAGGTTATATTTAGTGTCTATTTGTTCTAGATCTTTATTATATTGCTTTATTAAAGTATATTTATTTCCCATACCTAGTTTCATTTTATTATTTGTTATTCTATAATTTAGAGCTTTTCGTACTGGAGTATTTTCGTCCAGTCTTAGCATATGTCATATCCAACTGAGTCTTTTGAATTTTATTAATTCATTCCATGGTTTTTCTTGTGTTCTGTCATATAGGTCCGTGTTGCTAATTATGTATGGGTATTTCATATTTAATATGATTCTCAATAGTTTTCTTTGAAATATATCTATATGACTTTCCATGCTTTTAGTTATTATCCATATCCCCACTATTATATAAAAGATAAGTTTGATATATATATATTAAATATTTTAATTCTTAATTTCGAGCATAATTTTTTATTTCTTAGTTTAGATTTATATTTTGTGTATTTTGTTTTTAAGTGCGATATATAAAAATATTCAAAATAGATATCCATTAAAAATAGAAATAGTTATTTGTGAAAAAATTTGAATAAACAGGAGATGAATTAGGAAAAAAGTAAATAAATCAGCTTAGCATATCAAAATTTCCGACATGTGGAATTTGCGGAAAAGGCTTTTAGTAAAGGTTTTACTAGTATCGAATATTCAAACGCATTTAGGCCCTGAATTAGATTAGTTTAACTGTTTAAAATAATGAAACTTATAAAGAGATTTACGTAACCTTATCTCTTTAGAATGAATTCTGTACGGCTTATCAGAATAATATCTAAGGTTATAAGGTTAAATTCTTCCCTAAATTATTCTGTCTCTCAATTTTAGCTACAAACCTTATCTGTTGAATTATAGCTCTCTCTGACTGAACTTGGTTATCCTGAATGCTGGAAAATTTGAGCTTTTTACATCATCATAATTTAAAACTGTCTTTAGTGATAGCAGAAATTGCCGGACTTCCGGGTAAATTTGTTTTTCCAATACACAAATCCACATGGAGTCAAGCTAATGTAAATGGATATCTAAATATTTAAATACGTTTTAAACCAGAAAGGATCAATCACAGCGGTGGTTGATGATGTCACAAGGATACCATGGGCCATGGAGACACGTGAAAGAACACAGAATCTAAATGGGAGATGATGAGTCTATACATGGTTTTAATTGATTCATTTAATTTATTATCCGTCCCTAGATAACATAAGCTTAAGATGCTAAATTTCAGCCTATAGATTCAACGCAGTGTTAAAGTAACTTGGCTAGCTAATCCGGGAGCCTCATCTGATGGTGATGCAAGTGCAGTCGCTTAGGATTCCACAAGATCATTCTACTCTAATTGAGAAGAGTGAATGCCGAGGATCTTTCAATAACTATTAATTATTAATTCATCATCATCTTCCCGTGAATCCCAGTTTAACTAGGGTCGGTATAAGAATGGACTGTCTCAAATTCTCTCTGTCCCACATCATATCAGTCATCCCTATTTGAGACTATCCCATTAGTTTAAATTTTTGTAGCAATTTCTGGAGTCTAGGCGCTCACCAACCGAATGCCCTCTCTGACATTGGCATATCAATAACTATTAATTAAGTTATTATAATCAGTTAATTGAAAGAGCGAAAGGGAAATCATGCCGTCTTATGCTTATGCAAAAATATTATAATATAAAAAGTAATCTATAACGTTCGTGCAGGATAGATGTTTGAAATGTAATTTATCATAATCTTTCCAGGTCTAATTATGCACCTATTCCAGAAATTTCATTCAACTACTGGCATAAGTTGATTTATGCCGATTTGTGAAACAGGACCATAATTTGTTGAATCGCTATGAGGTATGTCACTGAGTTATATTGCATGGACGTGACGCTCACTGATGACTGTCAATCTGTGTGCTCGCACATCTAGTCTGTTCTCTTGAGGAAAGCTTCCACATTCTCTTAATATGAAACTGCTAGATTGTCGTGTTTGATGAGAAATGAGATACATGTCTCTGAGCCCGATACCATGAAATATCAATCAATTAAAAGAAGTATCAGAGGTTGTGTATAACGAACTACCCCAAGCTTCTTTGAATAATGCAATATGCACTTTTCTCCAAAGGTTGCAGTCGTGCGTTCATAGCGAAAACATATTATTATATTTAAATTGTATTTGAACAGTTATTTTATTGAAATGTTTTCAAAATTAAAGGTGACTACTGATCAAGAGACCCTTAAAAAATCACTGTCAATGAAAAAATCTAAACTCTAAACAATTTTTCAGGGGGAAAATAAGTGAATGAAAATACAAAACATGCTTAATTATACAACTTAGTTATTAAAAGAAGAGTTACTGTGCATAAATGGCCAGCATAATATGAATTTTATAATAGGCATAAATATGAATATACCTTAGCCAACATAATATGAATTTTAATCAATTTGGTCCAAATATATAAAATAGGACTAGGAATGGACATGAAAATTACCGTCAAAATAAAAATATCAGATCCTGGAAATAAGAATATGTTTCATGGTATAATTTTTGTGACCTAGTCTGTTGAAAGGCCTATATATATATATATATATATATATATATATATATATATATATATATATATATATATATATATATATATATATACATGTATACCTACGACACTGTCACTATATCAGTTCGTAATTTTAATCATTGTTCACCGAAGCTTTTCGCTGAGCTGTATCGAGACGTATAGATTTGGAAGTTCAGAGCAAATTCAGACTAAAAGAAATCCCCAATTTAGAGATTTAAGGCGGCTAGCCAATACCCAATCTAAGAATTGAAGTAAAACTATTAAGTTAATTTCTCTAGAGCTGTATTTCATATCATATTATGTTTCATATTCTTACTGGCTGCATGTGCGCTATTTCTGCAATCAGATGTGACTGGATTACACGGAAGCGTGGAAGGTTTCCTCGTGTCACCGAGTCCACGGTATAATGAACTTATCGATCGCAGGAGATCCTTGAACCAAGAAAATTATATTCACCGGCTAAAGATCTCTCAATTCCCTTTATAAATGTTTTATAGGCATTCTAAAAAGATTTTTTTTATATCCGGACTATGATTCAGTACGTCTTTTGTTTAAATGGTTTTTAGAACCGGGAACGGAGCGTCATCGTTGGCCATTGGGCAGAATTTATTTTCATACAATAATTTCCCATTAGCCATATAAGAGTACTAACAATTTTATTCTCTGATCAGTTCGACCGAGAATTGATCGCATGACCTCAGTAACTGTCATTTAAACCTTCATGACGTTACATTTCGCTCAACACTCTGAGCTATTGAGTTATTCAATAGCTCGTGACCGGGTGATTTCTTTGCTGAGTCCTTCAGTGGGATATATATTTACTGAAAATATTGCAGATGAAAAACTGTTGTGAATTGAAATTAGGTTTAGAAGAATTAAAAGAGAGATTATTGAGAAAGGTATTCAGGAGATTTAAAGAATCCATAAAAGTATTTTCACGATTTGATGGACATTGTGGATTAACACACACAGATGTACTATATATATATATATGTATATATATATATATATATACATGCTTTACATGTATATATAGGCCTATATTTATAAATATATATATATACAGTATATATATATATATATATATATATATATATATATATATATGTGTGTGTGTGTGTGTGTGTGTGTGTGTGTGTGTGTGTAATTAAATCTACTGTATGTACAGTGTATATATACTGTATATAGGTTAAGGCTAATATATATGTATATACATATATATATATATATATATATATATATATATATATATATATATATACTGTATATATATATATATACACACATACATGTACATACATGCATCCATACATGTAGGCTACATATAAGCCTATATAGATAAACGATGATATACTAGCTTAAGCCCCTGAAACAGTCTATTGCGGTAGAAAGTTTTTACAAAATTATTAAAGGTTTTAGAATCTTACAATTATAAAAAATGTTTGTAAAATAATGACTGATCTCTAATTAAGTAGTGCACCTGCAAATTTCCAATGAAATCATTACAATTTTGTCAACTTCTAAAGAACTTCCTACAAATTTTGCAGAAGAATTGCTCAAGATATAAGCGCGTTGTGTAAGAAAATTCTAACCGGCTCCAGCAAGCTGTGCCATTAAAGCGAGCATAAAACTGGAGATGGGCGATCGACCAGGCCTCTGGGGAATAAAGGACCGGTCTGAAAGTGGGCAGAGCTTCCTGGCCTCGCCCGGTCCTAGTGAGCCGGCAATCGCTTCGGTTGATCGGCATAAAGGTCCGCTGAGACCTTACACAGGCGAGAAACTGCGAATAACGGCCATGCTGAACGAAATAAAAACTGCAGAGCACATCTAAAAGAATATAGTAAATTCTATTCAAAACTGATTACAACTTTAGTGGCTCATTTTGTAAGACTGATCATAATTATTTGGCTGGAACAATGTTCTCGAATGAGAAAAATTCCATGCATGATATTCATATAAAACATTCATATATTCGTAGTGATTCAGCAGCTGTATTTATTCTCCTTTTGTTTTCTTATTAGGAAATTACTCATGAAATCTTTAATCCCTCAGCGTTTATTAAATCATGAGAACATTTATGGGTCCATAAATATATTCCTGACATGTAGTGTTCTGCCAAGTGGAAGAACTTATATTCAGTATTGCAATTCTCATATATATATATATATATATATATATATATATATATATATATATATACATTTATATATATGTATATATATACATATATATATATATATATATATATATATATATATACAGAGAGAGGACCGAAATTATAACTACTTTACATACTGCATTAGAGTAACTGGAAAGGCGTCGAATAGCTAATTTTTAATAAAACTCATGGTGTGAAATGAACTCCTGTGGGTTCGACTCTAGGAACTGTTGCTCAGTGTGAAATCTCTTGCATTCTAAAGAAATGTACCACAAATAGTAGATTAAATCGTCCAACATGTTTAAATATTTAATGTTAATCTAAAAGCGATAGTTATAATCACGATTGATCAAGTGAAATTAGTTTGCGTTTAGCCATCAACGAACTCTATTCAATTAGGTTAGAATAAAAGTTAAGGCGCAGGGTGTTAGATGCTAAGGGAATTTGAAGCAATGAAAGGAAATGAAGATTTAACGTCCAGCTCCTCGACTGTCAATGATATCATTAACGTGATTATTTATCTACGCGATTTATATAACAGAGAGAAGCCTACTTATATATGAAAAATTAATTCCATAATTATTGCTATAATATTTGTACTTGCTAAATTAAAGACATATTTTTAATCGAACTAATGCATCTTTATGAATTTCAAGAGTGAATTTCTTTCAAAATGTAAAAGAATTATCTTAATGAAAGCTGATGTGAGAACAGAGAGAGCGTGAGCTGCAGCTAAGGGCGAGACGATATTGACTGAGCGAGGCAGGAGCTAAGGCTCTTCCACGTGACTCGCTCTGAATGCAAATGGGACTCTAATCCTGACTCTAATCAGAGCAGGCTCTTCCATACAATGTGCCAGTTTAGCTCATGATGCCATTTGGGCACAATCCTCCTCCCATATCTCCTATGTTGTCAGATTATAAATTTGCTAAAATATCATTGCAGTATTATATAAAGTACTTGTTAATATGCTTAAGATGCTAGTAGTTTCACTTTAGCTTAGTACTATTTATGCTAATATTTCATATTACTTTCAAAAGACAGCAATAGTTTTCTGAAAAGAATGGGTTACAGATTATAAATTTCATTATACTGTACTGTAGAATGTGTATATTTTTGTCACTGGAATTGTTAGTAAACTTATGAAGAAATTATATAATGAATTTGGCGCTTGCTTAGCTCGATATACCATTTCCGAATCAATGATTAACAGCTTCCATTTCGGCTATGAAAATTCGATGTTTAACGTAAAACACATATTAATTTACATTTAAAATTGAATATCAGTCTCCGGTTAGAATAAGTTTTAGTTCTCGCAGTGGAGTTTCTTAGAAAAAGTGATTTGAATCAATGTGAAGCCGTGCAACTGTTTGCTGGTTTTATACGAAACCATATTAAATAAATTGTTTTTCGTTGAAATGGAAACACAAAGCAGTCAACTCTGTAGTATGTACCAACTCTGTAGTCGTACACATCTACTATCACACTCCATTACCAATGGCTGGCCGAATCATCATTTGTAAACCTTATAATATAAGTTATTAATAACGAACTCAATTATCAGTCAAAAAATTATTCCAAACAGATGGTTCAATCTTCAACTACCGTCATTACGGCATAAAAGCTTTAGCTGATTCTTCCACACATATGCAGTGTCGCTGATTGGAGGTATAACAGTTTTGTGTTTATTGTTTGATGATAAATATATGCCGCGTTAGCAATACTTCAAGTTAATCTAATCTAAACGAAAATGATTTAGTAACAATTGTCAGCTTTGCACTACATTTAAAATTCTGAACATATTGGCTGTTATTATGTACGGCTATGTCAATAGTATAGGCCTAAATAGAAATTTAAAAGTTAATTAAAGTATTTAAAAGTTAATTAAAGTAAAATATTATAAAATTTAGCAATAACGCAAAATCACGGGCTATAGAATTTCTAGAGCAAAAACAGCCTGAGATAGCCTACCCCAGGAAGCATTACTGCATGAAAATATAGAGCTCCAAATTCCCTTTCAAATCGTCAGCTTGTGACTTAGAAAGAATAACTATGCAGAAACTTCTTTTTCCTGGAGAAATTCGTCATAATTTTCTCAAAATGTTAGATATTCATGAAAAATAGATAGACGAGTTTAGAGAACTTATTTTAGAAGAACGTGATAAACCTATATATTCTTGCTCTTATGTATAAATATATATTTAAATATTCTTGTCATTTATGTGTGTAACACGTATAGTGTAAAAGAAAGTATGCACAAAATTGCAAAATAATTTAAGTAGAATATAAAGGTAAGCATATATCGTCCACCTCACCTACTTCAATTCGTAAGCGTCCTGTAATAAAGCGAAGTAATGAAAGCTTTACCGAGAATCCTTCCGGCTTTAGATTCCTGTCCATCTTTCAAGAAAGTCAGTGCTGATGTCGTCAGTCATGGACTCCAACGTAATTCTCGTCCTGGCGCTAAGTCTACGTTCTAAGTCATGATTACATGGTTCCACAACATGGTTCTGAATACGCTGCAGTCATAAAACAAGTCAACTCCTTTGCGTTTCTCGGTGAATATTTAGTTCTTACTTGTGTTTTGATCTGATGTGCGATACATACGTATATATATATATATATATATATATATATATATATATATATATATAATATATATATATTAAAATTTGTTATTGTCCTACATGTATATATATATATATATATATATATATACAGTATATGTGTGTATAATAGGCCTACGTCAAATCCAATCGTATGTTGTTTTATGTATACATATACATGTACATAAATATTATATTATATAAACCTATATATATACTGTATATATATATATATATATAATATATAATTCATATATAAATATATAAATATATTATACATAGGCCTACATAGTACAATTTGTATATATTATATACGTAATATTATATATATATATATATATATACATGTATATATATATATATATATATAGAGAGAGAGAGAGAGAGAGAGAGAGAGAGAGAGAGAGAGAGAGAGAGCGAGAGAAAGAGAGCGAGAGAGAGAGAAGAGAGAGAAAAAGAGAGATACAGAGAGATACAGAGAAAGAGAAAATGAGAGAAAAACTGAGAGATAGATAGTTATAGAGAGAGGGAGAAGGTTTAGATGCTACATTTTAGGCATATTTTGCAACTGCACCGTTAATGAAACGGAAGACCCAGGTCGACTATAAAAATAGGCTATCTGCATCTCGTTTGAAAACAACTTCTTTAAAAGACGACATAGTTAATATTTTAACTGCTTAATATTATATATTGCATCCTTCTTCTTCTAAGCTTATATATATTCATTATAATGGCACCTCGTAGTACTCCGTGTATATTTAACATTTTCATGTTAAAGAAAAAAATGATAGGTTGCGTTAAGATCAGTAATCTGAAACATTAAATTAATAAATCATTTATTTGTTAAATATTATAGCAAAATTATTTTACATACATAGAGTATGATTTTATTAAAAATAAAATTCCCGCAGGCACCCCTAGGTACACTGTGAGAATAGCTTAGCCTGATAACCTGTGCATCCTAACGTTGAACTAAGTATAGAAACTTAGCGGTTTTGAAAGAATGCGGTCTCACAGTTTGTAGCACCTTCGAGAAGACGGACTAATTTCTCGTTGTTTTCACCTCCTCAAAAATAACCGTTCATTTCTTTACTAAACCAGCTTCGATTTTTACGAGTTAACTTATCCATACAGAACTGCCGTTTGGGGGTTACCCGCCTGTGAAGCATTATCATTCTAGGCGTGCTAGCCATACATCACCGTCAGAAGGCGGAATTGCTATTATCAACAGGGACGTATGCGGCCCAATAGACTAAAGGCGTTCCGAAGAGCTTTTCTTACTGTCCGAATCTATTCCATAATACTGAAAGATGTTAGGCTGAGCGAGTAACCCAGTGAGAGCTAGAGGGATTGACAGATAGCGAAAGAGAGAGAAAGAGAAAGAGCGAAGAAAGGAGAGAAAGAAGGAAAGAAAGAGAGAAAGAAAGAAAGAAGTAAAGAAAGAAAGAAAGAAAGAAGGAAAGAAAGAAAGAGAAAGAAAAAGGAAAAAAGAAAGAAAGAAAGAGGGAGAGATACAGACAGACAGAAACCTACAGAGCGAGAGAAAAGGAGAAAGACAGAGTGAGAGAGAAGATTGAGAGTAGCAGAAGGAAACTGGAAAAAATGAAACTTCCATAAGACTATTTAATAAACTTAATTTGAATGCATTGATGGTAAAAAATAAAACTTTTCGGAATAAGAATGGATTTATTTTCAACTTAGATAATTATTTTACGGGTTGGTTAATGAAATCATATATTTCACCAATCAGTTCCTATTTGGGAGATAAGTACTCTAACGAGACCTAGCATTCCTTCTCGCAGTACACTCTCCAAGCACTCCCTCTAGCAGACTGCTTCACAGATCTGGACTTCTCTTCTTTCCACTTTACGCACCCTCTAATCTTCTCCTGATCATCCTTTCCGTCTGTATTAGCAGTTTCATTGACAGTTGAAAGCTTTTCTCTTTGATCTCTCCTAATTAACCATCTCACTGGAACTGTGACCAACACGTAAACTTCCATTCCACTGGTGCCTTTCCTCGGGCTGAATTCCAAGATTTTGGCTTGCTCCGTTTTTGGAACCCACACTCTGCTCATCGGATTTCATTTGGTACCATAGTGCTAAATGTTGTCGTGGACGACAGAAGCACTTTAATTCTGCTGATATTGGTGTTGTTGTTGTTGTTAGATGCAAATATGGACGTTGAAATGATTCCATAAGCTGTATTCATAGTTAAAACGCAGTGAAGAAACATAAGTGATGAACCTTGCTATGAAACATGTGCCAAACTAGACCAAATATTTACAATTATTTTGCAGTTTGCTAATTTGAGATAACAACAGCGATATTTTTGCTTTCAAGCTTAGAGGCATAAAATACTGATATTACTGCAACTAATGATTAACTTTACTTCCTTTTTACATATATTTTCTAGCTGTTCGCTATTATTTTAAAATATGAGTTTAACGTCAAGGTCAGACGCTTTTAAGGCTTCTCTCCAAGCGTCAGGGGTGCCAAAGAACCCGGAAAGGTGAATGTCTGAGATTTTTCTCTCTGATAAGCTTCATCGGGAATTGCTCCCAGTATCTCAAGAACAGCCATTAAAAACTTCGTACCGTTACCTAACGCGCTTATTCACTGAGCCATCGAGACATTCAACATTCTCGTTAGCGTAGGCACTTTCTACTTTACCAAATGTACGATGTGATAATATGAGCATGGACGGGAGAGGCGATCGTCAGGTCACGCGCTCAACTGCCGCGCGGTAGCGCCACACGAGCTGTTGCTGCTGCAGCAGCGGCGTTGAGCTCTCAGTGACGTCGCGCTAACGTCGCTAGAGGAGAATGAACAGTGGCAGCCGGTTAAAGTGAAATATCGAGATCTGACGCTTAGAAATGGGTTTATGTGAATGAAAGATTTTAGTAGTAGATTGAACGACTGTTGTATTGTAACAGTTTCGCCTAGTAATATAGCGATAATTGCAGAGGGTACTAAAGAAACTTCTATCTTACAGTTGCTGATTTAACGTTTTAAATAGTAAACTCTCACAGTACTTTCTAGAGTTCGTTTTGTATAATTTAAAGTAGGGAATCAGATGAGGGTATTTTAGCTGAGTTAGGCTGGAGTTTGCCGGAGTACGTGTAGATGGGGTCGTCCGTAGGCAGCAGAGGAAGAGATAGATCTAATTTAATTTTACTGCTTTTGTATTCAATTTGGATGCTCTTAGCTTTGCATGTGAAACGTGCGATAGACGAAATATTATCTGAATCTTTTATGACAACCCCCTCCATAGTTTATCGATCTCTGCTTCTAGAAAAATATTTAACTTTTAAATTATTTTTTATGTACATGTATATTGTATAGCCTTGAATTCCAAATATTGAGAGTCCATGTTGTGTTGAAAACGTAAGATTAAGTATAACTATTGTATCATCTTTATTCTTAAGAGATGAGTTCCTTTTAAAAATTATTCGAAATAGAATTAAGAGGACAACAGGATATATCGTTCATAATGGAATAACAAAACTCAAACTGCAGTGGAACTTGGAATAATCATGAATTTCAAATCCGGATCGAAGAATGATCCTGAAAGGATGCATTTAACGGGTGGAACCCCTGCCATTCTAATAAGAAAGGTATGGTAATTTAGTTATTTTAGTAGATTTCAATTTTATTTCACACATGAGATATGTCTGACATGGGACGTTTCCTTTACCAAGTGTTATCTTACATGGCAGCTCAATATTTTTGATGAAAAATATTTAAAATATAATTCGCGGTGTATTTCAGTGTTAAGTATAGAAATGGTGATCCTTCATACATTTGGGGCATGTGCAACTATGCTGTGACTCCGTATTGTCTATTTATTAAAGTAACTCTTCGCTAACATGTAGTGGTCTTTTTTATAATGTTGGATGAAATTTAATTTTTAAAGGAGATAATACTCTTGAATTATTCTGGCACAATTGTCTAAAATTTGGCTTAGGTAAGAAAGTTGTATTATTTATAGGAAAAAGTCGGCAGTTTTGTCATTGTGAGGCCTTGTCATTCTTGCAATTCATAATTTGGGCGTAGTTTAGCGCACTTAGTTAAGATGCGCGTCAACTGAACGAAGTTAAGCTACATTGAGCCCTGTTAATACATTGTTGGTGACCACCTAGGAAAACAGAATGTTTACAGCTTTGAAAGAAAAAATCCCAAGGTTGTTGGAAGGTTATTCATAGATCTTCACCGGCTGCAATTGATGCGCCAACCATGGGCAACTCTTATTAATAACTATGCGGGGTTTTAGAGGAAATAATTAAAACTACAAAAACAGCTCTAAGAAAGGCAACTATATAACACATGCAGTGTTACGTGTGTAATTATATGAACAAAAATAATTCATTCTTTCCAGTTGTATACTGACAACACAGTATAATAAAAGCAAAAAACTGGATTATGTCATATCACGTGAAACTTTTATAATAAAAATTTAATTTCAATTGTAAAGGTTTCTCTTGAATAAATGTAAACATTTCAAACACGATAGATAAAAACGCTTCTAATAATTCTTTTTACAGATTTCGCCGAATTTGTGATAATGTTTAATGTATAATGGAGTATAGCATGCTAAGTTATCTCTATACTTTACTACAGTTACGGAAAACAAGCAATACACAATAAAATGCATATCGTATAAATCACTACATTATCAAATACAATATCGATAGCAATGATATTATTAAGAATTTTGCCTATGATCGCATTTGTGCTTTAAATGTCCAAGATATGAGTAACCGCAGTTAACACTAATTTGCTATTTACATCTTTTGTCCCTGGAAAACTCATTTTACTCCAGCATCTGTCAGAGCTCAGTCCAACGACGTTAAATGAATTACGGATCAGCGAATAGTATCACTACGGCGACAAACTAACACCTAACTTAATTTACCAACAACAGAAGGTCAATGGATAATGTAGCGCGTATATCATCAACATTAGTCTGTTTCAGTATCCAAACATTTGAAATGTCTCCATGCTTTTTCTTAGTACAATACAAGTTACTAATTTGCTAAGGCATTTTCACGAAACATTTCATTTGAGATTCGAAACTTGACTTACTAAGCGAGCAATGCTACATCTTCAGTTGCAATCATTTCTGTCCAAACGGGGGCATAATATTCGCAGATATCTTCTTAATTAACTAACTTATTGAACTTTCAATGCATGTGGTGCCTGCTGAGGACGTAATAATATGGCATTTTAATTGCGCGCTAACATTTCAGTCAATAGCTGATTCGTCAATCACATGGAGGCATATAACAACACACAGGCTGTAGCCACACAACTATTTCAGTCCTTTTTTGCTCCATGTTTTCTAGATAGCCAATAAATAAATGCAATTTTCATGCGGTCTCACCATAATGTGAGTTACATGCCTCCCACAGTTGTTATATGATCACTGGACTCAATGCCTCTACATAATATACCTGTACTAATATACTGAAAATGGTTTATTGGACCCTAATAATATTCACAAAACTGTAACTTTCCCGTAACTATAGATAGTTTGACTAAATTTCCATATTTTGACAAATTGGCTGCTGATCAGATTAAGTAACTTTCAAGAACACCGGACTGCTCGTTACGAATAAAAAAAAAAAACAATACGGGGGATCGATTAAAAGAAACACAGTGTAATTAAAAACGCAATTGAACAATCTTTGAAAAACTCTACTATATTCATGTCGTATCTTGAAGAGAATACGAACATTAGATATTACAGTACGCTCAAAGATTGCCGTAACTAGTTTTCAAACATCTAAAAAAATAGCATAAGATAAGGCCTAAAACTGCGATCCAGATTCTACAGAGTGGAACCTAGAGCGTTTGATACGGCCACTTTATATGAGGTTATAAACATAAGTCCCAGGATTGTAGGTTGAATTATTCAGTGGCACGCAATGCAGTGCTTGCGCTCAGATGTCGTATAGGGACCGAATTCCTTATGAAAAAAATTCTACTGAATTGATTCTGATTGAATCGACTCTTCTTTCACCGGTAATTCAATCCCATCTGCCGCCTGACTGCCCAATAAAGAATACTCAGCCAATAGAAGCTGGAGGAAAAGATTTGCAAAACTCATTTAATTTCATTTTTCATAATAAGCATATATCCGAGGTGAATGCAATCGGTAGATATTCTCCAAGAACTGCAAAACCATTCGCATAACCCATTGCGAAGTTATTACAGTTTTCAACTTAATATATTTTTAATTCTAGCTCTGCATGGTCAGCTTTAATTAAACAGCATGGCATCCGTGCAATATATGGGAGCGAGAGTATGACATAATTATTTTAATTAGCCAATAACCCAATAACCGGAACGCGATCCTCTGATATAGTCACAAACTGGTGTTCTTTAATCATAATCAGGCAGAAGTTATCGATTTTATGACATCCGAGAGTCAAATAGAAAATGAGGTGAAATTCATACGCAAACTACAGAAATTATTTCATATGAGCCAAATGGTTAAGGTTAAGTAGCTAGCATGCTTGATTTCAGAAGCCCAGATGACGACCAACATTTTTAAAATTACTTCGCCATTCAGGCAATTCATTTTAAATTTCGTTGTCTTTCAAATACGCATAGTCAATAAATAGATAATGTAGGCCTTTATATTAAATGACGAGGAATTAGTTTGAAAAGAGGCTAAATATACTAATGAAATGCATAGACGAAACAAAGACCTAACAAATAATAAATTATATTTTAAATCTTTATTGTCAAAGGTATTTGACTATTCATATGTCGTAGAATTCGTCAGAAAACTATGACTGGCATGATCTTGAAGTCTTGAAGTCATAGTTCTATGACTTCATAGAACTCTGACTGGCATTACTTAATAGACTAACGATTCTTCTGCTTCATGAATACGAAGCTTAATGACGTCGTAGCAAAAGGGCGACTGTGACGTCATTTATCACTTTAAATAAACACGCAATAAAGTCGTATACTTTCAGCGGATCTCATCCTGAGACAGCCGTTAAAATCCGGTAAAAAATGAAAATTATACAAGGTGTAAAAGCGATTTAGCTGCACGGTTAGTTTCTACATCATCTTAAGCTAAGCTGGTGCAGAGCTTGTGACTTATATAATATTGAAATGGTATATTTGTTTCAATTTTGTGTCGGTAAGTTGCGACTCCAAATTATATCTAATTTGTGAATTCGCTTTGCATCAAGTGAGGAACACTGAACGATATCCAACATAGCTTTTAATTCCTCAAAACATCTGCCAAATTTCAGAATAAGGAAATGGACTTTGACTATCAACATATGCAAGAATTATTCTAGAATTTCTCTATCTAGACGAATAGAGTAATTCTCGAAGCCTCTATAAATTAGTCCAGTCGTGGAGCAGGTGTAGGTGCCGCTTGTTGTTGTACAGTGAGAACATGATGAGAAAGCGAAAACTAACAACGTTACAACGTCACAATGTCACAGCGTTACAACCTTACAAAATTATAACGATACAACCTTACAACCTTACAACGATACAACCTAACAACCTTACAACGATACAACCTTACAACGATACAATCTTAGAACGATATAACCTTACAACGATACAACCTTACAACGACACAACCTTACAACGACACATCCTTACAACGATACAACCTTACAAAGATACAACCTTACAACCTTACAACGATACAATCTTACAATGATACAACCTTACAATGATACAACCTTACAACGATTCAACCTTACAACTTTACAACGATACAACTATACAACCTTACAATGATACAACCTTACAACTATACAACCTTACAACGATACAACCTTATAACGATACAAGCTTACAACGATACAAACTTACAACGATACAACCTTACAACGATACAACCTTACAACGTTACAACGATACAACCTTACAACGATACAACCTTACAACGATACAACCTCACAACTATACAACCTTACAACGATACAATCTGACAAGTATACAACCTTACAACGATACAACCTTACAACCTCACAACGATACATCCTTACAACCTTACAACGATACAACCTTACAACGATACATCCTTACAACGATACAACCTCACAACTTTACAACGATAGAATCTGACAACTATACAACCTTACAACTTTATAACGACACAACCTGACAACGATACAACCTGATAGCGTTACAACTCGGCGCATGTTCAAGCACGTGACTCGCTCATCTCAATGACGTCATAAAAAAGGCTCAAACGCGAATCCTGCCTGTGTAAACGAGCGTGACACACCGGGACTCCTTGTCTTGGACGTGTTTTAGGTTGTGACCGCGTGTCTCAACGTGCGATAGATAGCTAGAGAGAGAGAGAGAGAGAGAGAGAGAGAGGAGAGAGAGAGATAGAGAGAGAGAGGAGAGAGAGAGAAAGAAAGAAACAGAAAGAGATGTTTAGTTCCTTAATTGTTTGTATTCATGCATTTGCTTATCAGTGACAGTTTCAAAATCGCTTATGTGCATTTGTTGAATATCCTTATAAATGTTCAAATATGTGTCGACCATACTTTTCAAACCTATAGTGTATGATTCATTCGGGAGAGAAATTCGATCGGGAACTATGCATTTAGGTTTTGCTTCTTCGTAGATAAATCACAACACAGATTTGGATTTCCAATACAGTTGTAAATTGAGAAGGCTCTATAAGACATGGAAGTGAAGGTCGACGTGAATTAACGATTCTACAAGAATAAGCACTTAAAGATTTTGTACATTCATTATCGACAGATTTAGCTCTAAGCAGATTTCGTCCTAGATCAGAAGGAACTGTTGCAGAATTTTCTTGCGTAGAACGACTGATATGTCGTCATGCCAAACGCTTTCAAGTCTATGTTCAAAATAGACAGACAAATAGAACGAGAAATACAAAGATACGGAAAGAAATAATGACCGCCTAATTAAATGATTGATTGACAAATTTGATTTTGCTAACACGAAATCCAAATCGCTATGTCGATTTTTCTGTTACAACGTGTTTTTGGTTAGTAGTTAATAGACATATCAACAACAACAGAGAGCAAAATGTTAAATTAAATCCGACTTTCATTGTGTAGCATACTATGTAGCATAGTACATGTATCACACACGCTATATATGCCTACATTTATATATGTCAGCTTACATGTATGGGCCGACGTTCTGCTTTAATTCGTACTAAGTATAATCCATTAAGACTGTATTAGGAGTATAAAATTTTAAATTTTAAATTTTAGAAATAAATAAATATATCAACAAATAAATAAATAAATTTAAAAATCTCTGTGAATAGTAGCATTATTCGTGGCCTGACATCATCATTACTCTTCGGCGTTTTTCGTTCCTTGCGCAGTTACAAAATATATGAGATATTACGTATACAATTTCGGACGAAAATCTCGTCGGCATTACTGAGCTTATACTAAAATGCCAACCGATATTGCTGTAATATGGTCGTCAATTGGATCCCCCGCTGTAGATCAAAATGTTAATATAGAGAACTAGGATAAGCACTTATTTTACAGTACCTCATAATAGCTGAAAATATGAATATAGAGAAATTGTATAAGCACTTTATGTTTGGAATTGAACAGTATGGATCAAACTAATGCGACCTTTTTCGAAGGAGACTAATAAGTTGAAGATGATGAAGTCATCGGAAACCCCAGAATATATATGAGCTAGGACTAAATTCCGTAGTGCACTGTCTATTGGCAGGTCCATGGCTTATAACACATACATGGCTTATTCACATATTTCTATCCTCTGACATTCTCTTCATATGCGTATATATATATATATATACATATATATATATATATATATATATATATATATATATATATATATATATATATATACAAGTGTATTTATATATGGGTTAGTTGTATTAGCTATACATTCAATAAGACTAAATTACGATTTGTAACTATATCGTCTTTGAACGGAATATCTATCAGGCGATTGGGCGCTCTTTAATTTGAGCGCAGTCAAATAGCGATCCGGAATTTGCGTGTATTTCTACTTTTGATACAAATATAGAAAATTACAAATATGTTTTAGTGCACTCTGCACGCTATATATGTGCAGTATACAGTAGTACGTGTAGTTTAAATCTAACAGATCTCCTGTAGCAGCATCATACAAATATGAAATTTTGAAATAAATACATTCATTTGTCGCAAAGGAATTCTATCAGGATTTCTAAAATCTGGCAGCAATAACAAACCACAAACCACGGGCAGTTCATTCCATATTCTGGAGTCTGATACAAAGCCTTTTCGTCTGCTTAAAAAAGTCGTCCAATTTTCGCAACGAGTCTTCATCAAAGCCTTTGTTTCGAAACTGTCCAACAAAATAATATTTCGTAATATTAATGGATAGATATTAGTATACATATGAGGATGAGAGAGAGGGTCGATGAACGGGGCCCCAGGGTGAGAGAGAGGGTCGATGAACGGGACCCCAGGGTGGGAGAGATGGTCGATGAACGGGGCCCCAGGGTGGGAGAGAGAGGGTCGATGAACGGCGCCCCAGGGTAAGAGAAAAAGGGTTGATGAACGGGGCCCCAGGGTGAGAGAGAGAAGGTCGATGAACGGGGCCCCAGAGTGGGAGAGATGGTCGGTGAACGGGGCCCCAGGGTGGGAGAGAGAGGGTCGATGAACGGGGCCCCAGGGTGGGACATGTCAAATTTGTTTCTGGATATTTGATCGATACGATCGAATTTCGTCTTGCAATGCTTTCTGAGTGAGATTTGGAAAGCTGCGTCTAAGGAGAGACAGCCTTGGTTCTACTGTATCCGGATACAACGTTTTCTATAAATTCTCCATCTCTCTCTCTCCATATCACTCCATCTCTCTCTCTCTCTCTTTATCTCTATCTCTCTCTCCATCTCTCTCTCTTTCTTTCTCTCTCTTTCTCTCTCTCTCTCTGTCTGTATCTCTCTCTTTCCTTCACTCACTCTTTTAATGTTTGACTGAGCCGGTGACTTGTTGGCTTGGTGTTCGGAGCGGATCTGTAGGTGCAGGGTTCAAATCCATTGCTATCCCCGTCAGTACATGTATTGTGGCATCCAACAGGTAACTGAAGTTAAAGTTGGTTTCTCTTTTGATTGTTTCCTTCACTAAATCTTTATCGCTTATGTCTGCTTTCTGCTTATAAGAGATGCAAAATGCACTAAGATAGTATAATCTCAGCATTACACTTTAGTTATATTATTGCATCTCAAACTGTATATTCGAATTATATTTATTTCAAACTCGCCTGTGCGACAAGCAAATTTCATTAGCTTAACATAAATGGATTTATGCTGAAAGATGAAAATATAAAATTAACGTCTGTTTCCTCGTCTCAAGGGATACTGTCAGAGACGGTCCTTCTGGGATTCAAACCGGTGGCCTTTTACTTCTCAGGGAAGCTTATTATCCTTTCGGCCATCCAAGCTGTACGGTAAACTGAATATTATTCTCTCTTAGATGGTTTTCTTAATCTTTGACTAATTCTACTGCAATTGACTCTTTGCAAACGTAACGATTTTCAGGTATTCTAGTTTGAACTTTAATTACGCCACCTAGGACTTTCTCCAAGTATGTGCAAGTAAAGTCTCAACCTCATTTCTTTATTTAACAACAAACAATAATTAATAAATCTAAAAGATATTCTGTTTTGAAAAAGCTTGCGGAAATATTTAGCAGACGTATTTTGATATTACTATAGTTCTCTCAATGTAGCAGGTCGAAGTACGCATTTCACTCACAGTAGACTATAATGTTTGTTTTCATTCACTCTTTTAGAATAGCGACTTAGTCACATAGGCTAAAAATCTGACCCAAGGTTAACGTAACTTCGACTTTATAAGCTATGATTTCCGAGATGCTTTTTCATTGTCTTCTTCAAGGTCCTGTTTAGTCTACTCTTACGCTTACGTTGAAGGATGATCAAATATGTAGAATACAACGAAACACGGGGAGCAAACAACACGAGTTTTAGTCTAACACGGCAATCTTCTATTCCGCATTGACTCTGAAGCTTAAATGCCAGGTAATTTGGTCGGTTATAAAATCTTCATCGATTCAGATCCATTGTCATCTCTGTCTATGCAAAACAAATAAATTCTTGCTGGCTTCCAGTTGTTCTGGGATTATTCCTTCAACGTCCGGTACCTCGCAAACAATCGTCAACTAGTGGGCCTCCAATCAATAGGCCTCTGTTCTCCTGACAGGGTAGCTGAGATCTGCGCGCATCAGCATTGTACCGTTCAGAACAGGAATCCATATTGTCGTTCTACTCTATGGATCATCAAAGTCTTCGTTTGTTGTAAAGGACAAAGAGAATGAATATTTAATTATTTTGAATATTTTATGAAGTTGATAGTTTTCTCACTCTGCGTCACGACCCAGTACGTTTGTTAGAATTCTCCTCCGTATTTATTCTAAATATATCATATATCGTAGGTCTAAATTTAAAACTAAACACTTAGCAACAACTTAAAAGTAAAACCAAGGCAATAGGGTTTAATGATATTTTCAAGCTCGGTAGCGTCAAAGGAATTAGATGGGTAAATTGTTAATATAATGATAGATAAAATGTTAGTGGAGGAAAAAAGCCAACTTTGGCTGATTTATATTGAAATGGAGCACATGAGAAAGTAACATATTACTTTTTATTTATATATTTACTTAAATTTTACTTTAGAATACACTTTAATTGGTAAATCTTAGGTTTATGCGAACTTCAATCGATTAACTATTTTACGAAGTTTATATCTACTGTAATATATTAAGTATCGTAACTCCTGAATGTGAATAATTATGGCAGATTCAAAATCTCTGCAAAATTTCCTCAATTGTTTACTAACTCAGCCAATATGGTATGACCCACCAGCGACATGGTCCTCTTATTGAATGTTTTGTAATTTGTTGTGTGATTCCAACATGGTTTTATAACATTTCTATACTATAACCTAAAGAAAATAATATAAAATTTATTTGAAATACTGTGGAACTTTGTAACTAATAAATGATATAGGCCTATTATTTCTAGATTCAATTTTATTATTATAAGATTTGATTTCGATTAGGATATCAATGAACGCAACAACACATATGACATATTTTCAGAGCACCAGACGGTAACATAATAACATAACATAAAAACAATTAGAGTGCTACTGTCATCCATGACAACATCGAGCACTATTGAGAAATATCCATGCCAGTAAGCAAAAAAACGATCCAAAACGGTCCAAATTTTAAAGTCCAGAAAAGCAGTCCAACAAAATAGATATGTCCACGTTTCGCAACCGTACAGAATTGTTGTAGCCATACATGTAAGGATCATGACAACGAATTTTTTTATATAAGCGAGCTGAACATTTATTAAAAACAAGCTGTACAAAGCCCGTCGGTAGACGGGCTAATTTGTACAGCTAGTTAAAATTATTGAATCCTAAGAAATTGTTGAAGCGCCCCTCTCTCTACTACTTGAAAATATTAATTTAGACTAGCTGCGGGGTGGTCCAGGACTGAAGCCTTGCGTAATATTGAACACAACTATCAAATAAATAGTTCTCTCTCTCTCCCACTCTCTGTCTCTCTCTCTCTCTCTCTCTCTCTCTCTCTATCTATGTCTCTCTCTCTCTCTCTCTCTTTCTCTCTATGTCTCTCCCTATCTTTCATTCCATTTACTATTATTTTCATATAACATCCAGGGTTATCTTGATGCCTAATATTCAGCTATGTTTAAAATCTGAAAATAAGTACAATCTGTATGATAGATGCATGATAATTCATAACAGGTATTGTCATTTATGTCATTGATATATCTATTACTAATGTAACCAATGTTAGTAGTTTATTATATCTTAACTTTAAAGTCCTTAAAAGCCCCAGGTGCCCTGTGTTTACCCTGATTCTGAACTACAACATGCATTTTCCATGCTGATGCTTAGTATAATAATAATAATAATAATAATAATAATAATAATAATAATAATAATAATAATAATAATAATAAAGGTTTAACGTCCGTTTCCTCATCCAGGGATGATGTCAGGGACGTCCCCAACAGCACATATCACTACAGATCAATTCACCCAGACCAATCTGCAAAAGAAATGTGCTGAGGAGAAGTAAGGTCCAAAACGAAAGCCAGGTGACCAAAAATGGTCAGGGTAGATTGATTATGTCTACGGTGAAAAAAGGTAAGTCTTAAGCTTGCTAGAGAATGTTGAAAGAGAAGAACAAGAGCGAAGATTAGCAGGTAAAGAGTTTTATTAGTATCGTATTATTGTATTGTGACTGGAACTATCTAATTTAATAAAATAAAATATCGGTACAAAACTTCATTCGCTACCATTTCCAGGCAATGATATTGATTCTCAAAATTTATTCTGATTAATAGACTCTTCATTTTCATGTTGCATAATCTTCTGAACTTCGGCACTGTGTGGATAGATTGAGATGATTTTTGTGGCGTCAGCTGAAAATAACTTTTCTCGAGCGTTGGTCGCTTTGTTTGCGTTCAGTACCGTCAGCCGATGAAGCCTCTCGGAATCAAATTTCTACAGAATAATTTTGATGTTATTACGAGCCAAAGCACAAGACCTCCACCATAGTTGAATATATACTGTGTAATTTGGTGCTTTTTATTATATAGATTATAGAGGCTTTGTCATAGTGTACGAAGAATAAAGAAATATACTAATGTATCTAATAAGAGGCTATTACTTTCAACTATCTAAAGTAGATCAGTAAAAGAGTCAATAGTCAAATAAATAACGAATTCAAAAATATGATAGTTTTGTATTCCAGTGAAACAAATTAAAGTTATTTTGCATAACCTAATTTAAGTTAGATCAGTATTATGTACTATGCACATTACAGATCGGTAAATCTATAACCAGAATAATCGTATAGGTAATATTAGGTATTGAACAACCTTTGAAACAAACATTGACGTTCCTGACATTGCCTTATGGCAAGGAACCGGACGTTAAATTCTTATTGATTTATTTAATCTCGTATTAATAACCATAGTATGCGGAAACTTATAGTACAAATTAAAAGTCTCTAAAGAAATACAGATGGCCTAGTTAAAGTCAACATCATGACGTTTTCAATATCTTCTAACCCGAAGTTTTTTTCTGAGACAAATATTTTGGCAGAACTATACAAAATGAGTCTGGAATCACAAAATATATGTTGCTGCGGAGCATAGAGATAATGAATAGTCTCAATATGACCTCCACGCAAAGAGCATTGAGCTGACATTGGGTGATTTGTCAGGCTTTATATACACACTGACAGCTAATCTTGGTGATGAAATTTCGATTTAGTTTTTCTCGTGTGTTAGTGCAAACATTTTGAAATTTCTTTGCAGCAGCAGCATTGCTTGTTCCACAACAATGTAGAAAGATACAACACAGATTTAACGCCACTTAAATCCCCTGCTAGTGATGTTAGGAAAGTCTCGAGCTGAATAAGCAAATATGCATCAATGGAAGACACTCGTAACGTTCCTAGCATCTCTCTAGTGAGAGAAACCAGACGTTAAAATATTCACTGCATTGGATTGCTTTGTATTATATCACATTACATTGCAATGCATTGCATTGTCTTGCATTATATTGCATTGTAGTGCATTGTATTTCATTGTTTTGCATGGTATTGTTTTGGGTTGTATTGTACTGCAATGTACCGTACTGCACTGCACTGCATTGCACTGTTTTGTATCGTAACGTTTTACTTTGATTTGTTTTGATTTGTTTTGTTTTGTATTAGGGACGTACCTGAACGTTTGTTGAGATAGACTACATCGCGACCTGTCAAAATTTTGACTATAACAAAATGCATGTATTCTTCAAGTATTGTATTGCACTGAATCGTTCAATATTGTTTGCAACAGTACTATGAATGTAGAAAAATTGATCGTAATGTAGAAATATGTATCATGAACCTGCTACTTTACACGAAACCACAGAGAAAGATAGAGAGAAATTACTGTATCCAAATAAATGAGAAAATATCTGAAATATTTAGCAAAAATTAACAAGTTATTACCGACATCAATAATATTTGCGTTTGCAATCAACTAACAACAAACTAATAACAAATAACAAATAACTAATATAATATAATATAATAAATATAATAAATGTAATAAATATAAATAAATATATGTAAATATAAATAAATATAACTAATGATAATATAATAAATAACAAATAACTAATAAGATAACAGTAATTTCGACTTGTCAAAAACAACTTTACTCGCCAGTTGGCAACTGTTTACGACAAAGTACGTGGAACACAAAAACGTATATCTGGCATTGCCTCTGTCGGCAAAATCTCCGGCCGCGGAGCAGTACATTTGTGTCAAAAATCTGGGCTCTCCTTAACTGCTATCGCTTTCGAGAATGAAACTGACTTTAGCATTGGTTTTACAGCTTTTATATGACTAGTAAAGAACTGTACATTTAAAGAGCAGTACAGAGCAGTTTGTAAAGAGCAGTACATTTGTGTCAAAAATCTGGGCTCTCCTTAACTGCTATCGCTTTCGAGAATGAAACTGACTTTAGCATTGGTTTTACGGCTTTTATATGACTAGTAAAGAACTAATCTAAACTCTGTCCACCCAGGCGTCAAGTTAGTCTATAGCATTTAAGAGAGCTTCATTTAATATTTTAACTAGGGGTATTGACCACAACTAGTTCCCCCCCCCCACCCTTAAAGTTCCAGAGTTCGCCAATCGTCACCGAGTAAACTGTTTTTGACAGCCCATAAGTTGTCAATTTGGTGAAAATAAATATAAGCAGTATACTGCATTGCGTGGATGTATCAAAGAAAGGTAATCGCATTCTTGGCTCCGGGAATAACATGAAAATATGAAAACTAGGATAAATGAAGAAAATCTGATAAATTGAAAAATGATTCAAAGCATTTCAGCACTTCAGTTTCCAAAAATCATTAAGCAGATTTTGCCCTTTAATTAAAACGGCATTTTGCCATCCTGTTAAATTTTCTTAAAGGATGCCATTCTGAATGGCCACTGACATCATCTTTTCTTAAAATATTCAGTCCTCTTAGACCGATAGGACATTAATTGGCTACCCCATATGCAAACGTTCCCACAACACTAAATCATATCAGATCCTCTCTAAAGTATTTTGATGAGAGTTGTTTTCTATCGAGGAATTGTCATACATACTGTAGATGAAACTATAATTTTTACATTCAAGTCAGTTGAAATTATAATTTATAGAATATAATCCACGACACGTACAGTCACCTGTTGGTCAATTCTTCAAAAACCCGGACACAACAAGGGGAAATGTATACACTACTTAGTAGATTAGATAAATCAGTAATTTAACTCTTTATTATGTGTTCAAAGTTTGACATCACATCGTCATCGTGTATTTTAGGATATTCCACACGTCTGGTTCACTTTGATCATCAGCTAATTCTTCATACACTTTTTCAATGTTCGTTCATCTGCCATTGATGAAATTAGCTAACTATTATACCAGACTGACTACCTTTTCTTGCTCCCTATAGAGGGAATAAATCGCTATATTTCCTCAACTATAAAATTACAATTATCCAATGCCTAACCAATAATTATTCATTAAATATCAAAATCCCCTCAGGATGTCAGTCCTTCCAGTGTTAATCCTGCCCACTACAGAAGAGGCCAATCGTAAACGGCACGTGTCGTAAGAAGCGATTAATAAAGAAATTTAGGAAGACCACGGAAAATCGCCTCAGAGGTCATATTATTCCTAGCAGAAGTCTACACTGTTTTTATAAAAAGGCGTAACCTGTGTTACTGGATCAATTTGTTGTACATGGAGTGATCATACTGAGATTAAAGTGAAAATAACAATAACGCAAATAATATTTACGTTGAACCTGTCGCTCAATAATTTAAGATAGCGAGATAGAGAGGTAAAGAGTGTAAGAGAGCGAGAGAGAGAGAGAGAGAGAAGGAGAGAGAGAGAGAAGTAGAGAAAGAGCAAAATGGAGAGAGAGAGAGAGTGGGAGAGTGGAGATAGTGAAATAGTGAGAGAGAGAGAGAGAGAGAGAGAGAGAGAGAGAGAAAGGAAGAAAGAAAGAGATGGAACTAATCACAAAGCTGTTGGCTTCCTCAAGTTCTCAAACCGCTTGCTAGGCTCAAAATCGGCCGCTAAATCCCGGTGTTTTTAAATTATTCAGCAGCCACAATCTCGTAATTAGGTTTCTAGCGCCATCTGCGAGCCGAGTGGCCGCCAGGTTCATACGTGAACGGCATGCTAAGTTCTTCCAATTCAGGTTAAGGAACCACAATGTTATTACTGCAAGAGTTGAAAATATTAATATAGGAGTCAAACAAAATTAATTCACAAAGTAGTTTTGTAAATCTCCTAATTTCTAATCTTCACCTTTGGACTGGATTTTCGAAGTTTGTTTTTGCGCAGTTGTTGAATCATTATTGCTTTTGTTCGGCGTCTTGGTTTGAATCAATTGAGCTCGATGTTGTCATTTACAAGAGTAGAACTCTTTTGCTGCTCTTGTTATTATTGTTGCTTTATGTGACAATTACAGTGAATCGAGAAATATTGAGTGTGATTTTTTCTAAAGTTTCATTTGAAGATTTTTCAGTGTAATTCTAGACATCATGATACAAATACGAATACTTCAGGAATTGTACTATAACGCTTTGGTTTTGATAGTAACAATATCTGAGACCGAATATAATTATTATTTTAAATGTATGTTTTGTTCAGGACTTCGGTTGAAGTTCCATGACTATTTCACGATTTTTCTTATTAATGTACGTGTACTAAGGAAAACGATATTTCTTAAAATTATTAATATAATTAGACTTACATGTATGACTCCACGCGTGATAATGGCAATTAACGAAAATGTATATGATGGTTAATATGTTACAAATGAATGTGCATATGTCTACTTTGTATATGTGCCCCTTTAAGCATATGCCTAGCATATTTATGGTAATTATTAAATTCATATTAAACACCCTAAACATAAGTTGCATACATTAATTTAAACTTCTTTTAAAATGCATTTATAATGCGTAGCGAAAAAATTGCACTCGATAAACAACAACAACAATACGATTAGAGTGCTAATGTAGTCCATGACAACATCGGACACTGTGGAACCAAATCAAAGCCGATGAGCAGAGTGAGAGGTCCATAAACGGTGCAAGCCAAAATTCGGGTGGTCAGTCCAAGGAAAGGTAGGCCCTACTAGCGGAATGGAGGTTCACATGTTTGTCTCAGGTCATGGATATTAGGTGGATAGGAAAAGTCGAAGAGAAAAGCTTTCAATCGTCTATGAAACTGTTCGTGAAATAAGAAAGGCTGATTAGCAATAGTTATTGAATAATAATGATTCCAATTATTCTCTCCCATTTTTTGGAATGAAACTGTGTAGTGTGTATTAGTCGTATATTTAATAATAATAACAACAATTAAAGTTCTACTGTCGTCCATTACAGCATCTAGAACTATTGAGACAAAATCAAGCCGGCGAGAAAAAAGTTCCAAAAACGGTGAATATTCCAAAATCTAATAAATCAGTCCAAAGATAAAGAGAATTAAAGAAAAGGAGGTTTACGTGCTAGTATATAAAACAGGAAATTATGCTTATATAATTCAATTATTTATTCACATTACACACATGTCCTAATGCACGTATACTAATGGAATAACTAATTAAACTAATAAAATACAATAAGAATTAATAATAATTAATAATAATTAATTATTATTAGCTGTTAATCTTAATTATACTAATAGAATATAATAAGAAAATCTCTGTGGCACATAGCATACTTCACGTGCCACATAGATTCTCTTATTATATTCTATTAGCATAGTTTTCAATATTTCATCCTCTCCATGGTTATTAGTATTCGTCGTTACTCGATCTTTCAAGGTGGTCTCCCATCCAAATACTAACTGGGCCAGACTTAACTTAATTTAACTTCGTTTGTTGCTGCGCAATTTTAACACAGCGAGCTAAATCTCACGTCCAGGGAAACAGTACCTCTATCATTCTCTTTCTCTCATTCTCGTTCTTTCTTTCTCTCTCTCTCTCTCTCTGTCTGTCTGTCTGTCTGTCTCTCTCTCTCTCTCTCTCTCTCTCTCTAGTGTTTTGCCAAGTATCAGGCCCTAGGTACATATTAATACTCAGCGTCTGCTTTCACGCTCCATAAAGAGCACTCCATAATCAACATGTTAGTTCCTTCATGAAAGGATGTACATTTCTATACCTTATACTGTGGAAGGAAAATATGGCTTCTGACGTGGATTTTAATTGCCTTTTTGTTCTTGCTTATTAGTAAAGTATAATAAAATATTATTTTTACTGCAACTTTTCTTTTACTCATTACAAATTATTAGGCCTTAATGAAAATAAATCTAAACAGGTTTAATCGAAACTGGAAGTCTATCAAAGGCTTAGCACGGATTCGATTTCATTTGCTTTTATATACAATCTCATAGAAAGAATTTATATATTTTTGCTGAAGTATATTCGTGTTTCATATGCACGTTAATCACTGGCTTCAGTGACTCGGACGCAACGCGGGAAATGAAGCTATAACCTTGAAATTGCACGTAGTCTAACAAATTATATTAGAAAAACCCAAGAATATCTACCCTTGACTTCACATGTAAACGCATTACACACTAGCCTTTAGCTCAAAATCAAACTGAGCGATATTTGCCCCTGTACTTTTATTCCCTTATTTCATTATTTTATCCGTGAAAATATTCAACGGATAAAACACATAGATGCCTGCAGACTTTTTTGAGTGCTGAGAAATATAAACGAAATTGTATGACTTGTTAAGGATTTAGAAGTTAAAGTTTAAATATTGATACAAAATTTTATATAGAACAAGTTCTTCGGAACCGGAATAATGTCTGCTTGATGAAAGTCCTAGTGAGAAGATAAATGCATCCGATTTCTTTTAAAAACTGAGCAAACATTTTGAGCAGCAAGCTAACCTCCACTGGTTTCATTGATTATCTCTTCATTTAGAAACTGATCGATAATGACTTTCGTTCAGTCGTCGAACCCTAACGAAGCCTTTTCACCTCATGCCTTTATTATCGGAGTGTTTTCACTTCCCACGGATTGTTCTGACACTGCTAGAGTGCTGTTCAAGAGAAAATTGGTGAAGGCCGACTTTGTGATGGAGGGTGTTGACTTTGAATATTGACTTCACCGCTTTGGAAGCAATTGCTATACGTAAATAGCTGAGTGTGCGTTCCTAGATAGCACGGTCTATCAAGAACAGATTTTAATATAAGGAAATTATTTCTAGTGCCTTATTGGCTGGCACTGCCTCATTACCAGTGCCTCATTGCCAGTGCCTCATTGCCACTGCCTCATTACCAGTGCCTCATTACCAGTGCCTCATTGTCAGTGCCTCATTGCCAGTGCCTCATTGTCAGTGCCTCATTGTCAGTGCCTCATTGCCAGTTCCTCATGGAATTGCTCATTGTCAGTGCCTGATATTATCTCGGCTCAACTGCAGTCACCAGCTCTATTGTGCTCGTCACAGACGTGCATCGTCACTGCAAATAACAGTATTGTTAGATGGATTGTGTTGGTCTCTATTTTATATTCCGGAGTAGTTGCCATTTTCGAGCAAATTCATACCTTTAGATACGATAAGAAACCCACAAAATAAATTCACGGGCCACCAAAAGGTTGTAGCGCGTTTAACGTCAAGGTTCAGAAGCACAACGTTTCAATACTACTTGACACACTCGAGCTACAGTCGCAAATACTTATTTACTCACTGCATGTAATTGACATACGCACGGGAGTTCAAGTGATTACAGTGGCGGATCCAAGGGCCAAGGGGGCAGGGGGACCATGGACCTCCCGAAATCTGTGTGCAAATTTTTAATACCTTGCTACTGAAGAGGAATTTAATATTCTGTTAATCAATGGCCAGTGTCGGATTTAGGGGGGGGGGGCAGACACGCCTTTTATCATGAACTGATGACAGGCTTTACTTAAATAAACAGTTTCCCGTCAAAAAGAAGTTCCGCAAATGTGTTTACCCCCCACCAAAAGAAATCCCATTCATAAACACACACGCAGACTGTACTTCCTGTACAAAGCGATTTGCTAAGAATTTAGTGCATAGATTTTAGTGCATGTACTGCCATGTAGAACTCTTACAGTTTTTCTTCACTGCACTTTTTTCATTTCAATTTTTATATTTTCATTTATTAAAATTGTTAGAATTTCTTACTTAATGGGCATTTTTGTGCTACATGCATAAAATAAAATTGTCAACGATGGCATCATGTATATAATGAGTCACCACTCCATACTTGTAATGTTGAGTAACCAGCGTCTCCTACCTTTTATGAACTGCCATTCGCTTGACCTTTTACTTAAACTGTTTGATATTTCCCAGCTCAGTCTGGTCTAACAAAAACCTGAGACATTAAACCGTCCAATCAATATAATCTCTCAAATTTTCCGAAACAGTGTTTGCATACTTTTTTGTTATTAATGTAATGAATGATTCGTTAGTGAAAGAATTTAAATAACGTCATCCATGATGAAAGCGGGCACCAGTGTGTAAATGCGTCCTTGGCTAGTAACGAAGGCGATGTAACCTGCTCGCTAATCTTCGCTCGCTCTCCTAAAGCAGAATTTGTCGGGATAAAGAAATAATAACTTACAATAGCGGAAGAAAAATGAGAGCTCCAAGAATGTAAAATACTGAATGTAGCGGACAGTTTGTAGCAGAATTTATTCGTCTACTAATCTCTACGTTCATGTTCATTTAATAAAAAATAATGAAACTAAAAGTAATGACTCTAAATAATATAAATTATTATAACTAACTCTAGCTCTATTCACGCCACTCTGGTTTGCAGTAGAGCTTTATTTTCTACACGAGTGATGTCCTGTTGAGAGACTGTTCCTAAGAGGACTGTATCGAAGAGAAACGTCAGTGAACGGACGAAGAATAGCCGGGCGTATGTAAACATAACCCGCTACCACTGAACATGTGGACTCTCTTCCTTATGGACGCGCACCGGACGACAGTGGATGACTAACACACTGGAGCTAGGACCTCTGCTGCTGCAACACTCTTGTCAGCTTGCTTCTTTCTACCATCTCTCTCTCTCTCTCTCTCTCTCTCTTTCTCTCCTTCTCTTTCTCTTTATGTATGTATGTATATATATATATATATATATATATATATATATATATATATATATATATATATATATATATATATCTTTAGCTCTCCCTCTCTCCTCTATATATATATATATATATATATATATATATATATACATATATATATATATATATATATGTATAAATATATATATATATATATATATATATATATATATATATATATATATATACAGTAGAGCATCTCTCTATTTCACATGTAGAATTCGTTATAATATCGCCTTCTCTTTTTCTTTATTTTCAGTATGTCCAGGAACTAGCATTATTCTTCTCTGAAACTCTTTTTCTTGTCCTATTTCACTCTGTTCTATATTTGTCAGTCGACCTCTCTTTTAGCTATATCTCCACTCTTCTCCCTAACTTTCCATTTCTTCTTCTTCTCTCTCTCTCCACCTCTCTATCTCTCCTCTCTCTCTTGCTCTCTCCATCTCTCTCTATCTCAGTCACTCTTTCTCTGGCTCTTCTCTCTCTCTCTCTCTCTCTCTCTCTCTCTCTCTCTCACTCTCTCAGTTACTCTCGCTCAGTCTCTCGCTCTTTCTTTCTCTCGTTCCTCTCTCTCTCTCTCTCTCTCTCTCTCTCTTTCTCTATCTCTCTCCATCTCTCTCTCTTTCTCTCTCCATCTCTCTCTCTATCTCTCTTTCTCTATCCATCTCTCTCTATCTCTCTCTCTCCCTCAGTCCCTCTCTCTCAGTCCGTCTCTCTCTCTCGCTCTGTCTCTGTCTCTCTCTCTCGCTCTCTCTATCTCTCTCTCTCTCTCACACACACTTTCTCTCTCACTCTCTCTCTCTCGCTCTGTCTCGCTCTCTCTCTCTCTCTCTCTCTCTCTTTCTCGCTCTATCTTTCTCTCTCTCAATCTCTCTCTCTCTCTCCTCTAGCTCTCTATCTCTCTCTCTCTCTCTCTCTCTCTCTCTCTGTCTCTCTCTCTCGCAGAGTCCTGTCTACAATGCACTTAACTACGACAGAGCTGTGTGTGGAGTCAGTTCACAGCAGATACTTGTCGGTCAGTGTCTACAGATACACAGATATTTACATGTTGATGTCATTTCTGGCATTTAACTGAACTTAACATAATTATACTGGTTAAGGAGGTCACAAAGACCTGTAACACCAGTATTTAAGTACTGTAGGTATAAGAGAAATATCGCAGAGCAGTATTTCTAAATACTAAATATTAATAGAGAATTATAAAATATTTGCTTATATCCAAGTACTAGTTAAAGTATAGCTGAAAGTATTTATGCCTATTTTATAGTTTATACCGAAGGTTTACACCAAATGGGTTAAATAGCTTAAATAGTAATGAAATAAACAGTTTTTAAGATTTGTTCTTTATTACTAGGAACTCTTTAATCTTGCACTTATAACTGTTACTGATTAATTACAAGTAGAAGTAGTTCAAAGCTGAACATGTTGATCAATAGGCTGTATAGAAATATTAGTACAGAAAAGATACCTGCAATTAACTGCATCAAAACCTGGATTTAAAAATTACGAATGGAATAAGACATAGTTTGAAGAATTACCTGGCCAATTTTCTCGGGTTCGTTACTAAATCAACTTTTAAAATGAAGCAGCCTTGAATTTTCAGAGTCTCTTAAGTTAAGTGATTCTTAACGGATGATCTAGAAAATTAAAGAGTATAAATTCTTGAAATTTGTACTTTGAAGGGGATCGAAATTCCTTGAAAGTTTATGAAATACATGTTCAGTAGGCCTAAATAACTGGTAAGCTATTTATATATTATAATTGTTTTATTTGACAAAAACAAAAGTATATATATATATATATATATATATATATATATATATATATATATATACGTATATATATATATATATATATATATATATATATATATATAATGTAGGCCTATAATGTATGTATAATTTCAATGGACCTATATAAATTGTTTCATTTTTCTGAACAAAAATGTATTCAGAGATTATAATTATCTGGTTAGTAAGTTCATTCCTTTTATATTTTTAAACCAAAGCCAAAGCTAAGTTTAAGATCAGTTTCCTGCTCGATGGCATACCAGTGACAGGGAGAGCACTGGATTTGAACCCTGCACGTGCTGATCCGCTGTAGAACAACATGGCAACAAGCGACTGTCTCAGCCCAATGGTTGCGTTTTGTTTTAAACATTTGATAATATCTCGGGTTTCAACTAAAACAGAAAAGCCAAAAAAACTAGACAACTACCTCACTTGCTACTAATTGCTACCATGACTTCCTATTTACAGTATTTAGCAGAAATCTTACGAAGAGATTACTTCAAAGAACTACGTCGTTTAATTCTAGGATCCATACAATTCATCAATACGCAAATTATTATCTTTGCAGCAAAAAGTGACCGTGTTTGTGTAAAGAAATATCCGCAATTACGTATTCCGGGACGGAAATTAAACCTTCAATTAAATGCAATATCAATTGTCAGCATGTGGCCTGATTATTTAGGACATTTCAGATGCTTCTACATGCAGTAGCCTGAAGCGTTAACTTGCACGCGATTATAAATTCAAAGAAAAAATTGAATAGAATTTATAACGCTTCATAGATTTTAGAGTGTAATTTTTAATTTACCGAAACGATACATCTTGCAATGGATTATTGCAGGGTAATAAATGTTAAAACTGATAGTCTGAGCCGATGGTAGCCTAAAAATCGCTTATATTAATTACGGACAATACCTAGAGAATTCAAAAATCCCGTACTCGCCCCTTAACTGACGTGTATTCAATATAGAAAACTGACTCTAAACTAGGCTTAGCCTTTAACGTAGTGAGACAACTGTCTTTCTGTGGAAGTGTAATGAATCGTAAACTAATTTATGACTGGAATGAGACTTCACTGACATCAGCAGTAGATTATTTGTAATACAAGTCTTGCACTAAATTAAGGTAAAATATGTCGATATGTGATATTATTCAGTGTTGCAAAGCCTTATATTATTAGAAAGGTAGAAAGCCAAGTTAATTAGATGGTTTAAAATACCGACTAACGTAGATGATCTCAAACCAACGCCAATACGCCGTCTGAATAAGCATACTTTTCAAGCTAATGACTTCTGCAATACATATAGGTAAAAGCAAGCCTTTAATAACATGAAATCAAAGTACTGACCTATAAAATGCTCACTGTATTTGATCATTATATCTGCTTTTGTAGTAAGTACGTGCACTGTTTTGATCTCGCTTTCTCTTGTGGTCTTTGTGTATTCAGTCGTCATCGTGTGATGCTTTGGCGCCTGTTTGTGTAGAGTCCGCAAGAGACGTCTCTAACATTACCTTATGGCAAGGAACCGGACGTTAAATTCTAATTGATTGATTGATTGATTAAGGTGAGCATGGATCTGCAGTTTTGCTGAGCACTATAGAGAAAGATAGCGATTTCTATAAATGAAAAATTAACTTGAAACTTCATATAAAGCTTATAAGCTAGCCAGGGGCGGATCCAGGAATTTTTTAAGGAGGGCCCGAAATATTTTTTGGACAGTGTACATATTTTTTCTTACTCCCCGCCTTCTCCGGGACGTGACGCAACCAGAAAAAATGCTGTATGGGGGGTGGGCTAAAAGAAATTCAGCATACTGCGCTCGACTCATAGAGTGAGTATATCCCAGTATCTTACCCCCCCCCCCCTCATACCCGTACTAAAGTGAGAGGAAAACCTAAAATGCCTAAAATCCTACATTTGTTTAGGAAAAAAGTAGGTTAATTTTTTCACCTCTGAGGCTCTGAAGAAACTCAGCGGATCTGGACCAATTGCAAAAGTGACCTAATTTTGGCGGAAGATGGGGGCGCTTAAGCTCTCGATTCTAGCCAAGGCAGTTTGCACCACTGTTCCGGGAGAGAGTTCACGTTTTTTATTTACACCCTTTTTCCTCCAATGCAGTGGCTAAAGTGAAAATTGAGAGCTACTGAAACGGTCAACATTTTTCGGGCCCCCCTTCCGTATATGGGACCCTAGTGGGGCCCATATTTGAAAAAATTCCAGGTAGTCGGACTGTTCGAGTTCCCTCTTGTACCCCCCCCCAACCCCCCCTAACGCCCTTAAAACATTTACACCTAGAAATTGAATAGAAACAATGAAAATATAGTTTAACTTTTTTATCGTCGGGCCTAAGGGGGGACCCGGGCCCCCTGGGCCCCCCTGGATCCGCCACTGATGCTAGCCAAGTTAAAATTATAATTTAAAAAATTATATATATATATATATATATATATATATATATATTTAGTATATATATATATATATATATATTTCACGAGTAGGCCTAAGTGATTATAAAATCCCATAGTGGTTGCTAATCAGGCTTGATTTAATGATATATGGTTTGGTAGATAGATATACATGTATGCTGACATGACTGGTTTAATGTTACTTCTAGAGTTTTGAAGCAAGCCGTCATTTTAATATTCAAGAGAAGATCTCCTAATGAACTCTGATATTTGAGCGGCATTATTTCATTCAGTGGCTTTAATGTTTATGCTTCCCAGCTGCTACAGCATTGTTTAAAACCGGTCGACGCTCTCTCGGCTATTTTTGGTTCTTTATGAATTGCACTAATAAACTTTCAGGTAATAATTTCCGTAATATTATAGCAGGACCAGGTACAATATATTTGCTGGTTTTATTTATTTGCTCATTGGCTAATAGTCTTGACCGTGGGGTACCATATGAATTGTGGGTACAAAACACCTTTATGAGAGGAATAAAGTTCTAATGTTCCGCCAAATGTTAGTTTCAAAGTATCTATTCCTACTTTTACGTCCCGAAAAGAGCGCTCTATCAATCAACAAGTTAATATCCTCACAGAGACGTTAGTTAATTCACACCTTAAAATATATCCTTGTGATTGAAAAATATTTTTTTATGAAGTTTCATTTGGTCTTTTCAATTCTTGCTTTAGTAGCCTCTTACGTCAGTTGCAGTTTATGATCGGTTTTTTACAGTAGGCCCATATACAGCGCGAAAGATCTAACTGAGGAATTTAGCGAAAATCGTTTGAAATCATTTTAAAATCAAATCTATATTCACATAACAGATATTGATTTACACTTGGGAATATTTTATTTGCTTCGCGGTTAAAAACTTGAACCACTAGACGTCCAGCATAAAATAGACCTTAGTAATCGTAAGGTCTGTTTTTTATAAGGTCTTCTTCTTTTTCAGTGCACTGCCTAGTGGCAAGTTCAAGGTATATATGCTTAATCAAAGTCTGTTTTCTCGCTCCATAAGAACACTCCTTAGATCAAAAGTTAATGCCTTCACAAAGACTGTACCTTATCCATATCTCATGTAGCCTATAAGGTCTATATCTTTTTTAATCCAGGCTTGTCCAGCCACCAGATTCTACGGTTGATACAGTATATACATGTAGGCCTAGCTAAAAAAATGTGTCTATATTTGAATTCCCTGTAATATTTGATTATGAGACTCAACAAAATAGCTTAAAGCTTATTTCAAAGTACTAGTGTAACTAATAAATAGGCTGAGCTGGCCGAACCGATGAGTTGTTGGCAAATTATTCGACAACTGATCACTATGCTATGTGTCAAAATCCAGAGCTCTCACAGTCACTGACGTTCTATCGATCACGAAACTGACGTTAAACTTGGCTCTTGCTTATTATATAGATTAACTAATAAAATTCAGTAACTTAGCCTACCCCGAAGGCTATTATTGCAAAAGCCAATTTTAAACCTGACATGACCTAATATGCAAACTGGACCTGCTGATTTTTGACGTTTATTGCGTTGTAAGCTTATACGTAAAGCGATGGATTCATGGCGGTAAAAGATCAGTATATCGATTGTACCTATTTATCTCTCATTTGCTTGTTTTATCACGTATTTCTGGTAAAAGTCGATGGCTTGATGTGAAGCTCCGTGTGATTAATAGACACTGGGTTCCTATCCTAACACCTATTAACTATAACTCATTCGAAAGACGAACGTGATAGGGTTCTATAGTAAAGATACACATCGACCGATAGTTTTTTCCATCCAGCTGCGAATGAGAATACAAGTTAATGAGCATCGAATTAGTGTTCGTGTTATAGACTACAATACAATATTATATCACTAATTAATTAATAAATCAAAAGATCTATTTATTTATCTGTAACTTAAGTCAAGAATTATTTATTGGCACACAAATAAAAATATTGGAAATGTTTCTTACCTTATCCAGAATCCTGGCCTATTTCTTATTTCTTATTTACATTAATGACATGGCAAATGCTCTATGGGACTATGAGCCTAAATTATTTGCAGACGATGTTAATATTTTTATTGCCGGTAAAAATGTTAATGAGCTCGAAAAGAATGCGAATATGTGTCTTAAAAAACTTAAAGTATGGTGCGATGCTAACAAAGTTTGCATAAAGTTAGATAGAACATGCTATATGTTTATTCACAAAGCAAACCAAAGGTACAGTATACCGAAAAAGCTTGAAGTCTTTTTAGATAATGTCCTTATCTCTAGAACATCTAAAGTTAAATATTTAGGTGTTATACTCGATGAAAACCTTACTTGGAAACTTCACGTTGATATGGTATGTAGTAGACTAAAAGGACTTATCAGTATTTTATATAATGTTCGTGATTTCTTACCAAAACACTGCCTCAAAAAAATTTACTACTCTTTTATTCATAGTCAGATTCAGTATTGCATTGAAATTTATGGAAATACCTACTCCAGTCACTTGAGTAATTTGATAACAATGAATAATTCTATAATAAGAATTCTATTTAAGAAAAAATTAACAACTAAAACTTCTGAACTAAGTGAATTAGTAAATTCACTTCCTCTACGCCAACTGTGTAATTTTAAGCTATTGAAACTTGCTCATCTATGTATTCATAGCCCGGAAAAAATACCAAAAATGTTCATAGAAAAGATTAGATTCGCCAATTCTCTCTCCCATTATACTATGACGAAACCGTTGAGTTTACACAAACCTTACACAAATACTAACTATGGAAAAAGAACTACCAGTTACATATGTTCCCATTTGTGGAATATGCTCCCTGAAAACATACAGGCAATCAGTTCCACCAATATTTATTTAAGGAAAATTAAGGAATACGTTGAGAACAAGAAATAGCTAATTTCCTTTCTTTCGCTATATCTCACAAGTTTATGTTTTTATGTTAGTATTCTGTTGAATTGCACTAGTTTTAAAATTAATATGTTAGTTTGCATTGTACTTTTGAGGTAACCAACTAGGTGGCGCTAGTCGTTGTTTTGGTAGCCTCTATTTCTGTCATTAGAACTATTACTACTGATAGAATAGACAAATTATTAATTATGCGCTGACTATGTTTTTAACTGAAATATTTATTCTGATATGAATTCATGCTGTATATTATTTTGGACTTTTTATAACTTGTATGTAATATTGTAGTGGCGTGTGATTCTGAAATAAACTTAAACTCTCTTAGCCTAGCTAACGAAATCTATATAAATAACGATGGAAATGCTACGGAATATCTGAAATACAAATACCGAAGAAAGAAATTAGTCATTAACAAAATTAAACTATTTAAAAACTATTTACTCAGAAATCAAGACGTGGTACATTTTGCGATTAAACCCATAAGTTGGAGATATATATATATTGTTATGGTGCAATATTTATACTAGTGTTGTTGTTGTTCTATGTTTAAGGTGCTGACAAAAAGTCTTGTTTACGTCATTTTCTTTAGTGACGTGTTAACGTGACTTCCGGTAGATGATTTTTGTTGATGACGTGGTGACGTGTTGTGTGCAGGAGAAGCACGTGTTTTTAAGAGATAGAAATAGTTTTGTATGTCGCTTAGAGGACGATGAAGCGTCAGAGCCTCCTGTGATCTCTGAGATATCCAATGTGGAACTAGAAGATAAGTTTAATGCTTTTGATCGTGATTAGTAAAGGTTTTTAGAGTGCTTTATGGTTGAAATATTAATATTTCTGCGAACAGTGGTTTTCTGTGTGATAGTGCAGGTTTTATAGTAATATGTAATAAGCTGTTGAGGGCAGCGTAGTTCCTTATTAAGGTCTACTTGAAAGCTTTACCCTTTTATTTCCTTAATCCTTAAATTAATGTTGATTTACTCTAGTCTCTAAATAGTGTTCTCAGTGGCCTACACTGGTTAAATGTAGAGTACTTGGTAGGTTGGCTGAATAGAGACCAGGGCGACTTAATATTGTTTTAGGACTTTGTATTATTATCGTATTATGGTATGGGTCATTTCTGTGTTCGATATATATTATTAAATTAATTAGAAAATATAAATTAAAGAATTCAGTGTGTGCATTTTATTAATAGTTAAATTAAATACAGTCACATTAAGAACAAAGTATAAGTATTATAATAATCGTTTCAAAACATCAGATTATTATAATATATATATGTATATACATGTATATACATATATATATATATATATATATATATATATATATATATATTTATATATTTATTTATTTATTTATTTATTTATAGTATTTATATAATAAACGGACACAACATGGGATAATGTGTTTATTTTATTTTGTGGGAATATTTTATTGAATTTTTCAAGAAAGAAGAAAGAAGTTCTGTTGATATATTGTAAATTTGGAATTATTAATTAGTCTGTCTATCTCCAGGATAGTAATCCATCAACTCCTGTTTTCCACAGCCATTTCTCTGCCTTTCTACCTTAATAAAGCTAAAGAGTACTCACTATTTAAGCTTTAACAAATTGGAAAAAACCTTTGAAATTTTTCATTTAGTGTAGTATATTATACTTGCAGAGTATTAAGCCATACTCTGTAGTTACTTCTTTTGACTATCATAGAATACTATTAAATGAAGCGTATTGATGCAAAATGGATTCAGGTTTAATATGCGGTATATTTTTTACTTTGTTCCTCTGTTGTGCGTAGATTTCTGCTCAAGTAAACGAGCTTTAAGTTATTAATTAAAAGATGACGCACACAATTTAACAATTGCATGAAAACGGGCGTTAAACTTTGCAATAATGTTTATGCAGCAACTGATCGATGCTCAAAATAGCATGGCTTACTAAACGCTGACCACTTCCTAACTGAAGCACCACCAACGATAATTTCCTGTTTTCTTTTTTATTGAAATTAGCGTAACGGAGTATGTATTGAATGTAGTTGACTATTGTTAGAAATTAATTTTAATATTAAAATTTAAAAACTATAGTTAAATAAAGTTTTTCAATTAAAAACTCCTGAAAATGTGCACACCTATATAACGATAGGTGACAAATTTATCCTTAAAACAGCTTATACACTGATGTAGGCCTGCTTGCTTTAAGAAATCTATTTCAGAAAAATTCGTCCGTCGTGTTCTGAAATAAGGTCTCAGTTTGAGTCTATTATTGCGAAACCGACCAGTAAACTTCCTGTTTCCGACGAGAAATTTGCAGATATCGCAGTGATCCTAACAAATTGAGCGCTATTGTTAGTTAGCAAATTATGGAACGAATACTATGGCTTTCACATGGACTATTGCAGCCCTTATATAAGCTTTTGTAATACAGGTATAGGCTAAAACACCCAGTCATACGTGTGCACTGTACATGCCACAGTTCTTCAAAAGCTTCTGCCTTTAAACATTTTGATGCTAGCTTTAGTAATGAATGATAGTTTTATGAAGTCTGTTCATATGTGTATTTTACTGTGCATTACTTGTTTTTCAAGCATAAAGTGCTAAAACTAATTGGACTTTTTACAAATGTTTAGACTGATACAAAAGCTGACCATAAGTTTATATTAATTTTGCAATGTCTGCAATTCCTTCTTAAATTACTTATAACTTTAAATTCGCTACAATTATATATTTCAAACGCATACGGACTTTAGTTTCGTTCGTTAAAGATTAAATCCTTGCTTGATTGATAAGTAAGGATTTAATTCATATGCATTTACATTATAAAGTTTAAATTCTGCAATTCAAAGGCGGTGTCGGATTACGCAGTTATGCGTATTTGAAGCCGTTGCTGTGCATATTGTCTACAGTCTAGCCGTAGACTCCTATAATATACATTAGTTATAGTTGTCTACATTATAGGTTTCCCCGTGTTGTGCTCAGGTGTGGATGGACCACTGCAGTGTAGGGCAACCGCAAACAATCTGTACATAAGAGGCGACTAAAGCAGAAGCTGAGGATGGCAAGAGGGGACCCACCTTACCATGAAATATTTCCTCGCAGGATTAAATGGTAATTAATCCATCTAACTCAGGAAGGCAACGGGAAACAACTCAGAAGCCATACCTTTCCCAAGATATAGGCTACATAAGGTATGGATAAGGCATAGATTTTGTGAAGGGATTGGCTTGTTGATCTGGAGAGTGCTCTTATGGAGCGACAAAAAAACTTTAAGTATGAATATGTACATTGAACCTGCCACTTGGCATTGCACTGAAGAAGACTGAAGAATCTGTCTAAAGTCTAGCCCTAGACTCCTATAATATGCATTATAGGTGTCTACGGTCTAGTTCAGACGAAGGATAATTAACTTTTCTGTCATTTCTTCTAATGACGGATGTGAAATTTAAAACCGGGACTTCTAATAACGAGAAGAACAAGCAAACCACTTCACTAACGATTCTCACACTCGACGTTCCCGGTAGGATAAATAAATTTACCAATTAGACAACAATTTCTGCGGACGTAATGAAGTGTTGGAGTAATTATTATTCACAATTAGTAGTAGTAATATCTATGGATTGATGATTGCGTTTTCAATTTATTAAGCGTATAATTTTATTGATTGATTAGGTTCACATTTTGAAAGGAATAATGATAATAATTAAAAAATAGTCCAATACTGAACTTTACTCATCTGACTCCAATTTGATTTGCTAGTGATTACGTTGAATCTCCGATTAATCCAAATTTTCGTTTTCTTGAATACTAAGCAGAAACATTTTTGTAGTTATCTGCACAATGGCGTGCTGTGGTCCCATAATATATGATTCTCCACTCCTTGTGGATTAATTAACGATCACTCTCCATTGCGTGCATCCCATTCATTCAAATCAGTATTTGATTCCAAGTGACTTGATTTACTCCATGCAATACCGATATGCAATTGAGATTTAGTGCATAAAAGCAAGCAACGATACGAAATTGATGTTAAGAATTTGAAAAAATTCCTTTTTAAGGTTGACTTCATGTATAAATAAACTTGGCATGACTACAAGTACATGCACATGCATATTAAATTAATTGCTAACAAATTTGATTCGAAGGGAATATTGTAGTTTGTAGTGCGTGAGCATAACATATCGTCCTGTATTGAATCTACAAGGTTACATCCATGTACCAAACGTTTCTAATACGCTAGAATATAAAGGACACAAATTTTGTAAGAACACGATTAATTATCTACGTAGTATGATATACTGAGTCATGAACGTTTATAGAAAACTATAATTATATCGTATGTTTGATGAACATCAGTAAGATTACATTTTATAAAATACGTTAAGCAGTTTGAATTAGTAAATAAGCTTATTTCTTTAAACCTTGAGTTCGCTAGAAATTACGTAAGGTAAAGTAGATTTAATGTCGATACCGTTGGTAGCCTACGTATGCAGTATAGGCTCTCTGAATTTTAAAAATCGGAATAAAACGAAAAATGAGTGAAGATTTTTAAAATATTCCGAATTTTAGAAATTTGAAGATGGTTCAAATGTATCGACTGTCATTATGGACGAGACTAAGGTCATGAAATAGAGGGGGCTAATTGGGAGGGGGTTAAATGGGGAGGGCTTGATTCAAGTCCTTATATATTTAAATGGACAAGTGTCTGAAATTTGGGGGTTGAGCGCTGAATTCATGGAGTCTTAGCCCCACTGCCCCCCCCCCTCTCCCACCTAGTCTTGTCCCGGACTGACATTGATACATATTGTAGGCTACTGTTCACTGCAATATTAATGCTCGTATTCTTTAATTCTCAGGAATACCTGGAAATTGATCTGTATAGTAAGATATTTCAAAATTCTTCCATCGGGTTTGCATCCATTCATAATTGCATAAGTCTCTAATTAGGTATTATCACTCTGTTGCAATCTATTCTGAGAAGTTTGGAATCTATTGCGTCTGTTACAAGAAATTTGGCAGCTTTTTCAATCTGTTGTGAATATTTAGTATCCTTTCTTGGATATAATTAATATGAGGTCAAGACTTCTCTTGCCAGAATCAACTTTGTCACGCAATACTATCGTACCGATCACAGTTGATTATCTGCATAAAAGCAAGTTATTATTTGATTCAAACTCGAAAAGTACCAACTTTTTTTCGTATTCTTCCTCATAATCAGCCGCACACTCTATGTTTATTTCATCAATCTATGTCTCATATTCTCTTGTTTCCTCCCCTTCTTTCTTTCTAACTATATTCATCATCATCATCATCATCTTCCCTTGAATCCCAGTGTAACTAGGGTCGGGATCTAACATAGTATAGTTACATAACATAACATACATGAAATAAGATAGTTTCTAACTATATTAAAATATATTTTTAAATTTTTAATAATTAGTGGAAAAGGTGTCAATATCAAAAAATGTACATAAGAGTTATAGCTATTTCTTGTTTCTCATCTCTATGTCTCTAAAATTATCTTCCTAATAATAAGCATATGATTTCATTTGAATAGTAATCTAACAAGTACAATAAGTGTTATCCGTGTATATTTTATGTTTTAAAGCAGACACGAAACAAGATTCTGATGCTGAGGGTCATTAAGGAGCTTACAGGTCGGGGAGCGAATCCCCTTCAATCTTTCGGTGATGAAGGAGATGCTCTATCGCTTAGACGACGACATTCGGTGCAGGTTATTAGTTACTCGCTATTATTTTATAACACAACTTATACTCCAAGAAAATTAATAATAAATGTAAACTCTAATTATGTCATATAAGACAATTTAATATTTTATACAGAATTGGTGAGTCATCGAGAACAAAGTAGTACAAATTAAATTTGCATGGATGATCATCATAATCATGATCCCTTGAATACCAGTTTAACCAGGGTCGGGATACAAATAGACTCAAATCCTCTCTGTTCTACGCCACACTACCAGCCAATCCCCTATTTGAGACCTTTCCATTAGTTTAAACTGTTGTATAAATTTCTGGAGTCTAGGCGCGCATTGCATGTATGATGCAATATAATAATGCGTCGTCAATACAATTTCAATTAGTACAATTCATCATAATTATACTTTCATTGATATAATAATATCTTACCAGACTTCAGAGGAATCTCCGAACAAAGACAAAACAAAACGAGATCCAGCTGACCCTGACGAGGAGGATACAGAGAGCTCAGGAGGCGCTGCCGCACTCTGGGAGAGGTGCAAGAACTACACCTACATCATACCCCACTACTCCCCCTTCAAAGCTGGCTGGGATTGGATAACGCTCCTACTCGTTCTTTACACCGCAGTATGCACCCCTTACATGGCAGCGTTCATGCTGAGCGACAAAACCGCCGACGAATCTCAGAATTCTAACGTCACCGAGAAAGCTGCAGTCAGTTTGAAATCACTTCTGTGGGCAGGGGGTGGAGATCTTGCTGTGCTCAATCTGATAGACAAGATGGTGGATATTATGTTCATAGCCGATATACTGATTAACTTCCGCACCACCTATCTGCACAACGGTGAGGTGGTGGACGATCCGAAGAAGATCGCTATCAACTACGTCAAAGGTTGGTTTGTTATCGATGCTGTGGCAGCCATACCATTCGATCTACTGCTTGCTCATACTGGAACCAGTGATGTAAGTACTTTCTTGATCATTAAGAGTAAACATTAACCTTAAAACTTATCATATCGTTGATCTAAGCAAATAAATTACATTTATTTTTAATTTAATTTGTATGTAAGCTATCGTTTTAACTGAAGTAGGAAAATACTCTCTTCTTTAATTTGAAGCTGGATCGCTTGTCAGTCATTTTGTGCAACATTTGAAAAAATGAAAAGTTAATAGATGATAAAGATGAGTGGCCCAGAAAAACCATCGATTTTACCAAATACAGGGTACTCGCCTCCGTGTGTCTGTTTCATCTCTATAGTAGTGTTCAGTCATCATTAGACTGATTTTTTGAATTTTGAATTTGGACCGTCTTGGACCTTCTACTTTCTCACTGGCTCGGAATTGTATCAGTAGTGCTCGATGTTATCATGGATGACCGTAGCACTCAAATTGTTGTTGTTATTATTATTATTATCACTAATGACGCCTTTAAAGAAACTTTACATTTATAACAATTTATTTGTATTCCTCTTGTGTATATGTTTACTGGTTAAGTAATTTAATCAATTGAACCATTTTACTGGCATTGCTGCTTACATCCACTTAAGCTGTGCTAATGTATGTATGCCGTAGAGATGCATGATCTACGTAATAAAGGCATTTTTTGCTCTTTAAAGAGTATCTAAACATTTACATGCATTACGTTGTTTTAAATAGTTGCATTATTATACTTTTTCTCATGAATTTTGCATAAATTATTCGCTTGGACTGTTTGACAGAGTTCAGTATCAGATTCTCCACCGTTATCCCTTTCCTGCTTGAACCAAAGTGCATTCTCTTTCTTTTATCTATGAAATTGAAGAAAAGGAAAATTACAAGTAAACATTATATACCATGTATGAGACGGTTAGCTTCTAAAAACCGAACAATTGGCATTTTAATCATATTAGCTTATATGGTATAACAATATTATAACATATTTAAAATAGAAATAGATTACAGATAATATAATAGAAATAAAATGAAATAGTATAATTAGTAGTAAATCCAGTAAAATGTTACATATAATTTACCATTATGAAATTAACTTGAATTGGAGAAGTAGTCATTAGCGGGAGAAGTTGTAAATTGTGAAGAGAAATATGTTCATCTGCTCAATGTACCTTTTGTTGAGCTAAAAATATCTTAAATACTTACTAATAATGGCTTTGTGAGAGTTATTGTGATTGATTTTAGTAATGCTTTCTATACAAATATACACTCTAATCTTACGGTAGAATGCAATAAGAGCAGTTGTTGTAGAGCTAGCATGGCTTAATGCGAACTGCTCTTCATAATAAGGAGATGATGATGAACGCGAAATGGCGGTGCAGACATAAGTTGAGATAACAATTCTCTCAGGAAGTCTAGAGAGCACAGGACGGATAGATATAAGTCTATAGTCTGAAAGCAAGAAAGGCTTTGAAAATTTAGCTAGAGATTAAATGTAAGACGTTGTCCATTGAATAGAAACAACAGATAGTTTAGAGAATCTTTAACATCATTGTGATTGGTTTCCTAAATAATCTAGCTTAAAATTCTGATATAGGAGTAAATTTACTTTGGAAGCTGTTTATGAGAAGATAATTATACAAAGTATCACAAGAGATGTTGGTAAAATGGTTATTGAGGACATCAACTGTTATACCAGACTGGACCTTAGATTTGGACTTCTTACCAAGACATTTCCTTACCGTAGTACTCATAGAAGAAGTTGCATTATTAAGTTTGGATAGCTGCTTATAGTTTGATTTGGCTATTAGTTAGCCATTATTGTGGTTATTGAATTAGCTTCAAAATTTTGTAGTACATTAAATGTATTTTCTAAGTGAGAAGCTTAAGACAGATTAATTAATGTTATTCTCTTACAAGATTTCTTAATTTCAATGCTTTATAATTTCTGTACCTTTTCATTTCAATGTATTAAGATATTTTTGTTACCACAAAATGTTTGATTTATTAATAGTATTCAATAAAGGACCATAATTTATATTTAATTATCTGATTAATTTTGATAAATCATAAACGATAGTTAAGAATAATTATGACAGCATTATATATGAATGTAGCATGTGATGTCTGAAAGATTGTACTTCGACTGATCTATATTATATAAATACCATTTCTGTTCTTTGTTGAAGTTGTTTTTAGGTTTTATTAAATTCAATATGATTAGGAATTGTAAGAACTATAGAAGCTCGACGATATTGATTCGTCTGAAGCTTTTGATATGTTCAATTAGATAAACGGCTTAAACTAACAGAGAGTTTGCTATGATTGCTTTGATTTCATGGCAAAAGAAACAACAAGGCCGAATTTCTTTGAATTTCCAACGCAGAAGCGATTTCTTGTCAATTTCATCAATCTTTTGTTTTAAGCAGATGGAAAAAAGGAGCCACAAAGTACTGTCATTAATGACTTCGAATGTTCGATATAAATTTGTAATAGATAGACCTATAAATGTTAATTTAATTACTTCATTAAAGTCAAGTCAATTAAATCAATTCATCAAACTTGAAGTACTATTTAAACTACTTCCACGCAATATTGAAAGATAAGAATTTTTTAATCATATATTTTTTCCTTTACATAATTTTGAAAAACCCAACAGTACGTTGGAGTTTGGCGTACTTATAGCTATCTTATAATCCCATAATCTAATATAGATGCCAACTCTACAGTGATCTTGAATAAATACCTTCGCAGGTTAAGTTTGTATTTCTCGCTATATTTTTAAGTTGAACACCTTTCTGAGATATTTACATGCATACTTCAATTTAGCCATTTGGATATAATGTAATTTTCATAAATGTACAACGGTATACTTTGATTGACACGCGCTTACTACCCCGTAGATTGTAAGTATAAAATGGAATGACATATTTGCAATTTATAATGATATTGTTGGTAATTTCATAACAGTTTTATCATCTGAACTGTATGAATATAGTAAATGTTAGAGATGGCATTTGCCATAAAATACTAGCTATCACAAATTATTAAATTGCATTGGCACGCTGTTAGAATGTCTCCATTCTAAGACTTATCATTTTATCAAATATTCAGTGTTTTCCATGATTTAACCTTTTTGATGCACGTGACTTTTCTTTACGCACGTCTTTAGGCAACCGACATTAAGTTTTGTTTAGCTTTTCATTTTCATCTAAAAACGGAATTGGATGAGTAATTAGACGGAAATTAGTTTCTAGATGAGTAGTTGCATGGTTACTTGTTATTTCTCGACCTATGGAAAAGTTAGACGACAAATTTTCCTCACAATTTTGCAATTTGTGTATGAAGTTTCAAAGATGGTAGGATGCACGGCACAAATCATTGACGCCTACAGGAGTTATTCTTTGAATGTTAGAATTGTTTTGTATAGTAGCATATGAAAACTCTCTGCAAATATAATGGTATTTTTGAATCAAAATACTGTGTAATATTAATATACCATTTATTATATTATATGTGTGCACCAAATAATAAAAATTGAATAATAATTAATATTTTATTATATTATTTCAAAATATATTGATTAAAAAAGGAAATAACATTTAATTTTATAATATTTTGGAACAATATAATATTATTGTAAAATATTAATGTATTATTTTCTATTTACTACATTTGGTACACCCAAATAAGACGCAATGAGTATAGTAAATATTATTATGTACTATTTATTATTTAATTAGTCTACTTATTATTTGTATAATATTATGTACGGTAATATAACTTTAACACATTTTCTTACCCATTTGAATTTCAATATATCTTTCTAAGTGAAATATGAAGTCATTGTCCATTCCTTTATGTCAATGTTCCTTCCAAGTTTTTGATCCAGGATTCCTTTGTCAAGTAACTTACTGTTACACTGATCTTTGTAACGGTAGCTCGAGTGTGTCGAGTCGTCTTGAAGAGAAGCAGTGTGCTTCTGAACTTGGACGTTTAAAACACTACAACCTACCTATGAAGTCACTGTTTATGTAGTTTCTTTTACTATTTATGTGCATCTTTCCGGTAACTTACTGTCACATTAATTTTTGTGACGGTAGCTAGAGTATGTCGAGTCGTCTTGAAGAGAAGTCTTATGCTTCTGCAGCTTGACGTTAAACACACTACAACCTACCTATGAAGTAACTGGGCTAACATGTACAAACTTTAAAATTACAAATTATCTATTTTTATTTTAATCACTTTAAATTGTTTAAATTCAATTATGTAGTACAATAGATTATGTTTTTGATATCTAAACAGTTATTTTAGTGCAAACAGTTTTAATACTAGTTAGTTTAGTTTAAACAGTTAGTTTTTAATACTCTTTAACTTTTAAAAATGTGCTTCTTTAACTTTAGAATTTTGCTCTTTCTTTATTACGAAGTCTTACAAAAGTTACAAACATTAACAAGCGTTCGTGTACAAGAACTTTCTGTTAACATTCAGTTTTACAATAATGATATTGTTGCAATAAAGCACTTCTAGTGCACAGAGGTAAACTCCTTCGAAGCTTTCCGTGTAAATTTAATTTTCATTCCAAACATCGAATTGAATTTTCTTTACTTTTTCCATTAAGTAAATTCTCCGGTGCCATTAGCCACCGACTATTCACTAAATTACTGCATGATTTCATCTCAAAAGCAAATTTGTCCATTATTCGTTGTACAGAGATGAGTCAGTTCTTATTTGCGTCATAGAAATGTGTTCCTTGTAAATGTTTCATTTGACTAAAAAGGCGTTGCCTTTTAAACGTATTTATTGTAGTAAAGTTTCATGTACTTATGAAGTTAAATAAAATAAATTAGTAGATAATGTGCCTTGATTAGCGTAATTAGTTTAGTTCTTACGTTCTCATGTTTTCATGTTCACAACTCTGAAATAATTGCCCGTAAAATTTGAACGATAGATATGACTAAATTCTAGTATCATATTGACGTCAGATTTAATTACACACTTGGCTTGTAAGCAGAATACCACGGGCTCGAATCCTCTGCAAGCTCTCTCGGCCAGACCCTTTTAAACAAACTATTTAGTAACATTTATCAATATCTAGTCCGTAATATCTCCAATAAACTGTCAATGGAAGGAATGAAGTTCGATTGCTAATCTCCGTTTATTACGAAATGTTTTATTCCACAGATGGATAATCTAAAGTCAAGCAACGATTTGGTCATATATTAACTGAGATATGACAGTCTAGGCATTGATTAATATGGTTGTTTGATTATAACTGACATAACTAACCACATATGATTCGTCACTGAGTTTATGGAACTGCTAGCTTACTTGAATGTCTGATGGATTTATTGTTTGATTTATTGTACGAATGAACGAGTGTTCCATCGATTGATTGATCATATAATCATCCGACTAATCCACTTATTAAATCACTGACTGACTGATTCACTGACATACTGACTGACTCACTCACTCACTCACTCACTCACTTACTGACTGACTCACTGACTCACTGACTCACTGACTCACTGATACACAAAATATCTCTAAAGTACCGGAAGTCATGATTTCACTTCACATTTCTGATATCGCAGACGATGACGATGACCGGGGTGCTGAAGACAGCCAGGCTCCTGAGGCTCCTCAGGGTGGCCCGGCGCATCGACCAGTACTCCGAATACGGTGCCGCTGTGCTCATCTTGCTCATGGCAACGTTCACTCTAATAGCCCATTGGTTAGCGTGCTTGTTCTTTGCAATCACGGACATAGAAAGGAGATCGCTGGAGGCTCCGATAAGTTGGCTGGACAAGCTGGCTAACGTCAGTAAGATGCCATATCGACCGAATGTGTCGGATAGCGGACCCGATGCGAGATCTCGATACGTCACCTCGCTCTACTTCACCTTCACCATTCTCACTAGTGTCGGGTTTGGAAATGTGGCTCCGGTGACCAACACGGAGAAGATATTTACGATATTATCCATGCTACTAGGATGTGAGTATTCCTATAACTTTTTTCGCTGTCTCGAATAGTATTTTTCAGATAAGATATTTGATTATAATTATTGTTTGCTTTTCTATCTTTAAACTGATTTTCGTGTAAGTTTAATAAATGTCTCTCTCCAGTCTTCTGCCAAGTGACAGGCACAAGATGCATAGGCTACTCCTATTCAGAGGCTTCTTTCACGCTACATAAACAGCACTCCATCGAATGACGAACTAATGCCTTCACAAAAGGCTATAGCTTATCTATGTATGTCTTAATGTAACCAATAACTTGGGACTAATATGACTCGAGAAGGTAGGTCTTTCTCAGTTCTTGCGCTGTTGCTCCTTACTACACGTGCAGTTTAAGGTTAGGCTATTCTATAGTGTACCGGACACATCATCTGGAAATTAGTTTATTATTTTCTTTTCATTAGTGTGTTATTTGTTTCTTGTTTTCTCTACTAAGTATTTGATTCGAAGTGCTAAATTATAATAAAGTGTTGATGTAATTTGGATTCATCACGCGTCATGTCATCAATTAATCAATCAATCAATTAATCAATCAATCAACCAACCAATTAAATAATTAATCAATCAATCAATCAATTGATCAAAAAGTATATTTATAACGCCTTGCTCTTTCCGAATTTCACAGTAAGTCTACAAGGACATATGGAGGGTCCAGTCTCATGATACATTTAATTATGCATTCTTTTCCTAGTTCTGCAAAAAATAATTCTGCATTCTTTTCCTAGTTCTGCAAAATAACTTAAACTTAACTAATTATAGATCTCTCCATATATGAAATTCATTCATTATCTAGATTTAAGTAACCGTTTCTTATAAACCATATCTGCTGAAATAAATTACTTGCGAAACGGCGCTGGATTTACAACCCTTGACTTTATATGCTGAATTTACGACCCTTGATACGTCATAATGTGTTTGCCTCGGACTGGATGGTTGCTATCAATATAGTCCTATCGCATCATCCAGTTTTTGACTTTATTCTGGGACATCAGGTTTTGTTGACTCTGTCCGTACAAGTGACTTGAACTATCTGTAGTGTTTGCATTGCTGTTTTTTCTATTGCTCTGAAGAGCCTAAAAGAGCGATTGCATCTGCTTCACTTCTGCTACTTAATTGTATAACATTAGGATTTGTTTACTTTGTCCCTACAAGTGACTTGAGAAGTTGTGGTCATTTGCAGTGTTAACATTGCTTTGTTATTCGATTACTAATCTCTCCTCTAAGATGTTCAACTCGCCGAATCAGCCGTGTTGCTTTGATATGCGTTGCTCTATATGCAGTCTAATATATTACTCCACATAGCAAATAGTCTAATTTTATTATCTGGTATGGGTGAATGTAGTAGCTTGAGTGTAATGTACTTATTATATATAGCTTTATTTCACCACTCAGGTAGCAAGACAAGAAACAAATACAATACAATCATGCAAGTAAACACAAAAATAACGTTGACAAAAATTCAACGTAAGCATACACTCAATCAATCAACTCAAAATTAATAACTAAAAATTAATTAAATGATTTTTAGCGATCGTTCAAAGTATTATTTAGTTGTCTACTATTCAGCTCCCTAATTTATGTTAACTACAATCCGCTAAGCGATAAAAACAGTCGAGATATTTTGCAATGGAATTGATTTCGTTGCAATTGGCTCTATAGCAGTAAATGTATGAGTAATCATGGAAAGGAATAAAAATACTGAACCAAGAACCTAAAAAGTATTCTCGAACACCGGTCACCGCTTTCTTTGATCGTTCGCCCTTTCTGTTTTTTCCTACCTTACCTTCTGCGCTGCTATACCTTTACTGCTCTCGGAAGATCCCAGATCTGCCCAGGATATCATTGTACATGTCAGTGTTTTTCCTGTATATTTTTTTATAACGTCAGGGATGTTATTAGTGTTTACCCTGTTATACTTTTAATAACATCCCAGATGATATCAGTGTTACCCTGTAATATTTTTCATAGCATCCTTGATGTTATCAGTGTTTACCCGCTACGTTTTTCAGCGCTCATGAGTGCCGCTATATTTGGCAACGTATCGTCGATAATGCTGAGGCTGTACAGAGGCACCGAGGAGTATCATGAGATGCTGACAAGCATCAAAGAGTTCATCAAGTTTCACTACATCCCTAAGCCTCTCGCTAATCGTCTCATCGAGTCCTATCAGAACACTCGCTCCTACACGAACGGCGTGGACATGAACAGTGTGAGTACCTGCGGTTGATCGTTTTTCTCTCTTTTCCTTTCTGCTTTTACGTCCCTGATATCATCATTGAATGAGGAAAAGGACGTTAAACCTTTATTATTAAAATTATTAATATTTAAGATTAAAATTACAAGCAGAGATACTTTGTCGCGTAAAAATGTGTGAGAATAAATTTTAGTATCCTGTTTGGTACTGTTTGTGTACTCAGTTTAACAATTAGTGTGTACTATTGTAATACTCAGTTTAGTACTAGTACTAAATTTACGTTACTGTACGTTACGTACCGTATTAACGTTCGTTAATTTACGGTACGTTAAGGCTACTGCTAAAAGAGTGTCAGTTAACTTCAACAGAGTATTAAGTAGGCCTATTCCTATTATTGCGCCATGGTTTGAATATACGAGTATTTGTACTGAATTAGACAACTGACACTTGTCAGCCTAATCTTAATAACTTCGTCAAAATTGAATATATTTTCACATCAGCTGTATAAATTCTAGATGATGCAGTTTGTTGTACATCCATATTAAATTTTTTTCAATTGGAAACTGTGACGGACAATTGTCAGAAATTTAAAAAGAAACATTAGCTTCAGTTAAATTCATTACTTAAGTTGTAAAGATTTCGGCGATATGACTAGAAGTATGCAGGCGAAATTTTATTTAAATTTATTTCTATAAGACCGTCTTACAAACAAGCTGACTTAGTTCAATATGCTAAAAGCTGAGTTGCATCAACTTATTTCCTCCAGTAAAACATTTATGTAATTTAACAAAATTTGCCTTCAATTATTCAGAGAATTTGCTCTGTTAAATTACACCCTGCCCAACATTTCAATAATTAATCGATAAAGGAATAGGCACGTCATATAGTTCATAAATTAAATTAAGAAAATAGCAATGCTGATGTATTTTTTGCTATACATTGCAACGTAAAAGAATTCAAGCATTCATTCAGAACTCGGAACTTTGAGGCAGTAACATATTACATAACTTATACATTTTATTCGGGTCATTAAATAATAAGTCTGACCGATATTATATCATGATTAATAATATGAGGATTAAAAGGCCAACCAAATCATTTAATTGCAATAGTAAATCACGTGGAAATAAATTTATTTGCTCACAAATTTTGTTAAAGGTTTTAAAAGGATTTCCGGACTGCCTTCAGGCAGACATTTGTCTTCATCTCAACAGAAATCTCCTCAGCAACTGCAGAGCGTTCAAAGCAGCGAGCCCAGGTGAGAGCAATGCTTATCTAATATAATGTACCTAATATACTGTATCTAATATAATGTATCTAATATACTCTCTCTTAGTGCACTGCCTACTGGCAGGTCCATGGTATATAACACCTCCACTCTTCTCTCTTGTCCGGTCTCCTCTTCATTTTCACATATGAGTGGGTCTTTAAATCATCTAACATACCTAATCTCGGCCTACCCCTGCCGATTTTTCCTTCTAATATCCTATATCTAATATAATGTATCTAATATATTGTATCTAATATACTGTATCTAATATACTATATCTAATATAATGTATCTTATATAATGTATCTTTATATAATGTATCTTATATAATGTATCTAATATAATTTATCTAATATAATGTATCTAATATAATGTATCTAATATAATGTATCAAGTATAATATACGTAATATAATGTATCTAATATATTGTATCTTATATACTGTATATAATACTATGCATCTAATATACTGTAGCTAATATGCTGTATGTAATATATTATATATAATATACTCTATCTAATATACATGTACTGCATCTATCACGACACACGTAAGTACAAACAATCTCACAAATGAATACTAGATACATGCAGATTGGCACAAGCAAACACTAGGTCATCAAAGAGGGTACACAGCACCCTATCTAGTTGAATACCTAGTTACCTGTCACCTTAAAGATTTTACACAGGCACAACATAAGCTCCAAATTAATACGTTGGATTCAATTGCTTTATATTAACATCAGTTTTCAGGTTTATTAGCTCAGTAGTATAAAAATTGAGCAATTTATTTTACCCGTTATTAAATAAATAACGTTAGTATTTTCTAGAGAGATTTGGCTATAGGCAAAATGTTGCGAATAGAAGGTGGAATCTGACTCCAGTCAATAGTTGCAGTATTCACAAACGATTTATATAATGTCATATTTGATTTCTTGTATAAATAGTTGATTCCACATGAATTAATTGAATAATTTTGATAAGCAAGATTGAGATCCAATATTGTAACCATTACTGAAGTCTTAACGAAGTTGCTATATAGGCATTTATAAATTAACTTAGACAATCTCTGCAATGATTCAATCAACGTGTAGACAGATTATCATATAATAATAATTATTATCATAATAACCTAACACTGTTTCTATGTCGGTGTCATTTTCTAAAACACCTGCTTAATGACCATTCCATGTTTTATAAATGACAGGTTGCCTACGTGCTCTGTCTACTAAATTCAAGTCCACACACGCCCCACCTGGTGACACTTTGATACATCCGGGAGATATTCTGGACTCTATCTATTTCGTGGCCAGAGGCACTATCGAAGTTGTTAAGGAAGACGACATATTTATGGCTATATTAGGTAAGGATTCAAAATCTGCTTATTACATCTGTTTGCACTGTTTGTAACTAATTGAAATTTAACAGAAGTAAAGAATATGATTGAAGTTAGAAGTTCAATTTAACTTTGTTTCAAAGTGGATGATTTCAGAGACAGCCTGGCTTAGATTCGAATCGTTAGCCATCTAATCCGCTGACAAGTGAGAAGTATTAACTAGCGAAAAATAGTGTACTAAATTACTGATTATAAAAATAGAGAAGTAATATAATTAACTATTTTGTATTAAACTGCAAAATTCTGCTGTTTCAGATAAGCAGCTAGATAGCGTGTATTTCGCTCTCACTTATGATCGTTTATTTGTATCTTGATGAATTTACTTACCCATGCTTATATGTTGATTCATGATAAAAATTAATAAACACAGTTATCTCTCTTTCTCTCTCTCTCTCTCTCTCTCTCTCTCTCTCTCTCTCACTCTGAATCTAATCTCTAATGGAAAGCATAATTTATTTAGTAATATATTTTTTGGTTCAAAAGAATGCAACATTAAATGAAATCAAATTCAAAGAAACTAACTTAATTAGCTACTTTATAGAACTGTTAATGATGCTATTCTACTAGGTAAGGACGACGTCTTTGGAGAGGATATAAGGAAATGGTATTTTGACGAAGAGGCAACTTTGGGCAAATCTAATTACTGCGTCAGGGCAATGTCGTATTGCGATCTGCATAAGATTACCATAGCAGACCTGCAGGATATTATGGATTCATACGTTGAATTCGCCGGGGACTTTCTGCAAAACTTTCAAGTTACATTCAATCTACGTCAGGTAAAACTCAGTAATTTACATTCAATGTAGTACGTGGTAATATTTACTAATTTAATTTGAATAAACTTTCCAGAATGCTCCCAAAGGCCCTTAATTTTCCGTACCGATGAAGGTTTTAATTACAAAATCTACACTTTTATTTCAAATAGACTGTATCGAGATCAAACCAAGACCTACAGAACACAGTTCAACTTAAATTCGATTAAACGACCGTTGACCTATTGAAGAGCGATTGGTAGCTGATTTAGTTAATTAAAGGAACTTAAAAAGATTACTTTTTCAATTTTCTAACTTTTTTTGTGTAATTATTACTGTATCAGTATTAGGAAACTGGTGTTTTGAGATAGCAGATGTTTCGAGGTACCAGGTGTTCTGTAAGCGTTAAGAGCTCTTGAATTATCGAGACTCAGTTATATTAGCTTTGCTTGCATGCACTTATGTTGTATAATTTACTACCTTTCTTAAACTAATTGTTCCTTTATGTATTAACTTTACTTATTTTGAAATATTTTGACAGACTTAATCAAATATCTGAAAGTAAAACATAAAATCAAACGAAGATAGATAATTTTAATGCGAAATCCACCTCTTATATATATATAGTCTCTATTATTGGGGTCTGCCAAATGACAGGTTCAATGTATATATTCCTATTCATATACGGCTGTCACCCCAGCTCCTATGTCCATTTTAGTAACACGTGATTTTAAGTTAATCTTAAGCTCAGGCCAATGAATAATTGGCTGAGCCGGGGACTTTAAGATAAATTATATTACAATACCGCATCTATAACTAATATAGATGCTATATATAAGGGTGTCTATGGCTCATCCTCATTGACATTGGCAACTAAATTTGTTTGGACAAAGCTAATGAATGAATAATAATGAGAATAAATGCTAATGAGAAATAATACTATGCAATTAAAAGCCTTTGAGTTACAGTAAAACTTCTGAGATACTGTAATACTTCAGTGAATTCTGCAATAAAATTTCTGCCATCACCATTTTCCAGTTACGGAAAATCTTCTCACCCATTCAAAGAAACTCTGATTTCCGGCTTCTAAGACAAGCTTGGCATCAACTCTGCAATTCAATCAGTGCAGTCATTTAGTATGTATAGAAGTATAGAAAATACGAATATAATTTACAAGCAGATAGATATTAAGCTGAATTTATTTTCTAGATATTCATTATATCTTTACTAAGCTACAAGCATGAAATGAGAAGTGGCTGCTGAGGCGCTGTCACTTAACATGCAGTACATTCAACGTCATCTTATAATTTCATCGATTTTAATTGTTTATACCAATACTCTGGTAATGAATTCCTCTACAGGAAGTTAAGTCCAGTTCCACGGCTCTGGAGGACAACAACAAGATGCAGGTCTTCGTCGATTCGCGCAGACGACGATCCTACTTCCCTGAACAGTCCAGACAGCAGAGTGGTAGGATCATATAAACATAATCGTCATGATCGTCATCATCATCAGCATTAGTATCGTCATCACCATTATCAATATCTTCATTTGAAACTTCATCATCAACATCATCATCTTCTTCTTCTCTTGAAACCCAGTTTAGCTAGGGTCGGGATTAGAAAATTTGTAGAGATTTCTGGAGCCTAGGCAACCAAAAGCTTAGGCAAAGCGTCGAGGCCTAGGTATCAACTAAATGCCTCTGACGCTGATTTGTATCTTAGCTCTTTCTCGCCTTTTACGACACCCACAGTCCATGGTTGGTTCATTCTTCAGCAAACCCGGAAAAAACAGGATTATATAAAAAAGAAATTCAATAAAAGGAATGAATTTAAGTAATAGTTGATGTTCTTATCGTATTAGAAGACAAAGTATAGAAGTGCGGAAATATGTTTTGAAAATGCAATATATTACCGCATTTATTAATTGAAGATCCGCTCTCATTTCACACAGATGTTATTTTCTAACTTAATTAACTACATTATGACGATTGTAATTAAATAAAGGAAATGATTCGTTTACTAAGAGCCTAGGTTTCTCCTTTTTCTATGATATTATTTCGCGCTTCTATTAATAAACATTCTACTTGTAATAACCCTAAGTGTATCATGTCTTAAATGACATATGTAGCCGTAAATTACATAAGTGACCTTAAATAACACATGTAGTGAATTTCTGCATAACTCTCCTCAATATCTGCCTTAGCCGGCTCCTCGTTAAAACTCAGACACAACTGAATATTTCACAAATACAAACTGAATAACACAAGCAGCCGTAGATACTTTTTTGACATATTTAACAATTGCGAAGAACACCCCCCGCATTGGGCTAGGGCAGATTGCAAAATAATTTCTTTGAAATAAAAAATACTCAAAAATTACTTTTAAAATTATTTGTAAAACTATTTTTCTTCAGTTGAGATCAGACGGCGTAGCGGTGCTGAAATGATGAACTACGTCTGCAGCCACTCCCCACGGGGCGGGGGTTACGACCGGCGCAGTAACAACACCAGCTCCATATACGACGCTTTCTCCTTCGTCGAGGATGACGACCACGCCTCTTCCATCATCGAGCTCTCCCCTCAGCTCTCCAGTGGACCCCTCGGCCACAGGGAGGGGACGCTCAGTGGAAAGAAACCCCCCACCTGTCAGGCTAATGGTATCATCCTGTTTATTAGTAGTTTCCGCGTAAATTTATTATAGAAAAATATTACTACAAAGTTATGAAAATACTAGTCTTTTATATGTACAATAGAAAGTTAATTGTAACTATTAATTGTTTTATTTATATTTAACTCCATAGGCCATACGACGACAATAAACGGCGACGACGCCAAACCGCGCTGTGAGAGGAGATCTTGGCAGGCCTACGCGCGTCTTAAGCGACAAAACATCGCGCCGCCTCGACAACTCTCCTCTAAATTACAGCGTTCGACAGGCGGCAGCAGCGACGACCAGCAACCCAGTCCCTCTCGCCCCCTGTCGATTGAAAAACCCGACCCAGAATGCGTCATAAGTGTAGAATTTCGAGACTCGATTGAAAAGGAGGCTGTGGAGAATGATGATGATAATCCACACTTGGAAATCAGGGATGGAAAATTTCTATTAAGCTCTGGGGACAATTCTTCTCGTCTTAATGATTTTAAATATTTAGATTATAATTTACAACCGAAAATATCTACAGGGACGTTACAAGGTGAAGAAAATAGAAAAACACTTGATCCAGAAGGAGGGTTAGATGTCCAGACTAGACATGAGAGGGAAGGGGTCCCGCACTTTCACAGTTCCGGGGTTTTACGGCCCACTGTTTCCGGTCCGAATTCTTCCACGGATGCCCCCAAATCGAGTATGAGCAGCGCAGATTTCCAATCTCCCCTAGAGTCTGATTATCGTTCGGTGGATACTGGAAATACGCAACATCTGATGGATATTGATGATCGTCTCAGAGCGATAAACGAGTAAGTTGTTTTAGTTAACTGTTAATTAAGCTTAATTGATTGAAAGTAGTAGTATTTTCTTAACTTAAGAGTAATTCAGTAACAATCATCCAATCGCTTAATGAATCATCTATTGAAGGTTATAAAAAATATTTTTTTAAGTCATAATTCAAAGAATTTCATTTTGTTTAATTCTTATTTAAATCTTATTGAAAATTTAGTCAATTTCATTTCATCAGAACGTGTGCAAACGATGGAGAGTGTTAAATTTCGACAATAAGAACAACAAATATTATAATTAAATTGCTATGTGATGAAATCTATCACACTTAATAACACAATTATGTTTAACCGTTAAACAATTTAGTCAATAAATCATGTTACCAGTCCTGTGAAGGTGCTGGATGTTACTCTATTAACTACACCTATATATATATATGATCAGCTCTACCTTGATCTCATTCCTCGGGAACAGTCCGATAAAATTTCATGCAAGCTATCAAACGAACTTACATTTAGACAATCAAGCAGCGCCAACTCGTCGGCAGTTCGCCACTTGCTCCATCGTTGCGCTAGCCCTTAATGGTTTGTCTAACTAAGTATCGCGAAATGACTCGAATTGAAAAAATATTGAATGAAAATCTAAAAGATTTACTGTACTGTTAATCTTTGGTATATAGATTGATTAATTGATTGACTATAATGAAATGTATTTTTGTTTCAGACGAATGGGTAACTTTGAGAAGGACCTGTGTACAACGGTTGATGCTATTCTAGAACTGCTGGGATGTCAACCCGCTGTGTTGAGGGGTCAAAAATCGACGGGGGAAACTAATTCTGACGTCACGATATCGTCACAATCTAATGACGTCAACAATAAGCAAGGAGATCAGATTGCTGCATCGGAAAGATCTCGAGTTTTACCTGTAGCTGACTTCTTATTAGCTGTTATATAATCCTTCCCAAGATCTACAACATTGGCTTAAGATGAAATTTAGGGTCCGATAAGATTAATAATAGGCCACTCAAATATGTTTGGCATCAGGTTTTAAATGATTTCGAATTTTGAAATTATTCTCAAATTTTTGTAAATCTATAATACGTCAAGACTTAGAGACCATTGAAGCGAGATAGGAATTTAATTTGATTAAAACAAATGATTTCAAAACGTCAACGCTTCCAATTAAAACTGTTGAAAAGTATAATTTCCAAAATAGTTACCGGAGTTGGAATATCAAAAAGTAAGCACGCATTATAGTGAAATGATCAACTGTGTTGATATCGATCACTTTTAATACCACATGCTTAAACCGTTAGACAATTTAGTCCATTTTCCGTGCAACCAGTTCAGTGGACTTGTTACACGGAAAATATATAATATATTAAAGTGGCACTTTGGCTAAAGCGTCTTCCCAGGGTGCAGAGGAATTATTTTAATCGCTTTTTTAAAAAATACTTTTAATTAAATAAAGTCTCTTTTATCTTATTTTTAGCCCAGGGCCCTTTACAGCCCAGGGCATTAAAAAAAATATATATTAAATATATATTATATATTATTATTATATATTAAGATATATTGCAACCGCGGCACAGTTTATACAATTTAACAATGCGATCTAATTGTTATATGCACTGAATTTTACAAACCCCATTAGAATTAATAGCAGCCTGAATAGGATATAACACTCGAGTCTGACTTTTTTAATTTTGACTAGGACTTAGATCCTGTTCTGATATTTAACTGGTGATTTAGAGCCACAATAATTAATTATATGGAGGCTTGTAAATTTCACTTGGGCATACACGTATATTAACAATTAAGTTTCAAAGCCCCTACTTGTTTCCTCATCATTGAATGGACAGCGACGTCTCTATTACACACATAGCTGTCTAATGATTAATCAAATACCATTTTAAAGAACGGTATTGGATTAATCTTCTTGTAAATTAATGAAAGAGATTCTAATTGGTGCATTGCTGGTGATCAAATGAAAGTCATAATCGCTATGTATTAAATTGAAGAGTTCTTAATTAATCAATGAGCAGTTTGATGTTAGAAGACGGAAGCTTATGCCTACATGGACCTAATTGCTGATGGAGAAATTGAAGTGTGACAGGCAGTTAAGTGTAATAAAGCGCCATATCTTAAAACCAGACCCTAATATATAGGTATAGTTTTGATGCAAGTTATTCTGATGTGGATACTTCATCTAGAGAGCCTTTAGCTTTCAAATTAAAGTTAATAATGTTTTACAGTTGACTAAATTTTATTTGTTAGAAATCTAACGTTATAATATAAGCTTACTGGTAGCTCAATGTACATTCGACACGTTCTAGACGTTAATTGCTCAATATTACAGTTATAAAATATTCGCGTGTAGATTTTCCTTTGTGACAGTGCTGTTTATTTGTGTTCAGTTTTTAGTTACTGTTATATTAAGTTTAGTGACAGATTAAGAATTCATTTGCTACGTAATTTCTGTGATAATTTGTTTCGTTAAGCTGTCGTTAATCAGCGTTGGTGTTAAATGAATGGCTAGCTGGTTGCAACACTTTGTAGCTGAATAGTACACTTCCCATTTTAAATAAAGGTTTTCATTACTTATTACATTAAATTATATCGTTAGTGTTTTCTATTAACTTCACTTACTGTTTCGGTTCTGGTGGTTATGGAACCAATTTAGTGGAAATCTGCAACTTTACAAACATTAAGAAGAGTAACGGAATAACACTTCAAATATCTTGGTGAGAGTTTTTTTAATTATTTCAATCACAATTAGAAACCCAAATTTCTCGATTGACTGATTGACAGGCTAACTGAATGACTGACTGACTGACTAATTGAATGATTGATTGATTGCTTACTTGATTGGTTACCTGATTGATTGATGGATTACTTGATTAATTACCTGATTGATTGATTGTTTGATTATTCGATAAATTAATTGATTTTTTGACTGATTGATTTATTGATATATCGATCGATCGATCAATCGATATATTGATCGATCGGTCGATATATCAATCAATCAATCAATATATCGATTGATCGATCGATCAATCAATTTGGAATGCAATGTATAGAATTCTGCGTAAAATCCTGACTCATTGTATGCTATATAGGTGTTGGGTTCTCCAATCCTCTTTCCGTTATGGGAGTTTGGAAATGGAGTCGTGGGTTCGATTTTTCCAACTCTTCATGCTTTGGCGGTATTAATCTTGAGGATGCAAGGATCTCTTGCTTATATAGCCAGTTAGAGGCTAAATCAATGAGACTGGAGCTGCTATGAACAGAACTCATGCTTATTCGTTCAATGTATGATAATTTATAGTATTTGTGTGTTATTTGTAATTATCTGTATAAATTCTAACTAAATTAGAATATTGACACAAAAGCTAGTGATTTATTATTTTAAACGATTTATTATTAACAATGAAACACGATAGCAATATAACGAGTTAAAACATTAAACATAAAGATAGAATAGAATATTAAACGAATACTACGAAACAATTAATAAAATGCTAGAAATAGGCGATAAATATAAAGTCAGTCTACTTATAATCAGTTAGCTAAATGCATTGGCGTAACCACCGGGGAGGACAGGGGGGACACGTCCCCCCAGAATTTAGACTGAGGGGACATGCATGCAAATGTCCCCCCCAGAATTTAGCCTCAAATATATATATATACTTTATGTAAGAAATTTTGTGTATTTTCAATGTTGCTCAATAACTGCATGTGTAAGTATTACTAGCATTTATAGAGCCGTGCTGTGGATTTAGTGGTAAACTGATAAACTTACATGATATTAATTAATGATATAACTGTAGTTGTACTGTGTATGCTCGGCCATAGACTCCTATATACTGTCACATGACTCATATACTTTAGTAGTATATACTATATAGGAGATATTAGGGCTGAGCGATCGATTGTAAGTGCGTGTGACGAAATATAGGAGAGTGCTAAGTGCCAACTAACCGAGCTAAGCGGGATGAAACTATATTGGCCTCTCTAGAATTTGCGGCTGCATAGGCCTATATTATCTTGAGAGGTCAACATATCAACCCTCGGTAGATGCTCTGAAAAATGTGCCTAAAGGTTTAGCTTATGGAGTTTGTTACAATATAAATTCATAGACAGTAAACCAAGTTCTGCATAATTGCATCATGGATAAATTTCTGTTAAAGACCAAGAAGCCGCGTCTGATAAGAATTAATATATTACTAATTTCGATTTTGAATTCAGAAAGTTATAAATGAAATTTCATAGTATCGTTCAGAGTTTTGTTAGGAAATCTCAAGGAATTTGCGCACAGCGCTGCTTCTACCGTGCAGGGCAAGGAAACTGCCAGTGGTTCTATTTTTGAAAGTTAAAAGCTGGTAAAGCTAATGTTAACGTCAGTTTCCTAATTCTAAAGCGATGTCAGTGACGGGCTAGCCCAGGATTTGAACCTCTCACATACTGATCTGCGGTCGAATACCTTACCGACATCGCCACTGGCTCCAGCCAGTAGTTGTATTGTGTGTGCTAGTGAAAATAAGTCCCCCCCTTAACCACTGATCTTACATACATATTTTCACATAGAAATTGGCATAAAAACAATGAAAATATAGTTTAAATTTTTTTATCGGCGGGCGTAAGGGGGGCAGGCTCAAGTCCCTCCTGTGGATACGCCAATGATTGTGTCCCCCCAGATTTTCGGTCGTGGTTACGCCTGTGGCTAAATGTCTGTATTTGCAATTAAAATACGAGATAGAAATTGGGAAACGAGTTATTGGCTTCAAGGCACTCCTCGCTTATATGATTTGATACTTTCCCTCTTTTCTTCTTTATTATCTAACTGTTAACACGTGTGGTGTTATTTTACAGTCGTTTAGCTGAATCTGTGAAAAAGACGCGTAACTAGAATAGGCAACTAGTAAATTGCGCTTTTCATAGATTTTAGGACCTGCAATCGCCTGACTGAGATCTAGAAAGATAACGCTTATCTAGAGTGGACAACTACAAAATTAGCGTTCTTCGCAGAACTTCAGTATTATTCTCTTCTGTCTTCTTTTCTTTCTTTCTTCTGACTGCTAACATAAGAGGTGTTATTTTACAGTCGTTTAGTTGAATCTGAGGCAAAGACGCTTAACAAGACTCAGGCACTAGTAAATCGCGCCTTCTGTAGAATTCAGGATTGTAGTCGTTTAGCTGAATTCTATGAAAGAAACACCTATCTAGATTAGGCACTAGAAAATTAGTGTTCTTCGTAGAAATTCGCTATTTCCCGATTCTGTCTTCCTCTCCAATCTTCTATCTTCACTTCTTTCTTCTATCTTCACTTCCTTCTTCTATCTTCACTGCCAACACCAAGTGTTGTAATGCAGCTATTTTACCTGAATTGACAAGGAAACGCTTTATCTAGATTCAACTCTAATAGTCGGCGTTTCTTGTACAATCAAGGATTAATACGTTCAATGAATTGAGATATTGAAATGGTGGCGTGATTAACCGACCTATAGAGGGTTAGACGACAATTTCACACAATATCTGCAATCCCGTGAGACACAATCGTTCAATATAGATTTCGCATTTTTCGTGCTAACTATCAGCGACCTATAGGAGGCGTATAGTAGCAGTACTTCCTACGAATGCAGTCAGAAATTCAGAAGCTTGTATGAAATCTACTAGTTTATGTGTTTGTCGCAATAATTAAGAATTATATTTAGACAAGTTCAGCTAGTAATTATGTACATGCCAGAGTTCAGGAGTGAACTAAAATTCTATGGCCTGTCCTCTGGTAATATAGCATTGATCGAGGCCATGCTCAACAGCCAATCAGAATCAAGCTCTTCATTAGCATTTCTCCACCCAACCCCACGAGTGTTTGCTATGCATGCATGTCTCTTATGTATATATTTTGTATTATTGCTTTATATAATGTGCTAGTTTTTACTGAATGTCATATCATATCTAGCTTAGAATCAGTTTTTAAATGAATGCATCAATAATCAAAAATCATATCTCAATATATGAGGGCTAAACTTATTACGTATTACTTTGCATTTCCTCATTACTTAATTTAATATTCTCGTTTCATAACCTTGCAACTCTAACGCAAAATAAATTCTAATGAACATACGCTGAAATGAATACACATCCCAATGCAAAAAGATCAATTTAAACATCTAAATACAAACATGAGTGCAAATAAAATTAATTCCAAACATATGGGTGAGAAATAAAATATGTAACACATTTATTTGCGCTATTACAGTGAAACGTCAAATCAACTTTTATTCCCACCTTACTTTAAAATTAATTTGCAAATTATATATCAGATTACAATATACAACTTATTAAAATATCTCTCAATGCACAACTAGCGATTTGAAATGATGCACATCTTGTCCATGGTACAGTTCAGAGCAATTTACAGTAATTTTTAATAGTAAATATAAAACAAGATTACTTGTTAAGTGCTATAAATTGAAGCCACTACTTGTAATAGTGCAGCAAAAGATAAATATTCCCGCTCTCACAGAGCCAGCCATGAATATTGAATAAAATTTTAATTTCCCAAATTACTTTAACTATATCACAATTGAATAAAAAAAAATAGCACTACAATGGCTTCAAAGTACACAACCCAGATTTCTTGTATAGGAAATTATGACAACTGTCGATTGTCAGATGATATCGCGATGGCAAGTACGATACAGATTGCTCTCACCAGATGATGCAAATTTGTATGATGCAAATTTATCGGCAAACAAAACTCGTCCGCTAAAATAGTCTCTAATCGATAAAATACAGCCAAAATGGTAAAAAAAATGAAAAGACTAAAATAACAATAGAATTAGACAAAGCTGCTATGTAGGCCATGGCGTCAGATAATCATGGTCTGACGCTGATCAAGATAGCCTATATAGCCATATATGAAAATGTGACTAAATTCAGCTTTAACTTCTAAGCTCCAAGGAAGTAAATTGCATGTAAATCAAAATGGTGAATTGTAGCTGCATAGAAAATTTCGGATCTTTCTGTAGGATATACTTCATAAGGAATATATTTTTAAATTTATCAGTAAATTTCCACGACAGTTAAACTGCATAAGCCTATACAAAGCTGCATTTCAACACATTCTATTAGCTTCATCGCATTTATCAACCATTAAAGGTTTCTAAAATATACAGTTAATTCCTTTACCCCAGTTAAATTAAATCTGCGTTTATTTAGTGTAACCAATTATTTATTTTTAACCGGTTCTAAAAACACGTGACGTTTTGCTCTGTGGCAGTATAAAAGTGCCATTACCTGAGTGCATGTCTCACTCGCTGTCTGCTCACTGAGACGATGATAAGTGGCCGCAAGGCTCTCTTACGTACGGTAGAGGAGGGATCGATAGAGTCGGTCGAACTCTCCTCTGGTTTGACTGCCCACCTCGAGGCGACACGTCATTTATCAGCGGTGCGAGCTTGGATCGGCTAGGTAGGCCTAATTAGATAAATATTTAGGTGTGGTGCGGCCTTAGCAGAGTATTATTGCTGAAAATAAGTTGGGACGGGAAGAGTGGCCATGCATGGCTTAGCAGATCTTGTTACTCTGTATGATGTTAAAATGTCTTTCTCTGGGTATACCGAACCGAACTAGAACATGCGGTGTGCCGAGATGCTTTAGACGGGTGGTAATATAAGGAACTCGCGTCGCTGATGCTGCCTTCTGCCTCACAACTCCCCGTTAGAGCACAACATAGGACGTTTGTTCGGTCCGTGACTGTAATTGAATGCCTTGGCCTGCTCTAACTAGCACACATGAGATGGTATTTCTCAGAGTCGTGTGGGACTCCGATCTGAAGTAGTTGTGAGGATCTCTGTGATTAATAATTACTGATAAAATATCGAAGTCAAGGCACAGATTTCTAAATAGCATCTCACAATTTAATGGTAAATAAAAACAGCACTACAATTTAATATGTATGAACACTAAAACTTAAAACTAAATACACGATTTAAACAAACAGTACCTGAAACATCAATACTCCGACTTTGACTCCGGTTTCGGCTCTCGGCCTACGCCGTGTGGACTTGCCCGTCCGGCCGCCACAACTTCAAAAATCTCTCTTACACGAATATGCAAGTATTTTACCACAGGTGACGCTTGGTCATTTGATAACTGACCAATCAGATTCAATTACTCTGCAGCCTTGACCACTGCCTGACCAATAGCGTAAATGCACGATTGAAACATAAATTATAACCATTATAATTAATAATAGATTAATTATATAGGTATAATCTCAAGTTCTCAACAGTAAGATGAGCTGCAGGCATGGCTCTCCCGTAGTGTTCATGCAGGCCCGGGGGCTTTTGATTTCTCCGCTATAGGTGCCTCGGGTTTCGGTGCCCCTTCGGGCGGGTCCCGGGATTGTTCAGTGGGGTGGATGGGTACATAGGCCTGCAGGGACGAGTATGTGGGCCTAGGGTATTCAGGGTACTTACTACAACCCCAGAAATCTTCAGAGGTTTCCGTATAAGAGGTTTTCCCTGTCTCCAGTGTTAGAATGTCGCAGAGATTGATTTCATGTAGTTCCTATTAGTTTGATGTTTTGAAAGCTGTATGGCTGTATTCGCATTATTTCAGGCTTAATATTATTTATCAAACAATCAAGGTTTTTTTTACAACAGAGGTAGTCAAGAGATATATTATTATCGAAGATTGATTTAAAATCTGGGTCTTCACACACGAAACAACGTTGGCCATTAGTTTTCGATGAAAGATTGAGAAATAAGATTGTTGTTGTTATGGAGATTGTTATTGTTGTATGAGAAGAGGATATTGTAAGCAATTAATAGTAGCACATTATAGTGAAACGATCAACTACATTGTACATTGTCTAAATAGCGTAGGGGTAACGTCATGAAGTTTTAAATGACAAATCCTACAGTGATTTGAATCCTCGTGGGTTCGAATCCCGGTCGCGCTGATCTGAGAGTAAAATCTCGGACATTCACTGGACTGGTTATACGGAAAATGATCTAAATTGCCTAACGGATTAAACATGTGGTTTTAAAAGTGATAGATATCAACACAGTTGATTATTGACTATAATACGTGTTTGCTTTTCTATAACTTTTAATAACACACTTTTAAACACATCTGCTAGGCAATGTATTCCATTTTCCGTGTAACCAGTCCAGAGGAAGTTCTAGTACTAAACATAAACTTACGCCATTTAGGTAATGCTAGAAGATTTGTGTTCATATCTAGGTTAAATCGTTTTAGTGCTTTAACCTGGCTCAATTAATTGAATGGGCATATATGTGCATTGCGCCGGTAGGGGCCTATATAAGATATTAGCCTATTATAGGAAACCTGCATATACATTACTGGGGGGCCAGAAAAACTGTTGACCATTCCTGTAGCTCTCAATTCCTACTTTAACCACCATGTATACCACTAATTAACATATTGTATTGCTCTAGTGCATGATCCTTACTATAGTCTATTTTTATTTTAAAATTATTACTTTTGACTTGTTATCTAGATACATAGTCTGGCATTTGTACATTATTTGAAATGTTTGGTCATTCTCATAATGGCAAACCATGCACTGGTCATCATTTTGGCCATAACCATGGAGGCCTGGAAGACCTTACCGACGAACAAAGAACTCAGATATTAAAGATGGTTCGAGAACGAATGGAGGGGATGAAAATGCAACATGGAAATGAAGGCCATAGACATTTTCAGAATGGTAATCGCCACTTTGATCAGAGCTTGAGTAGACATGGGCATAGTCATGAAACATTTTTATCAAATATCCATCAGGATGATGAACATTCGGAAGATCAAGAAGAGCATAAACTCAGTGGATTATTAAGCGGCTATGGACATGAACCCCCGTTACCTCGTAAAGACTGGGGAGTTCTGGCTCCTCAACCTATGCGTGGTGAAGAAAACCCTAATCTGAAAAGTAAAACAATAAGCACACCAAAAAGTGACAATTACTGGCATCTTGGTACTCTCTGGGGAAAAAGACTTAGAATTGTGAAAGATAGAGGTGGGATGCTTCAAGCTTTGGGTATTGTTGCATACTGGTTATATGGAAATTGGCTTATGTGGAATGTTGTACTTTTACCTTACTACAATGATGGCGAAATATCCTTAGTTACTTTATTAGGTAAGTATGCTATTTTTGCATTTTTAGTCTATTTTTTAGTTAAATTAAATATTTAGTAAATATAGTTTAAAGATTATATGATATTAAGAAATGATAAATGACAATAGTGTGACAAGTATTGCCCTTACAAATAGATACAATAAATTAGTGCAGTAAATTTAGTAATATTTTATACTTAGATCTGCAACCTTACTAGCCAATTTTAAACTATTCAAAGTATTCTTGTTTTAAATATAGTCAAAGTTATAGTACCCTATTTTCTATTTATATAAATAGATTAATTTAATTGATGAGCTATATTTTGAATATTCCTTATGCATACGTTATTGAAGATTATGACTGTAATATTTTGCATATTGGTTATGATTTTGAACAGTTTTCGCATCCGTTTCTATACTGTGCATTACAAGTTTTATTAGAGCTTCAACGTTGAATCCTGGTTCACTGAGTAAGACTGAATCTCCTCAAGGTACTGTATTTACATTGTCTTATATTATTGATCGACAATTATTATAATAATAAAGTTATTAGATTCTAAAAGTATAACATAATCATCATCATCTTCCCTTGAATCCCAGTTTAATTTAGGTCCAGATACTAATAGACCTTCTCTATTCTTCTCTGTCTCACACCATATCTTCAGTCATTCCCCTAAATACTTTTCCAATCGTTTGAGGAAATTTGTTTAGCAATTTCTGGAGCCTAGGCGCCCGCCAACTGAATGTCCTTTCTGACGTTGGTATGGATTTTAGTTCTTAGTAACTTTTTACGACACGCGCAATCCACATTTGATCTATTCATCAGCAACCCGGATGCAACACGGGTATTGTTTTATTGTAACAAAATTAAATTATTGCATTACAATGTGTAATGCTTAGGAGCACTAGATTGGGAAGTTGCATTATTGAGACATCTATAATAGTAATTTATATTAACTCAGAATATACTTTGCTTATTCAAAATTATTTAAATTTGAGTATTATTTTACAAAATAACTCTTAGTATTAGGTACTCTTGTAGCTCTTGTTGTAAATAGAGATTTACCCATTTTTCAAATTAGTAAATTTATCTGTCTTCTTGCATAGTATCATTTTAAAAGATTTTGTTAATTTACTAAATCAATATATTATTGTGTTGTAATACTTCCTTTGTCAATCAGCTTATGAGAAGCTAAGCCAATCATCAGAGCTTGATATCAACCAATGAGCGTAATGAGAATCTAAACCAATCAACAGAGCTTGATATCAACCAATCAGCTTAATGTGTTAGCAAATTTAACATTTTTACCCCTAAGAATCTATAGATTACCTCTATATACTTTGGATCCGGCTACACAAATGCAGGTTTTTACTGCTTTGACCTTTAATTTTTATTGATTGACTGATTTTGAGATTGAAAACCTCTTTGTAAATATAAGTATTTGCCGTTTATTTGGTTAATTCTATACATTTTTGGTTATTAGACGACTGGACGGAATGCAGTACATGCTTTCAGATGAGGCCTCCTTTATCCCATCATTGCAGGAGATGTGGTCATTGCGTCAAAGAAATGGATCATCATTGTCCTTGGTAATTATTAATTGAACTCTCCTCACCCTCAGTTAATTATAAGAACCTTTTTATTGAATTTGTTGAAATTTTTAACAATGTAGAATAATTACACTGGTCAACAGTGATTTTTCATCAAGCAAATTGTTGGGTCATCTATATAGGATTTTCAACGCTGATTCCAAATATGCAAGCAGTTTTTCTCTATCACGTCTAGTTTTTGTGATGAGGCAGATTATATTTTAACATTATTCGCAATTTTCTGCGGTCATATTACCTATGCATTGACCTATACGGACCTCGATTAAATTTTTTCTTCATAGTCTTGGGAATTGGCAACTTCCACATGAGGTCATTATGTAAATTAACAACCATCTTGAGTTTATTTTCATAAGTAAACTCAATCAATATGCCTCGAGAATGTAGAAACCATCCGGATGCATTTTCCTTTGTATGTGGTTCACTCACTCTGAAGTCGCAAAAGAGAACTATTACGAAGGATATTCTAAAACTTTACGGAGCGTACTTCGGCTGTTCACTTGGAGACCAAGATAAGGTTTGGGCGCCACATATCATATGCTCTGCTTGTTCAAATGATTTACGCGACTGGATAAACAAAAGGAAGCCTTCCATGCATTTCGCTATACCTATGGTATGTATGGAGAGAGCAAGGCGATCATTGTGCGGACTGCTATGTTTGTAGCGTCAACGTAATTGAGTGCCTGTGGAACAGCCGCGCTACTGATGATCACTACCACACACATGATTGGCCGCCCCGAATCACATACGAGCCAGGAAAAGAAAGTGTCCAGGGAAAGCCGTTTGTTGCTTTCAACAAGATTTTCATTCCACCTCTCCATATTAAACTTGGGTTAATGAAAAACTTCGTGAAAGCGATGGGAAAGTCAAATTCCAGAGGATATCAATGTCTTGTAGAGAAATTCCCTAGAGTTGGCTCTGCAAAACTGAAGGAGGGTATCTTTGTAGGAGAGAGAGTTTAAGGTTATTTCAGAATCACACGCCACTACAATATTGCACACTAGTTATAAAAAGTCCAAAGTAATATACAGCATGAATTCATATCAGAATAAATATTTCAGTCAAAAACATAACCAGCACACAATTAATAATTTGTCTATTCTATCAGTAGTAGTAGTTCTATGTATTTGATCAGAAATGGAGGCTACCAAAACAGCGACTAGCGCCATCTAGTTGGTTATCTCAAAAGTACAAATGAAAACTTACAAATTAAATTTAAAACTAGTGCAAGTCAACAGAAAAATAACATAAAAACATAAACTTGTGGGATAAAGCAAAAGAAAGGAAATTAGCTATGTCATATTCAAAACGTGTTCCTTAATTTTCCTTAAATAAATATTGGTGGAACTGATTGCCTGTATGTTGTCAGGGAGCATATTCCACAAATGGGCACATATGTAACTGGTTGTTCTTTTTCCATAGTTAGTATTTGTATAAGGTTTGTATAAACTCAACAGTTTCCTCATATTATAATAGGAAAGAGAATTGGCGAAACTAATCTTGTCTGTGAACATTTTTGGTACTTTTTCTGGGCTAAGAATATATAGATGAGCAAGTTTCAATAGCTTAAAATTATACAGTTGGCGTAGAGGAAGGTAATTTACTAATTCACTTAGTTCAGAAGTTTTAGTTGTTAATTTTTTCTTAAATAGAATTCTTAGTGTAGAATTATTCTTGGTTATCAAGTTACTCAAGTGACTGGAGTAGGTATTTCCAGAAATTTCAATGCAATACTGAATCTGACTATGAATAAAAGAATAGTAAATTTTTTTGAGACAGTGTTTTGGTAAGAAATCATGAACATTATATAAAACACTGATAAGTCCTTTTAGTCTACTACATACCATATCAACGTGAAGTTTCCAAGTAAGGTTTTCATCGAGTATAACACCTAAATAGTTAACTTTAGATGTTCTAGAGATCCGGACATTATCTAAAAAAGACTTCAAGCTTTTGCGGTATACTATACCTTAGGTTTGCTTTGTGAATAATCATATAGCATGTTTTATCTAAATTTATGCAAACTTTGTTAGCATCGCACCATACTTTAAGTTTTTTAAGACATATATTCGCATTCTTTTTGAGCTCATTTACACTTTTACCGGCAATAAAGATATTAACATCGTCTGCAAATAACTTAGGCTGATAGTCCCATAGAGCATTTGCCATGTCATTGATGTAAATAAGAAATAATAGTGGACCTAAAATGCTACCTTGTGGAACCCTACAGTTGTTAAATTGCATCTCAGAGCTGGTGTTATTTACATATACATATTGAGGACGATTTTTTGAATAGTTCATTATCCATTTGTTCATTTGACCTCTTATTCCATAGTGATGCAGTTTATCGATTAGTATCGAATGGTTTACCGTGTCAAATGCCTTCTGAAAATCGATGAATAGCCCTAGCACAAGGTTTAATGATGCTTCATGGTTTCTTCTGCTTGATTTAGCCTAATAGTCAGTTTCTTATTCTCCTCCATGAGGTCGTTCATCATGACAGACATCACTGACTGAACAGATTGGGCTACTATAGGCCCAATGACCTTACCCATTTCTTCTGCAAATTCCTCGCTTCTTACCAACTCTGCAAGTTCCTCCACTACTGATCGCTGTTTAGGAGGCATGGTAATAGTTGGGCTGATGCAATGACAGCGTCAAATAGAGTTTACCAATTTGAGCTATAACGGTCAGCATCTACTCAAGCGTGACGAGTGCTAACGCAGCATTTCCATTCATTATGAAGTGAGTAATTAAATCGACTGTCACAGGTGATAGAGTACAAAGTCTAACTTGATAACGTCCTTATATATTTTCTAATATTTCTATTTCTCAAATGTATTTAAATCCAATCGCATCTTATGTAAAATAAATTCTAGAGCTTTATGTCGATGTAATTTCCCTAAATTTAAGCTATTCCAGTTTGAATTTGTAGAAATATAAAGTTTCTTTAAATATTTTAGAAATAAACAAACGTTATCCAATGATGTAGGACCTCAGATTAGAGCGATTTTGAGAGATGACAACTTCGATATAAGTCTCAATACCTCAGAACGAAAAGCATAGCAAGCCTTCAGATGGATTTGAGAAAGCTTCTTGGAAACAATAAGTCTCCGGACTACAGACAAGGAATTCAGAGTTTGCTAGTTGCTTACAAAGAGATGGATTGTAGAATGTCTTTGAAGATTCAATTTTTGCATTCATACCTAGATTTTTTCCCAGAAAACCTTGGTGCAGTCAGTGATGAACAGGGTGAGTGGTTTCACCAAGATATAAAAGGAATGGAAAATCGTTTTCAAGGCTTCTGGAATGAGAGTATGATGGCAGACTATGGCTGGTTTTTGCACTGAGATAATCCAAACCAATCACACTAGAGAAAATCGTACGCACCACGGTTATAATTGAGTACTATTCACTCCATGAGAATAGAAGATGTGTTGAGTGACAAATGAGATAAGTTTCGCATATTTTTATTTGTTTTGACTGAAAGGTATTGTAAGAAAATGAACTACAAACTTGTGCGTATGCATTTATTCTAAGCTTAGAATTATTAAAGTTGAATCGATCATTACTGAAAATTTATACGTGCTGGAAAATTTCTGGTTACAGATTTGTAATGAGCGTCAAAAAGTACTTAAGCAAAGTGTACTTTAATCTCTGATGAGAAAAAAGTTTTATTTTGTTGACCTGTGTTATTTATCATTCAATTTCAGGAATTGCATTTGCATTTCTTTTATTTATTGACCTGATAGTTACATATATATATATATACCTATATATAGTATATATATATATATATATATATATATATATATATATATATATATATATATATATATATCTAGAATAGAAGGGATTTTCCATCTATGGGCTGACCTATTAATCCGTTATTAATCTGTGTTAGTAAGATGTATGTTTTGGTACTCTATTGCGCAGCACTATGATATAACTGTAATTTAATTTTGTAGGATCAACAATTGCGTTGGTGAGGACAATAAGTTTGCATTTATTCAGCTGCTGGTGTATGCATTCTTGCTGAGTTTAGTCTCTTTTATACTTCTACTGAAATATTATTTTCTGTTGGATGATTGTCAATCCTGCGACAAGGTTAGTGCATTAAAATATTCTAGTGACTTTTGCAGCTTTTCACACTGTTATTTTAAAAATATTTTACAATTGATCAATTTTTATTTTTTTACCATTTGCCACCTTAGATGTTTTTTATTATTATTTTTATAATAATTTTAATAAGTGTTGTTTTTATTTGTAAGTTTCTATGCGGCATTTGAATACATGTCTATTGCATTAAATACTTACGGAACTTTTTCATTAAACTGATTTTGTAATTCTGACATTTAATATGGCATTTCATTGTTTGAATATCTATAATGATTTTTAGTATTTATCTATCACATTGATATTGAAATATTTTTAATAATTTGTCTTACATAATAAAACAGCTTAGATTTGCAAATTGCACAAAATTTAATAATTTTCCCTTACATAGATCTACTATTTTTCAATTATGAAAACCTCAAGCTATGTACAATTTGCTAGTTATAAATTTATATAATAATTTTATGATAACAACTTCCAGATCTAATATGGATTATGGATATTGATTCCTATCCATAGTTAGGCTAATTTAAATTAATTGTAACTGTTTGAATTTGCGGCTTATTACAAAATTAATTAATTTATGTACTTACGAGCACCTGTTCATTTGATACTTAGGAGTATTGTTTCTCTTCGAAAAGGAGAGTATTTTGCTAAAGGTTTTAATTCAGTAATTATATCTTAACTTTGTAATTATCTGTATATAAATCGTGGGTAATTAATATTACGCTTATTTTCAGAATTCATTCGCCCAGCAGCATCAGTCCACTGCTACAGGTTTTGGAACTGTACTGTCGATCTTCATGATGGTGGGTTCCTCTAATCTAATGGCCACACAGCACGTCAGCGTTATATATGTAAGTGTTATGACGGTCAGGTGTGAAAGTGTTATATGTTACATATGCGTGTTTTGTATGTACATAATAACAATTACAGTGCTACTACAACATCGAGCACTATTGAGACAAATCCAAGCCGGTGAGCAAAAGTAGGTCCGAAACAGTCCAAATTCCAAAATCCAGATATTCGATCCAAAGATAAAGTAAATTTTAGAAAAGGAGGTAGACAGAAAAGAGTGGAGGCGTTATATACCATGGTAACTTTTGAAAGACATTGAAACTTCTGAGATTTATATGGCACTTTCTGTAATGGACATAAATTATGTATGTATGAAGGCAAATGTGTATGAAAGCAAGTTTTTCTTCATTGTAATTTTAATAAACGGACTGCTTGGAATAAAGGCCTAATAAACTGAATAATAATGTTTGAGTCCACTAGCGACTTAATTGAGCCACTATCTAGCTACTCTCTAGCTACTATCTAGCTACTCTCTAGCTACTATCTATAGCTACTAAATAGCTACTATCTAGCTACTATCTATTACTATCTACTACTATCTAGCTATTATCTAGCTACTCTCTAGCTACTATCTAGCTAGTATCTAGCTACTATCTAGCTACTCTCTAGCTACTATCTATCTAGTATCTAGCTACTATCTATAGCCGCTATCTAGCTACTATCTAGATACTAGCTAGCTAATATCTAGCTATTTTGATCTGAGTTGTTGTATTCACAGAACATGCCAACACTGGAGTGGATGAAGATTCAACAAGAAATGTTAATCCTTGGACAAAGACCTGACGTCATTTTGTAAGTATGAAGTTAGAACGTTACCATATACTATAAATAAATATGGGCTCTCTCACTCTCTTTCTCTCATTCTCTCTGTCTCGCTCTCTCTCTCTTGTCATGATTAAAAAGCTGCTTTCTGTCTGTCTATTGATAGTTTGATTGTTTAATTTACACTTAAAGTAACTCATGCCATACTGATAAATTTTAAATGGATTTTATCTTAGAAAATTTTAACGAACGAGAATTTGTAATATTATACTAATTTAAAATCTAAATACCAAAATATGGTTTAACGTCAACTTTGACTATATACAAAACTCGGAACATGAGTCTCGTGTCTGTTTAGCATGAGAAATAGTCATAATACTTTAGCAAACATCTCAGTTGCTGAGTTAGATCGATAGTCTACTGGCTTAATCGATTGTACTGAGCCTATGACTTTCTGGTGATTTAGGTAATGACGCCACTAATTCTTATGGCTTACTGAAATAACTGAAATCACTATATTAATGACTTCAACTAAATTATATGGTCTATTGAGTGATTCACTTAAACTTACTATTTTAATTACTTCAACTAAGATATATTGCCTATTGAGTGATTGACTTGAAATCACTAACACTAGTTTCATTAAGTGAGTCATCCAGTTGATCATATCGCTAATTCCAATCACTAATGCATTCGTCAATTAGTAATTAAAAGAAAGAGTAGCTAATGTAATTACTCAAGAAGCGTTAAATATGATTTAGAGAATAAGTATTTGGCTTTTTTCAAATCCCCTCATTCATTCTAGTAGCTTAGCAAAATCTACTCCAATGAATTCCAATGGAATTTCCTGTAACATACTATATATTGCTCAGTATTTATGAGTCCTAATCGTATCCCGACTCTAGTTAAATTGGGACTAAATGGAAGATGATGATGAGGATAATGATTTACTAAATCTCTTTAATGATAGTATCGGCGTTCTGTAATAGACTGTGTTCTCTATATACCAGCGTTCTTTAATTATCAATGATTTTTTAATTAATTGTGGGTGTTCTTAATCAATTATTAGTGTTCTTTAATTATTCCTCTTGTTTAATTATCAGTACCCTTGAATGAGATTATGAGTGTTGATATTATCATTATTCTTTATCGATACTATCACTATTCACTAATGATGTTCTCAGTGTTCATTAACTATATTATCATTGTTCTTTAATGATAGTATCAGTGTTCTTTGGTGATATTATCACTGTTCTTTAATGATATTATCAATGTTCTCTAATGTTAAATGATAAATAACGTGAACCAATGTGTTTTATGAGGTGATTCTCCTCGTTGTCTAATTTAGAGTTTTTTATGAAATCTATGCTAAACTATGTTTATGTGTATTTACAGCGATCAGCCGACAATGGATGCATTAGAGGCGTATAGAAAAGTCTGCGGCAGAGGGCTTGCTTTGTTCTGGATATTTCCCTGTAGAACAAGAAAGTCATCTTTAGTTCTTAGGCAATCAACTGTATGACAAATGCAGAATGAAAGTTGTCTTAGTTGAGTTGGTAGCAAGTGAATTATTAATAGAAAGGCAACATTTTCAGAACACCGTTCTACAGTTCAGGCCATTATGATACCGAAGCAGATTCTAAACACTGCTTTATGTATTGCAGAATTGTATATTTATGAGATCTTCAAAAACATTGTAGCGTTAATATTTAAAGAGTGTATATGCTTTGCTCAGTTTCTGACTAATTGTAGCGTTTTTGTATAATTTTAAATTATTTTTATAACTCGGTAACTGTGTCTGTCAATTGTTAATGTCTAGGTTTCAACCAGTGTCGTGTAGTATCTAGTACATGCATTAATATTGCAATTGTTTTACAACAGCTGTTTGTAGTTAGTAACACATATAGGCTAAGTTGTTTAATTTGATGTATTTTTCAGTGATATTTTGTTTGCTCTGCTTTTGTAGTAGATATTTATGTTTATATGTCGAGTGTTAATATTGTATTCTTTTATGCAGTGTACTATATACCGATCGTGTGCATATTTGTAGTAAATTTAGAAAATGGCATTCTTTCAATAATACTTATCACTTTCAGATTCTAACGTTGACATTAAATATTCATAGTGCTATTTTGTAAATCGCGTTATTGTTATTTTGTTTATCTCGCCTCCAGTTAAACAAGAGATTCAAGGGAAGATGACGATGATGATGATGTTGTTATTTTGTATATCGAAAATTTCAAATTAGGGCCTACTAGTAAGCATAAATATATAATTCTTTCAGTTTCTGTCTCAATTGTACAGTTAAATTAATTTCTTATTGGAATCGTTTTCAGCAGTGATAGAATTGTGAGATTTAGTTCTCTGTACCATTTGAACATGTGTATGTAATATACTCAAAAATTGAATTATAAACAATTCTCAGCTTCTTGTAATATTTGAAATATATAAACTGGTTATATTTGTGTATATTTACTTGTATAGTGGTTCTAGCTAAAATGGCATTGATTTCAGATTTCTGCGTTCTGCTTTTATATGAAATCATGTACAGTTGTTGATTTGTTTAGTCACAAACAATTACGTGATTCGATACAGATCTTTCCAGACACTAATCTAATTTTTATTACCTTTTTGAGTCTTATTTGTCTACAATTTTAACACAGTTTCTGCCGTATTTAATATGTTCACTTCTACTTGCATTGTTATATCTAAGACACATAGGAGATGAAAAGGCAACGATTACTAATAACCATGGAAAGGACTGGAGGAAATAACGAAAACTACAAAAACAGAAACTTAAGAAAGGAAACATTGTAAACACATGCGCTATGTCATGTGTGTAACTATACGGAAAAAGAGATAAGAATGTACGACTTGAACATATCATACCACAAAACTGTTGAGTCATTTAATTATATTATTGAGAAGATTTAAGTAGATTCTGCAAAGTAATTAAGCTACTAATTAGATACTTAGAACACTGCCTAACAAGGTTTTTGTGATTTTGAAATTGAAATTGTCAAAATTCGAATTTTTAACTGAAAATTTTAAAATATTGAAACTGTAAAATATATTGAACTTTTAACTTCTAAATGGTAGATGGATGGAGATTTTTACGCACTCGTGAGCAACCGATATTCCACTTAATATAACAATACGAGTTGTTTATAGCAATATAGTTCTGAAAGTCTACTACGTCATGATAGTCCGTGGCTTGTAAGTGACTGTGAAAGATGATGTTTCTTCATGTCTGAATGTTTGCATCTTGAGGTTCCCATATTTCTCAGGTGTATATATTTTGTCTTGCTTTATCTTTTAACTAAACTTGATTTGTTGCAGGTAAACACCAATAAGTCTTTTGTTTGTAATAGAATATACTTTTTTATATTCATACTCAGATTTCTGTTGTTTTGTGCCCATATTCATAGTTTAGCTATGAGTATGGGCACAATAACTCTGTTGTTCTAAAATCGATCTCATTTGATATATATTTATTCACCCTGATGGTCTTAGTAGATTTAACGAAATCCTATTAAAATTAAAATGCATAGAAAATAGTTGTCTATCTTACTTTGAATCAATTCATAACCAATAAAGAGTACTAAATATACGTGTATGTATTAAAATTAATGTAGCAAAAATACCCGTATATGAAGTGTAGCTTAGTAATATTATGTAATATGTTGTTTAAAGGGAAGTAAAAATTAAAAGTCAAATGTTAGTGTCAGAAATAATTTAATTTACTAATCGTTAACCATTAGTAATTAAATCTCCCTGTTGCGTCCGGGTTGTTTGAAGAATTAATCAACCGATGACTGCATGTGTCGTAGAAGGCGACTAAAGCACTAAGATCCATACCAACGTCATAAAAGGCATTCGGTTGATGAGCCAAAATTGATACAAAAATGTCAACGAATGGAAAAGTCTCAAATAGGGGATTGGCTGATGGTATGGTATAGGACAGAGAGAATTTAAGACAGTCTATTTGTATCCTGACCCTAGTTGAACTAGGATTCAAGCTGATGATGATGGTGATAACTATTAGTAATTTGAGTTATTAATACAGAAAATAATCATCTCAAAAATGAAGTAGGCCTATATTTCAGTATTCGGTAACCTTTAATTTACATCACAACAGTATTATGTACAGATATCAAAACAACAAAACATCTAGTAAATAATAGTATAATTTATTTACAAAATTTTTAAAATCAAATCTTGCAACATTCATTATGTTGGTCTTGTTCTAACTCTTTTATTCTCTCTGCTCGATCTTTCAGCAACCAATCTCAATAATGACAAAGCCTATCCAGCCTATATTCTAATAATAATCATAACAATTAGAGTACTACAGTCATCAATGACAACATCGAGCACTATTAAGAGAAAATAAAGACGCCGAGCAAAAAGAAGGTCCAAAAATGCTGCAAATTTAAAAATCCACCAAATCAGTCCAAAGATTCTATCTCTCTATGATCGAATTTATTCTATTCTATCTATTGTTATCATAGTATTATATTTTATCTCTCTGTTATCGCATTTATTACTTAATTGTCCATTTGAATTAATTTCTTCAAAAAAGTCTTCATTTATAATTTTATGAGCCTAACTATCCCCATCCATCCAATCAATAATTAATTTATCCAATAATACGGCAAAACATAAATTTGAATTTTATAACTACAAAAACTACAACATGTTTGCCTCCACAAAATAAATAATTAATTAAATTAATAAAGAATTAAGTAAATACAGTAAATTATGAGAGATGTCATTAATTAATTAAATGCACAATTACGGCCTTACTATATAATTCAATTATTTTAATGCTGAAAGGTTTAGAGATTTATAAAGGTTTAGATTTCCCTGTGTTGTGTCCAGGTTGTTTGAAGAATTGACCAACTGGTGACTGCACGTGTCGTAGAAGGCCAATAAAACACAATCCATACCAACGTAGAAAGGGCATTCGGTTGGTGAGCGCCTAGGCTTCAGAAATTGCTACAAAAATTTAAACGAATGGAAAAGTCTCAAATAGTGGATTGACTGTTGATACAATGTAGGACAGAGAGGATTTGAGACAGACTATTAGTATCCCGACCCTAGTTAAACTGGGATTCAAGGTAAGGTGATGATGATGATGAAAGGTTTAGAGAACCATCCGTCGGCCATGTTTTTAATATCTGCTAGGCCTTGAGAAGGAGTCCATCACCTAATATATGTAATGATACTCTCTAAAAAGTGAACATTCGCTGACTGACTCATTAGTGGCTTAATGGGCTTTATTGTCAGACAGTTAGACGTAGTATAATATTGGCCTGCGTGGTCCAGAGCTGCCACACTGATATTCAGCTACCTCCAACTAATTAAATTTCCTTTCTAATGTATTTATTTGTTTGCTTGGAATAAAACAGGATTTATAAAAAAAGAATTCCTTTTTTTAAGGAAACTTTTTGTAAACCTGAATTCTTAGAAATTACACTAGCTTACGAAAGAGTCTAAATACTTCTCGCAATGCGGTTAGTGTAAATATATTAGCTGGTTAGGAATAACAAGTAGTAATAATTATTATATAATAAGAAATATACACGTATGCGTTTGACCATAATTGTAGCTAATGTCAATAAGGTACAATGTTAGTATGGTCCTAACTTTTATTTTGCAAGCTTCGTCTATGCGTCACGATAATTTACACAGAGAATTTAATTAACACAAATGCACAGATGTTTGTGCTGTCTCGGGCTCTATGTGATATCTTTCTGCGTAGGCGGTCGAGACAAGCTGTTTCTCTTTACACACTGAACTAACCAACTGATGCCCTCGTCAACCCCGTCCCTGAGCACACAAACACGCAGGCATCAGCATGCAAATAATAATAATAATAATAATAATAATAATAATAAAGGTTTAAAGTTCGTTTCCTCATCCAGGGATTTTGTCAGGGAAGTCCCCACAGCACACATCACTACAGATCAATTTACCCACACCAATCTGCAAAAGAAATGTGATGAGGAGAAGTAAGGTCCTAAACGAAAGCCAGTCCGGTGATCAAAAGTGGTCAGAGTAGATCAACTATGTCTAATCATCAATACTAAAAGAACAAATATATTCACACCTGCACACTTGAAGCACCTGAAATCATCCTTGAACAGTACTTAAAGTGAAGGGTACGCAGAGGAACTCAGTTCCCTTAGCTCTCATTTTTCTGAAGAGCGTTCCCCTGCTAGGGGACCATATTAGATACAAGAAGAGCTGAAAATACATTACAGGGGGCCCAGTAAATTCTGACCTTCCCCTAGCTTTCATTCCCCACTTTAACCACAGCCCCAGAATGAGGAAAAGATCGCTATATCTTCGCTTTTACCATAAAGCATGTCCAGGATGGAGGCTGAGTTGGTAACACACATGCCTATCGACAAAGGCTTTGTAATTGAAACCTCTGTTTGTCTATTTTTTACATTAAGTCATTAATTCATTGGTCTATTTCTTACAAACAAACCAGTTACTCTGTTCTACTGAATCATATCAATCAAAAAGAAAGATCCACCATATACAGCAAGCACAAAATAATCCGGAAAGCAAAATAAACTAATGTGTCGCTAAGATTCTATATACAGCATTTCAAAACAAATACATTAATATAACGTACGATGTGTGTATAGCTAGATCAATATGATCTATAACATTACTGACAACTTAGCACATGGCCGAAGGAAGGAACTTCATAAAATTCTTACCCTTTGAGAGCAGATACGGCCATGACCTTGCAGTCACGTCTTCCGATCTGATGCTCATTCTCTTTGAATGCGTTCTTTATGGCGGCAACAGACAAGCACCCCTAATAAGCAAATAAACTGACTATAAACACCGCAATTAGAGACTGATAATTTTAATATAACAATTTTCTACAAAATGACTGAAGTTTTGCTGTGGAGTGATTTTACAGGTATAAAATTTGCATGCTAGCAAGTATATTGTAAAATATATCTATCTTTTTTTTAAAATTTATATGGATTATAGTCAATATGTTACCTCCATGAATAAATACAAGATTCCTTGTTGAAGATAGCATACAATGTGAAGTTAATTTTCTTCTGCATAGCAGAAGCTATACCTGTATTAAATGTGAAGATGACAAATATTTCTACAGAAAGATCACTGTTATATCAAAGATGATTATTTATTTTGACTAAATTCATATTTAATCGACAACATTCTAGAAAGGCCAAATCGGCAAAAATAGAGAATATAGTTACAAAACAGTTTGCACAGTATTCGTGTTGTTAAATATTTCTAGTTTTAAATATTTCTTATTTACCAACAGAAATTATTGCAAAAAGGATCTGTGCAAGCAGGCATCTCAAGTAGAAAAGCATACTTATATTTACACTGATTCAAAATGCAGTATAAATTATGATACAATAAACAAAGAAATTTAAAATTTTACAATGGGTAATATAAAAAATAATTACACCGATTCTAAATGCAGTACGAATTATGATACAATGTACAAATAAATTTAATATTTCACAATGGGTAATCTAAAATTACAATATCAATTTAATGGACACATATAGTGATTATACTCCATCATATTCCACTGACCTCGAGATCTTGTTTGTTTGCGAGAAGTAAAAGTGGAACGCCTACAAGACTTTCAGTCCCAATCATCTGATCTGAACATTACAGACAAATCGCTTTCATAGATAAAAACATATAATACCCATAATAACAAAGATAAAAATTGTAGTAGTGATCATAAATATAGTATGTATATATATATATATGTATATATATATATATATATATATATATGCATATATATATATATATATATATATATATATATACTATTATATATATATATATATATATATATAATATATATATATATATATATATATATATATATATACAGACTGGGGCAAAAAAAAAATCTCATAGCGAAATCTCAATAACTTCGACAAAATTCAAAATATTTAAACAAAACTTTTGGAGTTTCTAGAGGAGGAAGTTCTACATATATCCTGCAAATTTGATGAAAATTTGTTAAGCAGTAACAAAGTTACAGCGTTTCTACGAAAAAAGTGCACAAATCAATTTTAACAAGACTTATTTTAACAAAAGTCATAGTAACTTCGACAAAACTCAAAATAGCTCTACAAAATTTTCGGAGCTTCTACAGGATGACTTTCTACACCTAACTTACAAATTTAGTGAAAATATATTCAAAAGTGACAAAAATAGAGCGCTTATTCCGAAAAATGTGTTAAAATCAATTTGAAGAACGTTAATTAAACAAAAGTACCGGAAAATGTCTTCAAAATTTAGAAATAATTTCAATAGAAGAACTATTTTTTAACCATCATTTATTGAAGCAGCTAACAAGGTAGTGTAGGCTAATATTCTACCACTTAATAAACGCCCCTTTTCAGGGTAGTTATTTTCTTAAAAACCAACGACTGACATTTCAAAAAACCTTTGATTTTTGCACTTTTCTCGTAGAAATGCTGTAATTTCATAACTACTGAAAATATTTTCACCAAATTTGCAGGAAATACGAATAAATTTCTCTCCTAGAATCTCCGAAAATTTAGTAAAGAATGGTTTAGTTTTCTTGAAGTTATTGAGATTTCGCTAGGGGATTATTATTTTTGCCCCAGTCTGTTTATAGTATGTATATATATATACATATATATATATATATATATATATATATATATATATATATATATATATATATATATATATATATATTTATATAAAATATAGAAATATTTAGAAAACATATTTCACATAAATGAACAATTAAGTAAAAAGCTGGTAAAGCTAAGGTTAACGTCAGTATCCTCACTCGAAAGCGATGTCAGTGACGGGCGAGCCCAGGATTTGAACCCGCATCAACTGATCTGCAGTCGAGTGTCTTACTGATTTCGCCACTGGCTTCAGACAGTGGCGAAGTCGGTAAGATACTCGAAGTTTATCAGAAGTTTTTAATGTTCAGGCAGTATATCAGATCTCATAATATACATGTTGTATAAGTATATGAATTTATGTAGGTCTATACATGTACCTGTGTAATTAATATCAAAAAGTTTGCATAGGGCCTATAGTGTATATGCTAACTACTGGGTATATTTAACATTTGTGTCACAAGTTTATTTCATGTTTGCACGGTGTTTCTATTGATTGTTGTTTTTGTTTGCATATATTTGATTACCATCGGTTGGTGAAAATATAATTAATAACAATAATAATAATATATACAGTATATACACACACATGTAAATATATATATATATATATATATATATATATATATATATATATATATATATATATATATATATATATATATAAATACACAACACAATATACCCCTTCAGCTTATTAATATTTACACTTACAAAATAAATACACAAATATTAAATTAAAGAAATTTAATAAAACAATAAATCATCATAGAGTTACCGAAAGCTTTCTTGGACTCTTCAATTCTCTCCTGATCAGATGAATCGACGACGTAAATAATGGCGTGAGACTCAGCGTAGTACTGCAACAGAGAAATAGAGTTTTAGTAAAATATTCATATTATTAACTACTAGTGATAAATAATAACTAGAAATAAAGCATAACTTAATTAATGAATTTTATTGTAGTAATCTAGTACATACTATCATCATAAAGGCATCAAATCGTCCATATTAAAGTAAGAAACCACTACATTCAAAGCGAGAGAAATTCAAATCTCTTTTAATTTTAGTCTTTACTATCTCACCCTCTCTTTCCCTCTTCCTCAGTGTCCTGTTTAATATCAAACTCATAACTCCTCCAATCATATCTATACTCTGCTTCCTATTATTTTCAACATAAGAATACGCATTCAAATCATCTAATCTCCATTTTCTTTTAAGTTTTAGCAAACCGTACCCTATCAGAATAACTGCTACATAGCATATCTTTCTACTTTGTATTAATCATTAGTTTTGTCTATCTAAACTAACACTTACAAAAACTTATTTTCAAAACATTTAGTAACTCCAAATAATCCTTTCCATCCTTCCACATAAACACATCAAAAAAGTTTAAAACTATAACCGTATGAATGATTTACGATATTTCAATCAAATCACGCAACTAAATTTTATGATAAATATCATTTACTGAATTGGGAAGCATTGGCCGAGGAAGCCTATAAAATTGAATGAGAAAATATCGTATATAGGCCTACACTATATATATTTATGAAATTACGTTCGTAGCTCTAAAGATTATCGTTATGTCATAATTAGGGTACCTTGTCCCACAAAGATTGCAATTCTTCTTGACCGCCAAGATCCCAAAAATTCAGTCTAACGTGATCAACATCTATTTTACCAACTGTCAAATAAATAAGATCATTATAAATAAATAAGATTATATAAATGAATACAATTATTATAAATAGGCTACATGAAATTAGAGATAGATCAAAAATTACAATTTTAAATATTAAACAAACTTCAGTCTATTTTCTCAAGGTCTGTTTCGTACTGCTTGCGTGTTCTTCTGACTACATGTATATACCTATTGCTTGTATAATCTGTGTTGAAATGAACAAATGAACAATATGAAACAGACAAAAAGAATTTCTGTGATGATGATGAAATAGATTAGAATTTAATATCTGCAGTCAGACAATTTACGGGTATGTTACTGGATCCTTGTGTAAATGTAGAGTTATTCAATACATTTAAATACATCATAACATTATTTTAATGCGATGACCTTGATGAGGTCACAAATAATACCATGAAAAAACAAACTTGTGATATATGGAACAGTTAAGCTCGTATCATGATAATTACCTCTTTCATATTATATGCCTGAAATGTTATTAAACATTTAAGTAGATCTATAGCAGTCATATTCAGTAAAATATTATATAAACATCAAACAGTACGAAAATAGTATCTACACTATGCACCAATGTTTAGAAAAAGTTTACTTTTTAGTTATATCTAAAAGTTTAACTATTAAAAAAGCTACACTAAAAGCTTTTAACAATTTTTTTAGCTAAAAGATAACTTTAAATAATTTTATTAAACTTTTTTGTAATTCTATTTTAAATGTCACAACCTAATCTTGACAATATAATAATAACAATATTATATAACAGTAATATATTATATAATAATATATATTATTATTAATCATAATAATTATATATCTTCTTCTTCAGATTTTTCTTCTTCTAGTGCACTGCCTAACGGTAGGTCCAAGGCATATAACTCTTCTAACCAATTCTATCCCCAGCCTTCCTTTTCATCTCCATATATGAATTTGTTACCAGATCATTCAGCATCCCATGTCTCGGTCTTCCTCAACTCTTTTCCCTTGCATTCTCCCTTCTATTACATCCTTTAGCAAACCATCCCCCTTATGATATGTCCTATCCAGCTTTCTATTTATTCACACGTTTGTTATCACTTTCTTATAACATTTATTGTCCAAAAATGTATATATACATAATAATAACAACATCTCTCTCTCTCTCTTAGTGCACTACCTACTGGCAGGTCCATGGTACATAACGCCTCCACTCTTCTCTGTCTTCCCCCTTCCTCTTCATTTCCACGTATGAGTGGGTCTTTAAATCATCTAACATACCTAATCTCGGCCTGCCCCTGCCTCTTTTTCCTTCCATTCTACCTTCTATGACCTCTTTTAATAGACCTCCCCCCTTAGAATGTGTCCTATCCATCTCTTCTTCCTATTTCTTAATACATTTATCAACTGTCTAGCTGTGCCAACTCTCTCCAGGACTTCCTCATTTGTAACCTTTTGAGTCCAGCTAATCCTCTCCATTCTTCTCCAAATCCACATTTCCAATGCCTCCAGTTTCCTAATATCTTCCTTCCTTAAGGTCCGTGTTTCACATCCATACAATAGCGCGGTCCAAACCAAAGTTTCACTATCTTTATCTTAGTGTCTTTCTTTAGACTTTTGTTAATAGTTCTTTTCTACTACCAAAGGCCGCTTTTGCTTGTGCAATCCTACTGCATATTCCGTCTCACATTTCCCGTCATCGGTTATAGTATGACCCAAATATTTGAAACTCCTTACCTGTTCCAATTTCGTACCATTTATTGTGATATTAACTTCACCTTTATTATTGGACACTATCATAACCTTGATCTTTTTTATATTAATCTTCATGCTATATCTCAATGCCTTATCATTCAGCCTATCCATTATCGTCTGCAGTCCAATCTCGCTACCCGCTACCATTCCTTGGTCATCTACAAATCGTACATCTTGTAACAATTTCCTTCTACTTTTATTCCTTCTTCGAAGTCTACCATGGCTTCCTCCATCATTGCCTTAGCGTAAATGTTAAACAGCAGCGTCGAAATGCTACAACCTTGTCTTACTCCACGTCCTATTTCACCTTCTTCTGAGTATTCTTGTTGAATTTTGATTACTGCTCTTTGATTCATGTACAAGTTCAAAATTAGTCCTCTATCTCTCCAGTCAATTCCTATTCTTTTTAAGATATTCATCATCGTTATCCAATCAATCCTGTCAAAGGCCTTCTCGAAGTCTACAATGCATACAAAAACGTCATTTCCATACTCTAAGCTTCTTTCGCAAAAAATAACAACATATAATTTAATAATATATTAGATAATAGTATATAATACTATTAATCGTAATAATTTCCCAAAATCTTAGTTAATAAATACATTTTTGTTGGAAGTGGCCATATGAATTAAGTTTTTAAACTTATTTAAGCTTCAGCGATCCTGTCATTTTCTCAGTTAATTTCATTATTTTGTATACATTTCTAATGCAATCTAACTTAATTTCATCAGATATAATTTTTCTACTTCATTTAATTGGTACATATGTGGTTTTTATCAATTTAATTTGTACACTGAATACGTAAGACATTTGAATTGTTGCTTTCTCAATTACTCAAAGAGCTCATGTTTGTTCTCTGAATATTCAAAAACATGTGACTTTACTAAACCATGAATTAGGTTCATATTCATACTCAAACAAATATTTCACTGAACTGACTTGCTGTTAAAATAAATGAACTGATATTTCAAAAATATCAGAACTTTGTGACCCTCTCGCCTAGGATATTAAACCTGCACTGTTTTTATCTCGCTTTTTCTTGTAGTCTTGGTATGCTCAGTCGTCATTGTGTGGTGTTTTGACGTCTGATTGTACAGAATCTGTAAGAGACGTCCCTGACACTGCCTCATGGTGAGGAACCAGACACTTAATTCATATTGATTGACTGATTCAAGTAAATAACAGAATATTGAAATGAATCAATTTCATTAAAATAAGCAATCTATTTCTTTTAAAATTCTTAAAAATACCATTAAAAATGAATAGCCATTAATCGTTAACTATTGGAATGAAATAACTTACTATTCAAGCCAACAGTTGTTGTTATTTTAGACAAATTCATAGCCTTGTAGTTCTTGTTAAACTTGGTCTTGGTTTGCTCTAGATATGTCTACAAAAATATAGCAAAAAATGAAACCAAGTTAAACATGCTACAGAACATAACAATAAATACTTAGATTTATACAAAATATTATTTTTATCTCTGAAATCACAAATTCTATATCATTAATATATATTTTAATCAAAATATTACTCTTGAATATGAGCATTTTAATTAGAAAAAAACAAAAAAAAGGGGAATTTTTTTATATATTAGAAACTATAATGCATATATTCACAAACTGATATTTTACTCCCTGGTGCAGAAGTCACTCCAGGTAATAATAATATTCTTACTTCAATCAGAGCAAAAATATAAAACTCAAAGGAGATCTGCTACGAAGGCAGTAATTTTGTTACTAAGAACTCCCTTAAGTACTTTACAAAGCAAATACAATGATATGCAAATATTAGAAGGTAAGTCTACATTAAGCCAATTTAAAAATTGATGCCAAAAGTACCAATGTTCTCAAAAACAAAATTAAAACAAAAATTTTAATTCATTCATGTAAATTGTAAGCTTAGTTAAATGTCTTTCCATACTACAACTAATCAACATACTGCCAGTGACAAAATGAGGCTGGGATTCAAACCCATGGCTTCGCACCTATCTGGCAAGAATGCAACCAACTCAGCCATCCAATCATTTTTGTAGTAATAAGTACATAGCAACTTTCCAAGAATGTAACATGATCTTAGAAAATAATTCATCATCATCATCATCATCATCATCATCTTGCCTTAAATCCCTGTTTAACTTGGGTTAGGATACGAAGAGACCTTCTCCAATCCTCTGTCCCACACCATTTCATCAGTCAATCCCCTACTTTTCATATCCTTCTTAATCACTGCATCCCATATCAGTTGAGGTCTACCCATCTCTAGCTTAACATCCAGCTCTTCCCTCCAAACTCTCTAATACATCCTCATCTACCTTTCTCACAATATGTCCATACCATCTCAATCTCGACTAAGCCAACCTATCTCTGATCTCCTCAACACTCAAATTCATCCTCACATATTCATTCTCCATTTTGTCCTTTCTAGTTTTACCCCACATTAGAATTAACAACCTCATTTCTCCACATGCAAACTCTGTAAATGTTCCCTTTTTAGTGCCCAACACTCCGAACAGTACATCATTACTGGCCTTACCACAGAACTATAAAATTTGCCCTTCATCTTAGTGGTATTTTCCTATCAAACAGCACTCCACTAGCTGCCCTCCACTCCGCCCACCTAGCCAGAATCCTGCTAGTAACCTCCTTTTTCAACTCACCATCATTCTCTACTATAGACCCCAAACACTTAAAGTCTGATACCTTCCATAGCTCCACCCACTGGCTTATTACTCTATCTCCGTTTATCATCTAACCCTTCCATCTACTCTAGATGCTCCGTTTTTTCCTTATTCACCCTCAGTCTTTTACTTTCCAATGCCTCTCAAACATTTTCCAACATCTAGCTTACTTTCACCGCAATATCTCTTACTATCACCAGATCATCTGCAATAGTATGCATCATTGGGCCTCCTTAACAACTCCCTTAAGCAACTCTTCCATAATCAAAATAAATAAATATGATCTAAGAAATAACATCAAAGGAAAAAAATTACAAACCGTTTTACCAGCATTATCAATTCCCAATATCAATACAAAGTATTCCTCTTTCTGGAATAGGTATTTGTACAACCCTGACATTAAACTGAACATGGCGACAAGCAGTTGTTTCACTTTAAATTGTTAACTTTCTGATGATTCTGAAATCAAATAGCATAATTTTTACAACAGAAATTTGCTCAAAATCTATCTCTCTGATTAGCAGTAAATAGCAGATGTATATTTGAACTTCTACATATACAATCTATATATAATTAAATATGTATTTATCTTAAGCAATTTAATATTTTTTCCTTATGATTTCACTCCAACGAATTTCTTTGTCCTTTCATATGCTTCATCATTTTTATATAGATAAAGTATGTTTAACTTACTGTTATTTTCTATTTAATGCAAATATATCATATTCAATGCTTTTTTGTTATTACACCTAATTCACTGTTTTATAAAAAATACAGGTAATATATAAGTATATAATATATTTTTATTACTAATTATAATTTTTTAAATTTAATTTTTTTGCCCTGGGCTGTATAAGGCCCTAGGCTAAAATATAAGATAAAAGAAAGACTTTATTTAATTAAAAAGAAAGATGAAAAATATTTAAACTAGTTCCTCTACGCTCTGGGAGGTCGCATTCGACAATATGCCACGAACGCAGACAGCATTAAAACGCTGGAGTGCAATAGATAGGCACTGCCATAGAAAGGCTTTTAATGTTAGTTGTCTATTAATTTATTTTATTTTATATTTATTATATGCCGTCATTGTTTATTGCTTTCTATGACTAGTATCTTTATTAGTATTAGTAACATACTTCCAAAATATTTTGTACAAATCCATTTTATCATCATTGTTATTGATTAATTTTATTTTCTATTTATTTAGTTTAAAATATCACTAATTAATTTAGCTTCAACATATCTTATTAGCCTATCAGAGTTATTTTTTAAAATGAGAATCCATCCTACGACATTTGCAATTTGTTTATCTATTATAGTAAATTACTTTGTATCCGTTTCTTTTCCGATACGAGTGATCTTCTAATTCTTCAAGTAAATATTCTTCCATTTATTTTAGTACCACTGCTAAATAAGAAGTGAATAAAATCGGACGAAGATAATCACTAAGACACTCTTATCCCGTGCTTGTTATTAGTTTTTATCCTAATTATCGTTGCATACTTAATTTATTAAAGCTTTAATTTAATTTCATACTATTTCTAATATTTTTATTATATTTAATTCGTCTTCGTCTAATAATTTGTTTTAAAAATTCTAATATTATACTCGCATTCTCACAGTCAGAGGCTATACTTACATCAAAAACTGCTTGTATTGTACATATTTTTTGTGCAAACAAAAAGCGTACTACTACTACTACTACTACTGAGACTGCGCTACGTCCTATTTGGACCCTGCAGTAGGCTTCAAGGTTAATTGACTCCAGCTCTATCCTCAGCCAGATCACAGATGCTCTCATCTAATATGTTCAAATTCTGATTTATATCTTTGAGATTTTTATTTACTAATTTGATCCATGTTTGTTTATTTTGACAACCTCTTTGTTTTGTCTGAGATTTTTTATTCTCATTTAAAGCAAGTTTTACAGGTGCATTGTTCAGTAACCTAAGGAAGTGACCTATCCATTTTAGTCTTCGTGTTTTAATTGCAAGACTCCATTTTTTTCATTTGTTCTGATGTATAAGTTGTCGTTGCTTATAATGTGAGGGTAATGTATTTTAAGTATTTTTCTTAATAGACTTCTATGAAATATGTCAATTTCTTGATCCTGTTTTGAAGTTAATGTACACAGCTCACTAATATATAAGTAAACTGGCGTAATATAAGCATTGAATATATTTATTCTTGTTTTCATTGTTATTTTGCTATTTGTTAGTTTCATCTGCTATTTATTAAAAATAGCCATACACAATTGCTTTCTATGGATCATATCTCTTTCAGTATCCAAGTAAGAACCTAAATATTAGCATTTCTTCCATTCCTGATCATTTTTGTTTCCAATGGTATATTTTTCTGTTTTATCAGTGTTTAGTTTTGAAACTCTCTTTTTCAGTTTATCATTGACTTCCCTTTGAATTTTGTCTGTTATATTTTTGCATGTGCTTACATATACAATATCATCTGCAAACTGCTGATCAATATTTATACCCATTTCTCACTTTATGCTATAGTTATGTTCTATAATATGATTAGGAATTAATTCTTCATATGGTATATTTTCTTTGGAATAGGAGTGCTCTTCAATTTGGTTAGCTATTTGAATTTGGTTCTCATGTTTGTTTAAGCTATTTGCAAGGTAACATGTGAAAATTACCGGGCTTAAGCAATCTCCTTGTGGTATTCCAATATTAGTTTCAAACTCATTTCCAGTTACATCTCCATTTTGAACTCTTAAAATTACATCATCAATGATAAGTTTTAGTATATGCAGTTCGTCCTGATCAATTATTTTACTTAAATCCTCTAATAATTTATTTCTATTGACAGTATCAAACGCCTTACTCATGTCTAGAAGCATGATTCTATTTCTGAGTTTTTGTTTGTTATTGCTTTTTCGATAAGAAGTTTTAATGTTAGGACGTGTTCCGTGGTACTTCTGCCTGGTCTGTAGGCGGTTTGAGTGACTGGTATTATTTTGTCAATTTTATTGTATATTCTATTTATCGCTACAATTGACAGAATCTTTCTGATAAGATTTAATAAAATTATGGGTCTTAAATTGCTGCATGTGCCTTTTACTTTTCCTGGCTTTTGTAGGGGTATTAATATTCCTAGTTTAATCTCTTCTGATATTTTCCTGTTTCAGCCATTTTATTGAATATTTTTGCAATTTCATTGTAAATTTTTTCAGGACAGCTTTTTAGTCCTTCTGCTCTGATTTCATCAGATCCTGGGCTTTTATTTGTTTTTAATTTTCTAACAGCATTTTTTATTTTATCTGTAGAGAAAGGTGTCTTCATTTTTTCAGGTTTAATTTCAGTTAATATTTCTGTATTTTGGTTGTAAAATATATCTTTGAAGTGTTATTTTCATTTTGTATTATGTCACTGCTTTCTCTTAAAAATAGTTTTTCTTTTGGTTTTTGTCTATTTATCTTTCTCAAGACTTTGAACATTTTGATAGAGTCGTTTTTGTGTTTGCGAGTTCTTCTATTTCTCTTTCTTCTTTTTGACTATTTTCAATTTTTATTTCTTTATGTAGACGTTTCATTACGGGATTTCTTTACTCATAATATTTTTCAAGTTCTCAAAAACAAAAAACGTAAACAATAAACAAGTACGTCCGGAAGTACAAGGATAGCTGAATTTAAAAGCATTGAAGCAAAATGTTGTCTTTTTGTGTAAAGTAAAACGTTCAGTCCATTGTAGATTAGACCAGCGAAGTCATAGAATGACTTCGCAGGTTGTAGAGCGAAGAAAACAAATCGGAAAAGTAACTATCATAGAATAAAGAAAAACCATAGAAGTGTCAAAGGCAATCTCAACCATTGTAAATATTGAGTTTAAAAAAAGTAAACACGCATTATAGTGAATAATCAACTATGTTGATATCTATCACTTTTAAAACCACATATTTAATCCGTTAGGCAATTTAGACCATTTTCCGTATAACCAGTCCAGTGAATGTCAGAGATTTTACTCTCAGATCAGCGCGGCCGGGATTCGAACCCACGAGGATTCAAATCACCTCAGGATTTGTCATTTAAAACTTCATGATGTTACCCCTACGCTATTTAGACATTCTAAGTGAATGTCTAAATTGAATTCAAGAATTGCACCGATGCCAACAACTACTTTTGTTGGCCGGAGGTAAACAATATAAGCTGATCGTTATTTAAAGGCATTAACAATGAAGTTTTTGCACATTTGTGAAGCTTTTGAATGATAATGAAACACTTTAGGAGCACATTTATCGTCACATCTATCCAACATATCGTCATGACAACAAATTATTTGAAACGAATTCCTATTAATTTGATGTATATTTTTAAATTCAAAATGCTAACAAATTTTATTTAAAATCTCTTCAAGGATATTCCCCATTCTTTAGTTTCCGGATTTCTGGAATTTGTATGCCCAAATTCGCAACAATATATCATCCTAAAACCGTTCAGAGACCGAATATCATGAAATATATCTGAAATTACATAAATTACTATTAAATACACATACGGCAAAGGGGCTTTTTTACCCTCGCGATTCAATGAATCATGCTAGAAATCAAGTCGCTCTTGTTACAAAACTGGCATAGCTGAAACAACAGTCATGCCACATCTACCTATTTTAAATATCCTTGGTAACTATAAGTAAATGTATACATGTACATGTATAATAAGTATGTCCAACTATGATCGAACCACTCGGTCAAAGCCACATTCATGTTCTCCGGTGTCATATATAAGTTCACGTACTGTATCGCTAGGTTGCGAGTACGCATAGCTAAGCTATGGCATGATTGATGAGCAGTGATACATACCTAACAGTGATAGACAAGCGATTTTTTTTCGAAAATTGCAATGGTTTTATATATCCACGATTGGTCGAGTTGGAATGCAAAAGTTGTGCTTGCCGGGGCCTTACTTCTTTAAATGATCATGAAATGTGTAGGACAACATTTTGACGGGACTGGACTTGAGGTGCTGCCATTGCCTTGGGGCAGTCCAGATATAAATCCTATCGAAATCCAATTGAAAGATCACTAATGATCTTAAAGAATAAAGTCAAGTCTATGCAAGTTGCACCCAATTAAGAGACACTCTGACAGAGAGGTTGCTGCAAGTCTGACATCATCTCATGTTCAAATGCCCAATTAGGCCCTTCAGTACAAACAGAGTTTGCCAATACAAATCAAAGCACTGGTATTAGTGCTAAATACTAGTATTAGTGCTAAATGGCTGGAGCCAGTGGCGATGTCTGTAAGATACTCGACCGCAGATCAGCATGTGAGAGGTTCAAATTCTGGGCTCGCCGTCACTGACACGTTAATCTCTCTCTCTCTCTCTCTCTCTCTCTCTCTCTCTCTTAGTCTCATGGCCTGGTTGGTCTGTTGGGAGATCAATGGCATATAACTCCTCCACATGCACATAACTGGATGTTCATAGTTACGCGATAACATTTTTCAGAGTTAGATGTCTGTCAAGTAACAGTTTTAACATATGACTAACGTTACACTTTACTACTATAGGCTACACTAGGCCTACTCGTTGACTTGCAGAATTTAATTAACAGTTCAAAATTAGATGTACAAGTACATTCAGGTTCTATGAAGCATTGAAAGTAAAACTGAGAATTCTGTTTCTGTACGCAGAAATGATTTTTACATGCAGTGACAACGCTAAGACGAATGAAAATTAAATTTACTTCATAGCTATTAAGTGTCAATTAATTGACCATGTAAAGGTAAAATATGAAACGATCAACTACATGTATTAGGAGATGTTAGCTGTAGATAACAGCTGCGATATTAACTGGAGATATTAGCTGTAGATAACAGCTGCGATATTAACTGGAGATATTAGCTGTAGATAACAGCTACGATATTAACTGGATATATTAGCTGGAAATATTAGCTGGAAATATTAGCTGGAGATATTAGCTGGGATGTTAGTTGAAACAGAGGAGGTTTTATATATAGGGACGTTTCGACCAGTGAAGTTCTAAAGACTCTTCAGCAGATCAAGATTAATAATGAACCAAATTATATTCATATAAGTAACATTGTTATTTCATATTAATATTCCATCATATGATCATAGCATCATACTGCCATATCATGGCATCATAGCAATAATCATGGACTTCATAGCATCATATAAGCAGTCATCATAGTAGCATAATATCTTAGCTTGAAATTTATTACTCTAGTATTCTGCCAAGTGGCAAATATTTTGCATCTACAACGGATTCTGCATCGGGTTCGAATTAATTATACAATTTAGGAAGTTTCTTATCTGCCATTATTTCCTCTAGCAGCACTATTAAGATACACATTTGATACAAAAATATAATATCCTGAATGTATAGATTATATTCCGAAGAAGGACCGTTTAATAATTATTGACAAATTGTAGAATCGTAAGTAATAGTGACATAAATCTGATGATATTATGAGTTTTTCATTCGATCCAGTCAATATAGAATCTTAGCTGCAGAGGTTTTATATTCAGTTTGAAGAGGCTTCTGATTTATATTGATTCAATGCAAACACATGAATCATATCAGTTCACAGGAAGTTTGTCTAGCTATTCGATCCTCGGCATTCTGAAATTGTTAAAGCCCACTTCAAGGACGATCTGTTCTGATACATCCTACGTGAATCTTACGTTCTCTTTCTAGACAACTCAATTTCTTTGATTTTTATCGAGGAAGTTTAGTTAAAGGAAATATTTATTGTTTGAAAAAGTTCAACTTTAACCTCAATAACAACAATAATAGCGGAATTAGAGTGCTACTGTTCACTACGACAACATCGAGCCCTACTTTACCAAATCCGGTTCGATGAGCAGAGTTTGGCTCCAAAAAAGGTGCATACAACAATCCGAAAATTCAGTCCAAGGAAGGGTACCAGTGAAATTTAGGTTTGCGTATTTTATTTACGATATATGTTTAACTATTTTTATATAAGATCGATGTCAAAAATTTTTTACCTTTAATCATGTTTATTGGAAATCTAATACATGCCTAGATTTTGATGCATTATATCACATATGAATATACATGTATCATGGTATACTTTCATAATGTGGTTTCCTCCAGTACGCTGTCTGGATCAGTTGACTTAATCTGACATAAGCCTAGTAATTAGCAACTTTTTTCAAATTTTTTTAGGCAGATCGTCATAAGCAATATAAATGTCAAGATTTAAGAAAGACAACTTGCAGTAAATTTATACACAGAATTCTTAGTTCCGCTATTAACTTATGTCAGTGTAGCACAATCCATCGAAAGTCTAGAAGTAAGGTTTAGCATGATTAAATAATTGAGCTATTAAACAAAGAAATACGATGAAACAGAAATAATTTATTAATCTTTGACCTGAGTGAGCGAGTTTTAACCTTTTGAGTGTGTGTGTTTGTGTGTGTTTGTGTTGCAGGCATGTTACTTTGTGATTAAGCGAGTGACAATCCGACATAAAGCCTCTAAATCTTATGTTAAACAAAAAATCATATCAAAGCATTTGATTGCAGACACACAGGTCCATATTACTAAGGAAAAGAGAGACTAATAAGAAAATATAATGAACACAGAGAAAGGAAATCTTAGCGACTGCAAAGTTACAAAATAATAAATCTAAGAATTTACTTAACTAAATATTCTAGATATTTATCACAAGAAAAGAGAAGAAAATAAGATTGCTGCTACATGAAACCCTTATTAAGTTTAAATTGATCTAACTGCTGCCGCATGGGACATATCAGAAACGAGCCGGATGTGTTTGTGTTTCAGGCATGTTACTTTGTGATTAAGCGAGTGACAATCCGACATAAAGCCTCTAAATCTTATGTTAAACAAAAAATCATATCAAAGCATTTGATTGCAGACACACAGGTCCATATTACTAAGGAAAAGAGAGACTAATAAGAAAATATAATGAACACAGAGAAAGGAAATCTTAGCGACTGCAAAGTTACAAAATAATAAATCTAAGAATTTACTTAACTAAATATTCTAGATATTTATCACAAGAAAAGAGAAGAAAATAAGATTGCTGCTACATGAAACCCTTATTAAGTTTAAATTGATCTAACTGCTGCCGCATGGGACATATCAGAAACGAGCCGGACGAGATTAGAATCCACGACATTATCATGCAAGCGTGCTATCGACTTGAACATCCAGCCAGTACCCACTTGATCCAACGAGACAAATTTATTTATTTATTTTTTGGTCCTATGGTTACAATGGTTTCACACATGATAACAACATGTGTTTACACATTTTTATTCATGGTTGATGTTGTAGCTATTTTCGCTATTTTCTCCTATCTGTCCGTAGTTATTTGTAATCGTTGCATTTGTTAGCGCATCGATTCCAGCGGAATTAAGAGCAACCTTCCAACACCTAGAGATTATTTCATACAAAGGCTGTGCACACTCTGTCTTTCAAGATGGTCACCCACGAAGTACAAACCGGGCGCGACGTAGCTTATCTTCGTTCAATTAACCGCAGCTAAATCGTGTGCGATAAATCCCGCTCCAATATTACTAATATAAATATAATTACCAGTAATTGATCGAAAAGAGTAGCCAGTAGTTAGCGAACAAGTCAACATAGTTTAGAGATGTAGGTCACTGACACAGTTCTAAGGGATACTTCTCTTTTAAGTTATCCTCCTTTGAAGAGGATGAGAATACTGGCTGAACCAGCCCAGAGATACGAGAGATCTTTCTGTATTACTAGGGCTACAGTCACATACAGCAGAGCTCTACATTGGACATCGCTGTCTGCAGCTGTCATTAAATGTGTCACAGCGTGAATTTACTACGCGATATAGACCAAAAGAGTGACTACCAAATTGAGTGCCAAATACAAAAGTACTAAATCGAGTGCCTAGTACAATTGCAAAATTGAGCGCAAAAAACAAATATGCAATACCGAATGCCAAATACACTACATTGTGAGGTTTTATTTTCGCATGCATGTGATAAAAGCAATGCCAAGGTATCATGGGAGAGTTGAGATTTTATATATGATGAAAACTCAATTAAATAACTGTTTTCTTATCCATTAAGATTGTTTGTAAGTAAAATAATGCAAAACGACGAATTATTTGATCTGACTTAAATTAATGAGGGGAAAATTGTAATGCTTGAATGATTTTAATTTATAAGAGCAATAGTGGCAGTAGTTGTGTCTGGTTAGTGGCTTAGTGTTGGGTAAAAGTGGGTAGTGGCTTAGTTTCGGGTAGAAGTGGATAGTGGCTTAGTGTCGAGTAGCAGTGGGTAGTGGCTTAGTGTCGGGTAGAAGTGGTTAGTGGCTTAGAGTCTGGTAGAAGTGGGTAGTAGCGGGTATTAGAGGTAATATTGGGTTTTAGAATAATAGCACTAAATTCATAATTTGTCGTCGTAGTAGCGTTCACTTTTTATGTTCATCTATTCAAAATGAGAAAAAATTTGTGTGCCACAAACACAACGAATTAGGCACATCTCCACTCCGTCCCATTCCTATTCTACTCCATCAAAGAACTTTTCTTTAAAGTATAGATGAAAAAAACGTTTTTACTAAAACATTTTTTTATTAAAAAAACGTAAACCTAGTTAGGAAGATGTTCTAATTTTTAAGACATTGTCTATTCTTAATTTCTACGGATTAAAATTGTCTTGTATTGATAATTAAAAACAACTGACCGTGTGGCTGTATGTGACCTTAAAGTATTTGATTATATTTGTATGGAGTCTATGGACATACTTTAGAACTTTAGATCAAGTCTAGTTGTAATAAAATTGTTTAGTGTTATGGAATGAAGTCATGGTCATATATATGCAAGCCTACGTGTACGCTACTAACGTTTTTTCAACGTTTTTTTACTTTTTTTATTTTTTATGTTTGGTAAGAACGTTTTTATCATCTATGCTTAAAAGATGTCCTGAGATGAAATGCGTACTTTTTAAAGTCAAGACTAAAAATCGAATCTGCGATAGCTAGCTTAGCAGTTTAGCACGATGCCTACTGTATAGCCTGTGCTACTGAAATTAGATGAGGTACTCTAGTTGTCAATATATATATATATATATATATATATATATATATATATATATATATATATATATATATATGCATGTATATATATATATATATATATACTTATATATATATGTGTGTGTGTGTGTGTGTGTGTGTGTGTGTGTATCTATAATTTAATTGCACAACTTGTAAACCATTTTGTATATTAAAAATATTAACATCTTCATTTAAGCGATAGACAAAACTCTGTCTGGTCTACTCTCTCGAGTAGCAGCTGCAGCAGCATCGACATCAACATACAGCTGATGTCGCTATTAGCTGCACAGCTGCTGCGATGCTTAGCTGCACAGCTGGTATACACTCGACTACAGTAATCATTCTCTTTCAAAGTCTCTACCTATTTTGCTAAAATGGCGTCAAACATTCGAAATTAACTAAGCATACAGAAAATTAACTCCGCATACAGAAAGTTGATTCTAAGCATTGTCTTATTTGTCCGAAACATTAGACTGACATTCGAGTGATAAGATTTGCAAAGCTGTACGGGACACTAGCACTGAAGTAGCTACAACACAGGAAATAGCTTAGATTTGAGGTTTTTATAAAGTCCAGATAGATTCATAATACAGTCTATTTCCTGGATTATGGGAAACGCTGCCACTGCAAAGAAAGGAGATCCTGAAAACGGTTAGTACATTCAGCAGGTGTTTTATGCAATTTTCATTTAGGTCTAAGTGACATAAATAAAGTGACAAAATGATGGGTGGATTGTAAGTCTTATAAGTTATACCATACAATCGGCTATGATGTTACAGAAGCACACTTAGACCTACGTTGCAGACTTTAATTTGTCCGATAAAAATTGCATTAAGAACCAAACGATGTGTTGCAAAGATATATTACAATTGCCTTAAGAACTAAACGCTATAACTTGCGTTGCCATACACATATATCTTGGCTGGATTATGTGAATATGTCTTATCAAACATCTACCAGGCGCTGCTTCAACTCGCCCACGGTGTTTATTTTTTGGTTGATTTTTGGTTGGATCATTTTTGGTACATCAATCAGTTTTTAGTTTTAAATTCGGCAAGCAACCTATGTGCGCCATAAACCCTTATAATGTATCGGATTTTAACGATCGATTATCTGTATATCTATCTATCTATCTATATATATATATATATATATATATATATATATATATATATATAGAGAGAGAGAGAGAGAGAGAGAGAGAGAGAGAGAGAGAGAAAGAGAGAAAGAGAGAGAGAAAGAGAGAGTTTGTGTAATTACCTATATCCTTCTCTAATTTTCTACTCAAATGAGTTTAACGATTCATAGCTATTTTTAAAATTTTCTAATATTTATTACAGTAAAAGCATTCTTGGCTCAGGCAAAGGAAGAGTTTAATCAGAGATGGGAGAATCCTACGCAGGTAATTGATCAACTTTGAGATCGAACGAATGAATGAATAAATAAATGAGTGAATAAAAATCGAATGAATGAATGAATTTATGAATTAATGAATGAATGAATGAGAATGTGGATGAATAGCAATATCGATAACTGATCTTTTCTATCTTTTCGGCGAATATAAAACTGCAATTTAACTGACAATTAACATTAACAATGAGTCAAGTCAAATTTAACAATTATAAATCAAGGAATAATATGAAGTAATTAATAGAAATAATAAGAATAATCACAATTTTGTAAAGTGTTGAGTAAAGTTAGATTTTATATTCCTCTAAACTAAACAAATAGATATGAAAGTTGATGATCAACTGAGTAACACAGGGATGACAAAGCAAGCTGATGTCAGGATACGAGAGAATTGTAAATCAGAGCTGTGGCTAATTTCATATCCTCTCTAGCAAGCAGCAGATGATTGGCGATGGTCAGGATGAAGTGAAAACCGTCAAAATCCTGGAAGAGCAATCCAATAAATCATTTCAAATGAATCTTATTGAGAAAGATAAACATCTGATCGGAATTATTCTAGTTTTCTCTTTGTTTGTTTTGTGAATTTCTCTCACTGCTTCTGCTGTAATTTTCGTGATTCGTTGGTCCATGTATTTTCTGCATATAGAATTTAATTATTTGCCTACTAAGCTGGATGCATGTTCGATTCTCATTCGAGAATTTTAAAAATAAAGCGATATTGACATAATGTTTCTATTTTACGGTATTGCTCGCTTGTAATGTTTTGCTAATAGGCTACCATTCTATACATGTAATTCACACTCTTCGTAACACGAGCAACCTATGGATCGCAAAAAACTACACTAGCTATTTATAGCTATCACGTATCATTTTTCATAGACCGCAGCTTGGTTACCTTGACGAATCAGGGAAATGCTTTGTGCTGAGGAAACAGACACTAAAATGTAGTTCCATGGTTGTGCAAGTATCATCACTAGATTATAAGATGTTAAATTATTTAGATATCAAATATCAGGTAATTGTGTTGTCAGATATCAAGTAATTTGGCTATCATATATTATATAATTTGGTTGGATCAAGTTGCTGTCTTGGTCATCAGATTGATTATATGTCTGATTTCAGATTTTATTATCAGGTATCGGGTCAATTGGATATCAGATATATTAGAATATTTGACTATTTGATGCTTTTTTGGGTCATCAGTTGTAATGTTATCTGGTTATTAGTTGTAAAGTAATTTGGCTATTAATTATTTCGTTTGGTTATCAGCTATTGCATTATCAGCTATTACATTATGAGATATACAGTATGTTACTCTGTTAACATACTGTATATCAGGATAAAAGGTTACAATAATCCCTTTATTTTGGATAACAGATATCAGGATATGGGGTTGTCAGATATACGTAAGGTTATCAGATTTCAGGTTATCATATATTATAAATTATTTGACAATCAGAAATAACGATATGGTGCATTCAGATAAAAGCTATTGAGTTATCATATATATGGTTACTGGATTATCAGATATAGGGTTATCGGGTTATCATATATAGGTTTATCGGGTTATCAGATATAAGTTTATCGGGTTATCATATATAGGGTTATCGGGTTATCAGATATATGGTTATCGGGTTATCAGATATAAGTCTATCGGGTTATCAGATATAAGGTTATCGGGTTATCAGATATAAGTTTATCGGGTTATCAGATATAGGGTTATCGGGTTATCAGATATATGGTTATCGGGTTATCATAAATAGGGTTATCGGGTTATCAGCTAAATGGTTATCGCGTTATCATAAATAGGGTTATCGGGTTATCAGATATATGGTTATCGCGTTATGAGAAACAAAGTTATACGGTTATCAGATATAGTTTGTAGGGTTATCAGATATAAGTTGTATCACGTAATGAGAAACAAAGTTATACGGTTATCAGATATGCAGCTATTGGTTATCCTACATAAGGCTATCGAGTTATCAGATATAAGAATACCGGGTTATCAGATATAAAGCTATCGGGTTATCATATATAGGGTTATCGGGTTATCATAAATAGGGTTATCGGGTTATCAGATATATGGTTATGGGGTTATCAGACATAGTTTATAGGGTTATCAGATATAAGTTTATCAGGCTATCAGATATAAGTTTATAGGAATATCAGATATTATCAGACATAGGGTTATCGAGTTATCATATGTCTGATTATTTAGCTATCTGGTCTCCGAGTGCAGCGTTGCTATAGCTCTTCTTCCTGCGTCACTCTAAATTCCGAATAATTACAAATCTACCTTCGTTTTCTTCATGTTTATGAGGCACGCCTGCTGGACTACTGGCGTTTCCCCATTGATCGAGGTGATCCTCCTTTAATTTTTGATTCGTGTGAACTCCTGCAAATCACTGTAGTTTTCCTGTGTGCTGCTGCTCAAACTTCCCATGTTGTAGAAATATTTTATTATATAGCAGATCTTTGCATTGCTCTCTCGTTCATTGTGCTCTCAATTAGCACCGCTCGTTACGTTTGATCGCAGATCTCTAGAGTTTCCTCTCGTATTATTATATAAGAATATTACCAACGATGTTATATTAAAATGGTAAATTTCGCTCCGCCATATTTAGTGATTACGAAGTTATCATAGTTATGCGAAACTTAATATAGTCTCACTGCTAAACACTGTACGGTACTGCTTAATATGTAATTTTAACATCAAGATCGGAAGCTTCATCCTAAACGTCCCTTTGGTTCATAACCGCCGATAGTATGGCTAGTCCCCATTGTGGTCATCTCTGAATCAGCGAGAATTAGTTTCTTTTTTTCTTTCTTTTTATCCTCTATTATCGTTAAGTTAAGCCAATGCAACATTTTAAAAAATCTCAGAAGATCCTGTGTCTCTGTCGTCAAAAATGAAAAAATGACATTTTAAACCTATATCGATTCCGGTCATATTATTATTATGATGATTAATTAATTTTACAAAAAAATATAGTAATAGTACCTGTTGGGTATCTCCATCGTCATCTTTGAAATGATAAAACGGGATTTTAAGGCTCTTTTGGTATCACTCATATTATTAGTACCGTATTTATAGTTGCATCGTATTCATATTATTTAAATATTTTTAATGAAATCGGAGTTTATAGTCCGATTCGTTTATGCATCGATGATAACTGAGTCGACGTCAGTAAGAAATTCATCAAACGTCAATCAATAGTTACAAATCTTCCTATTGGTCTCTAAGCTCTTTTAAACTTCAAACTGTTTTCTTTATTCAGCTTGATACAAAAACAGTAATTACAAGCAGAGGCCTACTTATCTAGCTTATAAACAAATAATGAAGAAGAGCTTCCAGAAAAAGATCCGTGCTGCTTCCTCAGCCGGTGCTTCTCTTTCAGGCTGAAGTCAGTGGTACAGTCGGTAAGATACTCGACTGCGGATCAGATGATGCGGGGTTCAGATCCTGGGCTCGCCCGTCGCTGACATTGCTTTCAAGTGAGGAATCTGACGTTAGCATTAGCTTTACCAGCTTTTTCATATTTAAAACCCAGAATGTCCTCTTCTCTTCCAACAGCTACGTCGTAGGTCAGGTAGACTTCATCTTCCCTTGCCTACCTCCGGAATCTCGCCTTCGGTTCTCATTTCGTTGTGGGAATTCGTGGATAGGGTCTTCCTATCACTGCCATAGTCTTGATTATCTCTAATTTAGAGTGATTGGCTATTTTTAACCAATATACATGTAGTAAGAATTTAGGTCGATTGGATATTTTTAATTGAGACTTTCTTTATGCTTCTTGTAGATTATTCAGTTACTTAGTTTTAGCATCTCCCCGTATACCTTTAGATTTATTCTCCCGATTGCTTTGTATTTTTGTAGAATTGTTTGTACCGCGAAGTCGGTTGAAGTAGATGTACGACCAATATGACTTCATTGGTAGTATGTTGATCGTTGAGGAATTTCTCGGAGCTGTAATAGAAGTTCTTCAGTAAATCATCTGGTAACGTGATATAAGATAGCTGTACAGCTTTAGGGCTCTCATATTAAATTCTCCATAATGTAATCACTCTGATCAGAGCTAAAATCGTCTAACTATGTCAATATTCTCTGAAAATAATATTCTTGAAGTGAACTATATGTTGGAATAGGAGAGGCATATAACTGCATAAGCTTTAGCATTTTACCGCTGTGTAAAAACTCATCAACCGAAAGCTACAAAATGGAATGTAGTATGTGGAATTAACCCATTGGTAGAACGTAGTTATCAGAATCTCTAGGATTTGGTTCGAATTTGAATCAGTATATAATAAGCGAAGTCCACAAGTTCGAAGATTTGTTTTAAATCAGTGCTGGCTATGGTACTGAACAATAGAAATGACACGATTTTTAATTTTTCATAGCGTGGGAAGAAACTATCCTAAAGCTACAACTGAGAAGCTTAAGACTAAAGAAGAAGTCATAAGACTGAACAACCACTAAGACTTTACAAGAAGGCTTAAAACTGAGGAAAACCTAAATCTTATCTAGAGAACAAGATCTGGCAATCTTCAACAACAGAGTCATTAAAATTCTTATAACCTTAGACCCGCCGGCAACTGATAAATTTGTATTTATTTATCATTCTGGGATTAATAAGTTATATTGTCGCAGTATCCGAGAATTCCATTGAGTTTTTTCAGCCGATTCCTGGTTTATTAGTAATGGTTTGGTAACTTGCTCTTGCCTTTTTATTTGAGTGTGTTTAACGTCATGGTCAGAAGCCCGTATGGCTTCTCTTCAAGACTTTGAAACCGACCATAGCTGTGATTGACCAATTGACCGACCACCCAAAGCAGCAGTCAGACTAGACTGGGTGATGATCCAGTTCTCAATACACGGCATACATCTTCAAAGATTGAAATACAACAGATGAGAAATCTATAAATAAAACTTTTGACGTTTGTCTCGTTCCTCTTGCCTCTATCAACATTTATAGAGAAAGTTTTCGAGTGTGCCGTCTGATGGCGAGTAAGTAGGAAGCTTACCTGATAAGCAAGAGGCTAATGGTTCAAAACCCCACCTGAACGTCACTGACAATGCAATTTGCAGTAACGAATAATTTATAGTTATATCTCATAATATCATTATACTTTGTAGTCTACTTATAATACAATTCCTTTTAAATACTTTTTTACGTTGTAATCCATAAAATTTGGGTAATTTAATTACAGTTATGCTAATGTCATAGATAAACAGAAGCAGCGAACAATTCGTACTGGTTTGATGGCTAAATTGATAGCACATTTACTGAGAAGAGAAGTCTATCGGTTCGAATCTTACCCGGACCGTCTATATTCTATCTCTTGTGACACGGAAACAGACAATGAAGTTAGTTTGATAACCTGATTGATGATATCAGATTTATTTAGCTATTTCTTATCATCACAGTTCTTTATCTGATTTGGTGCAGAACAACGCGACATTGGATGATTTTGAGCGAATCAAAACTCTTGGTACCGGGTCTTTCGGTCGAGTCATGCTGGTTCAGCACAAAACTAGCAGAGATTACTTCGCCATGAAAATACTTGACAAACAAAAGGTAAGATTAGTTATTCAACTTGAAATTAAGACTTCTATATTAAATAGCAAAATCATTATGTTATGAAGATGTTAGACAATTAAGAATTAGTGAAATTTAATTTCAAAAATATAATTTTGAAATTTGGAACTAATTTAATTTGAAATATAATTTTGTAAGGATTATTTCAGTGCATATATGATAATCAGAAAATATGCTAATTTAATATATAAATTAAATACAAAAAATCAATTGATAATAATTTTTATAATTTAAATAGAGTATCGTTTGTTATGCCCAGTTAGTCAGGATTACTTTCTCTAATTTTATTATATTGATTTATGTTTGTTTGATTTATGTTATGTTTTTCACACTGTCATGAATATAGCGAATAAAGTATATATAAAATTAATCGAGTGTATTCTAATAACTAATACAGAAATAAAGTCAGGTAATTTTCTTGCGCTGTTTGTAACTTTAGTCACTTTTTACGGACACCTGAAGCTTCAGTAGGTCTATACTCTTTTCCAAAATTACTAATATTTAAATAGAATTTATTTAATTGGAATACACGTACATGTATGCGTATATGTATATTGTTAGAAAGTTTTACTCTTAGGCACTATGTATAATTTATACGCTATTTGCAGCATAATTGAATAGACTTCCTACTACAGCTGAGACTCTTCATTATTGACAATTCAGTGCAGAAAGTTATTGACTAGAATTATTGCATGAATTCTCCGTTGTGCGGTCATAAATATGGGATTTTATGATAGTTTTATTCTTCATTCATCGATGTTTTTCTTTCTATATGCCTTTGCACCAACGTAAACATTCTGGAAATTCTGCAAAGAAGTTTTGTCTATTTTGCTTTTATTAAAATGAACTTCATTCAAACCATTAAGCTTTTAGTTTTTAGGTAGAATAAAGGCGTTAATTGTGAGTCAAGATATTCTGCTGCGCTCACTAAAGAGCGCTCTTACTACCGGATCTCACCACTAAGCAGATAAATTGTATTTATTTCATATTTATTTCATATTATCGCCCGTCACTGACATCGCTTTCGCGTGAGGAAACTGATGTTAACATTAGTTTTTTTATACAAGTATTTTTAATGTTCATTTTAAACGTTTATAGTTTACTATGTTTTATAATTTCCTTTTTCAGCGACTGTTTTAGAAGGCTTGTACATACGTTTATTAGTCGGTCAATTTGTTTCGTTCGTATCGTTAAAGACTGTATACTATACTGTCAGACTAGATTAATGTCAGAATAGATTACTGTCAGAATAGATTAGTGTCAGTTTAGATTTCTGTCAGATTAGATTACTATCAGATTAAATTATTGTTGGATTAGATTACTGTCAGACTAGATTACTGTCAGATTAGATTACTGTCAGATTAAATTATTGTTGGATTAAATTACTGTCAGACTAGATTACTGTCAGATTAGATTACTGTCAGATTAAATTATTGTTAGATTAGATTACTGTCAGATTTGATTAAACATAACATAACGGCACACTGGGTCAGGAAGCACAGTTGCTTGTTTAAGACCCATTTCCTCCTTCCTCTCCATGGTTATTAGTAATCGTTGCCTTTTGATGGCGCATCAATTGCAGCCGGCGCGGATTTAAGAATAACCTTCCATCACCCTGGGATTTTTTTCCTTCCTAAGCTTTTACCAACACTCGGTCTTCCAAGGTGGTCACCCACAAAGTACTAACCGAGGTCGATGCAGCTTAACTTCGATAATTGACGCGCAACTAAACCAAGTGCGCTAATCCCGCCGTCTTGCGCTAATCCCGCCGTTAATAAATTACTGTGTGATTACTGTTAAATTAGATTACTTTCAGATTAAATTACTATCAGATTAAATTACTGTTAGATTAGATTACGGTCAGCTTAGATTACTGTCAGATTAGCTTACTGTCAAATTAGATTACTGTCAAATTACTATCAGATAAAATTATTGTCAGATTAGCGTCAATGCTACTGGCTGTTGTATTTTTCTTAGCTTTAGATCATTGTCAAAATTTAAGACTGCTCTATATTCATTTCTCTTTTTTTAGTCGATAGGAGATTACGAGATCTAAAAAATGAGTAGCGATATTTGCCTTTTTGCCTTATACAATATGTCTTCATAGTTTTTTTAAACTTTCTTCGAGTTTAAACGAAGCGTTATTATATTACTAATATAAATAAACTACGTTGAGTAGAATACATCTTACGAAACAAACCATATCTTTTAGCACAATTTTCCGTTAAAATATATCCAAGAACAGTTGTTTTAATGAAAACTAAATGTTTAGCTTAAAATAGCTTTTGACGAAAGATTGTAAACAATGAGAAAATTAGTTCCGGCTAATGCTCAAACTAATCGTCTGTAATTGCTGTCAGAATTTTCTTAAAATCCGATAGAAATTCTAAGAGAAGTAATAACTGACTTTTTGCATTAGTCGCTTATCAGTATAGGATAAAAGTACGAAGTTGATCTCTTCAGTTGTCGTACTTTTTGAAGAATTAGGGCAACGTTGTATATGTAGGCTTATTTATTTCATAGTTTTGAGTGGTTGCATTTCTTGTAATTTTTCCATTGTTAAAGTTTAGCGAAATCAAATTTTGACGCGTATAAACTTCTTTTCTTTATTATCATTATGTTTGTATGCAGGTTGTGAAGCTTAAACAAGTCGAACACACTTTGAATGAAAAGAAGATTTTGCAGGCCATCTCCTTTCCCTTTCTAGTTGGAATGCAGTACAGCTTCAAGGTTAACAAATGCTGCGGTACTATCAAATGAGCATATAGGATTACGGAGTACATAGCGTCATTTTTGTAGACATTATTTACTAGTTTAGATATTAATTTAAATGTAATTGTTATTTAGATTACTATTATTATTGAACTCTTTATGTAAATGAGTTTCGAAGACCGAGTTCGTCCATGACACTGCTATATAAGTTTTCGTTGTTAATAATAAATAATAATTTAAGAAATATTCACTGAAGATGGCAGCATTCAAAGGTCCATTAAAGTTTCATTTTAGTCTTTTCAAAGGGTTTAGTTCTTAAAGAGGACTTTTTTATTTCTTCAAATATTCACAACAGTCTTTCTCTATTACTTAACTGACCCTTTGAATTAAGGTCATGCGATTTCACACTAAATGGCTGACATTCTCTTGTTCAATTGATACGTACCTTGTTGGCTATTTCACTATATGTTATTCGGACCAAAGTGCCAATAAGCTGTTTACATGTAAAATAAATGCAAATAATACTTTTCAAAACTAAAGTACAGCTTGGCACGCCAACGAGAAAGCTTTGCAACTGAATAGAGAGATTTTTTTGAAAATACATTGAAATTTTTAATAGTGATTTTAATTTTTGTGCCATGCTAACTTATTCTGTGAAGTGCCACATATAATAAATATATTTCGATTCAAATGAATGTATAATACTCTAAATATATACACTGTGATGCATAAGTTTTAAAACATTTTCTCTCTCAATTTCAATTTATCTCTACTCAAGTCATCATCATCATCATCATCATCATCATCATCTTCCCTTGAATCTCAGTTTAACTAGGGTCGGAATGCGAATAGACTGTCTCAAGTCCTCTCTCTCCTACACCATATTATCAGTCAACCCCCTATTTGAGACTTTTCCATTCGATTAAGTTTTTGTAGCAATTTCTGGAGCCTAGGTGCTCAACAACCGATTGCCCTTTCTGACGTTGATATGGATCTTAGTGCTTTAGTCGCCTTCTACGGCACTTGCAATCACCGGTTGGTCAATTCTTCAAACAACCCAGACACAACAAGAGAAGTCTTTCTCTACTTATGTACGGGTTTAAATTATGTGATTTTGTGTTTTTGTGCCCAGGACAATTCAAATCTCTACATGGTGCTAGAATTCGTAACGGGCGGTGAAATGTTCTCACATCTTAGACGAATTGGTCGCTTCAGGTTTGTTAATTCAAATAAATTAAATAAGTAGAAGAATGAATGAATGAATGAATGAATGAATGGCTATCAATTATTCAAGCCAAACATCATTCTTTAAACCTCATACTGTAATTCAGGTCTGATTATTCTGATTTGAAGTAGTAATTGTTACTTATTTAGTTAATTTCTTATTTCTTATATAAATAAAATGAAATAAATATTAAATAATTAGTAAATAATGACCAAATAATAATTTATTTCTTTAAATTTTCAATAAAAATATCAAGTAGCTGTAGAGCATCGCGCAAGTAAACTTTGAAATGTCACCATTTGAAATTGCTTGCAAATACTCAACGGTCAAAATCAACTCAGTATGAGGACGTCATAGCATGATCGATCCAGTGATAATCAGAGTGAAAATTGTCTAAAAATGGATGACATTGTTTACGAATGAACTAATTCCATATTAAATGGAGTCAGCTTTAATTTCAACAATTGATAATAATTTTTATTTTAGAAACTAAATGTAGAATAAATCATATATTCCATTGGTTAATAGAAATGCTAAGTTGCTGTAAGTTGACCCATCCTGATAAGAGATGGGCCAACCTTCTTGAAATGTGACTGGAACAACATTGCATTTTATTCTACTGAACGTTTTAGCATCATCAGCAATGCTAAAACACTTAATAGGATCTCAAAGTAAAGTGTTTATTTCATTGATATATACTAAGAACTGGCTAGGGTCTAGTTGATTGGCATCAGATAAATAGATACAGACGTCAAATCCCAATCACTGGCAGGAAACTGATTTTAATAAAATCTTTATCTTTAGATTTGAAATATTGTAGATTATTATGTATGTTACGCATGCACAGTGAGCCACATTCACGCTTCTACGGCGCTCAAATAGTATTAGCGTTTGAATATCTCCATTCTCTAGACCTCATCTACCGAGATCTCAAACCTGAAAACCTTCTCATAGACGCACAGGGCTATCTCAAGGTATGTAGAGTAGATGATTACAATATATCTGCTTGCTTCATTTTAATAATATTTACGATAATACACAATGTACATCCTAATCTCTGTGTTTAGAGTGAAAGAGAGAGAGCGAGAGAGAGAGAGAGAGAGAGAGGGAGAGAGAGGAATATTATGATTATTTCATTTTCTACTGTACAAACTACACATACAAATTCTAGGCTGTCATTGAGGCCACATGCAATTATATCTAGCTGATGACCCACTAGTCACACAATCAGATATGATTTTGGTGAAAAGTGACAAAGCGAAGAAACAAATGTCTATCTAGCTCTCAAACTTGCATTATTATGTAGATATCATTAACCGAAGCTATGTTAACAATTTAATTTAATTATATTAGGTATGTTATAGTCAGGGGCGGTTCTGGCTTATCCAAAATGGGGTGGCCAGAGGGGTGGCAAGGAAAAATTTAGGGGGGCCACATATGAAGCAATTTTTAGAGTTCTCACTCACTTTAGACTAGACGATATCATTCATCGCCATGGTCGCTTGGCACAAAGTATTAAGGAAAGCTATTTTCATTCGCTTAACGTATCATAATACATTATATTAATCAGGATAACAATGTCGCCCCACATAAAGCTGTACATACATGTATATTGTAATAATAATTTTTCCTACAAACAAAATAGTGATATATCTTGTAAGAGAAATTGAAAAAGTAATGATTACTGACGATTAATAGAAATTAAAATCGCAAATTGAAACAAACTTCACAAATTAAATTTAAATGATTGCATAAGAATTTTATCTAAATTGAAAAAGAAATAATTGTCGCAATTGATATTAGATTGAAATTGTCTTGGTGACTTAACTTAGATATTTAGATATTTAGATATTCAGTGGATAAATTAAATTCTAACTATTGGCCTACTGCTGTGCCATTTTAGATCATTGCTGCCGTTTGCTGGTATAATACTGAATTATTAGTCAAGTTATAAAACTAGGCGTGACATCTCTTTAAATTGGGATATGTCCAGTGCAGCTTACAAACATGACTTTGTAATCAATCAAATTATCAAGTAACAATGGTACTGGTTTTAAATAGTATACATTAGCAAGGACAGCTATAGCATTAATGAAGACCATTATCTCGTCTTATAATAATAATTACCAAGGTTTAACGTCCGTTTCTACATTCAAGAATGATGTTAGGGACGTCCACAACGCACACAGCACTACAGATCATAAATTATCAATCAAGACAGCACAATCTTTCTCTTGCTAAGTTTACTGCCATATGGCAGGTTCACGGCATATCACTCCTCCATTCTTTCCTATCCTCTACCTTTTTTTCATGTCCACATCTCTCTCTTCTCTCTTAGTCCACTGCCTATTGGCAGGTCCATGGTATATAACGCCTCCACTCTTCTCTGTCTTCCACTTTCCTCTTCATGTACACATATGAGTAAGTCCTTAAATCATCTAACATACACAATCTTGGCCTGCCTCTGCCTCTCTTTCCTTCAATTCTACCTTCTATTACCTCTTTTAATAGACGTTCCCCCTTCGAATGTGTCCTATCCAACTCTTCTTCCTATTTCTTAATACATTTATCCACTGTCTATCTGTATCAACTCCCTTCAAAACTTCCTCATTTTTAACTTTTTGAGTCCTGCTAATCCTATTAATTTTTTCCAAATCCACATTTCCAATGCCTCCAGTTTCCTAATATATCCCTTCCTTATGGTTCATTTTTCACATTCATACAATAGCGTGGTCAAAACCAACCAATAGCGTGGTCCAATCCATATCCACACATAAATGCTTAATCAAATCATCAAACGTATCAAATATCTTGGTCTTTCTCTTAATATTTTCCCCTCCATTCTACTGTCAATCACCTCTTATAGCAAGACATTTCCTCTTAGAACATATCCTATCTCGTAACCTACTCTTCTTCCTGTTTCTTAATGTGTTTATTACTTGTCTATCTGTATCAACTCTCTGTAGCGCCTCCTCATTTGCCTTTTTGTAGGTCCAGCTGATCTCTTTCATCCTCCTCCACAACCACATTTCCAAAGCTTCCAGTTTCTAATACATGTAACTTTCCCCTTTAGAGTCCATGTTTCAGAGCCATACAGCATCCTATACCGCAAAGGTTTGACTAATTTTATTTTCTTGGTTCTCTTCAGGCTTTTTGTTACTTGTTCTTTTCTGTTGGTAAATGCCCCTTTCACCTGAGAAATCCTACACTTTATTTCCGCTTCTTATCATCTGATATAATAGAGCTTAAATATTTCAAGCTCGTTACTTGTCTAGATTTTGTGCCATTTGGCATTTGACTGAACAATATCGTAGGATTCGTAGCCTATTTAAGGCAATTTATTATTAGGCCTACTCTAGTTTTGAACTTATCAGTGCAGAAACTTACTAATTTCTTAAAGCTTGCTAAGTTTTAACTATAAATTACGTGCAGAAATAAAGACGCTTTAATTAAAATTTTAGCATTTCCGTAACTATTATGTTATTACGTAATTCTACACAATATATTGCGTTACTCTTCATCAGATTCTTAAGTTAAGTTTTCACTATATTACATCCTAATATTAGAATAAAGTACGGGACAAGAAACAACGAGCCAGCAAGAAATTAGAAGCTGCTCACACGTGTACTGAGCACTTCCAATACCACATACACATTAGCTTTCTATCTAAATCTATTTAAATGTGTGGCCAATTTATGGACAGTCGCATCTTATAACAGCTGTGCACTCATTTCCGCCGTTCTAAGAAAAATACAAGTAACGCATGGCTTGTAGGTACCACGTTAAATTCTAGCTCAGCAGCCCTTCTATTTTAAACAGTAGGCCTAAGTGGACTCAATCAGAGAGCGAGTCTGCGTGTAAGCAATATGATACATATCACTGATGTCGGGTTCTGACGGTGTGTCTTAAATTCACTGTTCAATTGTCGAATTTGTCGTTATTAAAGTTCATCAAACATTAATCCAAAAACTTGAACAAGCATCTTCTTAAACAAGCATCTGATGCTTCTTGATCCAGCACTGTTTTGTTACGTTAAATATCAATAGAAATCAATATCTTTTGTTGATCATTTTTGGGGTGGCCACTGGAGTGGCCAGCCCTTCATTTGAGGTGGCCGTGGCCACCCCAGGCCACCCCTCAGAACCGCCACTGGTTATAGTTACAGTTAGATGTGGACATTCTTTAGAAAGTCTTAAGTTTGTAGTACCGTTATTTGATTAATTAGATCGTGCTAAATAATATATGGAGGTTCGCAGTTGACCTATTACAATATTTTTTGTCGAAAATATATCAATTAGATATTTTGGAAACACTCAATCAAAAAATCTGACCTCTGCATAATATCACAGTAAAATTAATAAAGATATGTACTTTTATTTTACTGATTAAATGCAGGTAACGGATTTTGGATTCGCCAAAAGAGTTAAAGGAAGGACTTGGACGCTTTGTGGAACACCTGAGTATTTAGCCCCTGAGATAATTCTCAGTAAGGTAGGTTAGTTAGGCTTAATTAGGTTAGTTAGACTTAGTATGGTAGGAAATTACGGCACAATTTAAAACAGTATTTAACTCTTAAGCCACATAACGGTTATCCCTTAGAGTAGGTTATCCAGTCATTTGTTAGAACGATTGCTTGATATACAGGAGGCTTTTATTCGAGTCTCAGCCTTACTTTGTTTGACTACATGCACTACAGTATGAAAACTGACTTTAAACGTAGGTTTTGTTTGATGTAAAAACCAAGATTGCAAAGATAATACGCAATAACATGAAATATTAGGCTAACCCCAAGTTAACGACTTAGTTTTGTCTAAATGATGTTATAATTATCAAACTTTGGATCCAAACCATCGCCACGCATCGGTACATCCGTAATTCCTTATCTTCTTCCGTCTGATTTACGCGAAGTATATTTTATTTAGCTATATATATATTGTTTATAGTATACATGTACGTCAAATTATTTATATTAAATTAGTACGATATCAATTTCTTTTCAACTCTTTTCTAAATGGATTAGGCACAAGTATAATTTCATAGTTTCTATTTTTTAATTTAACTCGTGATACTCTGTACATGGCATTTCGTAGTCTTTTCTATTTTTATTCTTATTTTTATATTTTTATTTTCTTTTACTCACTTTCGGTTTGTAGAAACTCAGAACATGGCGTTCTCTAACAGTAATGCTTTATCCTTGAGGTGTAGTAGTATACATTAAACTTTTGCTTTGCCTTCGCTATTATTATCTCCGAGTGCTTTTATTCTCGAAAATTAACATTTTAGTTCATCATAAATTGTATCTTTTAGATTTTTAACTTTTTAAAATTTGTATTGCAATTATATTTATTATGGTAAAACGGTAGTTTGGTGGGGGTAGGATGCTGGCCTATACAATGGCTGCAGCAGCCCTACAGGGTATCCGCCAGTCTTTGATTGAATGATTGATTGATTGATTAATTGACTGATTGATTGATTGGTTGATCAGGGTTATAACAAAGCCGTGGACTGGTGGGCGCTAGGTGTGCTGATATATGAAATGGCCGCAGGGTATCCGCCTTTCTTTGCAGATCAGCCGATACAGATTTATGAAAAAATTGTCTCAGGGAAGGTATGAACACTAAGCATCTGAGTCAGTAGTCTGATAGGTTAGCTGTTCATCTGCGGATCAGAAAGTGCGGGGCTCATTTTCAGTACTCGATTCTCGGGGACTTGCTTTAGAATCGAAAACTGACGTTAAAATTTGCTTTAGTTTTAAATCATCTTACCTAGCGGAATTTGCTGGACGTTTCATTAGTAAGGTTTCATTGTTATTTATTTTATTTCAGGCTATGGATAATTTTTTTAAAGTGATCAAATGCCAAAATTTTTATTTTCTTAGAATGAGTTAAAATTATAATAAATATTATATTTACAATTTTACTGGGATTCTAATACAACAAGCAAAACATTTGATCCTGTATTGATATATAACACGTACTAACTTAACAGTAACTTATTATTTATTATTGCACATTAAAACTTGTAATATATAACACATAGCTTAACACTTGTACAAATATAGCCTTTTGTTTATAGAGTAAAAACTATTGAAATAATTTCATTTCAATTAGCTTGAATAATCTAATCAGCTGTACGTAATTCAAATTGATTGTGACATTATAGACTGATCCATACCTTCATGAAATGCTTAGTCAGAGAAAGAGAACCTTTTTCGGACAAATTAATTAATTACTAATTGCTTCATTAATCAATTTATCGAATAATATAATAGCAGCATGATGAGTTGATTATTTAGTCGACTGATCCGTTGGTTCGTATCGTTATGACTTTTGTGAGACTGACTAATTGATTAACTATATCATTAATGTTTATGACCATGCAGGTCCGATTTCCATCTCACTTTAGTTCTGATCTGAAGGAGCTGCTACGAAATCTGCTGCAAGTTGATTTAACAAAAAGATTTGGTAATCTAAAAAACGGCGTGAACGACATTAAGGGCCACAAGTGGTTTTCAACATCAGATTGGATTGCCATTTATCAGAAAAAGGTGAACCTTAACGCGCACAGCATTATTCCAGTTACATGTATTTAATGGATTATATTTTAATATAGCAAGAAACATCTAGGAATGCAAAATATTAGAAGCTTCTAAGCCTAGGCGGTCATGGTCATATCCTCTATCATGTACACATATCTCTATTCTTTATTTATTTATGTACATTTATCACCACATATAAGATAATATAAGCACTTAAAATATGCAGAAAGTATAAGAAACATTCAGAAATATGTAGGCGAAAGAACAAATATAGGCTATTAACATATCACTTACATATTCCTTGATCAGAACTATAAAGAATATCTTTAAAAAGTTAAAACTTATATTTATTCGTAAATTAGATAAAATTAAATATGCTAATTTCTATCAACTAAGGAAGAATTGAGAACAAAAGAAATATTTACGTCAAAAACTAGTTCTCTATCCATGAACAACCATCCATGGAACGGATACGACACTCGAAGAAGAAGAGTGAGAAGATATGAATTTTAATAGCTGTTAAAATATACAGTATGACTTAGTTGTAAATACCAGACCCATGTTTATTTATATGAGTTAAATAGGTTTTATGTTTTATTCAATATTTTATTGGGTTATACATGTATATTCATGTGGTTAGATAGCGTGTGCTTGATAGTCTACCAGTATTTTAATACAAAAGCTTAAGTTTCCATGAGAGACGCTGGCCATTTTATTAATTAATAATTAATACTAATAATAATAATTATTATTATTATTAATTTTTATTGTCATTAGTATTAGTGTATTTTATATTTAGTATTAGTTTAGGTATTAGTTTTAGTATTAGAAGTATTAGTGTTAGTATTAGATATTAGTATTGGTATTAGTATAAGTACTATACCAGTATGAGTAGGAGTATTAGTATTAGTATTAGTAATAATATTAGTAATGGTATTAGTATTAATATTGTTAAAGTTAACATTCACTTTAATATTAATGATAATAGTATTAACATGCATGTATAGTTCAGTATAAAGACAAATATAAAACGTTTTCTTGATAGGAAAAGTGTTTTTGCTTGTTTTACTGTAGATCGATGCTCCATTCTTGCCGAAATGCAAGGGACCAGGTGACGCTAGCAACTTCGACGACTACGAAGAGGAACCGTTGCGAATTTCTTCCTCAGAAAAGTGTAGCAAAGAATTCGCTGAATTCTAGAACAGCATACTTAAATTATTATACGTACTACATCCTCCTCCTCCTCTCTAGTGTTCTGCTAAGTGGCAAAGTACACAGTCCTACCGGCTGGAGCTAGTGGCAAAATCGGTAAGACACTCGACCGCGGATCAGTATGTGAAGAGTTTAAATCCTGGGCTCGCCCGTGACTGACATCGCTTTCGAGTGAGCAAACTTACGTTAACATTAGCTTTACTAGCTTTATTCATGTGATACTTTTCAGGCTTCATAAAGAGCACTCCATCGACTAATGAGTTAATCCCTTCACAAAAGGCTATATGCCTTATCCACATCATATGTAACCAATGGCATGGGAATAATACGGCTTCTGAGGTGGTTGGCCGTTGTCTTACTCAGTTCGTGCTCGGTAGCTTCTTATGACACGTGCAGTTTAGGTTGGTCTATTCTTCAGCGTCCTGGGCACCAAATGCGTGTTTTATGTTATAATTAAATCTGCAATATTCTGCAAGCTAAATCTCACTAGTTAAATTCTACATGTATGTCATATGTGTTAAATTCATGAACTAATTCTTTAGGTGTAATCTATAGATTATAGTATGTTAGTTATGCATAGAGGTTAAATATGTAAACTAAATGAAATGTTTAAACACGTTAGAAACATGAACTGACTATGATTATCTACGAAGTATTAAGTTTATGTTGTTAATTGTAATCATATTTTATGTATTTGCAACAAGAATATATGTAAGCAAAAACATTTAGATTACTGGTTTTTCCCATGAAGCCTGGAAATTTACGTTTACTGGCTTTAGGCCTATAATTTAAATGTAAATGATAAATAATTAATTAATTAAAGTTGAAAGAATGAAAACCTCAGCTGATTTTTTAATTGTGTAATGTAAATAGAATGTGAGCCGTTGCTAGTTTTAGTGCTGATACGTTTAAGCATTAAGCGTTAATGTATTGTACATGTATGTATTGTACATGTATGTATTGTACATGTTTGTATTGTACATGCATGTATTGTACATGCATATTGATGGAAATTTATTAAAGTGTTTTGTCCGAGTCAGTAACATGTTGTTCAGATTAATAAAAGTGCGTCGTGAATCTCGTGATAGGCTTCTCTCTCTTAGTGCACTGCCTACTGGCAGGTCCATGGTATATAACGCCTCCACTCTTCTCTGTTTTTTGTTTATCTCTTCGTGTCCACATACGAGTGAATCTTAAGTTATCTAACATTCCAAATCTCGGTCTGTCTCTGTCTCTTTCCTTCTTTTCTATCTTTCTATGACTTCGTTTAGAAGGCGATCTCCCCTTAGAATGTATCCTATCAAATTCTTCCCATTTCATATATGCTTCTAATTAGAGTATAACTGAAGGAATAGAACTTGGTACCTAAGCGACTACAGATGCAAACAAACATGTGTCGCTGGTTTCACTTTAAACGATGTTCTGTCTTGTTGTAACCTAATTAAGAATTTCCTTGATGGTTTTGCAATTATTACTAGTTAAAATATAAGCACTGCTAAAGGAAGTTAGAATACTTAATGGTATTAACAAATATTAATGATATTAAATGAACATTCAAATGTAGAAATAAAAGCACTGTTAAGATTGTATAAATCTTTGATTCGACCTCCTCTGGATTACTACTCATTATTATCATAATGTCGTCGTCGTCTTTAAATAACTAACATATCTACCGTTGCTACTCTTCATTGAAAATAACGCCTTGAAAGTGACTAACTACCAGTACAATTAACTAGCGATATTTAAGAAAATAACCGTTTAGTTACTATCAATAACTATCAATCAATAAGAATTTAACGTCTGGTTCCTCGCCATAAGGTAATGTCTGGGACGTCAATATATTAAATATAATGTTCGCTTAAATTTCCGAATGCTGCGTCTTGCAATAGTTTAATTAAAGTTTCTTTCAAGAGCAAAATAAGTCAAAATTGGCTATAGTTCGTAATTTCTTTAATCAGATACACAGTATATGTAGCTGAAGCATCTAAGAATAAAATGAGCATTACAAGCTGTTCAGTTCACTATGTATCTCTGGTGTATCACTGGTATATCACTGGTGTATCACTGGTATGTCACTGGTGTATCATGTATGTATCACTGGTGTATCACTTATGTATTACTGGTGTATCATTTGTGTATCACTGGTGTATCACTGGTGTATTAGTGGTGTATCACTGGTGTATCACTGGTGTATCATTTGTGTATCACTGGTGTATTAAGTGTGTATAATTTGTGTACCACTCGTGTATTACTGGTGTATTACTGGTGTATCACTAGTTTATCACTGGTGTATCACTGGTGTATCATTGGTATACCGCTGGTGCATCAATAGTGTATCTCCTTGCATCTCCGGTGTACCACTGGTGTACCACTGGTGTATCTCCGGTGTATCAATGTATATCACTTGTTTTATACTGTTACAGTTAATCAATTTTGAACCCTACATTATGCATTTCGACGGAGTGTTCGGATCTTCAATGCACCTATCATTTTTTGCAAATTCTAATCTACTCTAACTGTAGCTTCACAGTGCTCTGTGTTGTCATTGCTATCAGATATCACTACAACTTCGTGTTTTTTTATCACGATACTGTATTTACTCTGACTTTAAGAGTTATTTTAAAACTGAAGATCATCAATTTCAGTGTTTAACTCGTTTTGAGAGGCTATCCATCAGAATCCTTCAAAATACTAATACTTTCTCAAATATTTAAGAGAAACGCAATGAAGTTTAAATAAATTATTCGCTAGAATATAATGATTTGCCGGCCCGGTTGATAGAGAACGAGTAAAGCTGCATTGATTAATGTTCATTGTATTATCTGTTGTCGTGCGAAACTTTACAATCTTCAACGTCAGTCTGGAGAACTTTTCTGGACAAAACAATTTAAACCTTCTAGAGACGTCGCAAAGAAGTGCAAACGGAACGTTTCATTACACGCAATTGTCCCATTCTTCCAGCATAGAGTACTCCTGCAGTCACCTGGTGCTAATGCTTCTGAGCTTAACGAATGACTCATTTGAACTGAGTACCAAGTGGAGTCGATATCCAATATAGATCTGGGGGGTATAAGAGAAGACCATTTTTGTCAGGGTTCATCGATGCGAGATTCCATGCGTAGCAAAATTTAATTAAGGCCCACTGAGCACTCTCCTCTTTATTGTTTATTTTATATCGTAACTTCATTCACGTGCTGGAGATTCAATAACTAAATAGAGATTCTGCTGAATTTCTGAATTTAAATTGATCTGGACAAAAATTACAACTAGTACGTAAAACCATATCGCATAACGTGTCAACCAAAATATTAATAATAAACAAGAAACACAATTCGAGTAGAGCATTACTCGGAGCTCAGTTTAGTTCCGCATTGCTTAACAATGATCGAACAACAGAATGATCGATGGATTGATAAAATTCGCTTCTCCATAGTCCATTTTAAAGTCGCGGTTTTGAAAATGGAAACAAATATTATTGAACAGAAAGCAGAAAACATTGTTTCATTAACTCATTATAACCGCTTGAACAGTTATGTGGTGACGCAACCTTAAATAATGGATCTTCATAAATTGGATAAAGGGATCCAACTCTATAAAAAGTTGCTTCCTGAAAATGTTTGGCGTACAATTGTTATCTTATTTCTGTCACAACAAATATGAAAACCAAGAGAACAGGCGCAAAATAGTATGATCAATACAAAAATATAAGCCTAATCTTATAACCACCCCTGATCCCCAGACCCTACAGCGAGTCATCCTGTCAGCTCATAGTGACGTCACTGCATTACATTTGAGTGAATTCATTCAATGCAGGAGCCTTGATCTTAGTGGACGAGTTTCTAGGAGCAAGAATTTTCAGACTATTATTTTGGATTCTTAATTAAAGTTTTTGTAATGTCCGTGCCTCGGTGCTTGAAGTTGCTAGGAAACTGTAAATCTGCCTTATTTGTTGCTTCACTGAGACGCTGTTCTGAGCGAACTTACTTTGGAATTAATGATTTTTAGCAAAAAAAGCTAATGATAACGTCAGTTTCCTCACTCGAAAGTGATGTTAGTGAAGGGCGCAGGATTTGAACCCCCGCACATACTGATCCGCGATCGAATATCTTACCAACATCGCCACTGGCTCCAGCCAGCAGAAACAAAAAAGTACAGAATATCAGTGTATTAGAAACTGAAAAATCAATCAAATATCTAGATAACTCCAGTAAGGTTTTCTTTTACTTCGATCTCCAGAAAAGTCTGAGTGGATGAGTTCTGCGGAGATTAAAAGAATTTCTTTGAGCTGCGATTAATCAATCATAGCAATCTGGCAGAGTTAAGCTCCTGACATTTTGCAAAACGGCATTAATGAGCCCCGAGACTCTTTTGCGGAGCGGCAAGATATTTTGCTTTTAGTCACACACCTAATCACCTACCATTAACTTTTAGTTTACCTACAGCTTCCTATGTATTTTTGCAAGTAATTTCAAGCCAAGTCTAAATGAATAGTTAACGTCAATTTGAAATCACGTCTGCTGGCGGGTCCAGCATTGCATTTTAGTTCTGCATCTACTCTCATCTGCAGTCAGATATCTAACTGATAAGCTACACTGCAAGTTCAGTTCAATTTACGGTTAGTTAGCATCGAAACCTTTACCCTACATTTCAATTACTTTATCCATTAAATTTTTTCCATTAATAATCAATTAACACTTAAACTTCAATAAAAAAGTCCAAAAAGGCACAAAGATAAAGACAGTGAAAACCTTGGTATGGACCAAGCTATTAAATGTCTGTGAAACATGTACCTTTAGTAAGGAAGATATCAGGAAACTAGAGGCAATGGATACATGGATACGGCGAAGAATGAAAAGAATTAGCCTGACAGAAAAGGTTACAAATGAGGACGTTTTGGAGAGAGTTGGAAAAGATAGACAGTTGATAGATGCATTAAGATACAGAACGAAGAGTTGGATAGGACACATAGTAGAGGGATGGGGAGTCTGCTAAAAGAGGTCATAGAAGACAGAATGGAAGAGATTAGAGATAGAAGCAGGTCGAGATTGGGAATGTTAGATGATTTAGAGATTCACTCAAATATGGACATGAAGGGGAAAGCGGAATACAGTGAAGAGTGAATGCGTAATATACTATGTACCTGCAGTACGCAGTGCACTAAGAGAGAGAGAGACTCATATCCTTCAGCATTTTCGTAATTTCTGCACCTAACCAGATCTAAAAAAAATTAAATAATAGAAAATGCGAAACGGCTTTGAACAGCAGAATTGTACCTTATATTTTGTTTTGTTCAGCTTTAGATTATCTTGCATGCCTTTAGCAGTTAGGTTTTACTTTAAATTACTTTCTGAAATTTAGAAATTCTTTTATTTGGATATTGAAAAATGTACTTTCGCAATATATGCACACATTGAATTTCTATTAAATTCTCAACTATTCCGATGAACCCGGCTCAACTAGGCTGTGTTGAGCTATCTAGCTTTATTCCAATATGTCTACATCAAAATTGATAAAAATTGATGTGCAAAAGTTGCAATTTCCCTGCTTAATCTCAATACCCTTTGACATTTTAAATAACAAATCTGAAAGTTTAGTTGGTCTGAAATATACGGTGTTCATAAAGATCTATTGTCGTTTAATATGGAAATGCACCTTCATTTTTGTGCGGAGCATTTGAGTCATTTCCGGCAATATAATGACATAATATTATCATCTATGCATTATACTTTTATTGAAAGAAATTATAGTAGCTTTGGACTGTAGTTCTCAATATTATATTGACCTCAGTCTACCTTCCGCATTTGCTATGTTTAATTACTTTGAAGGCATAATAATAAACTAATACAACTATATAAAATCAAAAGGTTAAATATTATAGCTACAATGTACACTGCAGTTTTCAGTGTACAGTGCAATCTTGCTATTGTAAACTGTATTATAATAGTTTGAGTCATAATACTTACTTCATTTATAAAACTTCATGTTATTACATGAGTGAAAAAACACATTTTACAAACGATTTCTATTTAGCATGTGTGAAATAGATAGCATTCGGAACCTGCAATATTGATATAAAAACGAGGCTATGCCTTTATCGCACAGGGCTGTAATATAGAGGTGTACCTCTATTCGCAAGTTTAACAAATACCGAGAATATTTTTCTGCTTTGGAAAAGACATCAGATACATGAACTCAGATGTATAAAAGTTTGACTTCAATTAGTACAGGCCTGATTTCAGTCTAGTACAAGCCTGATTTCTGTCTAGTACAGGCCTGATTTCAGTCTAGTACAGGCCTGATTTCAGTCTAGTACAGACCTGATTTCAGTCTAGTACAGGCCTGATTTCAGTCTAGTACAGGCCTGAATTCAGTCTAATACAAGCCTAAATTCAGTCTAGTATAGGCCTGAATTCAGTCTAGTACAGGCCTGAATTCAGTCTAGTACAGGCCTGATTTCAGTCTAGTACATGCCTGAATTCAGTCTAGTACAGGCCTGAATTCAGTCTAGTACAGGCCTGATTTCAGTCTAGTACTGGCCTGATTTCAGTCTAGTACTGGCCTGAATTCAGTCTATTACAGGCCTGATTTCAGTCTAGTACAGGCCAGAATTCAGTCTAGTACAGGCATCAATTCAGCCTAATACAGGTCTGAAGTTAGACTAATTCACGCGGAAATTAAGTCACATGCAGGCCTGATTTCAGTCTAATGCGGACATCGAGTCGGGCTAATTTGACCGCAGACGAGAATCAGATTTTTACAATAAATCTCTGACGTATTCCGTTGCTGCATAGAAGCAGCCGGTTTCTTTCATATTAGTTAGTTAGGCTAGTGAGTGTTACTACAATCTCTAACAGTGGCCACACACGATCAGTTTTGCCATCAAACTCATCTGTTCAGATATCTGTTCAGATATCTGAACAGATATCTGATTTGAAATTTGAACGTGTGTGGCCGCGTCAGATTTGAAACCTTTGCACGGATTTATGAATAACCTTCCATCACCCTGGGATTTTTTCCTTCCTAAGCTGTCAACACTCGGTCTTTCATGGTGGTCATTCACAAAGTACTAACTAATGTCGGTTTCGCATAAATTCGATAGTCTACGCGCAACTAAACCAAGTGCGCTAAATCCCGCCAAAAGGCCTGTTTATGAAGTGTCATTATCGCGGGAGATTGTGAAACACTGTATAAATTGCGCATGGCATTTTTATTGTTGAGAAATACAATAGAGATTGACTATAAACAAAATTATTATTCTTTGTTCATAAAATTTTAATTTGTTTAGCGAAGGTGTTCAATATTGAATTTTAAAAAAGCCGTTTAGCATCCCGTATATTCCTACTCGGGGTCGTAACGAAAGAGTCTAGATAGGAAATGGAACATTAAGGTCGCGAATATATATATATATATATATATATATATATATATATATACATGTATATATCGATATGGCTTATATAACGTTTTGCACGACTATGTTTTTATTTTTCACGTCGCAACGCAGTTCCGAACTCGCGACCTCTCGTTCTAGAGGCGAGCTCTTTATCACTGCATCACTAGTCATTCAATTTATTTTAAAGTCAATATTGAAATTTAATAATGATATTTAATTCGGTAACGCTTATCTCTGTATGTCAAAAGCATCTTTGTGATTTATAATACTTTGATTTTAATTACTCCATTAAGAAATTAATTTCTATTTATAATGCTCAAATTAAAATAAGTTTAGGCCGACAAGTGCATCAAAAGTCTTTTTGGGCGGGACAAGTCTTCAGTTCTGAAAACTGACACGGCCACACACGATCAAATTTATCTGAACAGATATCTGTTCAGATGAGTTTGATGGTTTTCCCATCAGTTTTTGCCCACACACGATGAAATTTATCTGTTAAGATATCTGAACAGATATCTGTTCAGATAAGTTTGATCAGTTAAATTTGATCGTGTGTGGAGAAACTAGGTCATAGTTCTCTCGTCAGTTTTCAATTTGACGCGGCCACACACGATCAAATTTATCTGTTCAAATATCTGAACAGATATCTGAACAGATGAGTTTGATGGCAACAACTGATCGTGTGTGGCCACTGTAAGTCGAGGCTTCAGATTACTGTCAAGTCTTTTTGGTAGTAACATATTGGACGCATGTAGAATATGTCAAAGCTGTACGCGTAGTGAGAGCCGACTAAGGTGGAGCTAAGAAAAGCAATGAGAAATTATCTCAGAGACATTCTTAATTCAGTATTTAAGAATTTTCTGAAGGAAGATCAATTCTGGTTTGACATTTTGGAGGCGGTGGTGGATAGCTCTTTAGACACTGTGAAAGCGGACTAAGAGAAGGAATTTATTTCTTACAGATGTCGTTTTTCAGACAATTAGAGAGCGAGAGAGTGAGAAAGACAGGAAATTAACAAAGAGATACTTAAACAATAATTTTCAATAATTTTCAAACTAAAGAACGTGAGTAATTAGTGATATTTAACCTTTAAAAAAGGGAATTCAAAATTAAACTTCCTGTTAATCTGTGATTTTGGGTTTGATGGAAATACTCGACAATAATGTGAGAACTCTCTTTAAAAATTACCGGTCGAGTGTATGAGTGTGTGAGATCATATTGCTATAGATACAGAGAGAGAGAGAGAGAGAGAGAGAGAGAGAGAGAGAGAGAAAGAGAGTGAAAGATATATATATATACATATATATATATATATATATATATATATATATATATATATATATATATTTCAATATAGAAGGAGTGAGAGAACGAAAAAGCTAATGTTGACGTCAGTTTCCTCACTCGAAAGCTATGTCAGTTACGGGCGAGCCCAGGATTTGAACCCAGCACATACTGAACCGTGGTAGAATACCTTACTGACATCATTCTTTGCTCACTGGGTGGAGCCAGTGAACAAAGAGAGAAAGTGAGCGAAGAGAGAGAGAGAAAAAAAGAGATAGTGAGAGAGAGATCGAATCAGACTTAGTGAGAGAGAGAAAGAGAGAGATACAGAGAGAGCGAAGAGACAGAGAGAGAGAGAGAGAGAGAGAGAGAGAGAGATTGAAGAGAGAGACAGAGAGAGAGAGAAAGAGAGAGAGAAAGAGAGAGAGAGAGGGAGATAAGTGACAAAAGCTACGTGTATTTCTCTTGATCCTGTCACACAGCGGTCACACTGTCACACTGTCACACAGCGGTCACACTGTCACACAGTGGTCACACTGCCACACTATCACACAGCGGTCACACTGTCACACAGCGGTCACACTGTCACTCTGTCACACAGCGGTCACACAATCTAGTCAGCTCTTATTCTGTTACTGAGGCGTCGTAGTTCAGTTAAATTTATCTTTTACGAAAGATTTAAGTAACTTCGAACATTTTATTTATTCATATATCTGCTGTATATCTCTTTCTGGATCATTCCCCTGTCTCTCTGTCTGTCTCAGTATGTCTGTCCGTTTGTCTGTCTATAAGTCGACGTGTCTGACAGTTTGGTGCTTCTTGGCAAGTTGTTCGACGGCTGGTCTGTAGGTGCAGAGTTTAAATTAAGTACTATCCTCGTCAGTAACAAGCTGTCGAACAACTAACTGACGTTAAGCTTGACATTGGCTTTTTCTATATCTCTGTCCGATTTTAAGCCAACTGCCTTGTCACCTTTCTACTCTATACTAACTGACTCTTTCCAGCTATGGACTTCGTCAATTCTATGTTTCAAAGTTAATTGATCTTTTGCAATCAATTAATGGCACTTGCAAATCTTACAATACTCGTCTCCCTGCCATGTAGGACTCTTTAGCATTTACATCTTCTTAACCATATTGGGTGTCTTTCTAACTCGTTCACTCATTCTAGCTTTTATAACAGAGAGACGTTATTTAATAATTGCTCCAGTTACTTAACTGATATTTTCATAAAACAGGTAAACTGAAATTATATGATTAGAGTTATAGAATAATTTAGTATGTCAACTCTATATAATTGTATATTTTTAAATTCAGAAGTTGACGACTTAATTAAAATTTTATAAGTTATTCATCCTGTTTTGTTCACAGGACACTCAATAATAGACCGATGGTTTGCCCCGAGTATCTTAAGTGGCGACTAAACAAAACTGAAGAAGATAACGTAAAACAACATCATATGCTATATTTCTTCAGAGCTATAGGGATTAACTGTTGAGCTAGAGAGTGCTTTTTATGAAACATGAAAGTAGACTCTGATTATGAGATGACATTTGACCTTCAACAAGGCAGAATAATATTGAGATAGAAGTTAATCATTTACTAAAATATTATCATTAAGAAGGCGTTTAGAAGGATATGATTAGGTAAAACTGGCCTAATTCTTGATATAAATCTCTACATGTATACGAGTTTAGTAAAACAGCATCTAGGACTTCGAAATAAACATTTTTAAATTTTTCCATTATGGCAATTTCAAAACAGTCTAATTTAAGACAGTTAGAGACAGTCTATTGATATCCCAACCCTAGTTAAACTGGGTTTCAAGGGAAGATGGTGTGGGGTGTGGTGTGTGTATGATAATTTCAAGCAGACTGCAATGTTCTTAAATCATGGAAAACTCTTCCTATCGAGCGTATGGCACTAATGATATGTGTAATAATAAAGGATCCTCCAGATGTCTATTATATGAACTATTAAGAACTTAATGCATACACTGTAGTGAAGTCTAAAGCAAAATATTTAACATCAATTTTCTGCTCGATAACATGTTAGTGACGGGGATAGAAATGAATTTAAAAATATTTTGACAAATTATTGCACATAGAAAAGTCCTTCATTGACTTTTCATTTTATGTAGGCCTACTAAATATTTTTAAATAGGTTGAATTAAAGATCTTTGAATAATATTAATATTAATAATAATAACATTAATAACAACAACTAATATTTTCATCGTATTGAAATTAATCTTAAATTAAACTGATATAGTTTTTTAATCCAAAGTTGCCTTGCTTTCTTACTAAATATCAGAGACTTTCCAAATGGAATTAGAAAGCCTATTCATCGAGTCATCTGTCAACTGCGTCACTACTGCTAAAATATAGACACCAAATACAAGTACTATACTTTTACTCTAGGTGTCTATAACTATACTCACCACCGGTTTAAAATAATTTTGCAAATCCTTGACGCCCAAAATATTTTGTTAAATATCCCTCCATATGAAACCATGCTTCACTTATTCAATTCCTAAGAGTAATAGATCAGCATAATATAAAATGAACTGAAGGATAAATCAAAACTCGCGCTATTATTTTTTATTCGCTTACCAGTCATCACTTCTCATGGAAACTTCGAATAATCGCAGAATCATTTCATAAATAGTCTTCTCTGGTTGATTTGGATAATATAATAATAAATATACATGTATTATTATTATCATTATTATTATTATTTTATTATTATTATAATATTATTATTCTATTTCTATAGCTTATAATATGAATGATAGCACTGCTAAGCATTTGAACAAACTCTTAATTATTTTTTGGTCTGTAATCTTGTTTTGCGCACTGTGATTATATTCAGCAGTCGAGTTGCAGTTTTTAACAAACAGTTTACAATAATGTAATTACCTATCGTTGGTTTTATTAATGTTTATTATAGATAGCACGTTTGCCTGAATAGCAGTAAGTCATCGGTTCGTACCTCAGCCGAACCGCCTTGGTGACAGTATTCTTTGCGTTAGGAGAGCTGATCCTAAAGTTACAGCTTTAAAAAAAGCTGGTATAGCCAATGATAACGTCAGTTTCCTCACGCGAAAGCGACGTCAGTGACGGGTGAGGCCAGGATTTGAACCCCGCACATAGTGATCTTACCGACATCGCCATGTCTCCAGCCAAAATATGTTTACTGCCAATATATTCGCTGTGAACGACTATCCAGTATAAATTAATATGAAAATGAATTCCTGTATTCATATAATACGGCTGGAATATTGTTGTGTAGAAATGAAATATGCAGTAACGTTCAACGCGAAAAGCAGAAAATGAATAACGAGAGACTGCGAGATACTTGAAGCTAGAACCGAATAGTTTAAATTATTCATCCTTGTGACCTTGTCAACGTACACTTATTAGATGATGAAATAGAAGTCAAATTTTAACTCCTTATAAGTAATACTATTGCATCACTACTCGTGCTATGACAAAGCCAGTGCCGGTGAACCGTACCGGTTAGATGATAGAATGGAGAGCAAGTTTGCCTGAGAAGCATATGTTCGAAAACCAGTCGGATTTTCTCTAGTAGTATCTCTTTAGATACGGAAACAGAAATTAAACTTAAGCTAGCTTTTATAGAACAAACTATGATACAGCGAAGAGTAAGAATGTGACTATGCCTAAATCAGGCAAGCACTGGGAAACTTCCTTAAAAGCCGAATGTTTCATCTGAAGGAAATATTGAGGACTGACAATGTCATAAGATTTAGTCTTTTAATTAAATAATTGATCAATTCAGTATGGAATAATTAAATTATTGTTCAATGCAAAGTTTACTGTGAATCGAAATAGGAATTTTAATAGGAATGTTCTCACCGGATCTGCAATATCAATATATCTAAAATCTGCAATGTCAAAATCTTTGATAATCATAAATATTGACTATCTGCATGATAGGAATATCTTAAAATCATATCTACATGTATACTAAATATAATTATATCATGTTGTTGTTTTCAGTCTTTATAAATTGTAGATCGTTAGTTTACATACATGTAGTACCGCATTGGCAATCCAGCTGAACGGTGCACCCTAAATGTATTGATGGACTGTTATAGGCTGGAAATGGATTTTTGAGCTGGATTTAGATCACAACCGAGGACCTCCTCGTCAATTCCACGCTAAAGCTCCTCTAAATTACTTTGTCCTCATCATGGCGACGCTGAACGAGACGTGGATCAATATTTCTGAACCTCATCTCAACTACCTTTCTCTGTCTAAAGTGACCTTCGGGTCATACATGACTACATTCATATTCGGAATACTCGTCAACGGTCTGACACTTTCAGTTATATTGGTAAATAAGCGACGTAAAACTATGGCAGCGTGCTTCATGCTGAATATCACCATATCAGACACACTGTTCATCATTAGTCTCCCGTTTGCAGCCGTCACGACTCTAACCCGGAGCTGGGTATTCGGCGTGGAGATGTGCAAGCTTATGAGCGTGTTCAGGGGAGTCAATGGATTCGTCAGCATCTTCACCATGGTTCTCATGAGTGTTGATAGGTATTGTAGTTATTCTCTCTCTCTCTCTCTCTCTCTCTCTTAATGTACTGCCCACTGGCAGGTTCATGGTATACAACGCCTCCACTCGTCTCTGTCTATCGCGCTCCTCCCCATTTCCACATATGAGTGGTCTTTAAATCATCTAACATACCCAATATAATATTATTTTTTGGGGGGTTATGCTTTTGACGAGGTGGGCCCCCCTATGCCTTCCTCAGCTTTGACAGTCATTTACTGGGCAGGAACGTCATTCCCTGATAAAACTATCCTGTTTACCCATAATTATTGTAGTTATTGTATTTAATAAATGATTGTCAAGTATTGAATAGATATTTAGATGCGATTGTTTTTTATATAAAATATTTCAAATATTAAACAAATACCTAGATAATATCGACATGTGATAGTTGCAATTACTTATTGAATTATTTTTTAATATAATTAAAAAAATCATTTGTTTTACGTTGAATTAATCAACTGTTAAAGTATAGTTCATGTTTGACTGCAACTTCTGTCCCATAATTTAAAAAATTAAGTTGCTTCTTTTCAATTATTTTTGTTTAGCTTAAGTAAACATATAATATGTTAATTTTAATTTTGTTCAAAATTGACAGTGGCAAAGCTAGGCATACATGTACAATCATTAAGTGAGTTTCCCAACAGTTCTCCCGTAATAACAACCTATTGAGTAATGCGTAATGCTACTCGAATGCTAATGCGTAATAACAAGCTATTGTGTAATGCGTAATGCTACTCTAATTCTAATGCGTAATAATAAGCTATTGTGTATGCTGGCATAAACGGAGTAACAACAACAATAGCTCCGGAGTAGCTCAGCCTCATAATTCAGATGTCAAGTTGCTCAGTTCATTTTTATGCGACATTCAGTTACGTTTCAGATTCATAAATTACATACCTGATATGGCTCCAGCCACGTCAGGTATGTCATTCATGTAACTACATGAACATAAAACCTATATATATATATATATATATATATATATATATATATATATATATATATATATTTACTGTATACTGTATATATGTATATATACATATGTATATACATTATATACATATGCATTTTTATATATAATATATGTATCTATAATATGCATATAAATATATATATATATATATATATATATATATATATATATACTGTATATATACATATAACATCTGACTGACCACTGAACATAGATTTGAAAGACAATGAAGACATGAAACGTTCAATATAAATAGTAACATTAGAAGGCAGGTTGAAAGTATTTTTTGCAATGTTGAAAAGAATTAGAAAATTGACCGTCTCCGTGACTGCCACACGTGTCTAAATTGGCTCCTACTTTTTATTCACATTTTCTGTAAATATATTTGTACTTAGAGAGATTTCATGGGTATTTTATAGCTGGTATAAGTAACGAATCTGTTATATTTGGATTTTATGTTGCATTTCTGCCTGTATCTGTTACATTGTAATGTTATCTGTCATATTGTTACAGTCTGCGGTTTATCAGATTGATAATGGAAATAAAAAGTAATAGATTAACTTGCTGACAAACTACACAAAAATGTCAATAAGTTGCAGTCCATTTGCATAGTAGTCACAGCTTTTAATCAATAGTAAATTAATTTCTCGGTTCTTTGGGATTTCGTAAAGAAAACAGAGGTTTAGCTTGCAAGAATACCATCCTATAAATTGTGAATGTCCATTGAAGCGTACAAATAATGCACATCTGTAAGAAATGAAGTGAGAAAACGACCCTCTAAATTTCGATTACTCGGTGAAGCATACGATTACTCTATAACCATTAAGGATTGTACAGAAAAGTCCGTGAATAAACTCTTCGACCACTTGGTAATGCGGTTTTACAAGTACGTGTACATGTTGTTAAGTAACAGGATGAATGTTCCCTTCCAGACAACGCACTTCTGTTAGCGTCTCTGTAATAACATCATCATCATTTTCCTAAAATCCAAGTCAAACTAGGGTCGGGATACGAATAGACCTTCTTTTCCTTTAGTTTTAAGAATTTTATTAGATATTGCGGGAGCTCAGACGTTCAAAAAACCGAATATCCTTTCTGACGTTGGTGTGAATTTTAATGTTTTATCGCCCTTTATGACACGTGTAATCTACGGCTGATCTATTCGTCAACAATCCTTACACAAAGCTGTTTCTCTGCATCGTGACAGAGAAATACAATAATAGAGGATTCGCATTCAAAATGTCGTATGCTAGCTACATTGAGTTTATTTAGCAATTTTAGAATACTTTTCCTAACATTAACAGCCTTTTTTAGATTATAAATTTTACTGTGTAAAATACAAAATGGCGAAAAGATTTTAGGATCGGATTTATAGGTAAAACAATAAATATGTCATTTTAGAAGGTAGTTTAGTAACATTAATGCTTTAATTTTTGTAACATTAATTATGTTGCAAATCTTGAATCAACCCTCAATCCAGTAAATGTACAGCTGCCATCAAGGCCAAGGTGTCCTGCTCTAATACTATGTAATTAACTCGGAGACCACTGGATTTGAACCCTGCACCAACTGAGCCGCTATCGAATAACTTGCCAACAAGCCACCGGCTCAGCCCATCAGATTAGGATTGATGGTGCCGCTATTCCATTCTTTTCATTCCTTTGTTGTACTCTCGATTCAAAAATTCTGAAATCTGTTCTAAATAATTGGAATGAGATTGAATCTCGTATAAAATTGACAGATCGTTTAAATGTTTTCTATTCTATCGTAACTTAGTAATGATATTGGCCGTTCGCTGTTCTAACGTGGTTGAAAAACTAACTTCACTTGGATGAATTGAAAGACTACGTGTTGAAAAGTGGTTTTCCTTTAATTTCAAAATCTCGGTTCTATCTCTACAATTCAATGTCGCAGGTACATGGCCATCGTTCATCCGCTGAGATCAATACGTATTCGTACTCCACGCCTGGCCATCGGAGTTTGCGTGGCTGTTTGGTTAGCATGCGCAGCTATAATGACTCCAACGTGGATTCTCGCTAAAGCGAAATCGCGAGGAATCTGCTGTGGAATTACTTGCAGAATTTACTGGCCCAGCGAAAAAGTTAGGGTGGCCCACGAAATGTTCGCCATTGTTGCTGGATTTGCCATTCCGGTGCTGGTGTCAGCAATCTTTTACACCAAACTCTCCCTGCACATGTGGAATCACTATCCAGGGAATTGGATGACGTCTAGAGGACAGTTCGATCTGGAATATAAGAAACCTGCAGGTGGGTCTTTGATTCAAAGATTTCGCAGAAGAGAGTCAACAACGAAAGCTTCTACCAGTTCTCCGTCAGATTCTGAACTAGCGGACAGTTCTCGGCTGAAATGTAATGAAGAATGTGCGCGATTATCTCTCTCATCCAGTTATGAGAATAGACGCTCTTCACTTTCCATACAGAAATCTAACCACGAATGCTCAAAAACATCTAGAATTAGCGCAAAGGCAAAGCGAGCTTCAGTTTATCGACTTCACTCTTGTATTGAAGAAGACTGCATCCAAACGACTCCAAATCCTACTGCGGCGAAAGATTTCAGATCCCTAGCCGATCACCGGCACAGTGCAAGTAGATCATCAGGGTCGAGCTCTAGAAGGTCAACCATCATGGTCTTCTCGGTTACTTTGACCTTCATCGTCTGCTGGACGCCGTATAGAATTGTTCAGTGTCTAGCTGTGCTGAGACCTCCCAGAGACGCTCAGACGAACTACAGCTACGCTCTTGTCAATGCTCTAGCCGAATGTCTTGTCTTTATTTCCTCCTGCTGTAACCCGTTCATCTACTGCATCAGCAGCATCGAGTTCAGTTAGTATGCTTCTACTGCAACTTATTAACTAACTAATTTGTTTATCTATATATTATCTCCAGAAATTACGAAAGAATATCCCGATCCTAACTGCATTGTCAATTGCTATCTGTACTGTAAATTGCTTTCCCTTTTCCTAACTGTACGGGGATTTAAAGGAATATGATGATGACGATGACGATTTATTTATTATTTATGTGCGCATCATCTAACAAATGCTATGTATTATTATTATCCCATTCATTAGGATACTATTAACAGAAAGAAATAATAGCCAGAATTCATTTTAAAATAATTACCATTAACGATTTAATAAAACATTCGTATTTAGAAAAGAACATTCAAACAGACGATGAATATAAAATCAGGAACCACACAATATGCGACTGGTCTATAAGCTAGTAGTACTCTGCGAGACAGGATCATTTAACATCCATAATGCTATTTCATTTGTCAACTTTCATTTGTTCTTTTAGGAAGAAATTGCATGATGCTGCTGTGCAGATGTAGTCCTATAAATCAGCGCCATCTGTCTGAACTGAGCTGCTTCAAAGGTTTTTTAATCTTGATATCCTTTCAGTTTTGAATATTATATATATATATACAGTATATACAGCTTTATTTCACCCCTCAGGTAGCAAGACAAGAAACAAATACAATATAATCATACAAGTAAAGACACAAATAGCGTTGAAAAATTTTTTCGACGTAAACATACACTGAATCAATCAACTCAAAATTAATAAATAAAAATTAATTAAATGATCTCTAGCGATCGTTCAAAGTAGTTTCGCAATAATGACTTCCAGTCAAGTCTCTCAACTTGGAAGCTCTCTGTCAAGATACCGTTATTATTAACTTTCACGCAGTATTTATTAATTAATGGCAACAACTCTTCATTGAAACAATTAAAGTATTTACAAGTATTATCAGAAAGACACAATTTCTTCAAAAAATTAAATCTTCTATTTGCAATCTTAAGTTCAATCGGAAATTGACCTAAAAAATTTGACATTGCTTAATTGTATTTTTATCCAAAGTACGAAATAACTTGCTAAACAATTGAGAATAAGCATTTTCTAGACTCTGAATCACAGATTTTGACATTTCTACACATTCAAAACCATACAGCAAAATAGGTACGCAGTATGATTCAACAAGTGAAATTACAACAGAAGGTGCAGAGTTGCCCCCAATTTTGCTGAAGATAGCGTTAAGTGCCCTAAAAAATTTATGTTTACGATTTTAAAAATTGATTTTGAAGCTTTTAGAAGACACCAATAACAATCCCAAATAACGTATTTCATTAACCTACTCTATGCTTCTTTTATCAATTATCATATTAACGGGCTTAATATTATGTCTAGGACCAATTCTAATGCAGAATGTCTTACTACAATTAACACTTAAACCTACATTAGCTAATTCGTATGTGCTGCTATCAATTAGGGACTGCAAATCTTTCACTGTCAATGGTAATAATATTAAATAGTCCGCATACAGAAAGGAATTGCAGCATAGAGAAGATACGAAACAACCAATTTTGGATTTTTCAAGTTTAACTAGCATATCAACGACACATACAGCACTGATATTATACTAGCACTGATATATTTGTAACTTTTCATTTAATTTAATGCAAAATTTGTAGAAGTTAAATCCTTGTAAATTGTAAAATAAATTAGTTAAACTTGTAATAGTAACTTTTAACTATAATGGTTTAACTATACCGTTTTAGAAAAAAATAGTTTTCTTACCTTCTAAATTTTTCAATTATATTAAAGTACGTAAAATAAGTATAAAATTCAAGTTAAAAATAGATATAATCGAAATACAACCATAATTTAAATGCTGTAAGTAGTGTAGAACAATCCTCCGGAAATTATAAGCAAAACATATTTTACTTTTGAAGTTCTTACTTTTATTGTCATTATTGATTATATTTCAGTATAGAAAACTCGTGACAATCCGCTATTCCATTGTAACATCGCTGTTAAATGTGTAACGTGATACTTAAGACTATAATAATGAACCTGAGAACTAAAATTTGCTATTTCTATAGGTCATGAAATGTACACATTAGCCCACTTTTACTAGCCAATAACTTATGTAATCAAACATTTAAATGCACATCTAAATAATGACTTTAATTAACTCTCCGTTTTTAGCGGATACTAAATAGGGGCCTAATGAAATTCAGTTGGTAAGCTTACAAGATCACCGATGATAATACTATCAATATTAATTCCGTGAATGCATATTTCTAATGAAATGAATTTATTAAATATAATTCTTGTAAATTGTTAAGATTTAGTTTCAAGATAAATGATAATCTTTAAAAATATTTGCCAAAATTTGTTTAAAGTTTCAAAAAGTTTACTTTTAGCTAAAAGTAATTGAACTTTTAGTTAACATTAACACAAATTTACTTCAACTTTGGTGCAACGTTTTAGGCAGTTAAACTTTTTGTTAAGACTAAAGCACGACCTTGTGCCCTGCATTGGTTATTGCTAAAATCATTCAAATAACATCTATTGAATAATGTAATAAATTTTTTTATTAAGTTTGCTACTTCTATTTTTGATATAATGGTGAAGCCGACAGAAGGTTGCCAAAGGTTGTGATAAAATGTAGTGAAAATCGATTTATATTTTTACGATATTATTGTTTAAATTTTAAAAATACAACGACTTTGTATAATATATTGTTCGATGCATCAGGATTTATCCTTCAACTTCAAATGAAATACTCTCAGTTTGAATCTAAAATATAGTAGTATTAATTGAAATCACTGTACATGTGTATTAACAAAATATTTTTTGACAAACCGTCAGCATTTTTATGACTTCTATAAATCCGTGTGTGACTTGAATCCCCATTGAAACTATAGCTGAGCAATATCATTCGTTGTCTGCTTTTCGATCGCCATTGTAAAGAGGTTAAATTTATGATGCTGTACGAATATAAACGATAAATGAAAATGATTTTGTACTAAAAAATATAATAATTGTGCTTTAACTTTGCTTGTTAAAGTGAGAAGCAACAGGAATCTGTCATCTCGTTCACAATCAATGCCCCGCTTCCGGAATTCCCTGACAGGAAATAAACAAAGGTTTTTCCATATCGGCGGTAAGGACCGGAAAAGTAAGACTATTCCTTTATTGCTTTGCATTTATAAATACTTGCTATAAATTATTTTCAAATGTTCATAATATTTGCAACTTATCTCGAAAACAACTAATCAGTCAATCGAGTAATCAATATGCAGCTCTAGTACTTGTTAATTTATTATTAAATCTAAGAGCCATCAGAGTTCCAAGAAGAAATCGGACTTAACAAAAAGACAGAAATATAGACAATTACTATTTATTTCCTAACGAAATCTTAGCTTCCTATAGAATTAACGCATACAAGATATTTATAGAAAGTTCCATTTTTCAAGTCTCTGCGAAAATGCTTTACTCAAAGCCCGCAAAAGTATAGCCTACGAAGAGAGAACAATTCATTGAAAAAATGTTTTCTTCTTATTATAATTATTCTAACTGCTCATACATAGCCTACTAATGCAACAGTTTCATTCCAATTAGCGGAAATCTTAATAGTGAACATTTTTGCTAAACCATGGGCAAAAATATCCTATTCTACAGGGTGAGTAAAAAAATTATTACACCTGTAAAAATTTGAATATCTCAGGCTATTGTTAATATTTTCCAATAAAACCTTTACCAATTACTAAAGGACTAATTTCTGACGGGGTAGCCAATTCTCATTAATTTTGGTACATAGGTTGCACAGTTACACAAGTTTAAACAGAGCAACCCCCCATTTTACATAAAAATGGCGTTTGCTACAACAGGAAGGGCATATTGCACTTCATTGACGAGAAGGTAAAGGTGAACTCTCAGTATTACGTCAACACTTTGCTTCCGGAGCTGTTCCATGATTGCTATGCTCTTCTACCAAATGGTTTCATCTTTCAGCGGAATGGTGCTCCGGCTCATGCATCTCGTCAAGCACAGGAATGGATCAGCGAGAGAAACCCTGATTTCATTAAGAAGAATGAATGGCCTCCAAAATCTCCCGATCTAAATCCTCTGGATTACTATGTCTGGTGAACCATGCTGCAACTCTATCAGAAACACCAGCCGAAGACTAAAAACAAGACAAAACTGCAGGAATTGCTACAATCGATCTGGGAGAGAGTGCCCCAAGCTGGAATCAACAAGGCTGTCCTAGCGTTCCGAAAACAACTGCAGTCCTGCGTAGCAGCGGGAGAAAAGCATATCGAATAGTCAGAAATGCTAGCAGATACAACTGGCTCTTTTTGAACCACTACAACGGCACTTTTCAAGGCCAAAATAAAAATAAAATTATATGTAATTTATATTTACAGTACATTAAAAAATGGGGGTTGCTCTGCTGAAACTTGCATAACTGGCCAATCTCTGACCAAACTGGATGAAAATTGGCCACCCCAACCGAAATTAGTCCTTTAATAATTGGTAAAAGTTTTATTGGAAAATATTAACAATAGCCTGAGATATTCAAAGTTTTTGCAGGTGTAATCTTTTTTTACTCACCCTGTACATGTACATCTATCTACTAAACAATGGGCAAAAAATATCATATTTTACATCTATTTAGGTTTGCACAAAAAAACCTACAAATTATATGTTGTTCTTCGTTTTATTTAAGTAATACTACGTAAATGCTGTTAAATCAATTACAAATTATGATATCTAGACAAAAGTTAAAGGTTTAATTTACGCATAACCTTCCATTTTCATGTCGTATTGTAACATTTCCTAGCAAAATATCTGTCTTCAACTCAATTCTAGATTAGTCGTTGCTTTCAATGTAAGTCGACGGCAGCCGATTTTAAATCATACATAAAATGGCATGTTCGTTTTAGATCATATTTTGTCATTTCCTTTCAAGCACGTTTGGATGTGAAATTGCAACACCGATTAAAAGAATCAATCTTGAATCTGCTCAAATTGCTAGCAATTGTCACAAATTACAAAGGTACAGCTGTAAATAACTGCGATTAAAAATCGGAATATCATAGTACTAAATCAAATTGTTCTAATTCCACAAAAGAATAAGCATATAACTACAACTGTAGACTGTACATATCGTAAGAATTGACTATATACTATAGAAGAAAAATGGCAACCACATTAAAAGCTTATTTTCTACGATTGCTTTAAACTACATTAAGGCACGGGTAATGTATAATAAACCCTTTATAAAAAGATTAACCTTTTAATTTATGTAGTGAATGTCTCAATAGCTTATTGGTTAGAGGCGTCCGGTAACGTCATGATCTTCTTAATGATAGATCCTGAGATGAATTTAAATCTCATGGGTTCTATTCAAGGCCGAGTTTGTCTGAGAGTAAAATCTCGGACATAAACAGGACTGTCTCTACGGAAAATGAAATAAATTGCTTAACGGGTTTAACATGTTGCAATAAAGGTAAAAGATATCACCATGGCTGATCATTTCACTCTAATGCGTGCTATTATTATTATTATTATTATTTATTGCTATTATTATTTTTTATATTTCAAAGCCCTAGGCTGTATGGGGCCCTGTGCCAAAAATAAGATAAAAGAAGGACTTTATTACTGTTATTATTAGTAATTGTATTATTGTTAGGTTTATTTATTTTATTTTACCCCAGGTGTAAAAGGTCCAATACGTGCTGACTCCCCGACTACTCGAGGTCATCAAGCTGCTTAAAAGAATTGCTGAAGAAAACTGCATTATATCTTGGCAAAGTCATGGAAAGCCTTTTAATTATAATAATAATAAAAATAGTAATAATAATAATAATTTTTATTATTAAATTTATTTCTTAATACCCCAGGTGCAAAGAACCAGAGTTTTGATAAAAGACGATTCGAGCAACACATGCTGAATCACCGCCCGGCTACTCGAGGTCATCTGGCTGCTTAAAAGAATTGCTAAAACAGACTGCATTATATCTTTGCAAAGTCATGGAAAGTCTCTATCAAAGAAAAGAGGTATCTAGCATATCGCCGGTATTACTATTTTATTACAATTATCGCTATTATTACTATTACTATTATTATTATTATTAGTGTTCCATATCAAGCCGTCTATGTATATAAATACAAGCAAATACCTTAAACCTGCCACTTGGGTGAACACTAAAGACAAAGAGTTATTTCTGTTATTCCTAATTTAAATACGTATTTTACTGAATTCAATCTGATGTTGATTATATATTCCAGTTGCAGATGGTTGAACCGGTAGCCTGTTCATGTACATCGAGATTATCTTCATCACCCAACATCAGGTGTGCCAAAAGCCAATAATGGGGAAAGATATGTTCGCGGCGTGACTGACTACGCTTGAACTCCAGCTTTCCGTTTTAAGTTCTTTTAAAGGATTTGTATACATTTTAGCAAAACAATATATTTTCATTGAAAAACTACATAGTTGGCAAATATTTGGTACAACTTAATTTAATTTGTGAATTTCTGTAACAGTGAGCGACCGAGGAATAGATATGACATGCGTCGTGTTCAAAATCAAACCGAACGCTATAACTAAATACTATATTTTACATTTTTAGGGCTGCAAGCTAGAGAGTGACCTATTAGATCCCTAACATCAACCTTGGGTGAACAAAGGTTATAAAAATAAAATTTAACAAATTAAGCTCATTATAATTGGTTTCACTTCAATTACTACTTGTACTATTATTATTATTATTATTATCATTATTATTATTATGATTACTATTATTATTACTATTTTTATTACTATTATTATTATTATTATAAGATAAAAAACACTTTATTTAATTAAAAGAAAGATGAAAAAATATTTAAAATAGTTCCTCTACGCTCTGGGAGGCCGCATTCGCCAATGTGCCACGAACGCAGACAGCATTAAAACGCTGGAGTGCGATAGATAAGCGCTGCCATAGAAAGGGTTTTTCATGCTGGATTATTATTATTATTATTATTATTATTATTATTATTATTAGTAGTAGTAGTAGTAGTAGTAGTAGTAGTAGTAGTAGTAGTATTAGTATTATTATTGTTATTATTATTTACTGCTTGCTATCTGTTATCTTCTCCTACTTCAGTGCACTGTCAAGTGGTAGATTCAAGGTACATATTCGTACTCAAAGTCTGTTTTCTCGCTCCATAAGAGCACTCCTTAGATCAACAAGTTAATCCCTTCCTAAGTCTATGCCTTATCAGTACCTTATGTAACCTATAGCTTGGGAAAATATGGCTTCTGAGGTGGTTTCCCGTTACCTTCCTCAGTTAGGTGGATTAATTACCATTTAATCCAGGGGGAAAATATTTCATGGTGAGGTGGGTCCCCTCTTGCCATCCTCAGCTACTGCCTTTAGTCGCCTCTTACGTTCACGAGGCAGATCGTTTCTGGTTGCCCTATTATGTAGTGGTCCAAGCACACCAGAGCACAACACCGGGTATCTACTATCATAGGAGGTTTAATGTCCATTTTCCTATCAGAAAATGATGATAGGCACCCTCTGATTCAAATGTCACTCAAAATATATTCGCACAAAGCACTTGTAAAAGATGAACTAGACGGCCTCTAATTATATGGACACAGGATATGACATTTTTATGGACACTGGAGAAGAATATTAGATTATTTAGAACTGCATTGTACATATGGCAGGTATCGCCATTAATCACTCTGCACAAGTAGCAATTTATCATAGAACGTCTTGACTAGTTTACACACGGCCAGTTCATATTGTTTTGACATGGGATTGTAAGATGTATGTATCATCGATACGTTAGTATGAACGATCTAAGAACGTATAGGCAGACAATAATCAATATCGTTTTGAAGATTGGGATATGTAACTTTTAGTGTTTTAATACTGCAGCCTTAATTTAAAGATCCATTCATATATGGACATGGAGAAAAGTGAAAGACAGAGAAGAGAGGAAGCTCTCGCTCTCTCTCTCTCTCTCTCTCTCTCTCTCTCTCTCTCTCTCTCTCTCTCTCTGTTAATAGTTCATTGCCTACTGGCAGGTTCATAGTATATAACTCTTCCTCTCTTCTCTGTCTTACACTTTTCTCCATGTCCATATATGAGTGGATCTTTAAATCATCTAACACTTCTAATCTTGGTCCGCCTCTGCTCCTGCCTCTTCTCATTTTACCTTCTATAGCCTATTTCAGTCAACTTTCCGCTCTTAGAATGAGTCCTATCCTTTTCTTCCTCCTCCTTCTTAATGCAAAGCATTTAGTAAATTTGCTTATAGCTCTTTAGAGATATCTAATATTATTTACATCTATTTTTGGATTTTTCAATTTTGTCCTCAGACTGTCCTCAGATTGTTTACCCATTAATTACCTTAAGTCCTAAAAATATAACATCGCGATAGTCATTTTCATTTTGCAGAAATTTTATGTTACAAGAAACATTGACAAGTAATTAAAGTTTGATGCTTTCTGTTCTCGACTAATGAATATTTTTGTTTGCATAGTAATTTTAAAAAAAGTGCTACCGACATCCTTGACAACACTGAACAAAGTGGAATCAAAATTAGACCAATTATTAGTAGGCCTGCCGACATCGCCACTGGCTGGATCCAGTGACTATATCTCAATCTGGACTCGACCGTCCTTGATATCGCTCTAGAGAGAAGAAACTGCCGTTAATATTGGCTTTACATACATACATACATACATACATACATACATACATACATACATACATACATACATACATACATACATACATACATACATACATACATACATACATACATACATACATACATACATACATACATACATATATACATACCTGAGTGTATATAATATGAACCACAAATTCATTACAACTATTTAATGTATCAAGAATACACAAATTTTAATTTAAAACTTTTGTCAAAGAAAAACTTAGATTTTTATTTTAGTATGAATAATCATAAAATACACAGACGGTTAGGAATTCCACTGCACGCAACTTGGCCATTCATCACTCAAACCTTTGACCGGCTCTCAGCTGGTCAGTGCCGTGCGCTCATTTCATAACAAATTGTTCGATGATGGTGTTGTTTACCATTCCTCCAGATAATTAATTACACCCTGTGTCAGCGAGCGGCACAGAAATAGAAATTTTCGTGCACGTGTTGTGATGAGCAGTGGGCTGATGAACAACTGTTCAAATGACGTCATGCATGTTAGTAACCTCTCAAACTGGACGCTAAGAAGTTTGATTCGGTAGAACGAAATTCTCGGGAAATTATTTCCGGTGCGCAGGATTATTAAGAAGTAATCAATCAATCATCAGTTTGTTTTCGAAACTGCACGTCTTTCTATAAAACCTATTCAATCATTGAATTACTCCAATTGAAGAATTTCACCTTCAGGATGACCGGATAAGAGTGAATATACTTACACGTGATGCAAAAACAGTGGAGTACTTAAGAGGTGCAATTGAAAGCCATCTAATGATTTTTTTTCAATCCTGGTTTTGCCTAGTGGCAGGCCCTTGGCATATACATGTAATTCCGTGTCTGTAATCTGTTTTCATATCTAGATACAAATCTCATATGTCAACCTATAGCATTTGCTTCTATATTTTGCATCATCATTATGCGTCTGTAATGGCTTCGCATAACTACTATTACATCCAATCTTTCGTTAACAAACTCTTTCAAGTTAAACTGTAATAACGAGTCAGTTCATCATCTATAGAAAGAAGAATGAAATTTAATTAATAGAAAACGCCTTTCAACGAAAGATAAAGAGTAAAAAAGTAAACAAGTTAAACTGTAATAACGAGTCAGTTCATCATCTATAGAAAGAAGAATGAAATTTAATTAATAGAAAACGCCTTTCAACGAAAGATAAAGAGTAAAAAAGTAAACACGCTTACAGTGAATAATCAACTATGTTGTTATCTATCACTTTTAAAACAACATGCTTAATCCTTTAGGCAATTTAGACCATTTTCGGTGTAACCAGTCCAATTAATATCCGAGATTTTACTTTCAGATCAGCGAGGCCAGGATTCTAACCCACGAGGGTTAATTCACCTCAGAATTTGTCATTTAAAACTTCATGACGTTACCCCTACGCTATTTAGACATTCATATCATACCGCATTTTGCAAAAAATGACTCTCGCTAACTTGAAGACAGAACTAAAATGATTCAATTTTAATATCAGTTTCCTATCATAAAAGCCTGCCAGTAGAACCGCACACTGAATTTGAACCCTGCATCTGATGATCATCAGGCGATCAATGTACGTATCATCTATCAGCTCAACCTAATGGAAATACTACGAAAGATTACTTGGATCTTTTCAAGAGTGTAATATCCTAATATGTGTCTAAATAGCATTTAACTCATAACAAGAAAAAAAGACCCGTCAAACTGCCGACAATACTCAACAAGACCATAACAACTGCAAATAATGATCGTCATTACGTGAATGTACTAAGTGTATACTGATGCACATTCTTGCGGTAAGCAAATTTGCATCGCTTAAAATAGTCAACCACTATATAGTGCAAAATTAACCCTGGTGAATATGGTATGGCGGTATGTTTGTAAGGTTTGCACTGAGGCAGATTGAGTAGCCAAGCGGCAGCCTTCATTAGTAATCTTATAATTCTATATTTAGCTTATACAAAATCCACAATCCGAAATAGTAAATAACGACACTTGTTAAATTCATTTTATGTGTACAATATATCGACTTGGAAAGTAGTTCTTTCTTTATACCTCACGTTTCAAATAATATTTTAGAATTGTGATTAAAATATGTTATTATAGAGTTTAAATTATATATTAAATAAATTTTACAATAAAGTGTTAATATAAAAAGTAGCTGTGGCAATAATATAAAAACCATAAGAGAATAAAAAAATCACAATACAGGAAAGGCAATTTCACACACCCTTAGAATATTTTTAATAAAGTTATTTTGATCTTCTTACTCATGTTGGTATATCTTAATTCCAATTTTATTTCCACAACGGACTAAAAGTGAAACTATTTAAACCGAAAGAGATTTAAAGCACTTACATGTAGGCTAATAGTCCAACGTCAGAAAGGGCATTCGGTTGGTAAGCGCCTAGGCTGCAGAAATTGCTACAAAAATTTAAACGAATGTAAAAGTCTCAGATAGGGGATTGGCTGATGGTGTGGTGTAGGACAGAGAGGATTTGAGACAGTCCATTTGTATCCCGACCCTGGTTAAACTGGGATTCAAGGGATGATGATGATGATGACATGTAGGCTAATATTGTTATTCATTAAGATCATTTTCCATAGACACTAACACCCCATACCCTCTTTTCGGGATTATATGGAACCCCAACTATATAACTTCCAGGATCAGCCGTCCTCGACCTTCCGGAGTTATCTGCGGAGTGACTCGGACGTGGTTACGAGAGTAAACTAAAATAAATTCATCGATTCTGCGTAAAATTTAAGCCTCCTGTACGATAGATACGCAATGATGAAAACTTGAAGTCCACTTTGAAAAATAAAATGAAATTCAGTACAATGGTATAAATCATTTATGATATTCCATAGTCATGCAATTCGCCATAAAATATCGCTGTTTGTGGCAATTTATTATGTCGGTAATTTTTGCGGTTAAGAAGTTTGGTATTTTATTGCAATAATATCTCTATTGCCGAAATCATCTTCTGTCATTAAATTACAGAAGTATTTGTTTCAGTGTGACGGCGTGTTATTTGAATCGCCCTTTTTTGTTTAATGTTCCGTCCAATGAAAGTGCACTTGCAAAAGAGAAATGTATAGTAATGCGTGAAATATGAAGAAATATGGAATATTTGGAGTATCTCCAAATAGTTGGTTCAAATTCTGGCTACAAATTATGTGTTCGATAGGAATGATGATTGATGCTAAGTACAGATTGTTGAAGGTCTTGACTTATGTCATAATTACTCTCTATTAAAGAGACCGCCTATAAATGATTAGTCATTTCAGAAATATGAATAGTTTTGAAACATTTTTCCGCGAAATGCAGTGACCAGTTTATGCGTTCAAAGAATACTGATAAATATTACTAGCACTCTTTGCTGTATTTACTATAAAGGAACAGTAATCTTTACAAGTTAGGTGTATGAAAATTACTTAGAGAGTTTATTATTAGTTAATTTGCCAATTAAAAAAGTAATAACTTTTCGCTTAAAATCGAAACCGCAGACATTAATTAACTCTCAATTTCGTAATTGAGTTCATGCAACCTTAAAAATTAAGTCAGAAGCAGAGAGTCCAAATTAAGAATGGTACTAAGTTAACTGTGACTATGATGAAATAAAGTGCTAACTAACTTATAAAAGTAAACAAAAAATAAAGAAACGTATGCATGTCTCAATAGCTTGTGAAATAGCTGAGTTGGTAGTGCTTCTGTTATTCAGGAATCCATCGGTTCGAATTCCCAACCGGCGGTATCGGCTAGTGTCATTTGTGATACCATACAGAAAGGGACTCTAATTTTAGTATTATTACTGCAAGAAGTATGTTCATGTATTTTTAAATATAATTCTCTCTCGCTTTAGTGTTCTGTCAATCGGCAGGTCCACGGTGCATATGCTTATCATATGCTGCTTTCACGATCCATAAAGAGCACGCCATCTATCGAAGATATAAGTCCTTCACAAAGGGCCTACTTGTTCATCTTGTTCATACCTCAATGTGGCGTATAGTGTGTTACTAACATGTCTTCTGAAGTTGCTTCCCGTTAGCTTCCTCAATTTTTGATCAGTCGCTCTTACGACACGTGTAGTTAACGGTTGATCTATTCTTCAATGTCCCGAACACAACACGGGAATTGAAATTAATAAACGATGCAATTAATTGAATAATATTAGCATAGGTAAGAGGTGCAGTCGTTTTACAGTAAATAATCTGATAGCTAAATTTAATAAATGTCTGCTTACTAAATATATTGAATTTGAAAAGTTGAGTGCAATCTTCCTGAATTCGCGTAAAGCATTTCTCAAGGCTTTTACTCATTCCATGTCATAACCTTAATACATTTCATCTGAATCACTTTGAAAATAAACCTCGTCGACGAGGATGCCTTCTCTGATGACTAAAGTTATTGCTTTGACTGATCGACTGAAAATTATTACAAATTCGTAGCTTTAGCGTTTCACAAATTTCACTCAACAACTATAATTATGTCATTACAGCCATGGGTTGGCTATGGGTATTCGAAGGCATATCCCTTCGCATATCCCTTTCTGTGTCTAAAGAAAGACACAAGATAGAGAGTGAAAACTTTGGTTTGCACCACGCTATTGTATAGATGTGAAACACGGACCTAAAGAAAGGAAGATATTAGGAAACTAGAGTTATTGGAAATGTAGATACGGAGAAGAATGGAGAGGATTATTAAGAAATAGGAAGAAGAGATGGATAGGACACATTCTAAGGGCGGAAAGTCTATTAAAAGATGTCATAGAAGGTAGAATGGAAGGAAAAAGAGGCAGAAGCAGGCAGATATTAGGTATGTTAGATAATTTAAAGACCCACTCATAAGAGGACATGAAGAGAAAAGCGGAAGACCGAGAAATTTGGAGGCTTAATATAACATGGACCTACCAGTAGGCAATACACTGAGAGAGAGAGAGAGAGAGAGAGAGAGGTCCCTTCGCTTATGTCTTATATTTCATTGTATGTCTTACTTTTAAATAAATAAAAAAAGTGAGCATATTAACACTTAATCGATGGAGTGTTCTCTATGGAGCATGAAGGTAGCTTATAAGTAGGAATCTGTACATTGCACCTGCTACTTGGCAGAAAGTTTGAAAGAGAGATACTACCACGAATGAAGGTACTTAAATCATCACAAAGAATACTAAGGAAACTATATACAGACAATATATGAATCAGTTGATGCATTAATAGCGGATATGCAACAATCTATTTTTCCCGAAACAAGTGAAGATTTTGAAAATATTATATTGACAGTCAATAATAATAAAATATTAAAAAATATCCAATTGAAGGAAAGTCAAATATACTTAGGCATAATCTGAACTTCTTCTCGCTAATTTTAACATTCAAAGATTTCTGTAAAGTAGCTGAAAAATAGTAAATAATAATAATAATAACCCACATTATAGTGAAATGATCGACTACGTTGATATCTATCACTTTTAATACCACATGTTAAATCCGTTAGGCAATTTTGTTCATTTTCCGTGTATCCAGTCCAGTAAATGCCCTAGATTTTACTCTCAGATCAGCGCGGCTGGGATTCGAACCCACGAGGGTTCAATTCACCTCAGGATCTGTCATTTAAAACTTCATGACGCTATCTACACCTCTAACCATTGCGCTATTGAGACATTCAAATAAAAAAATAAAGAAACAGCTGAGCGCTTAAGTATGGGCCAGCGAATCAATTTGGGTCGTTCTCTAATCAAAGCTATGGCTCTTTTATGGTAGCTTCTTTCGTATTGTTATTTGTTTATCAAATAACATGTTTATTTAACTCCAAAATAGCCTATACAACAGACTGAGGGGACCTTGAAGTTGGACAATAAATTAAAAAGCTGCTACAATGCTATAGGCTACAACACATGTAACTGAAAATAAATATAATTTTTATCTATTTTTATGGTTTGTTTCCTTTAACAAAATATCAATGCTGTTTCCGTCGCAAGTTTTGGTATAGATAAATAAGGCTCTTCTTACTTTATCTTTATCTCATTTCAGTAGAGATTATTTTGAATATCAATTCCTTGGGTATAACACCATTTATTTGAGAAATAATTCATTATATATGTGTATTACAACATGATCTGAAAGTAGACTTCAATCAAAATAGATAAAAGTGATGCTGAATTTTGATGACGCTGTTCTAAATAAATATATGGAAATGAAACTAACTGCAATTACTTTGTCCATTCCAATTGAAACTTGATAGTTGGCTCACGGACGGATTTTGTTGTTATGTTAATTGCGAACTTAATATTTTGCCAAGAAATTTGTTTCTATTTTTAATAGTTTTTCCACAGACTACTTTTCGGGCCAGGTTTAAACATTTTTGCATGCGAAGATTATATTTTTATCCTAGTTTAGATTTAATAACTAAAACAACCCATTGTGCTACTATTTCGATGCTATTATCATAATGATAATAGCATAATAATTATTTACTTTTATATAAAAGTAAATAGTAAGAAAATCTTATTAAAATTCTGATTAGGCCTATCTACTCCATATAAATTTCGACTAATATGATCAAAGTTAGTAATTTATCAAATAGTAATTTCGACAAATATCAACAAAGTTAGTAATTTATGTCATTTTATACCTAGTGTTTCAAATAAATGAAGCCTCAATATAATTTAATTAGTGACCACAGAATTGCCTAACTTAGTTCCCACATCATATTAAATCTAAAAAGTTTATTACTAATTATTGAAAGACTCATAAGCGGAAGTCGACCTACTGCAGAAATTTAAATTGCATTAAATTTTCAATAAGCCATAGAGGATTATTATTATAAGTGTCATAAAACTTAATAGTAGGCGCATATAAAATATTTTTGACCTAAGGTTTCGATGTATAACAATATGAAGGATGCAAGTGAAGATCATAAATTCTGAGATGCGGATGTAATTTGGATTAATCATTTAATGAAGTTATATTAAAATACGAAAAATTAGCATACTATTAATTTTAACTTTTAGAATTAGACCTATCCTACTGTCAATAAAACTTAAATGTAGATTTCGTTAGAAATAATTATAGACTAAGCTGGTAGGGGTAGATGAGGCCCCCCGTGTTTACCCTCTATCTTCTTTTAGCACCCCTGAAAAAATGAGTTGGCCGAATCACCTCCCCCCTTCCGCCCCTTCACAAAATAAGTTTTTTTAAAATAAATTCTTTAATTAACATTTTAAAAGGTTGAACAGTTTTACGCCGTTAATAAACTTGTCTCCCCCAGATCATATCAGGATAGCCTATCCATTTCACGCTTTTCTCGTGTTTTTCCATCAGATTCTCACGCCTACGCACTAATCGTTGTTTATCATAAATTCTCGAGTAATAGAGCGCAGGAACTTCAAGCATTTCACAATAAAAAGACTAGTTTTATCAAAGTTAGACAGAGTTCTAATTTAACTTCACTCGTTCTCTCAACAGTGTTCTGCCAAGTTCACACTCAAAGTCTGCCTTCACGCTCAATAAAGAGCACTCCATAGATCAACAAGTTTATCCCTTCACACAAGTTCTATACATACATTAAGTAGCTATAGGTTACGTCTAATTCAATAGCGGAAATATAAACTGGTATATAATGGGAAAATCCATACACATAAAATTTCAGATAAAAAAATTGAGTCCATTGCTGTCACTCCCATAGACAAATTCTATTATATTTAGCCCATGAAATATTGTCAAATAATTTTAAAGTACATTACCGTCAATAATTATAACTAATTTTTAAAAGACAGTATGGGGGTTAAATGCTTTGAATAATTTAATTAGGATTGCGATATACAGTAAAGTGTATGACTCGCTGATTAATAAATATAGGATAGCCCAGTTGACTCTTTATTTATTGATATTAGCGTGGCTGCATGGTCTTCTAATAGTATAATTATAATAATAATGAAAATAATAATAATAAAAATTCTTCTTATTATTATTATTATTATTATTAGTATTAGTATCATCGTTATTATTATTATTAGTAGTAGTAGTATTAGTATTGGTATTATCGTTATTATTATTATTATTAGTAGTAGTATTAGTATTGGTATTATCGTTATTATTATTATTATTATTATTATTATTAGTAGTAGTAGTAGTAGTAGTAATAGTAGTAGTAGTAGTATAGTATCAACAGTCTATTTATATCCCTACCCTGGTTAACCTGGGATTCAAAGGAGGATGATGATGATGATGATGAAGATTATTAGCATTATAATGGACCTATTATAATTATAATTATAATTATTATAGGCCACTAATAATACTAATGATATTATTATTATTAATAACAATAATAATAATAATAATAATAATAATAATAACATCTTCCTGCCAATTGCTTTTGAGACATTGGGCCCCATCAACTCTGCCGCGTCTGACTTCACAAACGAATTAGGCAGGAGAAACAGTGCCATCACAGGCGACCAGCGTAAAAAAGCCTTTCTATGGCAGCGCCTATCTATCGCACTCCAGAGTTTTAATGCTGGATGCATTCGTGGCACATTGGCGAATGCGGCCTCCCAGAGCGTAGAGGAACTATTTTAAATAATTTTTCATCTTTTTTGTAATTAAATAAAGTATTTTTATCTTATATTTTAGCCCAGGGCCTTATACAGCCCAGGGCAATTAAAAAAATAAAAAATATATAAAAAAATAATAATAATAATAAAATTATAATAAAATACAAATTTTAAAAAATCCCCTCTTAGAGCGTTAAAAAATAAAAATAATTAGAAAATATTGATAATTATAATAATATTAATAATGATAATAAAAATAATAATTATTATTATAGGCCCCTTATAATAATAGTACTAACACAAATTGTTATAATTCTAATAATAAAATAGAAATAATAATAATAATAACAATAAAAACAATCGCAATATGATTAGTTCTTAATCAGTTTGGTTTACAGATCGAGGTCTAAGATTTGTTGATATTTCGGGAACTCTACTAGTCTGAAGATTCGCCTAATCCGTCACGCTACACGCAGGACTTGAAACACTTTATAGATAGACGAATGAGAACATAGCGCAGCATTAGCAGTCGTAACTTAGGACAGTAACAATTCAACTTATCAAGCAAGCAGTAACGAAAGAGTAGCATAACGTACGAAAATTTCTAACTGGCAAAAGAAAATGTAAGTAAAATATTCTATTGTATAAATTAATTTAATAATATTGTTATATAATTTGAATTGAAATAGGGATTTTGTTTTATTTTGTGTATTAGTTTATTTATTTATGCATATTTTACTTTCTCTACGATTCTTTCTATATATGTGTGCTTTTATTGTATATTATAAATTCTCTAATTTCAAATCAACATGATGGTAAAATATTTTGACCATAAATGTTGCCTGTTTAAGAAGTACACATTAAGTATATTGACAAAAAGTTTAGTGAAATACTGATCGAAATAGTTTAGAATGCTTTTGATGACTCAATTCCTATTGCCTCCTTTAATTTTCAGTTAAAAATTAATTTGTGAAATTTTTTACTTCTTTGAAATAAAAAGAAAGTAAAAGATAAAACCTAATGCTGTACACTATATCTATATCGCTAATGATAGGATACTATGCAAAGCATTTATTTTGAAATTATTGATTTTAAGTGGTCAATGTGTAATACAGTATCGACTCTTGTATGACTGTAATAATTTATATTATTTTCAGATAATTGAAGTTATCAATATTGAAATTATTCCGAACTGCTGATACACAATTTCAGTGATGCGATAGTAAACGAGCAAAGAAAAAGTCTAAATCGAATTCCGTGGGCATTCTTATGTAAATCTCTTGACCAAATTTTTTATTGTTATTCTAAAGAGCTTCGACTTGAGGATGAAACTCAGCATAGCTTTTCAAATCGTCTGCTACGTTTCCATGGTGATCCCAGTTGTAAGGGGACTTCCTGCAACGCTTCCAGAAAGTCAAACAACGATAAGTTCAAACCAAGGACACAGAAACTTCAGTATCGCTCTAAGTAATTCTTCGACGACGTTGAGTGCTTCTTCTGCGCCAACTGATTTTCCCCAACATCATGACTTGTCTTCTGAGAGAAATCGCCCAGCTATGGAGAACGTAAGCATTGCCGTCATCACTGGCGACCAACCAAACAAAACTGATTTTTCAAAGAACGACGGTTCTTCAGAAGGAAACTTTACCGCTGACGTCACTATGATATCTGATGTCACACAGATCTCTGACGTCACACAGATCTCTGACGTCATACAGATCTCAGAATTCACCAGTGATAATCATTCGATCGCTACAGCTCGGCTCCCCTACGAAGTTTCCTATGAGATGAACCCCAGGTCCAATGAGTCCGAAAACACCATCAGCATCACAGATGAGACGGCGCCTGACTCTCACCACACACCACCTCAGGGCGGCGCAACATTTGAACAATCCCTCGGGGCTTTCATCAACAACACTGTCTCAGAGTCCTTGGCTACATCTATGCAATTAACAGATATCACTACAGCGCGATTTGACAATAAAATCACTACTACATCGGAGCCAGCAGCTGATACCACGACGCCGATCATCGATGATATGTCATCAGAGCACGAGGAGTTGACCACTGGATGCAATGAAACAGCTGACAACGAGCAATTGATCAGCGACATCAAAAGAAACATTCTGGAGAGGTTGGGCATGAAGAACATACCAGATATAAGCAATTTGAACACGACTGTACAGCAGAGAAGAGATATTTTGAGGTTGTACCGTAAGAGCCTGCAGGTCGTCAATGCTAAACAGATGTGGCACGATGAGGTGGACGACGACGCCTACCAGGCGTCTGAACAATTCACGAGTTTTACCGACACAGGTACGACATGTCTAGAGCAAATTACGTTTTATTTATTGCCAAAATATTTTTTCAGTTATACAGAGTTAATGTATTCTTTAGCACCGACTGTTTCGACATAACTATGTTTGTTCTATTCTTGACTAATATTTGGTTTTTTTGTAGAAATAAAAAATCCACTAAAGCTCAGACTTTCTATTTTGGAAATTTGCGGACTTTCTATTTTGAAAATTTGATAAATTCCCGCCACGTGATTCGTTTCTAACAAGATGGAAGTTAGATTCGTCCTTAGTTCAATACTGTCTACATCTTTAGACTATCCGCCATCTGTCTACTACATATAACCTAATATACTTCTGAATCAAAGACAGTTTTTCCATAGTAAGAATTTAAAATGCGTGATATCTGCCTGCGTTAAAATTTCGAATGATGATTAGTAGGCACGCTATTTAAAAATAAATCCAACTTCAATATCTATTTTTTCATTTAGCTACGCACCTTGGAGACGAATTTGCTACAGGTACCTGTGTTGCTATGTTGCGAATTTTTGCAGTTGGCTACGCTATAGTGTAACTGTATTGAGTTCAAACACCGACCACTTTCTATTTGATTAAAGACTCTTACTCCAAATCAACGTTAACGTTGTTTTTCAGTCGCTATTAGCGTTTCATCTAGTAAGAAAGAGCACAGTAAATTTGTCCATACAAATATGTTCATAAATTATATATATATATATATATATATATATATATATATATATATATATATATATATATACATATAAATTCATCTACACAATTTTATAATCATTTATTTATTCTTACAGGAGATTGGCCGGAAAAACTTGCCCTCTCGAGCAAGGTCACGAAGGTCAAATATTCTCCCAAGAGAATTTACTTCCGTGTAGACATCACCGAGCCAGAAGATCCGCATTTGGAGACTATAGTCACTTCAGCCACGTTAAACATCTTCAAACGTCGCCTGCGACCACAAAATTTCATCCAGAACGACATCATAGATCGCTCAGTGAGAATCGATATCTACCAGCTAATCTATTCCCCTCCGAACAGCGAAAAACCAAGCGGGAGATGGTTAAAGAAAATCGTGGACTCCAAACTCGTGTCCACGATATCAGGAAACGGTTGGGAGTCATTCAGTATCTCATCAGCTGTTCAGGATTGGATTCACGATCCTCAATCCAATCACGGACTTGAAATAGTGGCAGACACTCGTTACGTCACGGATGACGTAATCGACTGGATCGTTAGGGACAACAGCGGAATAGCGCTCAATTCAGATGAATCAACCAAACTGCCTACTCTTGACGTTCTGACTCGGCACAAAGCAATCCTAGGAAGAAAAAGGGTGGTCCGATCGATCCAGGAAGACCCACGTCCGGGAGATTGCGAGCCTGGACTGGGAGACGGTCTCTGCTGCAGGGATAAACTAGTCATAAAGTTCAGCGACCTCGGCTGGGACTGGATATACGCACCTCAAGCCTATATGTCGTATCACTGCCGAGGACGCTGCCCTTCAGGCCACAGGGTGGCTAGTCGCTTCTCTCATATCAAGTCGATCCTTCTAGACGCCGATAGAACGAGAGAGGTGTCGGTCCAGTGTTCGGCCACAAGGCTCAGTCCCCTAAGCATCGCTCACTACAACGAACAGGGAGAGCTGACGGTTACCATACTGGAGAATATGTTCGCAGAACAGTGTATGTGCGTATAGTACATCTACCTTAAAGATCTTCCCAGTCTTCCATCAAGTTCCTTTCGTTCCCTCGTCAATGTTCTTACTGGACTGTCTGAAATTTGTGAATAATTGCCTTCCATTGCTTACTTCCGTTCAAACATGTTATTCTGGAAATACAGGGTATTTGCGTATTGTACTGTATTTATCCTAAAACGAGTATCTCTGTTAATTTTTATATTCTAGTATATTCGAGTACATTGTATTTTGAGAGTAATTTAATTTCGAAAGATGGTGAAAATGTTACGAGTATTATAAATTATTTTAGTTGAGATTTTTAAAATGCTTGCTTAATTTATGATTAGTAATTTAATTAATTATTAATAATTACTAATAATAATTAATAATGTAATACATAATTTTAATAATGCATATTTGTTTAGGCAAGTCCTAAAACTGTAAGGTTTGTGATTTTATTAAATTCACGTTTAGTTCGAGGGTGCCATTTCATACAAATATTCACCCATAAGCAACATTAATTCAGGATACTTTTTCAAACCGTGAAGTTTTTATACAAATTCTATCATTTGGTTTTTACTTTTGTTGCGATATGTATTAACAGTTTTATTATGATTTAGAGTTACGAGTTGCCTCGAAAATATTGCATTAATATTTATTAGGAAAATACATACATGTATGTATTGACTATAGCGTAGATATAGATCCCACATTTATACAAAAAATACGATTATGAATGTCTAATTAAGTGATCTTACTAGACTGATTAATATAAAGTTGTCTTAGTTCACATCGTCTGATTATAAAATATATTCTTTTCTTTCATATTATATATTTCTAAATATGCTATGTGTATTTATAGGATAAAAGAAATCAATTGCACGTTTAAATCTTAGTAGTCTATTACATAAAAATTTTAATTAGGTTTGAAAGAATTCAGTTTGCGCTCGTCTTTAACCAATCAGTCAATTAAATTATACCGAAATAGTTCCATGCGAACCAAAAATACAAACCTTCTGGCAGATTCCATCTTTGTTACTTGCAGTTAGTGCACGTTTTTCTAAATTATTCAGAAATAAAAGTATTTACGTTTCAATGTTTTTCTTCTGTATATGTTGAGGTGACATCCCTGACATGTGGGGACGTCCCTAACTTCATCCTTGGATGAGTAAACGGACGATAAGCCTTTATTTATTTTTTATTAGACGTAAAAGTAAAAATATATACATTTGTGCACAACGGCATTAATTTCGGTATGTATTTCTGGTAGTGATAGTTTAGAGTAGAACATGTAGTAAATTCTGATTGCATATTTATGACATTGCTGATATATATATATATGTATATATATATATATATATATACATACATATATATATATATATATATATATATATATATATATATCGTATTTATTTGTGATATTGAACTTAGTAGTGTGTACTGAGGACGGGTATACTCCACTGTGATTATGGAATTGCTGTGCTTTCATTTTAATAGCAATTGAATACTCTCTCGACAGTTGTGCCATATTTTCCTTTATTCAGGCCAATTACAAGGCGTCGTCTTATCCAAAATTTTCTTTTATTAAACTTGCACAAACGACAAGTGTAAATCTATTAGATTCCGTACTTTCGAAGTATTAAGGAACTTTGATCGGGCATGTTAATTTAGTTAATGCCCTGCTAGTTAATCGTTTAAGACAATTTTATGTCATACGCAAAATTGTCAGCTAATACTTCCGTGTACCCTCTAAATCGATTACATCATCATCATTATCGTCATCATCGTCATCATCCTCTAAACCTATTATATCTTACTGAAAAATAACAGAATAGCCGTAAAAAAATAGAATAGGAGTTCAGCATATTAATTGTGGAAGCTTGGTGTATATTTGAATGAAACAATTTAATCCTTCGCAATCGAAAAAGTGCTACTGACCAGAGATAATTATGTCAGATACATATTTATTAATATTCTTGCAGTTTACAATATCTGTTGAATTTTCCATCCACTGATGGTTAGCCGGTTATGTGTGCAGATATTAGTAGATGCATTTATTAAATATTAATTGATCGTCGCTTTTATTTATTAGTTAACCTCCATTGAGCAACCTTAATCGTATTTAAAATAAAGTCTTTTCGATCAAGTGCGATGATGAACTATTACAAATTTTAATAAATACTGTCCTATGAGACGTCTCTGACATTACCTTATGGCGAGGAATCGGACGTTAAATTCTGAGTGATTATTGATTGATTTATTGATTATGTATTTGATGGATTGTTTTTTAGAGATCACTTCGGAGTCCCTGCAAAGGAAAACATCAATTTTTCAAACATTAAGTAAATACATTATTTAATTTATAATAATTACACTTGTTGTGTCCTAGTCATTGAAGAATAATTCAACCATAAACTGCACGTGTTGTAATGGGCGACTGAAGATAGCAGCAGAAAGCCACCACAGAAGCCGTATTTATTCCAGTCCAAGAGCTACATTAAGGCTTTGATAGGACCTAGTCCTTGTGATGGAATAAACTTATTGATCTGTGTGCCCTCTCGAAAAGACTGGATGCTTTAATTTGTGTCTTGGACGTGCTAACTGTCAGAGAAGTAGAGATAGAGAGATAAATACCTAATTTCATTAAAGATTATATAAAAAAGTACAGAGCTGCAAAGCTGATTTTAACGTCAGTTTTATCTTTGGAAAGCGATATCTGTTATAAAATTATTACAAGTTTTTTTTCTTGAAAATGTGAGTCGTAGCACTGCTACCATTTAACTCTCTCTATGTCGTGTGTTTGACTGAAGGCTGACTAGAATGAAATAATCATTGTTGAATTCTATTCTACTTGAAATTGATTAACTTTGTATAAATATGACGCAATAGTACGTTAACCAGTCCCTCTTAAGTGACTTGATTACATTTTATTTATACTATTTCAAACAACTATGAACTTGAATTTATTATTTTTCCTGTATTCATCTGATCGTTTTATTGCGGAACCGTATACATTTGTTGTAATAAAGTTGTGCAATGTGATTTTCTTCCCATTACTAAATACGAGATATCAGAGACGGATTTTGTCCTTAAAGCAAAGGGTGCTGCCAAGATAAATTTTGATATTACCAACAATGATTCTGTCAAAACAAGATTAAGCCTATATTTGTGCTAGGATGAATTACAACCGTGACTTAGAAACGCTGTGCTGCGTATACTCAGCATATTTCAATTTTGAATCCAAAATGTTAAATTTGATATCTATAAATGTGAACTTTGAATTTGCAAAATCTCATTATAAACTCCTCGTACTGCATTATTATGGAATTAATTTATTAAATTATAAACTATGAATCATTTTATGGCTGTTTTGCTGTCTCGATAAAATTTGTTCGCACGAAAATTCTAAGTATCGAAATAATTATGGACAGTTTAACTTTACTTAAATATTTCTTTACCATGAACATTCAATGACAAAGAATCCTCTCTACGTCTAATAATAATAATAATAATAATAATAATAATAATATGGCTTAATATGGCGAGCACTTTCAAGAGCAGGCATCCCTTCCTCTAAGGAACCAAGTGGGTTGTCCAGATCAGACGGCAAGCGTCCGGACGGCATGACTTTAGTGCCCTGGTGCAACGGTAAGTGTGCCGTATGGGACGTCACGGTCATTGATACTATGGCAAACTCCTACCTGAATACGACTTCAGTCACAGCCGGTGGAGCTGCTGTTTATGCCGCCTCTAGGAAGTTGGATAAATACCGTGATCTGTCCTTAGGATATGAAGTTGTTCCGGTGGCCATTAAAACCATGGGCCCGATGAATCCCGAAGGAGCTGACTTTATTAATGGCATAGGCAGACTTATTGCAGAGCAAACCGGCGATAAGCGAGAGACTTCTTTTCTTTGGCAAAGGCTTTCCAAGACTTTGCAAAGATTTAATGCAGTCTGTTTCAATAATTCTTTTAAGCCGATTGATGACCTCGAGTAGCCGGGCGGCGATTCAGCACGTATTGCTTGAATGGTTTTTATCAAACCCCAGGTTCTTTACACCGGGGAAAAAAAATAAAATAAAATAATAATGATAATAATAACAATAATAATAATAATAATAATAATGCAAAGATTCAATGCAGTCTGCTTCAAGAATTCTTTTAAGCCGATTGATGACCTCGAGTAGCCGGGCGGCGATTCATCACGTATTGCTTGAATCGTATTTATCAAACCCCAGGTTCGTTACACTGGTGTAAAATAATAATAATAATAATAAAAATAATAATAATAATAATAATAAGTATATTTATAAAGCGACACTCTATGCTAAATGCCGCAGTAGCGCTGAATGGACAGTGAAGGTCAAGTAGCCTGGTGGTGTAGTGCCACAATCGGTGTATAGACTAGAACTCTGCTAGTCTGGAGTATGTGCGACCAATTTGTCTAAACCATAGAAATCATCACCACGTGGCTACAAATATTTTCACTGTCATATCTGAGTAAGTAATCTCTTGCGAACACACGCAGCTCTCAGTAGGTTCAATTCTCAATTTTCCCGAACCTATTCGGGTATAATAAGAAATTTCACCATCGGTAGCTCTAAAGAAAGTCTCTTCGAGTTACCACAGCGTCGTGTTTGGGGACTTCCACAAGATTAGTCAATTTTCAGAGATGGAAAGTACTAGATTAGTTGTCGATTATCTTCAGAACTATGACATAATGTTACAAGGCCAATTCTTAATGGACTTACAGTAATTTCATGCATAAATTATTAGACAGTGTCTGTTAACATGCCTATAAAATATAATTTTATTAAACGTTTAAAAGTTACCCAGATCATAGAAAATAAGCTGCGCTTATGTTAGCCCTAATTTCATAACTTGATAAATATATTTTCTAATGCGTCTTTGCATTGCCTAATTAGCTCAACAACAAACTAATTTAGTAAAATCGTATTATGAATAAAATAAATACATACAAACAAAAACAAAAAAATACATTCTGTATTTTTAATAATAACATAATAATGCATAAAAAATAATAATAATATTATTATGCTTACATAATTATGCTGAGAAAATGTTACTTTTCTATGAGGATATTGATTCCCTCCAGATTTCAGCTCAATCATAATTCAAAAGACTTCCGTTTACATGCCGACTAGTTTTTTCCTTAAAATTCTTACATATTTTGTGTTATGTCAAAATTTAAGCCATTTAACTAAAATCATTCAAAATTCCACAACTCTACTTGACCTCGTGTGCTGCTTTCAACTATTCTGTCGATTCTACAAGGGTATTTGAAATTTTACTGAACATAGATGTACTTATTAAGAAAGACTTCGACTAGAAGGTATTTAGGACAGCCACAATTTGGAACATCAAATCTAAATGTTCATGTGGTTTTCATCACTATGTGTGACTCATCAACAAGTTCAGTGATATATTTATATCCAAGTACGCCGAAATATTTAGCACCGGCGCGAAAAAATAATACGTGTAGGCCTATAATATGCAGAGTACTGGTACAGAAAAGACATGTTTACTGCTTGAAGGTTAAATACCTCAGAAATAAACTTTCAAGTAATTAACATTTTAAGAGATTCACTGCCAATCGTAAAACTGCACATCTTAGGGAAACTGTGCTTATACAATTAGAATTAACTGCTACTACAAATTCCAAAACAATTCCAACAAATTCTTTTAAATAAGCTTTTGATTCAATAGTTATATAATTTATTATTAGGTATAATGCAGTGTATTTTGCACCTAATTATAAATAATGCCTCTTTATTATATCTAGCCACATTTACTGTTTATAGGTCTTTCTTCTTAACTGGTTACGGTAAACGTCAATTAAATGATCAGACCTGGTTAGATTCATAATAACTAGCCTAATATTTATCTCTCTCTCTGATATTTAAACTAGCGTTTCTATTATGAAATATAATTTCTTTGTCTTTTATCGATATTAGATTTCAAATACTACACTTGCTAAACCTTTAACTTTTATTTTTGCATCGTTAATATTTAATTTAGTCTATTTTGTTTCAAACTTAGTGAGAAAACTTACCTCTGATTCATAAAGGGAAATAAAGTGCCCTATATAAGACACATTCTAATCTATTGATCGAAACTGATCAAGAATTGAGTAAGGCAACAGGAAATCAACTCACAAGCCAAATTTTCACAAGCTAGAAGATACATAAGGTATGGATAATTAAGGCTTTCTTTTCTACTAACTTGTTAGTCTCTAAAGTGCTTTTCTATACAGCGCGTATGCAGACGCTGAGTGTGCATGTATACCGTGGACTTTCCACTTGGCAGAACACTGGAGATCATCAAAGGGAAAAAATCGCTTATCAAATAAATGTATTTTGTAATATTGTACTCTACAGTTCAAATTTAGCACTCTGTATTCTAATTGTCTCTCTACTGTAACTGGCTTTCTAATCATGAAGTTGTTAAGTTTTTTTTTCTCGATCCGTCTTAGATTATTGTAAAACATGTTGGCATATTCAGATGGTAGGGTGAAGATTTACTTGCATTTAAGCATAAGACACCTACGAGCTATTCACTTAAGATTAGAGTAATTTCTTTTGTCGACGTATTAATTCCATCAATTTAATAAATAACTAATCAGTTAGCTAATTAGAAAGTATTGAAAGTCGATCAAATATATGAAGATATTGTAACTTTTGTGAAAAAACAGTGCTAGCTACAAAGGGCCACCACAATTATAGCATCTAACCTCCTTCATGTCTGGAACATAAATTAACATCGGTACAAGCAAACAAATCAGTACCTCAGTTTCTGAAGTCTTTTCACTATCATAGATGCTTTAGTAGCTTCTTAGGAGCAAGATCAGTAAGTGATATTCTCAATTTTCTCGAAACAAATCGAGAAGACAATCATCACTAGATCGTGATTTTCGCAGTATAACTAATAGATATATCATTAAACCAATTCAGTCTCTCCTCCTACCAACGATGTCGACAAGCGTATATCAATTGAGAGTTGCCTCAGGATTTCATCACTCGACAATATTCTGTCAGTAAGCGGCTCCATAGGTCGAGCATCAAATCTGCTTCCGGCGCAGTACTCCGAACTCCACTAATCGCTGTAGAAGTTTGAAAATTGGTTTCGATCAACGAATTCCTGGCATTGCGCGTGCGGTTGGTCGACGACTGTACGCGGACTATTTTTGGTGCGTCGATTGCGGTCTAGAGACAAGTAAAGTCACTGTTAGAAAGAGTAGACGGACGAATAGGAATTTGCCACAGTTTACCTGAATTCATCAGAATTGGCCATACCTGCTTGTAGTATTTGGTCGATCTGCATTTAGTCGAATCACAAAGAAATAATGAGAGCTGGAAAGAAGTGTAAAAGCTTAAAAAATTAATAAATAATAAATACATAATAGTTAATAAATAAAGTCTATAAGCTTGTTGCCAATTTCAAATCACACTTACATGTAATTACACTGTAGACTTTAACATTGAAAATCTTTTACACAGCAGATGAAGCCGAGTTAGTGATATAATGGACAAAATCATCTTAATTTCTGTAAATAACAGTTTACTTAAATGAAATGTAGTAGAGAGTTTTAGAGATATCTATAGTCATCGACTTTTTTACAAATAAGTCATTTTATGAAAATGAATAAATTTTGTGGTCATCATCTTAATTAATTTATTAATATGAGGAGAATTATTTTAAAATATCTCAATTTTTCTACTGCTGATTAGTCGAAATTTTCGGATCTACCGAGGAACGCATTTTGCACTGAAGCGAAGCGGCGGTTAAAACTGGCTGAATTTTATGAATGGCCAATGAGTCATAAGCTTCAGAGGAATCTCTATAATTCCTTACCGCAGAATGTTTTCGATGTTAAGCTGCAATTGATACTGCCCACCTCTTCTCTTTGATGCTTAAATCAATGCACTTGATCTAATTATGTGCCTTAAGTGCTCCAAACTGTTATGAGGTAGCGACAAGTTTTCAAGTTTAGTTTTTTCATTCTAGGCAAACTTAAAATTAAGATAGTTTGCAATTAAATATTTTCCTAAAAGATTTTTTGCCTAGCCGATTTTGTAATACATTTGAACGAACAACAAGAAGCGAAGCACAAATAATAATTGTAAAATAAGGCAGATATGCTAGTAAAATAAAAGCTACTCTTCGATTCATTGCAACAGTTGCAATAATCGCACACTTTTTCCTCAACCCTTGGCATTTGGTAACGTCAATACAAATTCGTTCAAAACAGACCTCCAAATGGGGTTAAATGGGATGTTAGCTAGTTATCATTATGCATCATAATTTGACTTCTCGCGAAAATAAAGCAAAAATTGAGAAATTTATTAACATTATTCGATTTTATTAGTTGTTTGGTCAACTATTTATGTCCTGTTATATCTTCTGCTGCAACCCCTTTCTCTGGCATTTCCTGCATTCTTGCCAACATTTCAACAGGTAGGCCTTGAAATCTTAATCGTTTCCTCGAAAAATTAACATTTCTCCTCTCTTAAATGCATGTAGATTGAAGGGATCAGAAAAATGTATCACGTGAAACCAAAACAATAAATTTATTTAATACAGCTAATCTCCACTTTGAATAATTACATTTATACAATATATTTTGAGAAAATGACATTTAAAATATATACTTTAATTAAAATGTAATCCGGCATTTAATTCCCTACAATAATCTATTATTCAAAAATATATATTTATTATTTTAGTAAAACGTTCAAATAAAGTTTTAACTAATTTTATGGAAAAATACTGCGATTTGATTTAAGAGGAATTAAAGGTATGCGGCGAAAGTAGGATTTAGATCTGAATGTAGTGACGTAAAAGGATGTCGGAATTAAACTTTTCGTTTGAATTTTGTTTTCATACATGACTCAAGTACAACTATAACATTACACGAAACCTATTGCACTTAGAATCGATACATTAAATAGGTAGCAATCTACATTCCGAGAGACTATAAATAAACAATTGTGAAATCTTTTTAATAATAACAATAAAGATTTAACGTCCGTTGCCTATTTGCGGCAACTGTGAGCATTAACGCTAGAAGATTTCGTGATGGCAAGTATATACAGTGCTTTTCATTTAAATATTTAAAATTTATATTTTTTCACGTAATTGCCTTAAGACAGCTACTTAAAAGTAATAAATTTGGATAAATGTCTTTCCTAATTTGTACAAAAATGCGCATCAATCTATAAATGGGTACGTATTTCTTAACAACTGCATAGTATATGTGGTACATACATGTAGTTCTCGTATATTTAACATCGAAACATCGATAGCTTATTTGTTTCAATAGGACGATATGAAAATATTTTCGAATATTTAGCATTCCAAGTTCAAAGCGAATCATATAGTACGAAAACTATGAATTCTATGATAGGCAGGGTCGTGTTAAGTTGGGTCTAGGAGGGTAGGATCGTGTAAGGAGGGGTAGGGGAGTAGCAGAGGTGGGGTCATGACGGCTTGCTCAGCGGTCAGACGTCAATGAAGAGAAAACTGAGAAGCGACATCTGCCGACACGCGAAGTTTAAATATATCAGAGTCACTGCCGCATTGCCGCATTTCTAACATCTTTTCTTACTGGTTGATTGATTTGATACTTTGTGTTTAAGACAATATTTATAATAATATAATAAATTAGAAATTATATTAGGAATTATTTAGTTCCTTGATATGTGATGTCATATGTATTGACAATCCTTAATAGTAAAGTATTTAATAATCGTTCTTATTCTTGTTCACTTTTCTTCTGATCCTTCTTTTCTCTTTCTTGGCATTTTATAAATATATATATATATATATATATATATATATATATATATATATATATATATATAAGGTAAATATTCATTCTCAAAGTCTGTTTTCTCGCTCCATAAGAACACTCCTTTGATCAGCAAATTAATCCCGTCACAAATCCTATGCCTTATCCATACCTTATGTAGCCCATAGCTTGGGAAAAGTATGGCTTCTGAGGTGGTTTCCGGTTGTCTTCCTAGTTAGATGCATTAGTTGCCTTTTATTCCCGGGGGAAAATATTTCATGGTGAGGTGGGTCTCCTCTAGCCATCCTCAGCTCCTGCCTTAGTCGCATCTTACGTACACGCAGCAGATTGTTTGCGGTGCCCGATTCTGCAGTGGTCCAAACACACCCGAGTACAAGAAGGAGATTATAGTTTTATATCTTAAGCGCTTAATCTTGTTTTGCATTTGAAAATACGCGTATCCACCATTGCATTTTAAAAATTAACCCAATAGTATGGTACGTTTAATATGCATTCTAGATGACACACGGAGTCCCAGGAGGTACCATGGGACTCCGCTAAAGCCGATAAAGCTGGTAAAGCTAAGGTTAACGTCAGTTTACTCACTCAAAAGCGATGTAAGTGACGGGCGAACGCAGGATTTGAACCTCCTACATACTGATTCACGAGATATTACAATTATCAATTATGATTTCTTTATAAGATTAATTATCAGAAAATTACTATATTGGTTTTGTATTTGAAAAGATCCAGGCATCACAAGGAGTCAGCCGCTTATTCCGTGTAGGTCAGATAATGCCACCGAGGCAGCACACTCTGACCCAACCCGTTGATACGGTCAACTGAATCTCTGTGGGATCATAGCCCTCGATATCTAAGACCTCTCTAAAGAAAAGCCGAAGACACCGATATCAGATATGATCAACTAAGTGCAATTCTGGTTGCGTTTAAATACTCCGAGTGTGGAACTTATAGATCAAATAACGACGATGCCATATTACATATATATCAGTGATGTCGTCATTTAGGATGACGTAGTAAATGTAAACAACGAAACATATGCTGTGTATTCCGGTTTTATAAAAATATAGCCATGGCGAGATTAAAGAGATTAGATTTAAGGTTGTATCATTTGTGAGTGTTAGTGTTTCAATAGGAAAATGTCGAGGTTCGCTATAAACTACAAATCTATTTAAATTATTTTATAATTAATAAAATAACAATTTTGGTTGCATACATGTTTCTGCTTAGAGTTATCTGGCCACATGCTCTTCAAAGTTTTATACTTGTATTTCTGCTTTCTTTTCGGTATAATAGACGTTGAATTCTTATTGATTGATTAATAACGCCACTCGTTTCTGAGATAAGAGAGTATTTGTCCTGACAATGCACACTAATGATTGTATTTGATTTCGCAGTTTTATATTTTAAGTTTTCCACGATTTCAACATATGTCTTTACCTGATGCAGCATGAACAGAGTTCATGCTGCTCCTCGCAGGTTGACAGATAAATGCTGAAAGATGCATGCTGAGATAAATCAGTGTTCACTGATTTATCTCTCTTCTCCTGCAAATCATGCAAACTACTTAACGTAATTATGTCTTTGAATATTGCTTTATATGGAACTCCATTCCTGTTGAAATTAGTAATTTAAAGTTGTATGCTTCATTTAAAAGATCATAGAAAAGTGTCTTATGGAATCGTGATAGTATCATCTGTCCGTTCTTAGCGGAATAGTTTTCCATTTTGCTATGTTTGCTAAATTCATTCTTCATTTGTTCATATTTGCTAATTTTACTAGTATTGCTAGTATGTAGGTTCTTTTTATTTTTTGCTCTTTTACTATGATGCTTGCTATTTTTGCTAGTCTGTAGACTTGTAGTATTTTAACTCCTAATATCATTAATCGTACTTATTTCCTGTGGTGGTCAGCTAGATACAGCACCTTGTGCACTCTCTGATGGCCGCAAGATTCACTAAATAAGATGTTTGGACTTGATTTGAATGATTGTTGAGGTTCAAGTGTCTGGCGCATTTATGTTCATTGATATGATGTTTGCATGATGATGTGTCTGTATGCTGTGATTTGTCCTATATTTATTTCAACTTAGGTTATAATATTATAAAACTTAGGTTAGAAAACTGGTACAGATTTAAAAATCTAAATACTAAACCTGGCTCAGCTTATTGGTATATTTATTGATACTAAAGAGCAACTCTACAGCAAAACACCTGTAAAACAAGAGGAAACTTCATTTATTATATTTATTAGTATTTTAATACGAATACAATGACACAATACACGGAGACTAGAGAACACAAATCGTCCAATGAACAAACTGCACAAAATTAAAAAATATCTTTTAAATATATCTATTGATCTATTTCCATGTATGCATAATTTTTTGACTTCAAATCATTTTTACTGCTGATTTTAATGCGATAAAAGCATAAAACTAGCGCAATAAAATCCACGATCTTATTATAACTCTATGTGAAGTACCTAAAATGTAGGCCTACCTGTATGTGAAATAATATAAAAAGTCAAGAAGTCACAAGCCCATGTGGCATTATCAAGAGAACTAGGATGCTCCAGCAGTTTTCTAGCCATTGAATTGAATGATAGAACTTCAAAGGAAAAACCTATACTTAGTCCGTCTTTTTAAGTCTTGTCTTGACAGTTATCTCTCAATTGACCTAACGGCAATGTTTTTACACTTCTTTCCTACATCCTATAATTATTTCTGAAGTAAAAATTAAATTAGCCAATTCAACAATTTCAATTTCGTTTCTATTACCAATACAATTTAAAACGAAAAATAGCTAGAGTATTTCAACAACTTCTGATCGTTTCCTGACCATCGTCTGATATATTTTCCTGCTTAACTACTTTAGGACTCAGTCCCGATCTCGGAGTTTCAGTCTTAGAACTTCGTCTCAGATCTAATGAACCACTATCCCTCGAATCCCTCAAGCCTGAAGTCACAGGTTCAAGTCCGTGTCGGACTGCTTCCAGTTTTTTCTTTCCATTCTTGGACTGAACACCGTGAAATGGAAAACTGGAAGAGTTTGAGGAAAGGGACGAAGTGGAAGCAGTTTTTCCGCAGACCCTGTGATGCACCTCCCAGTGCCTGAGCTGACAGAACTGACCACAATACTTCGCGGCTCTGCAGCCACTGCAAGTCTCATGGGCCTCTCGTCCACAGTTCAGACATGCCTACAGGTACAATTAGTCAATTGAAATTAATTTAATTAAATTATTTAGAATTAAAATGAGAGAGGATTTAAATTAAGAGGATTTGAATTAGTTTATTTGTATCTCGAACCTAGTTAAACTGGGATTCAAGGGAAGATGATGATGATGTTAATTTAAGATTACAATTTAATTTAAATAGAAATGTAATTTAAATTTACATTTATTTAAATTTAAGTTTAATTTAAATTAAAATGAAATTATCAGAGATGGTCATGGATTTCATGCTAAATGTAAGGGATATGGATGAGAAAGAGTGATGCAGTATTTAGAGATAGTTTCGGTAGCAGGTCAGAAGGAAGTAGACATCAATTTCTTTTTCTAAATAGAGGGAAAGTTTCCTCAAAAATCTTTAACTCTTAAGCTCAAAGCCGTGAGCCGTAAATTGGAGTTTTTATTCATAGTGGTGAATGAAGATAACTTTCTGGTGATAACTTTAGCATCATTTTCAACGTTTCCGATTCGCTGTCGAACTGTTTCAATCCAACGTAAAATGTGAAAAACTAAAAGTATGAAAAAGTTGCAACAAAAATACTTAAAATAGTTTCTTATGCGAAACTAACTTCTGTAGAATCCCTCTGCCTATTGAAAATAGCTAGGGCTTCCTGTCGGGCCTTTATGCGCACTTCGTCAATAGTTCTCTCCATCTTGACACGCTCCACGGCTATCGTCTGGGCGGCACTAAGCTCAGCGGCAGCCACAGCTTTCTGTAGCTCTGTGACAGCCTGCAGACGAACTTCTCGCACGATTTCGTCTGTTAACAAATATTACAAATATATAATTAAATTAATAATTAAGTATTTATAAATAGTTAATATAATTTATTAAAACACAAACACATGATTAAGTAGAGCATTTAAAAAAAATTCACCTATTCTAATATTTCCGTATTTACTAAGCAAGTCATATCAAAATGCAAGAAAAACACCATTATTATCTAGAAAAAAAAGTATTTATCCTTAATTATAATATGACGTTGCTAACGTTAACATTCTCATGAAGATGAAAGTATTGCTACATAAGAGTTACTTATTGTTACATTAATCATTTGACGGTAGCTCGAGTGTGTCGAGTCGTCATGAAGAGAAAGAGAAGCCTAGTGTTTCTGAACCTTGACGTTAAACAAACTACACTGTGTTTTTTATAACTGATACCCCAAATTGTTTTAACAATAAAGTCGTAAGAAGTTGACCGATGTTCTTGAAATTTACAGCACTTGACCAGCAGCCAATTCTACAAAATATATAAAAATTTCGTTTGAAAGTCTTTAATAACGTGAAAGTTATAGTTTTGAGAATAGGAGTGGGGTCAGATAAGAAATTTCCAGTACAGGATTACGGGCGTGTTACATGCAGCGTAAATTATCTCTATAAAAATAATAGCGAACACGTCACAAAATTTCAGCTAATGCTATTTTGGAGAGCAATCAGTTCTTTGCAAAATGACGTAAAATACGTGCTGATATGTTGCTCTTAATTGACAAAGTTATTGAACTTTTAATGCATGCATTACATGTCTGGGTACAACTGCTATCACCGCAGCCACTGCAGCGGCGTCCTCTTCTTCGTTTATTCTCTTCATGCAATGCATGCATAAAAAGTTCGATAACTTTGTCAATTAAGAACATATCGGCAAGTATTTTACGTCGTTTTGAAAAGAAACGATTGCTCTTAAAAATAGCATTAGCAGATATTTTATATTGCGTGTTAGCTATTGTTTTTATAGAGATAATCTACGCTAAATGTAACACGCCCGTAATCCTGTATTGGGAATTTCTTATCTGACCCCACTCATATTCGCGAAACTATAATTTTCACGTTCTTCAAGATATTCAAACGAAATTTATCTATGATTTGTAGAATTGGCTGCTGGTCAAGTGCTGTAAATTTCAAGAACATCGGTCAACTTCTTACGACTTTATTGTTAAAACAATTTGGGGTATCAGTTATAAAAAACACAGTGTACAACCATGTTGCTAACCATTTTGCATTAAAATAACAACTTTTACTATCAAATTTTCTAAATTCTCATATTCCACCCTAGAAATAATTTCTAAAAAGTACATTCAATACTTTTAAAAGTTTAAGTTTACACTAAATACAACACAAGCTTGTAACTACAATTTTTGGAGTTAATTAAATTAGGATCAATATAATTTAAAGTCAAGGCAATGTAATAAATACATGTATGTGCAGAATCAATTAACTAGTTAACCTACAGGCTGGTTTTAGCTACAATTACTGTAAAGCTCTACAAATATGAAGTATTCAAAGTATTAATCTTCAAGTATTTGAACCTCTGCAATTTTGGTCAAGACTTTGTGCAACGTCAAAATGATCTAACTTTGTCAAAATGATATACTCTTTGTGATACTGTCCCGTGACCATAAAACTGTTGTAGTTTGCTTTAGTCACCCAGGCCTTTATGATCACAGCAGTGCACGAGGATTCACTTCTCTGTTTTTCTTAAGCATATAGCACCCATTTTAAAATATATAGTTTCACATGTTGTGTCCGGGACACTGAAAAGTATTCCAACCGTTAACTACATGTGTCGTAAAAGGCGATAAAGCAAACAGAGGAATGCAACGAGAAACTATCTCAGAAGCCATATTTTTCCAAAGCTTTAAGCTACATAAGTTATATATAGATAGTTCATTGCCTTTTCTGAAGTGATTAACTTATTGATCTACAGAGTGGAGTGCGAAAGTAGACTATAAACCTTGGACCTGCCACTTGGCAGAACATTAGAGAGATAGAGCGCGATATAGTACCCATTTGACGTGCAGTATCTGCCAGATCCGCAGATGGATTGCGTAGCGATGCGGATAACGAACTCTGCCCCAGGTGTTGACTGTCTAAATGATTCAGCAAAATGGAAGGTTGTGCAGTTCTCGATGCCACTTCTTTAACTAGCCACTTCCGACGATACTCCCATGATGAAATCGTCTCCTTGCATCGTTCAACCATTCCGGCAATTCTTCTAAGAAGCTGCAGTACAGTATCACATCTATTGTTAACTAAAAATTATAATTAAATTATTACATTATTAAAGTTTCGTTATACTTATTATTTTAGAACTACATGTATGTGACAGATGGCTTTAAATTTGAAACATGATCTGCAGTCGGAAGTCTTGACTTTCATTTCACATGCTCAGGTGAAAAAACAGAAGCTGTCATATTACTGAAGACTTTAAGAGATCAACACTCTCCACAAGAATGTAAAAGATAGCCTGGTTTCCGAATTCGAAACCTCTTGAATACGAGTTTTCTTGTCCAGATTATGTTCAATGGTCTCCGGTCAATTTTTCGGGGTTCTAATGTTCAGTTGACCGGCCACAGCTTGGATGCAGGAAAGAAACCTATAAGCAAATTATCAGGGTACTAACATCGTCTACGTATTTCCACTCTTCTTCCATCAGATGTGCTGACGTTTCTGACTTGTCTGCTAAAATACAAACAAATCTTCATTCAATAAATCCAAACATTAAAATAAATTACTAATCACTAAAAATCATTCACTCCATGATAGTATTCAGCTCAACACTTTAAAAGCGCATCGTAATAGAATTATTTACAAATAAAATATAAAAATGCAAACATTTAGGACCATACACACATATCACAGATTATGCAACAAACGCAGACATCATTTTTAAATTCGAATTAAATATCCCCCATATATGAGAGACAGAGAGAGAGAGACAGGGAGAAACAGAGAGAGAGAGAGAGATAGACAGAAGAGGGATAGAGGTAGATAAAAGCTGAAGTTAAAGTACAAAGCACAATGTGCGATATAGTACAAGATTTAATTACAGAAGATCGGTAAGTTTTAGAAAAAGAAAATACAAGTAGTTATTAAACATATATCATTATGTAAACAGCTGCTACATTCAATGATTTATCATAAACTGGCAGGTGTTACTCGCAGAAAATCATCTGCTTTAACACTACTACATCAATAGTTTCTTTGTTGCATCTGTCTAATGTTCTCATCTCATGTTTCTATTACAATTGTTTTAATTCACTTCACATTTCTTACAGAGATCAAAACTCTAAAGGACTCCTAGTCAAAAATTAATGTTATATTAATATTATATTTATTTTTAAAATTACAATAACAACTTTTATTTCTTCAAGCCCTAATAAACGTTGTAATGGTATTGTCACGAGCTGCAGTAATACTGTAGAAAGTATTTAAAAGTATTTAAAAGAAAGTCAGTACTGCTCTGAAATTACTTTTAATTTTACATATGCCTAAGTATCAAACTTGACGATGACTTAGAAAACAACGGAAATCTATTCAGAGTACTAATTTTGTTTCTTTAGAGCATTTGTTGATTCTTTAAATCAATAAAATTATAAAATAATAATTAAGTATTTAAAGCTTACAAATGCATTTCCTTTCACTCTTCAATATAAATAGAGACCCATTCTGTTGAGCTCTACATGCTAGTTTCTACTGAATAGACCAATCGTTGGCTTCATTTGAGACACGTCGTAGAAAAGACTTCGAACAATGTAAAGAAGGCAATGGAAGACTACCTCAGATGCCATGTTTTAAATGAGTTGAGATTTTTGTAATGAACAAACATTATTTCTATCAACTAGCTGGTGAAGAGAGCACTCTCTTAGAAGAGTGTAATAGTATAGGAAGTATTTGTACTACTTAATTGACAGAACACCAGCGAGAGAGAAAATTTATAATGATAAGATTGTAAATATTGAGAATATATTTAGATAGTACTTAATAAATGGAATAGTTAACTAAAAGAGCTGATTGAAGGAAAAATGGAAAAAATGGAAAAGAGTTCAGGTAAAGACAGAGATTTTGGATGATAGCTGATTTGTTAACAAATTCATATGTTGAAAAGAGAGAGTGAGAGTAAGAGAGAGATAGATGGAGAGAGAGAGAGAGCGATATATATATATATATATATATATATATATATATATATATATATATATATATGTCTATCTTTCTCTCTCGCTCTCTCTCTCTCTCTCTCTCTCTCTCTCTCTATATATATATATATATATATATATATATATATATATATATAGAGAGAGAGAGAGAGAGAGAGAGAGAGAGAGAGAGAGATTGATAGAGAGAGAGAGAGAGAGAGAGAGTATTTACCGGGAGAGAGGTCCTGTTCTCGAGGACCACTACGGACTCTTGGGACCTCAGACCGGCTGTAGAAGTCATAGAGGCTGAGGAGGGTGGGGGGACTGCGGGAAATCATGAGGGGGGACCTCTTGGGCTGAACTTCATATAATCTAAACGAGGAACAAGACATACAGTATACAACCAAATTATTGTAAGATTTTCAGTATAAATAAATATATTCATGCATAAATAATAATTATTAATATAATAAAGAATACTAGTTTCAAATTTAGTATCAAATCCTGGGCTTTCCCGTCACTGACATCGCTTTCGAGTGAGGAAACTGACGTTAACCTTAGCGTTACCAGCTTTTAATAGTATTTATATTAGTAGAGTATTTATATTAGTATGGTATTTACATTTGTATTTATATTATTTTACATTTAGTATTATTATTTATTTATTTATATTTATTAATAGTATTTATTAATACTAATCATTTCATCAGCTTTAAGCCTTTCAGAGATACACTTTTTTTCTTATATTTTTCAAAGTGATACATTAGAGTTTTGTTCTAATTTTCCCTGCTTAATTAATATTTTCTCTTAGACATTTTTTGTATTTTCGGCAATAATATGGAATATTCAACCAGAGACTGTTTCACACGATTACAAAAAGTTCAGAAATTGTAACGTTTCATTTCTTAGAGATTAATAAATTTTTGTTTTATTATTTAAACCATTTCACTGTAATTATTTACATGTATAGTTGATTTACGGTAAATATTAGATATGATACAAAATATAAATATGCAGCAATGTAATCAAATGCAGAAGCCAATTGGAGAAATGAATCTAACGGCAAATACCGATAAACCTAACTGGGTCCTTTTATAATTTACTGAACCACAAACCACCAATTTGTTGATTGAAGTTTCACCAATTGATTGACTAAAGATTCACCAATTTATTGATTGAAGTTTCATTAATTGTCTGTCTGATTGATTAATGATTTAATTAATTACGTAAGAATTAAATTATTAGCACTTATTAAAGTAGAATTACTCAATTATTTCATTATTAAATTAACTACTTGGACTACCTATCATCGTCATCCAGAGGTAGCGAATGTTTGAGGGCTCTGCCCGGAGTGACTAGAGACGACCCTGACAGTCGAGTGGAACATCGGTACGGTGCTGTCGTTGAAGCGCGGCCACCCAGGGAGATCGGTTCAGTTCGCGGCAGAGAATTTACCGAAGGAGGCCGGGACCCCGAATCCCTATCCAACCTGCGAGGAGGCGATTTCTGGCGTAGTTCTCGCTGAAGCAGAGGTAGATTGGCCTGGTAAAATAGTAAGATTGTAAATTTAAGGCAATAATTTAATTTCATATTACAATTTAGTTGTTAGTTACTAGTCTATACTATTAGTGTAAGATTATAATGCACACTTTGACTATCAATCCAAGGGTATGTCCTGAAGACTGAAAATGGAGTCACTGAAATCATAAGTTCTCCCGCGGTCCGACTGATTGAGAACTACTAAGCAAATTAAAAACTCATCAAAATAAAATCAAAATAAATTTACAAAAAGTATATAGTAATAATAATGATAATATAATAATGATAATAACAATAATAATAATTATTATTATTATTAATACTAATAATAGCAATAATAATAATAATAATAACATATAATAATAATTATAATAATAATAATAATAATAATAATAGCAATACAGCTTTAATAGTATCTTAATTATTAGTATTATTTTAATAGCTTAATCATAAACATTAATCATAGCCTAATAGTAGATATTAGCCTAATAATAATATTAGACTATCGCTAATTTTTCAAAGATATAATGCAGTCTGCTTCAGCAAGATGAACTCGAGTAGCCGGGCGGCGATTCAACATGTATTGCTTGATTTGTTTTTATCATATCTAGACTTCTTTACACTCGATGTGAAATTTTAAAATCATAATATATTGTCACAATAATTTTTAAAATGTTGTTTAATTAATAAGTCTTTAAGTTTTCTACAGGTATATACTGTGTCAATCTGTGTGTGAAAGAATCAATTAATTTATCGATGGGTTGCTCATTATTTAGCGTGATAGTAATCTCTGAATTGAAAATGCTTCATTCAGAAACCGAAATTAAAATTAAAAAGACGCATATTTTTCATTTGAAATTCAAAATATAAATTCGTATGATCTCGCTCAAGAATCAGAAACAATAACATTTACAAATCGTTATGGAATACAATTATACTTGTAAATGTTCTAAAGTATGCTGGATTAGGTTTCAATAGGAAAACATTCAACACTATAGGAATGTAAAAGCCACAGACTGTATATTCCGTTCATTTACTACAATAGGCCTATGAATAATGTTGAATATTTTCATTTTAATTACTCTACATACAATTTGTAATGTACTGTATTTCAAATTAATTTTATTAAATTTAATTAATTACATGTAATTTAAATAGACAAATCCAACTCGCCCAGAGCGAATTTAATTAAGCAAGATTGGACCAGGTTATTATATGAATGGGCGAATATTTTGAATGACAAATTACTGACAGCAAAAGCCTCTGCATTCAATAAGAACCGCAGGTTATATGAAAATTCTTTTAAAGCCATCTGAAAATATGCCTATATGAAGACAGCATTTATTAATAATTGCGGAGAGAAGAAAGAAATAATGAGAATTACAATACAGAATCTTAAAAAAAATTAGTCACTTGAAACTCAATCACGGCGTTGTGCAATATGTGTACAAAACGAATAAAACAATTGCAAATTAGCCAATAGCATACGACTAGATTTTACGGAACTGCACAATTCGCCAGTAATTGGAGAGGCAGTACATTATGTTTTCTAAACAAAGTGCAGGAAATTTTACGAAGGCAATTATATGAGGAAAATTATAGACAATAATCCAGAAGTAGTAAACTCCATGTGAGTCATTCTTACCTTCAGAAACGGAACAACAAACGGTCGAAGAGGAAAGTTGGTGGCTTGCTGAAGTTTAGCATGGAACTCCTCTATTGGAATCTGAGAATTCTAAAATACAATATATTATTACAAGTTACCAAACTATAAAAACAAAATTGTAATAAGTTCATTAGAATTAAATATCATTCTGCGCTAACTGCACATGTTATCTTATATCGACAATGAGAATCTTCAGTTACGTCCTAAGCAATCGAATTCTGGTAACTTCAAGCATGCTGTAAACTTCCAAGTTGCTGCTAAGATATTAATAAAATACTACAGACTTCACTTAATATAACGACAAATAGCTGCCGGTTAATATTTAGTTCAACTGGTAACTTTTAAGAAAAATAACTATGATTTTGTTACTGTAAATTAAAAATTCAATGCATCTCTAGCTAGCAATCTTTTTAAATTAAATTAAATTTGTAACACTACTACCGCATAGCAAAATGAAATCAAAAATTAACATACATATAACATAAATAAACCACTATATAAAAACTTATTTACAGTAAATGGTTAAAATAATTAAAATGACATAATTATCACGTAGTCAATCTGTAAACTAGGATATTGGAGATTACGTAATGATTACTTAAGCAAAGATTCATTTGAAAAGTTTCTTAATTGCAAGCATAAAATGCGAATTACAATTATTAGCACTTTCAAAACATTAATTTAAATCATCCAGCTGATGTTATTAGCATACGGAAACTTAACTTAGTATTCAGCAAAACAACTTGATTACTTAAACACTTCCTTACAGTACATAAGAGAAATAAATTTAAAAAGTGTAGTCAAATTGATTGTATTTACCGTACTGTAGATTTAACAGTGTTACGTTGTTGTAATTAGATCGGTTACATAAATACATATTGCATTAATTATGAACAGGGCTGTATTTGTTAATATTTCTAGGGGGGTCGTGGGGGGCAAAGGCTTGCCAGGTGCAACAGGGATTTGTCATCGGGGGAGGTTGAAACTTGGTGAGGTCAAAACTTTAGCATGAGGTGTCTCATACATCTGCCAAAGGGTCGAACTCCCAACCCTCTAGAAAATACAACCCTGTTTATAGGTACACAATAATTCACTTACAACTAAGGCCAGTACAAGTCCTCGAACTTTCTCTCCTATTTCTGGCGATATATCGAATGCAAATTGCTGTAGAGTTGTTAGAAAACGTTTGAGCTTATTTAGCTGCTTAACATCCGACATTTCCCCTTTAGCATCCTCGTCCTCATTTACTGGGACCCTGTTATCAGCCTGTCTCTCAAGATCACGTTCAGGAGAAGGTCTACCGTCTGAGGAACAGTTTTCTCTTTCTGGTGAGAGGTCCTGCACCGCATCAGCCCGTCTTTCTGGAGACACCTCAGCCCTTGGTGAGATCTGGCTTGATATTCCGCTGCTGCTGTTGCTGTGGTTGCTGTCGCTGCTGCTAATTCTACTGGCGATGCTATTGATGCTACTGCTGTTGCTGCTGTAGCTGATGTTGCTAACGATACTGCTGGAGCAGCTGCTGTCACTAATATTGACGCTGTTGCTTTTACTAGCGCCTGATCGTGGTGAAGTGTTTAGATCATCGACCTCTATCTCACTGTCGTCATCATCTCTAGATATTTCTACAGTAGAGCAATATTATGCAATGCACTGAAATTCAATCGAATACCCTACAATGCTATGAAAAACAATCAAGAGAAATAAAAAAGTATTCATACCTTGCAATACTTGGCAACACAGCATTTTACCTTTCAATATAATGCAGTATGATTATACGATACTAAGGAGTAATAAATTGTGTATAAATTTTGCATAGCTAATTATAGGAATAAAAGGCAATATGAAATGGTGTACGTAATTCGCAGTAATGTAGTATAAAATATGCAGAAATATAACATATTGCGACAAAGTAACATTTTGTACCAAAATTATGTAACAAAATGCATTCTATTCTAACAAACCAAATTTTTTATAAATCACAATAAGACACTATATAAAAATTGTATTCATCACTCGATTCAAGGGCACGCAATTAGAATATTTTCGCTGACCGTTCGAAGGGGATATTCTACATTAATCCTCTCGTATCAAATCGAACAGAAAATGTGTACTTCCGAATGATACGCTGATGTAATTTTTACTAAAAAACAAAATATTATACGTTTTGATTGCATGCTACTAAATTAATAAGACTTGCACACATGGCATCGGAATGTAAAAAATTAATTTAAAGCAGGTCATTTAATTCGACCTTAAATAGTTTAATTAGATCATATAATTAAAACTAAGTAAGTTAAACAGATCATCTAAATAAATTAAAACAGTTTAAAATAACCATCTAAATATAATTATATAACTGTTGTTTTATCACCGGACCGGCACCGTTTTAGATCTTTCTCTTTCTCTTTAGAACATGTTTTTTAGATCGTTTGATCGTTTGGGGTAAATCGATTTGTGGTGAATTGTGATAGGGGGGCGTCCCTGACATCATCCTTGTATGAGGAAACGGACGTTAAACATATATTACTGTTATTAATAATTTAAAAGTTACCCGGTTCGTGTGGTCTAATTGACAGCAGAGAAGATCTTGGGGACTCAGAGGATGGGGCAGCCTGGGAGCGATAAAGGACTTCCTCATCATCCAGTGACACCTTGATCTTAGTCAGGGGCGGCATTTGAGACAAGTCTCGCTGATCTGTCAAAATAAACGTTAAAATATGTACATACAGTATATAGACAATATGGAGCTAAATACAAACAAAACTGTAGACACTCGCACACCTCACAACACACACACACACACACACACACACATACACACACACACACACACACACACACACACACACACACATATATATATATATATACATATATATATATATATATATATATGTGTGTGTGTATGGTGTGTGTGTGCGTGTGTGTGTGTGTATGTATATATCTGAAAGCACCAGTCACTACTGGTGCTTTCAAATATATACAAAATTTTTCAGGTGTCATACCACTAAAGGCACCAATTATGTCATATAACTGAAGAGCATCAGTGGTGGAATATTAGAGGATAAGATCCCGTCACAAAAAGATTTCCAATCGTAATCCAGACCAATCACTCTGTCAATAGATTCTAGTTACTAAAAGAAACAGGCTTATTCAAACCATGGTTTTGTCATAATTACATGTAATATGGGTCTGTTATAACAGCATGTAATATTATATTATGTCACAGTAGCATGCAAAATTATATTTTATAATAGTCACAAAATATTTAGACTATTCACTTCCTAGATATCATCTTCAGATGATAAAAAGAACGCTAAACCGTTACTATTGCTCTTAACACCAGAAGGAAGGCAGATAAATGTCTGTTTTAGTAGAGCGGAATAGAGCCTTCTCTTCTGCTAGCTCCTCTGACAACTCGCAAGTCAAACTGTTTATTATTCAGACAATGTCCAGAAGCTGAGAGTAGACAGTGAAAGGAAACAGCGCAAAATAAACTCCTGATATCAATATCAACAAACTATCAGTTTTATATCAATATCGGTCTGAATTTCGTAAAATGTTACCTAGATATTGGTGTTACTAGTTCGTTAACCAGAACACTGGGTTTAAGATGTAGGCTAGAACAAGAGCTTAGCGTGACATACATGGTACACGTTAATAAAATGCTGGCATCTTTAGCTTTTCTACCTGGAATCAATTTGATACGATTTATTTGATTTCGTTTCGTCGCCCTACTTTAATATCTGGGACAGAAAATAAACAACAACTGCGATCTGTTTATGAAGACAAAAGGCTAGGCTACAGTGTGTTGTATCTCTCTCTCTCTCTCTCTCTCAAACGATATCAATAATATCAAATTTCTGACTAATTTGACAGTTATCGAGTGGTACGAAGGCTTAATTTGACTTAATTTGAATTATTGAAAAATTGGAATGTTTCACAATTTATCGCACCAAAATTAATGAACAAATGCATATTTGGCATTTAAAAGTTTGAGATTGATTCATATGAATTAAAATTCGTAAAATATCACTAATTGAGAGAGAATTATTGACGTTTTATAGAACCTATGATAATTTTGCCATACTATGGCATAGTACTGAATTTGTATGACTATAGTCTACATAAAAAACATATTGTTACCCAAGCAGCTCTAGTAGCTTACTGATAACGATCCCATACGATAATGAATATAATATATTTAATTTACAATTAATATCTTAACTTTTTTATATTCTACTTTTTTAACTGCAAAAGACATCAATACTTTATCGGACATTTAGAATTCTAGGAGAGTGAAGACACAACACGGGACAGCTAATCTAAAGAGAACATATGGCTGGTCCACAATGGCCACTTGGCGTTAATCTTAGCTGACCATCTGCACCACACAGCGACCCGCCTTCTGCAGTGCAGGGCTAATAGCGCCACTCTCAGTATACAGATGGCGCAAGATATGCTTGAAAACCTGCAGGGAACTCAATGACAAAGCTAACACGATAAATATTAAATAGTGCTGACTATCATTCACTAGTTATCTGCCAAAATTGCAAATTCAGTGTACATATTACTACTTAGAATCATGTTGGCCAGTAAGAGCAATCGGTTGATTCCATCAAGTAGATTCCATCATCAAAGCTTGGTCCGTAGCAAACCTTAATTTAGCATTTAGCATGCTATATTATGCTGCTGAGATGGTTTCCTATTGCGTTTTAGTACTTAACATACACAGTGATATTTCAGTACAATGCTAACAATCACCCTAATGCAATCGCCCTAATGCAAGCACCTTACCGGTGACCACATTGCTTGGATTAACATTGTATTAATTTATTGCTCACCAAAGTAGCCTACTTTTTATAACTCATCAAAAAGGGAATTCTGCAGAGGTACTGTTAGCATTATGCTTTTCGGTTTAGCGAATAAATCGCAGACAAAAAGTAGACGAAGGAAAAGAAAGTATTTCTTCGCAGGCGAAGAAAAAATTGGCAATTCTAGCCAATTGAGAAGTGACCTTTTTTTCTTAAATGCCAAGACGGTTAAAGAGGACTTAGTTACTAATCAGTTTTTCAGTATCAATCTTGTTTCTTGTTTACTTTGGCCCTCTATATTATAATGCACGGATTTATCATATAATCTGATGCGATATGTAAGGTTTAATTTAATCATACGACATTTCTTACAATATTTCCACAATTTAATAAAAGTAAATTTCGTAAATTAAGGAGAACTAAATAAAGATAGTCGATGTTTATTACAATATTCCCCAAAAAGGCAATGACTATTTATAAGAATAACTACTCATATGGGCACATGTTAGTGCCTTCGAGTGTTTGAGTCTAACTTCACTTTCTCCTCAGGCATTTCTTGCGAATGCTTGAATTCAACATGAACTGAAATAAACATGAGTTTGATTCTTATATGTAGAAGTGTAAGATTTCATGAATACTGAATCAATTTTGTAATTTTATCTCAAATCTACCATCAAACGCATTCATAATATTAAATAAAAAAACGTAAGAAGTCAAATTGTAATCCAAGCCGTGGGTCAAACCCTCTATGAGGACAGTTAATCCGGCTAGAGGCTGGTCTTCGAACCTCTTGAACCTGATTCCGTCCCCCTTTCCTAACGCCATCTGGATTGGTCGAATAAAGGAACTAACGGAGCTGCTCGAGTCCACTGATCGCGGATCATCCGGAAGCATTTGTCCAATAAATTAATATTGGATATCAAAGAGCGTCCGTGGGACGTCGTCAAGAAAATGAGAAATGTACACAAACAATGAACGTAGAATTTAGCGACAGTGTCCTCAGTCAATGATGATGTCAGAGTTACGTACTTGTATATAATGACAAGTATGTAGTACACAAGAATGACAGTTTAGCATATCGTATGTCATGCTATCTGAGGAAGGCAATAGCTAGTCACCTCAGCACCTATTCACTGATGAACTGTTTGAACGAGAGTTAGATTCAACGTCTGTTTCTAATACAAAACATGATACTAGAGACAGCTAAGAATGTGAACTCTATCTCCTAGGAACATTCAAAATCAACTATGATATTCAACATGCAAAATCACCTCTGGTATTTAACTGAATGTCTGGATGAAATCTAAATACTCTTTCAGCAAGACATAATAAGTTATTCCCGTATATGAATTTAACGGCCGTTTCCGTAACCCATGTAAGACAGAAACGGTTAATCTGGAATTTAAACCTAGCCTCTAGCTTATCATGCAAGCGTGCAACCAGCTGGACTATTCAACTGGAATAAACATGTGAGCCAGGGGAAATTTCATTATCGATGAAATCTAAAGAATGCAAACAAAGAGCCACTGAGGTAGCAATGAAGCGAAGCTAATGTTATGGCGTCCTGTTTGACTGGTATGACAAATTAAATCAAATATGAAAACCGAGAAACAAAGCTCTTGTAATATCATAAGCCTAATCCAATTTCGTAATAATTTGATTACCGTCTTTTTGATAACTAAATTAGCTTCACTTTCAAGCATGCAGAATCAGTATTTATTTCTCATTAATTGCAGTTAATCATTTTGTGACTATTTTTAGTAGCTTTCATAAATTATTAGTTATTTCCTACATCATTCGATTAGTATTTTATTCCAGTTTAATTTTTATTTTTATTTTTATTTTGTCACTCTCAGTCCTTCTCTCTTTCTCTTCTCTTTCTCTCTCTCTCTCTCTCTCTTTCTCTCTCTCTCTCTCTTTCTCTCTAGAGTCTCTAGTAAACTTTAAATAGGAGGTATTGCTCTCTTTCCAGCTTCCACAACAACGCTGTTGTATAGTATTTCTCTCCTCTTTCAGTCCCTATTAGTCTTTTCCACGCTACTCAGTGTTCCACTTCACAAATTTCTCCACTTTTCACATTTTCAAAATTAACATTTTTCTGAAACTACCAAATTTTCTCTTCGCTTGATTTTCGTCGAATTCGTCACAAATTAAACTCCATCGGTTGTTCAGTTGGCATTATTTAGGCTCGGAATTAGAAGAACGAAGTGTCGTAATTAAAAGAGTAATTGCAGCAGGTGCGGAATCTGTCAACGCGGCTAAGACGGATTTGGAGTAACATGTGCGTATGGGCTTGGAAAGCCAACCGGAATAAATCATTTATCCTTCACACTCTGTCAAATTATTATCTGCGATTAGGCAGCAATGCAATTGGTAGATCTTTTAAAGCCGCAACTCGTTCGATGGAAAAGCTCCAACAGCTGCTAGACGAATTGACAAGTAAAATTAATTTTCTGTAAAACTTAATTTTAAAGTTGACTAGTAGAGTAACATTTGTACCATAAATATGCCGTGCTTAACGAACTTATACGAATTGTAATCTGCAAATAATTCGCAGATTACAAAAAGTAATCTGCGAATGCTTCAAACTGAGCCATCCGTTCGGATGGCTCAGTTTGCCGCATACTTGCCTCACAGTCATGACACCACAGAATTGAAATGCACCAAAATCGTCTTCTTGTGGTTTAGAGATGAAAAACAGACGATTAGTTTATTTTGAGATACTAGCTAAAAATTGGACGATCGTTGTTTAAGATACCCTTAAGATTCGTAGTATTTTCTGAAACAGTTTAACCCGAATTGCACAATTAGGCTCGTACTATAACAAAAGCAAAAAAGCTAAAAAAAGCAAATGTTGACGTCAGTTTCTCCACTCGAAAGCTGTCAGAGACAGGCGAGCCCAGGATTTGAATCCAGCACATACTGATCCGCGGTCGGCGGTCGAATATCTTATCGACATCGCCACTGGCTCCAGCCAGGGGCAAAAAGCAAGAGTAGGAACGTCACTTTAATTAATTTACCGTCAACTATTGTTCTTTTTTTATTATAATAAAATTTCAACCACTTTGGAAGACCAAGTTTTCACAGCTTTGAATGAAAATATCTCCTTGGTCCCCAGAGCAGAGGCTCAATGTACATTACTCAGAACGTGCTTAGCCGTAAGTCGGCCGAATCAATTAAAAAGAATCTCGGCCCCGTTTCAATAGCCACGATATATGAACTAGTGCAACATTTACGCAAAAAACATTGTTTAAATAAGAAGACTATAAAACAGAATTACAATCACTTAAGAAATAATTTCTTCTATTCACTAGCCCTTAGATATCGACGTGATTTGATTACAACATCAATATCCAAAAACCTTAAACACCCTAGCCCTAACTTTATATAGTCCCACACCCCTAAACTTAAAATAGTCCTACACAAAACCCCAACCTCATTCATAACCCTGACTCTAGTACAGGACTATCAGTGCATTTAGTTAAAGGAAGAAAAATTATACAATAAAAAATGTAAATTTACCATGGAAACAGATCGGGATTTAATGACTTCGCTATTTTGTTCAAATAATTGTGTTGATATACATTGTAATTTATTAAATCATTTTCTAATGAATTTCTATATGACCTGCTTGATGGAAAACAAGAAGAACAATAAGAATAAGAACATGAATAGTAACAAGAACACGACAAAGAAGAATGAATACAAAATTGTATATTGTCTGCTACTCTACATACTACTTAACAGTCCATAGATACAAAACTTATGTAACTTCTAGTCTTAACAGGTTTTTGTAATAGTTTTCCCTTTTACTACATCCAACATTGGCAACATGATACTACACTGCATTTACAATACTATACTATACTAGACATTTTACTTGTGATTACTATTTATCTATTTTCTCCTTGTTGTCATTGACGAGAGTAGCATTCTAATTGCTGTTATTATCTTCGTTACTAATTTAATGTGCATTTTCACTGTGCATTATAACACTTGTTTCAACTATGTATATAGCCCTACATAAGACCTGCAAGATCACGCGTGCAAAGCACAAAAAATAAGATGTAACTTAAAAAGGAAAAAAAGAAATTAAATCCGTCGGCTATAGTTACATGGACTAAACCCACCGACATCAGATATTTTTTTAGGAAATAATTCCGCTACATTACAATATCCGCAAGTGTTTTTGAACATGAACCTTTCAGCAGGTTATACAGTGTAGATTGTAATTTGCTATCACTGCTTTCAATTACAACAGGCGAGATTAATAATACATTTTGCGGGATGAATTCAAACTCGTTAGAAATTCAAAGCATGCATATGCCTGATAAGACAGAGCAATCGATCATTTAGCATCTGACGCTGTCTGCAAGATACTGAAACAAAACTTTACTAGAACCAGCCTCAAACAAGACTATGAAGTCGAATTTAGTTAATGTTTTGTGACCATAAGAGTACTTCTGTAACGACCTAGGATCTCGTATTCAATACTCTAAAACTGAAAAGAGAGACGGGTGAAAAATTCATGCTTATTTTGACTTTGAGGCCTAATGCAATTTTTAAAGTTACACCTATTACAAGGTCAATAGCGCAATGGACTAAAGGCAGAGAAAATGCTGCAGATGTGCAGGCTATCTCTACTTAGTACGTCGATTTTATGAAATCTAAATCCCCCTAATTGAGGTTTATTTTAAGCAATTTTCGATATATTTTTACATCTTTCAAAGTGATCAAGCAGCTTAATCGCAGATAGGCCAAATTCTAGTTTATCGAATAAATCGAGAGAATACCTAGAGCTCTAAGCACCAGTTCAAGGTTCATTTTTTTAAGAAAATGCGGAACTTTGTATATAAAAAATTATAAATGCAATTTTGCAGTTCTCATTCTAGAGAGATTTATAGTTTAGTCAACCTTAACGTCAGCTATTCTGCAGTTAGTCACTAACGTTTCATTAATTAAGTTACGTTACGTTATTTACCCTACTTAGGCTACTCATGTCGTTGCCAGAAAATAAACGTTTTTCACTGACCGTATTAAGCTACATAAAATCATTCAGTAAATCAGCCAGCAATGCTGTAGACCCTGTTGTCTTAACCGAAGATTATATCGAGGATATATGGCAAAAACATATTGCTCAGTGGCATAATTATGCAGGCTTAAACAGAAAAACTCAACAAAATTAGTCAAATAGCTTAACCGATGCGACGACAAACAGCTTGGACTAAGAGTGATGCCGTAACGGCATAAGAGAGTGGAAACTTTGGTTTACTGATGGTGGTATATGATTGATCGTGTAGACAATGCAAAACGAGAAGATGGTAGCATATGGTCTAGTTTGTGGTGAACTCTATATTCTAAGAACCTTCTACACGATTCACTAATCGATACTAACCATGGACACCTGCGACTTTATACTGGCCGTACCATACATTATTGCTATCGTTCTGCATAAATTTCTGACTAGATTTGCATATTTTATAATTTCATAGCTCATGTTATATAAAAGTTAAAGTTTATAAATTACAATTGCATATCTAATTATCTATACATATATACATGTATCTGCATGTATAGACATGTATATACATGTATGTATATAGTATATATATATATATATATATATATATCATTCTCTTTCTCTTTTTTTTCCTCTCTCTCTCTCTCGGTTTTAGCCAAACGTCAGATTCAAGGAATAGTCTAAGTAAATTCCTTCATACATTTATAGTTACTAGAAGCATAACCGTCGCGTTGCAAAATATCATCTACTTCAGGCTATAATTCTGACTAGATAAATAGTGTTAATTCATGTTGCGTATTTGCACGTTTCATATAGAATTCTATCAAGTTGTATATCTGAAGAGAAATTATTAAACGAGATTCTTTCAATTAAGTTCATAGTGGTTCTTTATCTTAGAAACTTACATTTGGCCAGTAGGCCATCACATTCTAGCCGAATTAATCTATCAATATATTCACCATCAGTAGGCAGCGACCACTACTACCCACGGTAAGAAAACGATAACGAGAACTACAATAAACAGCCTTTATGCATGGAAACTCTGTAGAACGAATGGTATATCATTTGTGTGCAACAATAGGGATAAAAAAACTCTTGCAAGCCAATATAAGAAAAATCAGTATTTTGTTACTTTAATTTTATAAGCCTATTATGCATTTTAAAGAAAATTAATGGACAATTTTAAGAAAATATCTTCATACAGAGTAACTCATTTAGTTTTCAGATGTTATTATTGCATATATCTAGTTTCAGTTAAATATTATAGGCCTACTAAAAGCATACTTCTTCTGTTCTAATTTTAAAAATCCTAATAAGGCAATCACTAAAAATCATGTAACTGTCGACAAACTGTAGCCTGTAGCTAAAAATTTTAAACCTTTCTCAACAAAAAGAGCACTAATATCAGAATCTAACGGATTCACAAAATAGTTAATAAGCTGCTAGTTCTACTGAAGCAAAACCCTTAAAGAAATGATCGAATAATGATTGAATGCTAATTGAAAGTCTCGCATATTGGATGATTAATGTAAACATTTGTACAAATATCTGTCCGCAACTTTAGAATTTTATCAACACCTGGCTAGTAACGTATTATCCGCCCAAAGGATGGACACACCTGTCGAGTGGAAAGATAAGGAAACCTGACACACAGTTTCGTATGAATAATGTGTTTTCCCATTAACAAGCCGCCATGGATAATTACGCTATGATTCAAGATAAGCCAGGTAATGTATTGGATAAAACATTTAAAGCTTCCTGATCTACGAGAAATTGTGAAAATACTTTTAATATTAATAAGTTTAATTAGGTCAAAATGATTTAAATACATTAATACATTAAATGTATTTTGTGAAGTGACTTTAACGCTATCTACTCATCCCCGTTCATCCACTTCTAGACTACTTCAGGCTTTGAATTCTCTCTCTTAGTGCACTGCCTACTGGGAGGTCCATGGTACATAACGACTCCACTCTTCTCTGTCTTCGTGATATACCATTTTTTCCTTGAGGGCCCGGATATGCTTTTAGACGAGGTGGGCCCCATATGCCTGCCTCAGCCTTACTGACATTTACCGGGCAGGGGGCGTCATTCCCTGAGAAAACTTTCCTGTTTACCCGAACTATCCTGTTTACCCGAACTGTCCTGTTTACCCGAATATCCGAACTATCCTGTTTACCCGAATATCTGAACTATCCTGTTTATCCCAATGCTTTGAATTATGGCTTTCATTAGCTGTAGTTTCCATAGAAAGACTATTAATATAGAAATGCAGAGAGTAACTTTATTCCGAAAAAACCTTTAAATATAAAAATTCTTCAAACTTACATAGGCAAACAAGTGCAACCTTATAGAATGTAGAAGTTAATCATCTTTGAATACTGAGAAAGAATTAAGAGAGAAAGAGAGCACCATGTTTATTTTCAAAAAAATACTTAGAAATTATTTATTTTTAAATTTATTTACACAAATTTTATTTTCAAAACTGAATAATTTGATATGTAAGATGTAGACAGCAGACGTGAGAAGATTATAACATAAAATAGATGGCATATTTGCAAAATATTTAGAATTGATAGAGGACTCAACTGTATTAAGAATTACAATGGAAAATGCCGTGCAAGAAATACTCTCAAATTTTACTTAATACAAATAATAATGTTAATTATAATAATTTATTAATAGTAATAATAATTTCAATTCTTTTAAGCAGCTAGATGGCCTCAAGTAGCCTGGCGGAGATTCAGCACGTATTGTTCGAATCGTTTTATCAAACCATATATACTAATAATAATATGATAATAATAAATAATAATAAAGGTTTAACGTCCGTTTCCTCATTGAAGGATGATGTCAGGGACGTCATAATACAGGTTTAGTGTCCGTTTTCTCATCCAAGGATAATGTCAGAGACATCTCCACAGCAAACGTAAGACAAATATCTGCTTGTTTTAAGTTACTACTTAATGTATAAACTATTAGCAAACTCTTGCTTTCTATCCCGTAGCTTTACGCTGATTTAATTAAAGGATTTTTATTTACGTAGATTTACGATTTAGATTTAATCTTTTAATAAAATAATAGGCTAATTATGCATGCAAGTGTATAATTCATTATTGGCTTATAAAAGTCGTAAATGTAAATTAGTCTTTCTATTAATGCAGACAACCTTTTACAAAAGCTTAGACTAGCCTTGTCCACCTTAAGATTACAGATGGGATGTTTACTTTTAGTGAAATATGCTTTTCGTGATTCGAATAACTTGATATCAAATGTCTGCTACAAAAGTTCTGACTTATAATATACAATAAGGTATCTGTTTTTAAATCAAGCCCAAACAACTGTAGCTAACGACGAAAGTGAAAGAGAGAGAGAGAGAGAGAGAGAGAGAGAGAGAGAGAGAGAGAGAGAGAAAGAGAGACAGAGAGAGATAGAGAGACATAAACAGAGAGAGAATGAGAGAGAGAGAGAGAGAGCAAGAAAGAAAGACAAAAAGAGAAAGAGATAGAAAGCAAACGCAAGAAAGAGAGAGAGAGAGAATAAGAGTGAGTAAGTTAGAGAAAGAAGGAAATATAGAGAGAGTATGTGGTAGGGAGAGAGAAAGAGAGAGAGAGAGAGAGAGAGAGAGAGAGAGAGAGCACTAGAGCAAAAGAAAGAAGAGCGAAAGAAAAAAGAGCGAGAGAAAGAGAAAATGCGTTAAATGTAAAGTCCACTTAGTATCAGGGAGAGATATTAACTTTTGAACGAAAGATCTAGCGAAAACTAAATTTTATATCGAATGCGTAGATGGTAGATCTTATGCATAAATGACAATATGCCTTTTATTCTTCAAATCTTATTTTCTTTAAACCAATATATAGAGTCTATAGATCAAATAAATACATTATTAAATCAGATTTAAGTATATCTCGAATGCATGGTCTTCGTTGAAAATATTCAATCCACAATTCCGTGAAAATTACTTTTTGCAAAAGGAAGTAGAGCAAATAAACAGCATTGAAAACCAGCAATTAGAAATTTTAGAGCCCGTTAATCACGAATAAGTCTTTTCTCTAAAATGCTCTCCATTACCATCTTGCGCATCTGCATTTAGCTACATCCAACAGCCAAGAAGCCGTAGGACAATATTATGGAGGAATGGCTTTGGTCGTCTCAACGACAATTAATTTTGGTTCGAAGACCAGGACAATGACTGAAAATTGTATTCTTCTAGAACCATGAGTCAGTCCATTTTCGTCAGCTTAGTTTGATAAAAGAGCGAGGTAGTAAGATTTTCATATTATTTGCATGAAATTGATTGCTAGATAACTTCCAATCAGAGTTACTTCGTCAAATAATTATGCAAATTTACTATAGTATCCCTCATAGGCCCTATTAATCCCTTAAATTAACCACGCCTCGTATTCACTTTTCCAATAGGCCTCTTGTTATTAAGACACATTTGGAAACTTACTTGATAAATCTCTAAGACAGATCTGCCGCTTCATCGATGCTCGCGTCTGCAGCTGCTTGAAATTTAGAATTCAGATCCTATAGTAAAATGAATCCGTTCTGACTCGAGAAAGATATTTTGAGAAATTACACATGTGCTCGTACATCAACCTGCAAGCAAAAACAATCGTGAGAACATACAAGCCTGCTACATGGAGAGCATATCGAGTACATCTGCATGCAAATCTCTAACCTCATGCAAATTATACAATGCAGAGATGGTAAAGGCTGGTGAGATGGGCAGTTCCACTTATAGCAGATTACTCCAAGCTTAGTGGCCTAGCTAAGAGAACACTTGCCTTTTTTGTAAAAATCTACGGTTAGATTCCCAGTAGGATCCATCTAGAGTATCGGCGATATATGAGAAACTGGTTCAGTAGGAGCAGGGTTCAAATCCAATGTTATCCCCGCCACTGACAGGCCACGGACAGGCTATCGAGCAGAAAACTGACGTTAAACACGGATTTAACCGTTTTTAGAAAACAATTTTCGTTATTCTTTCTCAATATTAAATGCCGATCTGCTTTTTCAACGTGTATTAACACATATGACATGAATTTATGTGACTGACGAATTCGGCATCTACGATGTGATAGAGAATTTAACGTTCATTTAATTTTCTTATACATTCTAACTGAAAGTCTAATCCTAATGAAATATAAACTAACTCCCGTACAATATTTAACGTCAGATACATAATATGACAAGCAATTGATAGACTTTATTACAGATTACGCGTACTAAATTTCAATAACAGTCTTTAATAAAATTACGAGAACTTGCAAATACGCAAGAATAGAGAGCAGTAGCAGAAGTTGGTCTCCCTGATCGATATATACAAATCACCTGGAGCATATCACTGGTTGATGAGAAACACACATTGCCAATACACAAGTACATAACCAAACTGCGGCAGAAAGAATTAATCTAATTATACTTGATTGACAACACATGATGCAACGCTCAACAGTTGTTCGCTTGCTCTGCCGCAAACATACGCACAACAACCTTTTCGCTGACAACACATACAAAGCAACAAACAACCGGTAATCTATTCGACTACAATTAGTATCCTGGTTACCAATAAATTCACAACACTCAGCTCTAAGTAGCTAATAGCTTCTCTTGTGAATGCATTAAGATGCCATTTCAATCAATCATTATCACTAATGTCTAATTTCGTAATTTGAAGTGTCCGTCAATGTGTAAGTCAGGCTTTAGTTTTGACAGCTGCGTATGGCCCCATCTCTAGACTAACATACTAATAGCTAACTAATTATGCAGATATTGCATCATTGCTTCAACTTTGCTCCAACAAATAGGAAAATCGCAGCTAGCAATGTTATATTATACAATGATTCTCTCATATGTGGGCATGAAGAGGAAAACGGAAGACAAGGAAGAGTGGAAGTTTTATATGACATGGACCTGCCAGTAGGCAATCCACTAGGTGAGGGGGAGAGCTTCAACTTATATCTTCCTCATCATGTTATACAATTTTTTGGTATACTTAGCTACGCAAATTAGCTCTAGCCTACAATTTGAGGCTTTTCATATACATTTTACATGTATTATTTATTCATATACATGTAGATTGTACATTTATCGCGTCTTGCCAACCACTTGAGTAGGCTATTTATTCAGTTAACAAATAAATTGTTTAGTTAAACCTTTTAGTGAAATTTTAGCTAATTATTATCACGATTTACTCAAAAACAATATTCGAAAACGTGGAAACATCCAAATGTACTTGTGCGAATACGAATTATGCAGAATAAACGTGTTGTTTATCAACAAGAGAACGCTCTGTACATATGCTAGGTTTCACATGCATACACATCACAGAAACAGATTTCTGTCTAAAACTCCAAATAGGCCTATCTGTAGGCCTGTATTTACTGTCACAAAAGGGTTCAAACATTTGAGTAATGTCCATTTTCTTATCGAAAATCTAAGTTAGCTACAACGCTCAGTTTATCATTACAGATTCCAATAATTGTAATAAATAAATAAATAATAATAGGACAAAGTTTCGAATAGCGCTAGGATGCTGTTTTATAATTTTGTTAAATGTAGTACACTATCTCCTATGGTTTTCTTAAAATATCAACTCTATTCTGTTGTAAGTCACTAAATTAACGATAGTAGCGCTATAATTAAACTAATAGCATTTATAAAATTTATAAATAAATGAAATCGCATAGATAACGCTAAACTCACAATCCTATTTGTGAAATAAATATACGTTAAATTTGAATTATATGCTAGCAAATGATCATTTTAACCTTAATTTACTCTTCAACTACTAGTTCAATGGAGTGATTTCTTTAACTTAATTTAATAACTACTGTAGGCCTAAATGTCGGTATATTTTTGTATTCCTTTCTTTAAAAGTACACAGAGTCTATTCGAAATTGTTTTCTTGCACGATATTACTATACTTATATGCTATATTAATGATATGTTAGATGATTCAAAAAACCACTCATATGTGGAAATGAAGAGGAAGGCGGAAGACAGAGAAGAGTGTAGACGTTATATAACATGGACCTGCCAGTAGGCAGTGCACTAAGAGAGAGAGATATGCTATATTGATATATTATATGAATAATTATGCTAATTAGTTGAAGTCTTTAAATTGTTTAATAACCAACCGGTAGTTTCTGTTAGGCAAGTTTTCTCTATCACTATAATAATTATACTTATGAACAAATTTCAAGTTCTATTTCAACTACGAAAAGGTTTCTTAAGAGTACGTATTTTCAGTGATATTTAATGATAGTCTGTGATAGTTCCAGGTAATTACACGATAAATATTCAAAGTAAGGCTGAAAGTCTATAAAAGACTAAAATATTTATATAATTGTAGCTGTAGAAAAGAAAACTATAGAACCCTAAATAGCACTGGAACTCAAAATTACTTAGACAATTTAAATTAGATCTACTTCAGCTCCACCCGAAATCCTAAAAATTTTGTAAACTAATCAACGAAACTCGATTCTTCTAACAAGTTCTTACATTAAACGAGATACCGGTAGAGATTGTTAAAGGTTTGCGTAGAAGCTGACGAATGAAGATAAAACTTAGAAGCTCTGTGTCAGAACTTCGCTAATACACTTAACGGTCAAACAAGTTCTACACCTGCGCCCTCTGTTAGGATTAGACTGGCTCGCAACTAAGCGCGTCCTCAACCGAACAGCAAGGTTATTATAAACCTGGAACAACTGTTGTCCGCCATGATATGCTTAACGTGAAGAGGCGAAGCTTTTCGTTCACTTGATGGATGAGGCCATCCATCAAGTTCAAACATACAGCTTTTCTGTATAATAGTTGATTTTAGAGCATACTGTAATATAGAACAAAGGTACAAAAGTACAATAAAAAGTATCCTAAAATTCTAGCATAGGCCTACTGCAGTATAGTAGGCCAAAACAAAACATATACATTTTCTGGATTGCATACAATAATTGATTGTAGAGCATACTGTAATATAGTAAAAAGGTATGAAAGTACAATAGTAAAAAGTATCCTACGATTGTAGTATTAAACTACAGTATACTAGGCCTACGCAAATTTTGATAGCATGTAGCTTAGTTAAATTGAGTAGCTGCGATAACTATTTCACATTTCCAACAATTATACATATCATTAGGTGTCCCATTATAATTATCATAGCATTAGCGGGCTTTTTTCCTTTTATAAACTATACAAATCATGTAAAAAAGATTTAATGACAGAATCAAACAGTGAAAATAATTAAATCCTACTCCATGAGGTAACTATTTTCCTGTTCATGAGCACAAACTCTCGAATGCGTGCAAATTTGACGAATTTTACATATAATAATTCATTTGTAAAATAAAAAAACCTATTTAAAGATATTTACTCATGTAAGTGTATACGTAGTAGTATTATTACTAATAACTATATATAAATACATATCATAAAAATATAAAAATAAATACATAAATACATATAGTATACAAGTATATATATATACATGTATATATATCAAACATATATATCTACACGCACACACACACACACATATATATATATATATATATATATATATATATGTGTGTGTGTGTGTGTGTGTGTGTGTGTGTGTGTATATATATATATATATATATATATATATATATATATATATATATATATATATATAGTAGACGTACGGAATTCAGTCACTCCGGCTCTACAAATCGCATTTATCTGGGAACAACAGAACGAGACCTATCAGCTCAACGTACACAGAACATCTGCTCAAACAGATCCTAGCGCCTCTACCGGGGATCGTACTCGACTCTCTGAGTCTCATACTTCCGCTTGGAGACGTTTCCCGTTTACCATTCGCCACCTGGTGTCCGTCTTCTAAAGTTCACGCGGTTCACAGAATTATTTTCCCTAGCAGAATTATTTTCCCTATTGTTATGTTATACCATTTAGTGGAATACCAATAGTACAGTATTAACAATGCAAATAAAGTTAACTGCATGCTATAATGCATAATCTCAACAATTGTATAAGACTTGTACCATTAGCTGAATTATTTTCCCTATTGTTTCGCAACTTAGTGGAATAACAATAGTACAAAACTAATAATGCAAATAAAAATTACTACATGCTCTAATGCATAATCTCAACAATGGTACAAGACTTGTTCAATTAGCATTATTATTTTTCCTATTGTTATACCACTTGTACAATTGTTGAGATTATGCATTATAGTATGTAGTTATTTCTTTTGAATAGTAAGTTTTTTCTCGCCTTTCGATACTGCCAAGCAATTGCATAAAGTAGACTTCTCTAGCGTGCTTGGACCTTGAAAGCAAGGACCACTAGGTAGAGCATCTACAGTAACAGATTAGTTACCTAGCAGCTCTTTAAGGGCTGCCTTCGTTTGTAAAGAAAATTAGCATCGCCACTTCTACTAACTTGTAAATTAAGTGACGGTGTTTGCTTGCTTCAGAATTATTAAATAGCGTTTTCGTACCTCTTAGTCAAAATTCTGGCTACTATGAAATCGTGAAGTCCTAGACGAATGAAAGGTAGTTTAAGCAACTAGTAATAGACTACTCCACTGATATTCTACTGCTTTCTTGTGGGATTATTTCATAAGAAAGATATGCTATTTGTTTTAAACAGCAGTTTGTTTCTATGCAACTAATACAACTCCAATTACCAGTATAAAGTGAAAACTTTAGGCGTTTTCCGTCCGGGCATTGAGATATATGGAGTTGTTGCAGAAGTACATATAATCTTAAATTATTCTTCGACCCGAGTTCCATAATTGGAGAGTTAAACTAATCCTAGGAAAAATTAAACATAGGGCGGAAAATAATTATGGAACTGTGGAAAACAATTCTCTAATTACTACTTTACAAAATGATTACATATAGGCTAGTAGTATGTAACTCATTTTTATGACTGATAAATTTAATGAAATTCTGAACATATGGCTTCTGTATGACAATTTAAACTATTATTAGCTTCTCTTAATGATATCATTTATACATGACACTTATTTATGAATTTTGATAACATAAATAATTTTACACAAAAATCATTCCCGTATCTTATTTCATTTTTACATATCAGAAGTTCATATCATTAGCAACTAGTGAATCAATCGTAAAGAGAGATGGGCATGATCTCAAAACCTGCGATTTCCTCAGTTCTTTAACATTAATTAATCTATCACTGATTTTGATTAAATGGTCGCGTTATTAAATATTGTAACTAAATAAGATGATTTTATAATCTCTACTTTTTACTACATCAGAATATTCTTAATTGCATTTACATAACAAATTAACGTATAAAATAACTGATTATATCGTATTTACGTATACATAGTAGTTTGGCCTGTAAACTTTTCACTTTTCCCAAAAATATTTTGGACGGGAACAGTACTACCAAAATAGCTAAATGGAGCGTTTTAATTACTGTACAGTGTAAGCAGTGAAAAAGAAATAAAATCTTCATGTCTCACCTGCCTCTTAACGTAGGGCTATCATCTCATGCAGTTACTAAACGACGGCCTTACGAAACAGCGTTTATACTTCTAACTTATTTGAAGAAACTATCGAAATTCTTCACACTGAATATAAGCATGGTTCTCCGTGTTGTTTGAAATGCTTGGTAGAAAAATGACCACAACTTATATATCTATAGAAAAGAAAACAAACAGTAAGTTCTTATATTTTATTTTTATCTGGAAGGTAACAGTTTGGAACTAGTTCCGCTCCGTCAAGATACGAGCTCTATACCACTGCTCCACGAGGCGCTCTTTACAACAGCTTATATTATACTATAAACTATTATAGAATTTTTTTAATTATAATATTTCTTAAATGTTTACTCAAACTGAAAAAGAGTTCCCTGCTGATGGTCGACAAAGTACTCAGGAAACCACAAAACTCTTTAATCTAACGTATATCTTTAAGGAAATTTTCACGTGATTATTTTTCATTTCTTATAATATACTCATATTAAATATGTATACGGTCGATTTCAAATGCAATTATGTTTAGTAATTTTTTAATTAAACTAAATAAATGTTCAGAACCTTTCTGTACCGTCTCAAAATAGATTAAATACTTTAGTTAGAGTAAGTTGATTAGATATGTTGAAGATATATAGGCCTACAGTGGCGCATCGAGGAATATTTTAAGGAGGCAAATTTTTTTGACAGTGTCCACATTTTATTTCTTACGCCAACGCCTTCTCCAGAACAGTGGCGCAATTACCGAAAAAAATGCTAGATGGAAGAGGAATTTTCACTACTGCCCTCGGTTTCTAGAGTGGAGTTAACACTGAACCGTATCCTCTTATCTTACCCCCACACAAACTCGTACTAAAGTCGGAGATCTGGGTAGAAAGCAATGTTTGTGGGGAAAGAATTTTTCAGTGGCGGGCGCACTCATCTCTATCTTCCGTTTTCCTCTTCATCTCCACATACGAATGGACCTTCAAATCATCCACAATATTCCTTTTGATATACCATTATTCTTGGGGAATTCTGCTTTGACAAGGTGGGCCCCTATGCCTTCCTCAGCTACGACTACTTAACTGGGCAGGGAGGTCATTCCCTGAAAACACAATCCTATTTACCCCAGTTAAGCACTTTGCTTACGTAAATATTTACACTTACAAATTGCCCAAAGCACAATGAAAATATAGTTTTACAAATTTAATCGACGGGCTTATGGGGGGCGGACCCCTCGCCCCCACTCCTCTGGATCGTCGCCTGGATATATAGAAAATTCCAATACATATGCAGTAATATATCCTCTTCTAAATGTATTGAACTGTAAAGAACGTAAAATTACACATCAAAAACATTTAAAAGATGTTTTTGATGTTTGATCGAAATAAAATTTAGTTTCCTGGGTATTTTAACGTTAATACGCGTGGCTTAACTAGATCATCGTCTGAGCGGTTAGGTAATGGAGTTAATTTTTACCAAGGTATTTCCGTGCAAGCATAACTACACAGTATGAAACTGTTTTTATCAATTCACCGCTTTAAATGAGAAACCCACCATCTGGAGCACTCTAGCAAACATAAAACTACAAAACTCAATACTGTCCGCATTGTCGGATTCATCAAACAACGCACGCATGGCATGATAAGTACACCGCCAAATGGAATTAGTCTGCCTCCAAAATCACGCTAATCCTCCAGAGTAGCCGTGAAGAGAGAGGGAATCTCCTATTTGTGATCCGTTTACATATCTAAAAAGATTTAAATTTGCGTCACGCGTGTTTCGAATTGTAAATTCGCACCAAAATTCTTTTAAACTACCTTGGAATTTTTTAATTAGATAAATTAATATTATTAATTCTATATTCATCTAAAAAGTTATCACTTTTGGAGATTTGCGATAATTTACCCTCTAACCTTCAATTATTTTATTAGTAGACTACGTAATTAAATAACCAAAATAATTTGTGAACATATTATATAGAGAATAATTATATTAATAATTATTTAAATATTAATATTAAATTAATATTAATATTTAGAGATTAACTAAGTTTAAAGAAGGTTCAAAGGCTTAGATTTAGAAGCACAAATAGTGATTAATCTCGTAGTTTAAGCTTTCGTAATAAAAATTTTAATGACGTAACAGGGGGGGAGCAAGTACCTTCAATTGTCAATTCCCGGTTGTGTGATATTTAATAATAGTACGTTGATGTGATAAGATCCGATGAAGGTTCGGATCCTGTGCAGGTTTGGAATTTCTCTTATACGTATAGGGTAATATTCAATGATGCAAAATTATACAATTATGACTTTTTACATTTCTTAGGACCGTTACCAAAGGATAAGGGTTCTACCGTACCGTGTCTTGGTAACTATGAAGATAGTTTTCTCAAGGTTCAATTAGCGAGAGAGAGAGACTATGTATGAATAAGATACAGTGTAAATATATATATACTGTATATATATATATATATATATATATAGACATGTATATATATACAATATATCTAGAAATATATATATATATATATATAGAGAGAGAGAGAGAGAGAGAGAGAGAGAGAGAGAAAGAGAGAGAGAGAGTGAGGAGGAGAGAGAGAAGAGAAATAGAGAGAAAGAGAGAGGAGGGAGAGAGGGAGACAGAGTCATTAACATAACCTTTGAAAGAATTAATAATTTAGTCTCAGGGCGTCGCTGATGGATTCATCAGACACCATGAGCGAATATGCAATACAGCCATCACCACTGCTAATAGCTAAAAGTCGCTAGGACAGAAAGTCTGGCCAATGAGCCTAGTGTAGAAAGGAAACTAGAAGAGGTATTTTGGTGAGAAATAAGCGTGTGTCGTCACTTGTAGAATATCGATGACTACTTCATATCAATATGACGTCGATAACTCTGGCGCACCTTCTTATCCATATTTCCCGCTTAATAACCCCTCCACACACTGCTCCGTTTCTTCCTCAGCAATTTAAATAGTGGCATATCTCTATTATCATCATCCCCTGGAGATAACTGTAAAGCCAAATTATGATATTTTTGGGAACTGCTTTGATGACGGCCTTAAGCGTTACAGTTTCTCATCACATTTAGAATTTAAAAGTCTTCATACTTTCCTAATAATCGATGCAGATAGTGTTATAACATATTTGAAATAAGGCTAAAATATCACATACTTAGCTATTGATTAAGTAGGAGAGTGATTATGAAGCAGATATATACAACGGGACTCAACAGTCCCACACTCCATACTTCTCTAACTCCGCTGTATCCTGCCCGCAATCAACATTTATCCGGGGGACCCTGCTGCAACGATTTGTGTCAATATTTTCGTATAACCCAGCTGACATGACGACATACTTTCACATCCTTGTGCTGTCAGCTCTTGTTGCGTGGTTTGCTCTTGTTCGATTAATTAATTAGCATAGCGGATAGTTGAGCAGACATCCTATATCTCACGCTAGTCATATTATAACTGCATGTAAACGCATTCCTGACCTTGCGTTTAAAATTAATCTTCTACTGCTTAAATCTGTATATTAGCGAATTTATGGTTCTTACAATCAGAGTTAATAAGGAGAGTTCCATAGTTCAATTAAATCAATTTAGCATATGAATCAGTGGATTAGTGAATTTAAGCCTCAACGACTGATAAAATTAATCAAGCAATCAATCCATCACTAGTCATTGATTGAAAGCAATCAAACACGCTAACCATTGCGCAATATCCTAAAAGTGCCGTTCGAGCTGACGAGTACTTCTCTGCATTTCTTCTTCTCTAAATCACAACAGTGATGCTCTAGGCATCAGCAACAAAACAACAACAACTACAACAATACAATAAGAGTGCTACTGTTGTCCATGCCAACAGTAAGCATTACATGGAGGCAAAACAAAACCTATTAGCAGAGCTGAACGATCAATAAACGGTGCAAACCAAAATCCTGATATTCAGTCCAAGTAAATTTCTACTTACGGAATGAATGGATAGATGGACTGAATGGAAAACTAATATCAAGTCCTCCTAGTCAACGGAAAGGTACATTGATGGAGATGAATGAAATTAAACTATCAGAAGTTTCATGTATCTGCATCAGGCCAGCCAATAGGTACTGCAACGTTCAAATTTCGATTTGCATTAACGATGCGATAAATAGCCCGGTAATACTAACCAGATCTCACGGCTCTCAACCTAGTCCACCAGCGGCTAAAAGTTTTGGTGTTAATTACACCGGTGGCTTAGGATCGAAGGGGTACACACACACATACACACACATACATACATATACAGGGTGCACACACACACATACATATACAGGGTCTGTCTCGAAGAGAATCCTTTCGTGCTTCTGACTTTGACGTTAAATTTTTATCATCAGTCACATTTTAATTTAAGAGTTCATTTAACAAGAATTTCTAACGAAAAATTTACTTTTAATATAACTATGTTACAATTTTCTGATATCAGTAGCCTACAACAATTTCGAAACTTATTAATTTACATGTAACCACTAACATGGCATTAAGCTTAAGATGGGGTAGCATGCATACCTCCATCTCTACGTATCTCTATTTTGTTGGCTTTCACTCTCTCTCTCTCTCTCTCTCTCTCTCTCTCTCTCTCTCTGTCTCTCTCTCTCTCTCTCTTTCACTCTCTCTACTACTCTCTTTCTCTCTCTCTCTTTCTCTCACTTGCACACTCCTATTCTCTCTCTCTTTCTCTCTCTCTTTCTCTTCCTCTCTCTCTATCTCTCTCTTTCCCTCACTTGCACACTCCTATTATCTCTCTCTCTCTCTCTCATTCACTCACTCACCCAATGCGGCCACGATTAATCGATCTAATTTTCTTCACCTAATCAAAACAACCATCGGCGAGCATTCCGTCATCACGGTATCTGCGCCGCATCAAAGCCGTCAATGAGCTGCCAACAACTGAAAACAGATCCCGCTCAAGTTCAAATGCTACTCCGGGATCAAGATAAGGGTTTCCTTCGAGAAATCACTCCAGGAAAAAGCTTAAATATAAAGCTAACTTCAGGGTAGCTAATAGTAGCCAGACAACATTAATCTCACTGGAACAAATTTTGAACATTAGGAACTTACAGAAGTTTATCGCGCAATGACGATAATAATTAGGTTCCTTGAATTTTGCATCCGTAGTCATTCAAGCTATTAAAGGGTTTAAATTTCATATTTAGTTCTAGTATATATAATTTTAGAACCCCATTTTGCCAATTCACAAAATGCACAAAAGCAGATCCACCATCAAATCACATTTCTCAATAGCTGCTGTAGTCGACGCTTGGACTCCTAAGATCACATTCAGCATTTGGCAAATATATAACGTCATTAGAATTCCATTTCTAAGATAATCAATCCTTTGAATTTAATGGGTTCAGGTTGAAATCTGGTGATGGCTAAAATATTAACAAGGAAGAGAAATAGTGAAAGGAAGCCCCGGTGTATACTATAATACTATCAATAAACGATTAGAACAGAGAAGCTCTCAACGGCGCCGATATAAAACTGTTACCAACTATTTAAAAATGTTTTGACTGCACGAGATTTATCGCCGACGAATTGGTTAACACTGAATTTAGTGCTTATTTCATGAATGCGTGCGTGTGGCACGAATAGAATAGAGGTGTCAGTGGTCAGAAAGCAGCGGATGCCTGTTTAAAGTCGTCCACAAACCCCGGTATTATGCAATACCAGTCAAGTATGAAGAGATACTGTATAATTGCGAGTTTCACTTTAGTAAAAAAAAAAAGTAAACACGCATTATAGTGAAATGATCAAATATGTTGATATCTATCACTTTTAATACCACATGTTTAAACAGTTGGGCAAATTTAGACCATTTTCCGTATAACCAGTCCAGTGAATGTCCAAGATTTTGCTCTCAGATCAGGGCGGCTGGGATTCGAACCCACGAAGGTTCAACTCACCTCTGGATCTGTCATTTAAAACTTCATGACGTTACCCCTACGCTATTGAGACATTCTATAAATATATAAATAAGACCGCTGATTGACGTAGAGTATCTAGTAGTCAAGTGGCTAAAAGGATCATCCAGTGCTGCTGGTTTATTCTCTATCCGACTGAAATTGGAGCGATCGATTGACTCAAAAGTTGCATCAAATATAAGGTTATACCATTCACTGCTGCCGTTTATTAGGTTTCGCATTTTTACGAAATACTCGTTTTGACTGATTAAACTTTAACTCTGCCATATTCATCATCAGCGTGGATAAGTATTCATTGAAATATACTAAAATGCCTTCATGTGTAGACCTAATAATATTTTTCTAACTCAATGATAAAATATTCAAGATAAAATCGTATATATTTAGCAATAATCGATGCGTTAACAATCAATATTACTAATCAATACAAAATATAGTATCGAAATTCTCATTAGATCAGCGCTATTGATCAGCGAACCCAGAAAACTGCACACAGCGCGCCATTTACTTAACTGTAAAACAAAACAGAAATGAATTCCTTTTTTTACTATACTTGATATAATCCAAATACTGCAGTTGTAGAGTGCCTGATGTAGTCACATTTAAGTAGCCCGATGTGATGAACGTGAACTCTCGTCTGTTTGGCAGTCTGAAAATACTGATAAGAAAATCTTGAAAATTAATTGGAATATAAATTGATAATTAATAGATTTTAAACTGCTAAAAGTTTTAAAGTTATGGTTTTAAAGTTAAAGATGCCATCATGGATAAATACTTATATCGCCATAAGCTAATAGTGTAAGGAACAGATTTCAGCACTTAAGAAATTGAATTAGTTCTTTTAATGCGGTATGGTACATCTTATTAGAAATCGTAGTGGGCGTAAGAGGAAATGAATATCATAGATTAAGAGAGGAGAAGGGAGGTAGAAGTGGGGGGCTTTGATTCCGTATCTGATTGGATCCAGTGTGTGATACTGTGTCTTTCAGTTTACGCCATACCTTCTTATCCACTTCTCTGCATAATAAACAGCACTTCAGCGGACACCTAGCGGCGGATTGAGGTTTTGAAGTGTTGATACGGTCTGGAAGCAAAAGTCTAACACTTGCAGACTGTAGTTGTGCAAGATGATAGATAGAGGTAGAAGTGTCTATACTTCTGGGTAAATGGAAATGAGTTAAAAATGAGGGATATTTTGTAGACATAAAAACTGTATAAAAGTATAAAAATTAGTTCTTTCTATCTCTCTCTCTCTCTCTCTCATAATACTCTGTCAACTGGCAGGTCCATGGCATGTAACTCCTCCACATATTTATATCATCTGCTATTCTCTTCATATCAATATACGAAATAGTTTTAAAATTATCCGGCATCCTAGTTCACGGTCTTCCTCTAACCTTTATTCCATCAATTCATGATTTGAGACTTAATTGTTCATTTGAAATTAGAATAACTTTGCTTCAAAATATTCAAACACCATTGACTTCAATTAAATGTCTTGCATTTACGTGTAAATTTAGCTTTTTCTTCTTAAATCGATATCAAAAGTAACATAAGAATTGCGTAAACAATGTAATATGTGGGGATGAATATTTGTATCTATTTCATTTTAATATAAATTTCTAACGGCATCAATATTGAATATTATTCAAAAAGAAGTTACGTTTTCTAATCTAACAAGTAGAATTTTGATGATCTTCTTTGTAGGTTTTGTTGCAATATACAACTAGTACTAAATGAGCGAACGACTTTCCTAGATACGCAAGGTATTACTAATATCAAAGAGATAAAATATATTTAATCAAGTTACGCGAAGAGAAACAATAAGGAATGAAACACAAAACTTACCAATATCCACTTACAAAATCCCCTAGAGCCTTAAGCAACAGCATATATCGTCTGGTAATTTGTTACAACCTTTGGATTGCTCATGCATAACACTTGTAATTTACATTAATGTCATGTTCATGAGAACTGGCAGATGTATAAAACTCAAAAATGACGTTAACTTCATTAGTTGCAGAAACAATTAAATAAAGATTTTGTTCGATAAATATTTATTGATTTAGTTTTTACTAATTATATACATTTCTAATGTTATATAGTTACTCTATCACTAATATCGCCTTTGAAATTTTCTTCATTGGTTCAGCCAAATGTAATTTTGATTTAATTTTCTTAGTCGTAATGTCCTACACTATATATAGCGATTTAAATGTCTGTCTAATCCCTGCTCAAGCGTTTTACATTGCAAAGATACACATTTTATTTTTTACTATACAAATTATATACATGTATTGTATACTAATACCTGCACTACAACCTCTATAGCTTAATAAGTGAAAACAGCATCTATACACCACGGCAAGATGAAGTCAACTTCTTCTTTTACCACAATTTAATATCCCACTTCTCTCAATCTGTCTGGAACCAGTGGCGATGTCAGTGAGATATTCGACCGCGGAACAATATGTGCGGGGTTTAAATCTTGGGCTAGCCTGTCTCTGACATCGCTTTCGAGTGAAGAAACTGACGCTAACATTGGCGCTTTAGCTGTTACCAATCTATGCAGCAGACATAGCAAGCAACAACTGAAATGGATGCCGACTGCTCTGATATAATGTTGGTTCTGAATATGAAACTAAGACGAATCATTTATGACAAGAATATTTCTATAAATGACAAGAAAGGCGGTATTAGGATTCACTTCTTAGATTCCAGTTATTACATTACGGATCAATTTAATACATTTTAGACCATGGAAACGGCTTCACAGTTAAATGTGGTAGTAATTAGAAATCATGAAAGCTTTATGGTTATGATTAAGCATTCTTAACAATCAATATATTCCCGTATTGTGGCTGAGCCACTATAGAATCTGTCCCACCATAGATTATAATTATGCCTATATATCTTTGGACTGATTGCATGCATTTTGGAATTGATACAGACTGCAAGACCTTCTTTTTGCTCACTGGCTGGATTTGTCTCGATAGTGCTCTATGTTGTTATTGATGACGGCAGTAATTTAATTGTTGTTATGTTATGTTAAAATTGATCTGCCGTAAACCCCACATTTCGTAAAAGTCGACTAAGCAAAGTAAAGGGAAACCATATCAGAAACCATACCCTCTGAAAGCTCTAAGCTATATTGAAGTATGGGTGGGATATAGTCTCTTGTGAAAGGGTTACCTTCTAATTTCTAATTATATTTATATTCTAATCAATGGAATGCTCTTTATAGTTCGTGATAGCAGACTGAAAATAGAAATACGTACCGTTGACTTGCCATTGCCTGGACACTAGAGAGAAAACATTTGATTAACTAAAGTATATAAGTGAAATATCGGGTCATATTGACTATAATCGATATAAGTAATTTATAAACATGTGTTGTACATGGTGGGGCAAGCTGACAGCATGTACATTTGCGAAGTTGAGTGTTATTTGCCAGGTGTAAATTATACGAACAAAATCGCTTCTTTTTTCCAAAAGACAGCAAACTATTAAGAGTTTAGTGGTAATTCCTTAATATATTTAACAATTGTCTATTTATGCCAACCTCATTTAGTACTTCTTCGTTATTTTTGTCAGTCCATTTGATCTTCTACTCCGTTCTCCACAGTCATATTTCGAATGCTTCCAGTTTCTTGATATCCTCCTTTCTGAACGTCAATGTTTCACAACCGTACAGGAGCGTGATCCACACTAAAGCTTTTACAATTTTTATACTCGTGGATTTCATCTAATCTGCGTGCATTAGTAGTTTGTCCTCCTAACCTCGTAACGTCTATTTCTTCCATATCGACTCCTCCTCCTTTCTTAGACACTCTCATCACGTTTGTTTTCTTGATATGGATTTTCATTCCATACTGCAATCTCAAACAGTAATAATGAAAAGAAATTCGGAAATTGAAAAAACAAGAAGCCATATTGATAATAGTTAAAACTTTGATAAGCTATAACCTTTTCCATGACATCTATTTATATATCCATAAAATGGTGAATGATATTTGTTAGTATTTGTATTTATGTTGGTATATGTTTGATATTTATGATGGCAATTGCTTAGCGGTTGGAGTGCTTTACGAATGGGGATGGGCAAAGAATACGACTATCCAGCATATCCGAGACCTGGCATTTGACAGTCGACTAGATGGAGACTCTGAAATAATAATAATAATAATAACAGTAATAATAATAATAATAATAATAAAATTAAAAAAGAATCCCCATCCCAGGGAGATAAAATAAAATAAATAAATAAAAATTATAAAAATAATAATAAAGTTTACGTCCATTTCTTCATACAAGCATGATGTCAGGGAAGTCCTCCATGAAATTAAGAGAGATCGAGTAATGAAGGTGGACATAGTTACGCTAAACAATTTCATAATTATCGGAGAGAGAGGTTGGGTGGGGGTCCAAGCCGTGCGTCCTCTATGAGTTTATCGCCTGCTCTTCAGAGCTCCTAACGTCAATGCCTTCTGTTACATTCTGACCAGAACGCGTCAGCTGTCACTGACTCGCCTTCCTGGCAAACTTCCACCGTCTCCTCTTCAGAATTCTAGCCCACCCTCTAATATGGTTAATTTTGTAAGGGACTGACTGAACCAGCCCCCTAAAAGATGTAAAATTCTCATCATTTAGAGGCATTTTATATGGGTACAGTTTTAAAGAAAATGTTTGAAGAAGAAAAGTTTGCTCCCTTTTTAAATTTGGCGTCTTGCTTAGGACTAGTGTCATAGTGAAGAGGTAGTATTTTGTAGTAGTGCTACAATAAATAAAGTGTGACACAGAAAAAAACCAGATTGTAATAGTACTTCATGTTTTCGAAATTTTTTATTTCATTCCGTACAATAATTTACTTAATTTAAAATAATCTTTTTATAATATTGAAAAATCACGTGTTTAATCTGTAGAAAAGAAATAAATTGCATAGAAGATAAATTAAAATACAATAGCTAAGTATATTTTAAATTTCACTTAAGTTGCATTAAGTAGTTCAAGTTAGTTTATAATATATATTTACTAATAAATAGTAGGCCTTCCTATGGCCGAAAAATATAAAATGTAAATCTTAAATTAATTCGTAGGCTAAATTTGTGTTTTCAATCCATATTTTCTGATATGGAGTAAATACGTACTTAATATTTCTTTTAATTATGTAACATTTAATATGTATAATGCATTATTAAAATTCTGCAAAGGAAAAAACTAGTTTTTTTGCAGTGTCGTGCTTAAAAATAAATAATAATACCAGCCATTTTGTAAGAGAAGCCACTAGAAAGAGAGAAAGAGGGAGAGAGAGAGAGAGATACAGTGGGAGAGAGACAGTGTCTCGTTAATCTTAAAATGGTTAAATCTCACAACCCTCTACACTCTACTGTCTGAGATTTGTTGCTGGCATTTACTGAAGCTGAAGACAAATGAAAATCACGTTGCGCTGACGTGATAGGAAGAATCTGCGTGGAGGATTTCTGTAAATAATCAGAGGTAACTAGATAGTGGGAGCTAATGTTCGTAATACTCTGATATTACAGTTTTCAGCATTGATTGGCAGCCATATTTGAAGCCTTAGCAGGAGTTAAACTCTCAATTGTCTTCGAAGCAGAATTGTATCATTGTTTACTGTGCTAAACAATAGGAGGCGATTACGTTTGAGCTGAATGAAGGAATGAATAACAACGTCATAATTTACATTTTGCAAGATAAAAAGTACTGTTACGATAGGCATGAAGAGGGCAAAATCTTTTACAGGATTGACTTTAATTGGATTGGTTAGTGTGCCTTATCATAACCACCAACTTGGCCAACGAATAGGAACATGTACTTTAGATCTTCCTCTTCACGAAAACCCGCAGAGTTAAAGACGATTTGGAAAACTAAATGTGAAAGAAAATCTAAATGTATGGGCCTTGAGGTGGTTTGTGTGATGTAGTTAATGATAGATGGCATACACTAACCTAGTATTAAGAAAATATAAAACTAGGTTGATTAAGATATTCTAAATCATATTCTTGTTATATTGCCTTTTTGAGGAAAACTTAATTTTTAAATCTGTTCAACGTGGAGATGTCAAGCTATGGCAGGATTTCAGTTCAAACTTCTAGCTAATCATTAATTATTGGAAACTCTAACCATCAAACACTGCTGTTCAAAATCTTTAGTTGTCTATAAATCTTAGCAGGGCAAATAAATATCGCCTTCCGTCTCTGTATGGCTCTGTCTTTCCTGCCTATGCCTAAAGAAACGGACTTTACCACACTAGTTTAGTGATCATCATCATCTTCCCTTGAATCCCAGTTTAACTAGGGTCGGGAAACGAATGGACTGTCTCAAATCCACTGTCTTACATCATATCATCAGTCAATCCCCTATCTCATACTTTTTCCATTCACTGGCTGGAACCAGTGGCGATGCCGGTAAAATACTCGACCGCGGATCAGTATGTGCGGGTTCAAATCCTGGGCTCGCCCGTCACTGACATTGCTTTCGAGTGAGGAAACTGACGTTAACATTAGCTTTACCAATTTTTACCATTCGTTTAAATTTTTGTGGCAATTTCTGGAGCCTAGGCGCTCACCAACGGAATGCCCCTTCTGACGTTGGTATGGATCTTAGTGCTTTAGTCACCTTCTACGACACGTGAAGTCACCGGTTGGTCAATTCTTCAAACAACCCGGACACAACACGGGAAGCTTGGTGATCAACCGGGTTAATTTAAGCTCCATGATTACGGAGTTGAGCAAGGATTGTAGAATCTGTTTCTGATTCCTGTCGACAGTTATGATTGAATGTATGCGTGTAGATAAGATGCGCACTCTTACTTCAAACATTCATCAATCTTGATCCAGTCTTACTACGCTGCCGACAGCCTGTAGTAAAGCTGGATGAAATAATATACGAATATAAAATACTACGAAACTCAAGATGTGTCAGTTTCGAAGGTCATATTTAATAAACTTCTTTATATTGAAAAGTTCTTTATATGAAAGTTGTGATATTTTAGAATACCAGCGTTATTTAATTAAGATTAAGGCAAAGGAATTCAGCATGCAATTTTTCTACTTCTCAAGATGTCAGTTTCACTGTAAACTTCATAAAGGGATAGAAATGCAGATAACAGTCTAAAACCTGTACGAAAATTGTTTCTGATGTTTCAAATGGTTAATAATCTAATGTGATTTAATTTCATGCAAGATTACTCTGTTATAAGTGTATAATTAATGTAAGAAATATGAGGGTGGGTTACTACTACACATTGATGAATGAGTTTCGGCGATTAAATGCAGACAGGTTTAAGCTGTGGAGGAACTGTTTTACTTAAGCGAATCAGACATTTTGAATTAAAATCCGTAGTTTTTCAAAGGTTGTGAATAGCGAGATTACAAATTATCAGCTTTATTTCTGTGTAAAGCTTGAATAAGTTTAATCCTTTTGTGTTGAATGCTATTTAAATAAAAGGACAGCCTAATCGATAGCTTGCTAATTTTATACCATAAGAACTCCTGGTTCGATACCCAGTTGGGCAGAAACCATAGCGACGATTGGTCAGCGTTGTACTTAATGTCAGCTTTACAACTCTTCTGGGATAACTGGCTATTTGGGGTAGATGAGACAAAATAAGATTAATTTAGAGCTTCAAATTTTCTCTTTCGCGAAATCTTTTTAACAGAGATTAGCATGAAGTAAACGGTAAACTATCTCAGAAGTAATAGCCTCGCCTAGTTTCCTCCAAAGGACTTTAGCCTATCTTATGCGCTGCATGAAATCAATATTTAATCAAGCAAGATGATTATAAAAGAAAGTTATTGACTTATAGTGTAGCTATTAATGCATAAAATGTCTTTGAGTTGTCATTTATAAAATAATATATCAGAGAAAAAGAAAGCGAGAGAGTGAGATAAAGTATCTGTATTTTTAAATAGGAGCATTAGGCCTAAACGTCGGTAATAATTAGTTAATTACCGAATAGGCCTATTTAAATAGTATTCTGCTTTAATGTCAATATAGTAGATGGACTTATAACTACATTCCTTTCAAAACTCCATCTAAATTTCATTAATTCACTTTACTTTAAACAATTTTATCATAACATAACAACAATTAGAGTGCAACAGTCATCAATGACAATATCGAGCACTATTGAGTCAAAATTAAGCCGGTGAGAAAAAGAAGGCCCAAAAACGATTCCAAAATCCAGAAAATCAGTCTAAAGTAAAATATAAAGTATAAAGGCATACTTATAAGCATATAGTTTAAACAAAGTTTTCAGTGTAATTAAACATAGCAAATTCAATGGATACTTTTGGATTTTTCTCGTTTTATTTAATTCTTGTATTTTTTGTAGAATTTCTGCGGATATGTCACGTAAATCCTTGCAGCATATACCTCCGCTGTTACGTGGATAATCGCCCGTATTTAGGATTTACTATTATCCACCCGGAGTGGTTGGCGTTGATCCTTTTATCAGTTCTGCAAGGCTTCCACGCCTGTCCAGCGAGTCCTATATCACTCTCGTCCTCAGCAGGATAAGTAGAGAGACATTAGATAGGACAAACAGAGAGACAATAGATAGGACAAACAGAGAGATATTCTATAGGATAAGAAGAGAGACAGTAGATAGGATAAGTAGAGAGACAATAGATAGGGTAAGTAGAGAGACAATCCATAGAACAAACAGAGAGGCAATCTATAGGATAAGCAGAGAGACAAACTATAGGATAAGTAGTAGAGAGACAATAGATAGGACGAACAGAGAGACAATTTATAGGATAAGTAGAGAGACGATCTATAGGATAAACAGAGAGACAATAGATAGGCCAAACAGAGAGATAAAACAGTAGGATACGCAAAGAAATCTTCAGTAGGAAAAGCAGAACGGCATTCAGTAGGATAAGTAAAAAGCCATTCAGTAAGATAAGCAGAGAGACAATCGACAAGACTAGCAGAGAGACAATCTATAGTATAAGTAGACAGAGACAATAGGGTTGCAAATTTTGCTAAAATAATTGATTTAACTGCTTTGAATCATGAGTCGCAAATATCCGTTTATATTACTTATTTTATTAAAGCTAAATGGCCAAACTAACAAACTATTTGACCAATAGACTAAATAACTAAATATACAATAAACGAGAAAAATAAACAAAATAAATAAAATAAAGATGGCTAAACCAAGCGATAGATAATTAAAGAGAGAAACAGAGAGAGAGAAAGAGAGAGAGAAGGAGATGAGGAAGAAACAGTGTTCCGAAAACCGGACATTTTTTGTACCGCCAGGCGTCTAAGATCAAGTTTGAATTTTTCACTCATTTAACTAAAATTTATATAAATTCTCTTCCTGTGATCTGACGCTACCGATAAGTAGATCCTTAAATAAAGCTCAGGTTCACACTGTAATCACAGGACAACATACATGGGCTTCCTGACAGGTTGATGACCCGAATAGCTGAACCATGGATTACATATTGGCCTGACTGACAATCTTCTATGATTTCTAATGACATAAAAAGAAAGCTGGTAAAGTTAAGGCTAACATCAGTTTCCTCACTCGAAAGCGATGTCAGTGACGAATTAGCCCAGGATTTGAACCCCGCATCATCTGATCCGCGGTCGAGTATATTAACGTCTTCGCCACTGGCTCCAGCCAGTATTAGATCATATGTCACGTACAAGGTCCATACTCTATACGTACACATAGACTGTTGTCTCACCAACCGAGGAGCAAAAAGTCACCTTTCATCGTAAGAGTTATATCATTATCGAACCTTATTGTATTTTTATCTTGAGGAAATTTGGCAGTTGAGGTGACTTTTCATGCCTTCATCGGCGTCTTTTACCATGCATGCAGTGTACACGAGTTTATTATCTGCAGTTCTCATGACTCAATACGGGAACTACTGGTTCGCATTCTAATCAATTTGATACAAAGATTTTCGATTGTCTGTCATAGGCAACAAATTCAGACCATTATCGATCGTCAACGAACTCTTTCTTTTTTATGAATTCTGTTTAACAAAGTGTTCCACGATATCAGCACTACGTAATTGACAGAATTAAAATTAACTGGACGAATCAACAAATACCTTAACTTACCGCACTCAAATCGTAAATCGTTATACTACAATACCTGATATAGCCAGACTACAAATATGGCCGCCAGTCGGATTTCTAACCTGTTAATACTGCGAGGTCTCATACGGAAAATCAGTCTTCCTTATCATCCTCCCTGCATTAATCGTCGCCTTCTCGACACCGGTGACCCTGTCCCCCGGTCCCTACTCGTCCAGGAGAGTGTCCGGCGACCCGGGGCTGTACTCGCCTTGTTCCTGTAACATACACTCATCCATCAGCAGCATGGACTAAAAACTGAGTGGAATAGCACATATCAACTAGGGTGAGTAACAACTGCGTGGAATAGCACTTATCAACTAGGTGGAGTAACAGTTGTTGTGTTGTTGATAGTGTGTTTAACATCCTGGTCAGAAGCCTGGGGCTTCTCTTCAAGACGTCCGGTGGAGTAACAACTAAGGTTGGTAAGATATAGGTGTAGTAAGACCTAAGTGGAATAAGATATAGGTTGAGTAGCAACTAGGTGGAGTAAGATCTTGATGGAGTAACAACTACAGCATAGTAGTTGGTATAACTCGAAAAAATAGTTAGTCAACTCGATAGATAGAGAGAGACACAAAGAGAGAGAGAGAGACACACAAAGAGAGAGAGAGAGAGAGAGAGAGAGACTACTCTGCAGTCAGAAGTTATTTATATACCTACCAAAAATTATAATCTTAATTATAAAATAATTAGATTAAAATAATCTTAATTAATAATCTTCTCTAATTTTAAATTATTATTTTAATTTTTGTCAAATTACGATAAAAGTAGATGATTTACACTTAAATGATACTAATGTAGGCCTACTTCTATCCATCAATCAATCAATAATAATTTAACGTCCGGTTCCTCGCCATAAGACTATGTCAGGGACCTCTCTTACAGACTCTACACAAACAGGTGCTAAAGCACTACACGATGATGACTGAGTATACAACGACCACAAGAGAAAGCGAGATCAAAAAGTGCAAGTCCATGATCCAAGGCAAGCGGGTCAAAATTTAGACCCGATAAATTTCTTAGAGATATAATAGCCTATTATGCTGTCCATTAAAAGAGGTTATAGAGGGTAGAATGGAAGGAAAAAAGAGGCAGAGGCAGGCCGAGATTAGGTATGTTAGATTATTTTAAGACCCAAGCATATGTGGACATTAAGTGGAAACGGATGACTAATAAGAGTGAAGGATTTATATACCATGGATCTTCCAGTAGGCAGTGCACTAAGAGAGAGAGAGTCTTAGAGAGTGCTGTACGTATAGCCTTATATATAGTTTTCATGCAAATAAGACAAATATATTCATGTCGGTTGCGTCAAATGAGAGCTGTGTAAAGTAATCCATGCATAACTAGGTTCTTTGCAAAATTGTACTTGTAGTGTAAAAAAGTACCTAAAGTTCAACGTGTATCATTTATTAAAGAAAGAAGACCATAGTATGGTGTCTATTCTAACGTTATAGAGAAGGATAAACTGCTGAATGTTATTTTTATTTAATTGAGTACGTGATTATTACAATTTCAGATCTAAGAAGAAAGTTTGAATTAGTAGGCATACACTATTGGAATTCATATTAATCTATACATCACAGTAAAATGAGTCTGTTAAACATAACATTTAATAGAGCTTTGAAAATCTCTACGTCTTAATTATTGATTGATTTTTAACTTTGACTCCTTTCAAACTTTTTCCTTCACCAATCAGATTTCTTTAAAATTGTTTCAAATAACTTCAATCTACTGTATGCTATTCCTCGCGATTGTCACCTAATTTACGTCCACCGCTAAATAAATTATACCATCACAAGTAAAACCAGCTGCTGCAGACTTTCTCTCTCTCTCTTTCACTCACTCACTCTCTCTCTCTCTCTCTCTCTCTCTCACTCTCGTTGTCTCTTTCCCTCCTTACTCTAGCTCATCTATCTTCTTAAGCTATTTCTGTCTATACATATATAATAATATTAATAAGTATATTTATAAAGCGCTTCTCTATGCTAAATGCCACAGTAGCGCTGAATGGACAGTAAATGTCAAGTAGCCTGGTGGTATAATAATGCCACAATCGGTGTAGCGACTAGATCTCTGAGTCTGGAGTATGAGCGAACCATTGGTTAAAAACACTTAAATCATCTCCACATGGCTACAAATATCTTCACTGTCATGTATGTTTCAGTCGCCTCTTACGAATATGTACAGTTATCTCTCTTTCTCAATTTGTGTGACCGCCTTATGCCATCTATAGGACATTTTTATCATCTTCTCCAGTAAATTAAATTAATTTTTCTCTTCGTCTGAAAAAGGCATGAATTATATCTTCGTTTCAATATACATATTTACTTAATGTTTTAATTTCAGAAAGTTACTTAGATATTATTAAGATAACTGACTTAATAAATTATGATATTAATATTCAAGTATAGGCCTATATACATGTACATATATAGCCCTATATATATAATATATATATATATATATATATATATATATATATATATATGTATAACTTTTTACATACTAAATCTTCGCTCTTGTTCTTCTCTTGCAACTTCTTTTGGCAAGCTTAAGACATATCTCTTCCTACGTTAGACATACTCTATCTATCCAGACCATTTCTAGATCACCGAAACGGCTTTCATTTTGGACCTCTCTTCTCAGCATATTTCATTTGCAGATGGGTCTGGGTGAATCGAACTTTTGTGACGTGAGCTGTGGGGACGTCCCTGACATCATCCTTGGATGAGGAAACGGACGTTACACCTTTATTATTATTACTAGGATTTATTATAATTAATATTACTATTATTATTGTTATTTGTATTATTATTATTATTATTATTATTACTATACATCATTATTCTAGAATTTTATATATATTTATGTATATAAAACAGTCTATATATATATATATATATATATATATATATATACACACATGTATATATATATATAAATATATATATATACATGTATATATATATATATATATATATATATATATATATATATATATATATATATATATATATATGGGCGGGCCTCTCTCTCTTCACTGCACTGCCAAGTGGCAAATTCAAGGTACATAGTCATACTCAAAGTTTGTTTTCTCGCTCCATAAGGGCACTCCTCAAATCAACAAGTTAATCCCTTCACAAAGTCTATGCCTTATCCATACCTTATGTAGCCTATAGCTTGTGAAAAGTACTACTTCTGAGATGGTTTCCCGTTGCCTTCCTCAGTTAGATTGAATAATTGCCATTTAGTCCTGGGTCAAAATATTTCATGGTGAGGAGGGTCCCCTCTTGCCATCTTCAGCTCCAGCCTTAGTCGCCTCTTACATACACGCTGCAGATTGTTAGCGATTGCTCTATTCTGCAGTGGTCCAATCACACCCAAGCACAACACGGGGAGATATCTGGGCCTACTTGTATATAATTGTATATCCTGTAGCTCTTTTCTCAGATGTCTTCTGGCACTGTTCATTGACAGTGAATATTTTAGTTGACTAAATAAAGAAGCATGCTCGGAGATACTCAGAGATCCATTAAGATGGATGGGTGGAGCGAGGAAGAGAGAGCGAAAGGCAAAATGTGAGCAGATGGAATATTGGCGGAATGGAGGAGCTCGTTGATTAGCAGAGCTTGCTCCATCTGTTCGTTGAAATGTGAGATTTCTAATTGTTGACAACTTGAAGTGAAACACTCTTGCTTATAAATATCAAGCATTGCAGTATTTTACATAATGTTCTGTATCGTTACGTTAATAACCGAAAATTTGGAATTTCATCAACCTAAACTAAATAAAATTTCAACATGCTGTGCTCTCCAGTGTGTACGTATTTAAGCACAAATACATGTAGTTCTGAATAAATACTAAATCTTTTGAAAGAAAGAGTTTGTTTTGGCTGCAAATCTTCTTCTTTCTAGCTTCCATTGCCCAACGGCAGGTGCATGGCATACAACTTTTCAGTCAATTCTATCCTCAGCCTTCCTTTTCATCTCTATATAATATACTACGAATTTGTTATCAAGTCACCCAACATCCCATGTCTTGGTCTTCCTCTAACTCTTCTTCCTTGCATTCTTCCGTCTGTTTAATCATTTACCGAACCATCCATCTTTAAAATGTCCTTCTATCTTTTCTTTATAATTCTTATCACATTAATTAACTGTCTATCTGTACTGACGCTTTCAAGAACGTCTTCCTTTCTAATTTTGTCAGTCCAACTAATCTTTCCCATCTTTCTCCATAACCACATTTCCAATGCCTGTAGTTTCCTGTTCCTTTCTTTAATGTCGACGTTTCTCATTCATACAGAAGTGTCGACCAAACCAATTTTTTACAATCTTTATCTTTGTGTTTTTTCCGATTGCCTTTAGTTAATAGTTATTTTCTCTTTCCTTAAGCTTCTATTGCTTGTTCAATTGCATTTTATTTCCTTTTCTCATTTCCCAAAAGCTGTGATGGCGTGGCCCAAAGCGCGTATCATTCAATGTCATATTTACACTCTGTGATTCCTAGATTCGGATTTTTGTTAAAAATTACTAAATCTCAGAATTCTGAGAGAGTCCAGGGAAGAGTTCATCTCGCCCCTGACAATCGGGTTAATATACGTTAACCTAAGGTGGAAGAAATAAAGGCCTTAAGTCGTTCCTCAATATTTTCCACTAGAACACATAGTGATGAAACAAATGTCGGCCTATATCAAGATGGGCTTTATTACATATAGCTGGTAAAGCTAATGTTAATGTCAGTTTCCTCACTCGAAAGCGACGTCAGTGACGGAAAAGCCCAAGATTTGAACATACTGATCCGCGGTCGAATATCTTACCGACATCGCCACTGGCTCCAGCCAATAGGCCTAATATGTATAGGCCTATATCATGTAGGCCTATAATATGTAGGCCTATAATACGTAGACCAATATCATGTAGGCATATATTAATTAGCACAAGCCACATTGGTTGTACCATTATACATTTTTAGTTGAAGGCTAATTAAGCTGCTCAACATTGCATTGTTCTTTTAAGCAATGAATTTATTGAGTGATTTTTAAATACTTATTTAGCCTATAAGCTGACTTATTCATAGTTAAAACGTCTTTAATGGACTGTTAAAAACCGTCAGAACTAATTAGTGCAGCAAAAATTGCCACAATTGTAATTAGGCCTAGTTAAAGAAAAATCAATTGCCACTTTGAAACTGATCAAGAAACTAAGGTTACATCAAATACTACAGAAAGAAAACATTCACACATTATAATGCAAATATTTCATTAAAATTGGTTACCATTTTTTATTGAATGAATTCCATAGACATGTAAATTATTCCATGTAAAACTATTGAAAATAACACACCGGAAAATAGATATTAACCAACTAACATAGAACTACTCAGTTGCTTTTTCATTTCCTTTTTCACTATAATATACGCTAGAGACTTTTAAAAACTAAATGAAGTTTTCAGTTGTGTCTCTTTACCATCTTTCTACGTAGAAAACGAGAATTTTATTTTATTGTTTTATGAATAGCAAGAGGCTTCATGAAATCGAATGATGTTTAAACTATTCAGTCTTATCAATCAGGGACCAGGTTCACTGAAGCACCATTGGACCCACACATCCGTCAATCACGGCCATATCAGTCTGAACACACGGGAGCACAGGGCCAGCCGATCAGCACATGAGGGCTTCGAGCCAGGGAGCTTGGCCCAACCGGACAAGTAAAATTCATGTTCTGATCGCAAAAATTAGCCACTATAAACAACTAACGTTATGCATGTTTTCTAACCGACCATTTCTATAACAGTGTCTTGGTTAGCGATCTGTTGCTAGCTCAGATTGGTAGTAAGCTTCAGTTAAGATTCCAGGGATATGGGATATGCATTTTTTGTTGTTAAATAATTTAAGTTTGAACCCGGGTAACTTTTTTCCGATGCGAACACCCTAACCGTTAAGCCGTATCTCCTTCCAATTATATAGTTGAACGAGATGCGAGAGTTTTAAAATGAGAGAGCGGGATAGACACACAGAGTAAGAGAGAGAGAGAGAGAGTGTGAGAGAGAGAAAAAGAAAGAAAGAAAGTAAGTAAGTAAGGAAAAAGGAAACAGAGAAAGAGAGAGTGAGAGAGAAAGAAAGAGAGAGAGGATAAAAGAAACCTCTTTAAAACGATGATTAAATGGTTCAACGGAATTGACTTCTGATAATAGTTTTAAAAAGTTCAGCAATCTACAGCATTTTCATAAACCACATGAAATTTTTACCACCACTGGAGATATTCTGGTTTTGTACTTTTGTTCTGCATGGGTCTAAAGAACATCATGACGTAGTGGTGCGACGTAGTAGTATGACGTAGCAGCAGACCCAGTGGGCGCTCAACATGACACTAAGGTCGTGCCAGTAGCAACATCTTCAAGCTAATGATTACAGCAAAGTTTGATCCTGGCATAGGGCATACATATCTATCGTTACCAGATCAAAATTCTGTGAGATGGGTGTTCTAAATTTAGTACATATGCAAGAGACTGCCATTTGGTTCGACTCATGAGATGGAGAGATAAGGAGAGACTAGGAGATAGATAGATGGATAGATGGATAGATGGATAGATAGGGAGAAAGAGGTAGAGAGAGTGCGAGAGAGAGAGAGAGAGAGGGGTAAGGAGAAAGAAATGGAGAGAGTGAAATATCTCTAAATGCACGCATATAATTATAGAGAGAGAGACTGAGAGAGAGAGAGAAAGAACAAAGTGTGTGAGATAGAGTGGGAGAGGAGAGAGATGGTGAGGGTGAAATTTATCTAATTGTCTAATTTTACAATCGTCGATCAGCAGAAATTGAGAAAAAAACAATCTCTCAGATAGGCCAATACTATACGCTTATTTTTTTCCAGATCTAAGGAGCAGTAGGCCTATGCTGGAAGGAACGCCTGAAAAACTTACTGGGAATAGTTTAAGTGCGTTCCTTCTCCTTTCAGCGTACTGCTCCACGGATCTGGAATTCTCTTCCTTCCACTTTGCGCACATCCTTATCTTTCCCTCTTCAGCCTTTCCATCTAATTGATGGTTAAAAGCCTTACTCTTAGATCTCTTCATGCAATGCACATGAACTGCGCACATCACGTTCGTGTTCATTCCTCTTATTCATCTAGAACCTTTCCTTGGACTGAATTCTTGAATTTTGGTTTGCACCGTTTTGTACCCTACACTCTGTTCATTGGTTGGTTTTGGTTTCACAAGGCCCAAAGTTGTCGTACACAACATAAACATTCCAATTGTGTTGTTGTTGCTGTTGTTGTTACTTATATGCCGCGTCGATCACTGAACATCATATAATTATCTTTAGTCACCAGATGTCGACGCCATCAAATTTAAATAATTTACAGATTTTCTCCCGAATTACAAAATAATATTGAGCATCAAATCGAAGAATAGATAAAGTTTAAGGCAAATTTACTGCCGTTCTTGTTTGAAAGTATTTTGATTAATTAAATGTGGCTAAGTAAATATAATTCAACCAATATTTCTAAATTTTCAGAAAGCAGAATTTCTGAATTCAAGTAAAGCCGATGGAGAGGTATTGGAGGATAGATAGGGTTGACATTAATATAGGCCTACTTATAATATAATAGGATATGACCTTAGTGAACAGCCTTAAGAATAGGGCACTGGACAGATCATTAGCTAGGCTGCAACTTCCCCCAATATGTTTGAAAGTTGCAGAGTAGCATTCAAAGTAGCATTCAAAGTAGCATTCAAAGTAGCATTCGCATTTTAGCAAGTTTCAGACTGTGCTATGGCTATCTCTCTCGCTCTCTCTCTCTCTCTCTCTCTCTCTCTCTCTCTATATATATATATATATATATATATATATATATATATATATATATATATATATATATATATCTGTATCTGTCTCTCTCTCACTGTCTCTCTCTCTCAGTCTCTCTCTCCTCTATCTCTCTCTGTCTCTCTTTCTTTCTTAATTTCTCTCTCACTCCTATGTTCGGTTAAATTATTTATAGTCCTATAAAACTAATCAGTAACACCACAATTAATTCAAATTACGAACTTTAACTTTATATTTTCTAAAATCCACTAACGACTTTAGAGCCTACATTTAACAAATAGCTAAGTCAGCTTAAATTAAAATCACGCACTTTTCATCAGGAGCAGACATTTGTTTCTATGAGAGTCTCTGGGACTCGTCAATCCACTGACGTAGTTTTCTGTTGGGACTTTGAACGGATGTCAACGCGATTATACCGTACGCAGAAAACCGGAGCATCAAAGAGCTGCGACAATGCAATCACATCAGGACACCTGCTCGCTGCTCTGTTGTGCTCAACCATCAGTGACCCCCTCCCCCACCCCTGTCCCCCAATGTTCTCCCTTACACCCTCAATCTCTCTCCGTATTACCATTGCCAGCCTTTAAGAAACCCTTCCTAGAGTCGACAGTAGGTAAATTGTTAAATTTATACTATTTTTAAATAGTATACATTTAAATAAATTTATGATTTAAATTTATCATTATATTTATAAATTTACAATAGTGTAAAACAAGAAATTTATACTGTACGTTTACAAGCACGTCGAGCTTTTCACAGCCAGCGCAGTGACTCTACAAAACTAAGATGTGGGTTAGGATTTGAGGGTTTTGTAGACACAATGTTTCTTCGGTCAATATTTTGCCCAATTGTAGTATTTAAGAAAACTGAGTCAGAGATAAGGTCCTAGTACGAATCCACTATCATCAAGTCGGTGTTCAGAGCTGGCAAATTCGCATAAAATACGAAATGGACTCCGGATTTGGATAGATAAGAACCTGTACAGCCTCCGCCTATCTTTTTCTAGACTATATTAGATAAAATTATTTTGGGTTCATGAGTTGGGCTACTCTAATGCCCGCCATAGACTAACCCGTACGGCCGTAACACGGGCTATGCTAACAATCTTTATCTCTCCACTCTAGTATATTATGTTAGTGTGTTAAGTAGCCTAAGTTAGAATGTTAGTATGTTATGTTAGTATGTTAGTATGTTAGTATGTTAGTATGTTAGTATGATAGTATGTTAGTAGTCTATGTAAGTATGTTAGTATGTAGTATGTCTAAGATGGCTAGTATGTTAGTATGTTTACATGAAGTGAGTAATTAAATTAACTGCAATGCAATTGTGATCAAGTCAAAGCAAAACAAATGATATTATAAGGAAAAAATTTATCAAGAAAATAGAAACGAAACATTGTAAACGTCATGGAATAAACGAAAAGCAAGCTAAGATGCAAAGTTCCTGGTAAAAACGAGCAAGTAGCTTACAAGACAGCCATGATATACCCTCACTTGTGTGAAAGGTTACGTCTTGAGGATGACAGAAAAATACAGAGAGAGAGAGAGAGCGATATAGAGAGAGTGTGAGTGAGTGAGTTAGTGAGTGAGAGAGAGAGAGAGAATTGAGAGTGAGAGACAGACAGAGAGAGAGAGAGAGATAGTGAGTGAGTTAGTGAGTGAGAGAGAGAACAGAGAGAGTGAGAGACAGACAGAGAGAGAGAGAGATAGTGAGTGAGATAGTGAGTGAGAGAGAGAATAGAGAGAGTGAGAGACAGACAGAGAGAGTGAGTGAGTGAGTGAGTAAGAGAGAGAGAGAGAGAGAATAGAGAGAGTGAGAGACAGACAGAGAGAGAGAGAGAGAGGGGGAGAGAGTGAGTGAGTGAGTTAGTGAGTGAGAGAGAGAATAGAGAGTGAGAGACAGACAGAGAGAGAGAGAGAGAGAGAGAGAGTGAGTGAGTGAGTGAGTGAGTGAGTGAGTGAGTGAGTGAGTGAGTGAGTGAGTGAGTGAGTGAGTGAGTGAGTGAGTGAGTGAGTGAGTGAGTGAGTGAGTGAGTGAGTGAGTGAGTGAGTGAGTGAGTGAGTGAGTGAGTGAGTGAGTGAGTGAGTGAGTGAGTGAGTGAGAGTGAGTGAGTGAGTGAGTGAGTGAGTGAGTGAGTGAGTGAGAGTGAGTGAGTGAGTGAGTGAGTGAGTGAGTGAGTGAGTGAGTGAGTGAGTGAGTGAGTGAGTGAGTGAGTGAGTGAGTGAGTGAGTGAGTGAGTGAGTGAGTGAGTGAGTGAGTGAGTGAGTGAGTGAGTGAGTGAGTGAGTGAGTGAGTGAGGGAGTGAGTGAGTGAGTGAGTGAGTGAGTGAGTGAGTGAGTGAGTGAGTGAGTGAGTGAGTGAGTGAGTGAGTGAGTGAGTGAGTGAGTGAGTGAGTGAGTGAGTGAGTGAGTGAGTTGAGTGAGTGAGTGAGTGAGTGAGTGAGTGAGTGAGTGAGTGAGTGAGTGAGTGAGTGAGTGAGTGAGTGAGTGAGTGAGTGAGTGAGAAAGAGAGAGAGAGAATAGAGAGAGAGAGAGAGAGGGGAGAGAGAGAAGTGCGCACCTGAAATTTTACATATTGTTAGGATCCTCCCAGTACTGCGTCGCTCTATGCAAAAGCGCAAATACGTATCACGTACTAACTAGAGATGGGAATTTTATGAATTTCCAGAGTTCGGGTTCGGTTCATTGAAAATGAAAGTTCGGTTCGGTTCGGGTTCGGTTAGGAGTTGACAATTTAAAAATTCGGTTCGGTTCCGTTCGTTGAAAATCAAAGTTCGGTTCGGTTCGGGTTCGGTTCTAACAAGGGTTCGGGTTCGGTTCGGGTTCGGCTTGCTTTCCAACTCGCAAGAGTTCGATTCGAGTTCGAAATAGTTTGGTTTTGATAATGTTGCAATTGTTTAACTTTATTTATAATAATCATGATTATGACAAACATGCTTAAAATGGTTTAGACCTCTATGGCACATATGCTTAAAAATTCATTAAGTCATAATGGCTGCCACATTTTTCACCTGGATAAAAATACGACAATGAAAAAAGGAGGGAAGTGGTATTTATTCCTGTGCATTTCTTAAAATATTGTTTGTTGGCCAACAAATGTTCATAATACAGATATTTAGCTTTATTATTGTATCTGAATTATTTTCCTTGATTATAACGAGCAAACAGAATGCTTCATCAATTTTTTTAATATTTATTGTCACTATCGGAATATATTTAGATACGTTTATAATTAAGTGGAAATGTCTTGGCTAAAGTTTTATTCAATATTTCAGAGACAAAGTTCAATTTAGTAACATAAAAATGTCAAATAAAGATGATTTGGTAAACACGTGTACTTCCATAAAAATGATCATAATATACACCATTTGCTATCAACTGACCAATAATAAGCTTTATAATTTACCTTATGGTTTCAAATTTGAAACTCTCAGATCAA